>CM053764.1:49608033-49621578 GCA_028658305.1 Pachyuromys duprasi
GGGGGGGGGTGAGGAGGGGTGGGGAGGGTAGTAGGGGTAGGTAGGGGTAGGGAGGTAGGGGTGGGGTGGGGGGCTAGGGGTGGGGGATGCGCGTGTGCTCGCTTGTGAGCATTCCTGGCGACTGTGGAGGTTGGAAGGAGGTATCAGATCTCTTGGAACTGGAGTTGTAGTTGGTTGTGACCTACCATGTGGGTGCTGCCAATCAACTCAGGATCCCCTGGAGGAGCAGTTGATGATCTTACCAACTGAGCCATCTCTCCAGCCCCTATTTTATTTTATTTTCCCCTAAAGAGGTCTTTCCATGTAGCATAGGGTAGCCGCACGTTGCTACCCTCCTGCCTGAGTCTCCCATGTGCAAGATCACAAGGGCACACGTGAACCTGGCCAGCAGCTTTACCTTTAAAATATAGTAAAGGCTGTGTAAGGATTTTCACCATCAGGACCACATACGTAGTGGTGCTCTTGGAAGACCACCTTATGACATCGCTGCTGCCCTTGGCTTGTGCACACCGAATGAGGTTCACACTCTAAGGACATCACCCAGCGGTGGAGTTCTTGGAACGTGTCTCTGTGGCTAAGAAATGCGCAAATGTCACAGGCCCCTGGCTGATACTCTATTAGCCAGCCACACAGAGATGTCATATAGCTCTATTCTGTTCAGACAAAGCAGTTTCTAGAAGAAAGAAAGAAAAAGAGAAAGTCCTCTTGTCTGTCTTTCTTTTCAAAAGAGAGAAGAAGCCTTAAACACTGCCTCCATCTAGGCTGTGGCTGCAGGCTGGAGTGTGCCAGGGCAGCCATGCTGGTGCGGTGAGGCTAGCAGACAGTGTGACGTGAACAATAGCCAGCGCTGGAGATAAGGACACTCCAGGCTGCCATCTGGAACACCTGCAGCCAGCCCAATAGGATGCTACGTGCCAGTTCAGACTACCCAGCTGGGCGATGTCTGCCTCTGCTACCCCTGAGAGGAAACACCACCCTCTTGCAGCCTTCGGCTTTCTTGGTTGGCCCTGAATTTGTTAATTAGGCCCAGCAGGATATGGCAAAAGCTTGGCAGAAGTGTGGGCCACAGACAAAAGCCTGTCAGAGCTGGACAGGCTTCCAATAGAAATCGGAGGAGAGCCTTTGTAGCAGAGGCTCAGCGTCTTCCTTCAGTGGGGTAGTGACCCTACTCTTCCTGGGAGGCACCCCAGAAAGTTTATTCTGCCACGTGTCACCCCCACGCACTACACAGGGATGCATTCCTGAGGAAATGCAAGTGGGACAAGGTGGCATGAACCAGGCATCTTCTGTCCCGCTCCTTTTCAGTTAAAGCGGGGTCCCCCAGCAGGTCCTGGAAGCAGAGCTAAGCCTGCCATCCAGTGTCTGAGGTGCCAGGGTAGGTAGCAACAGTGAGGCTGGGTCTTCCAGCACAGGTTTCTCCTGGCTTGTCTGAACCTCCCTCCACACACACACACACACACACACACACACACACACACACACTTATTCCTTCGTCTTTCACACACTTTGGCTCTAAGAACTCCCAGTTCTACTTTACAGAATTGTAAAGTTACATAGAATTGTGTTACGTAGCTTTGCATTACTGTGACAAGATGCATAACAGAAAAAAAAAAAACTGGGGGGTTTTGGAGGACGATGGTGGAGAAGGCATGGCAGAGCAAACTCCATCATGTCATGGCCGTCTGGGATGCCGAGAAACGGAGAGAGGGGAGGTCAGCCTACTGTTAGCTTTCTCCTTTGGGATTCCTAGCTCATTTGACGGTGCTGTCTGCTTTCTGTTGGTCGTCCCCCCCCCCCTTCGGGCTAATCTTCTCTGGAAACATTCTCCCAGACACACCCAGAAGCATACTTCATCATCTTCTGGGTGATTCAAACCCCAGTCACATTGTCAGTGAAATTCAGCCATCACAAGCGTCGATGTGAGTGATTTTCCCTGGAGTCGTGGCCCGCCATCTTTCCCTGGTTTATTAGGGCCTTGTGTTCGAAAGGCAGTGATGATCAATTGGCAGCTTCTCCTCAGGAATTAAGCATAAAAGCTTGGCTAATCCACATTCAAGGGATAATATAAGAATTCTCCAAGGAACTCCAGAAGTTAATACAGAAAGATCTTGCTAAGGGTAGAATTAGAACAATCTCTTTCTCTCAGATGTAATTCTTCCTCCAAAGGCCAAGCAGGGACCTCACAGCACTTCACCTCAAGAAGGAGAAACAAACAAGCTTAACCACCATGAACAGATCTGAGATGAGAATGCCTCAGTATGGACACTGGAGGTGGGAGTCTGTCCTAGGCCATACTCAATTGTATCTCATTTTTCAAGTCCTTCTCCAGCTGAAGTGTGTCATGCCAACATTCATGCCTAACCCAAAGCACCCCAGACTGTTTGCTATTTTGGAGATAACACATTTCAGGAAGTAATCAAGGTGCAGTGAGAATCTATGTACCTGTAGGTAGATCCCAACCCAAGAACTAGTGTCCTTATCCAAAAAAGAAGAGGCACCGGGAGCTTGCGGAGAGAAAAGGCCATGGGCAGCACAGTGGGAAGACAGATGTCTGAAAGCCAAGGAGAGAGAGAGGAAACTGACCACACTGACATCTTCATCCTGGACTCTGAGAAATGAATGCCTGCTGTTTTAAGCCACTCAGGGGTGTTTTGGTATGGTGGTCCCTGCCACCTAACCTAGTGCCTTAACTGAGACTTTTACTTGCCAGTGAGTTTGGCTACCATTCTGACAGACTTTTGTTTTCTTTAAAAGCTTATAGTGAGATGGATGAGGTGATGACTGTCTGGAATACCAGCGCTTGGAGACTGAGGCAGGGGGGATCAGGAGTCTCAGAGCAGCCTGAGCTGCATGGTAAGGTTGGGTCTCAGACAGAACAAAACAAGTTTACAACAGTGTGATGGTTTGAATAAGAATGGCCCATATGCTTATTTTTTAAACTTTTATTTATATTTCTTATGCTTCTCCCTCCCTTCTTTACCCCAACCCCTCCCAACACCCCAATACCAGGTAGGAAAGAAAGGAGGTTAGTGTGGATATGGGCATAGTCTTTCTTAGCTACTTCCTGCTGGTTAGGGTCATCAGGTTTCTTGGGGCAAGTCCAATCCTCCTGTCAGGATAGCTCCAACTTCTTCTCATCCAGCTGCATCAAAAGCAAACAGGACCAGCAGCCGTCTTTCTCTAAGCTCCTCAACACTCTCTGAACTCTGGCCTTTATTCCCTTTCAGAATCCTCAGAATTAAGCTATCTTCATGTGGGAAAGAGCCCCTCTCGGAGCCTGCATGATTGCCGCTGTGGACAGTCTGAATCAGTGCCATATCCTACACCTAGGATCAAAACAAAAACATGTTTACATCCACAGCACTTACACATTTGAATACTTAGTCACCAGGGAGTGGCACTACTTGAGAAGGATTAGGAGGTGTGGTCTTGTTAGAGGAAGTGTGTCACTAGGGATGGGCTTTAAGGCTCCAAAGCGCAATCCAGGCCCAGTGGCTCTTCCTGTTGCCTTTGGATGCAGATGTAGAACTCATAGCTACTTCAGTCAAGCATGTCTGTGAGCCGCCATGTTCCCCACCATGATAATAATGGACTAAACCTCTGGAACTGTAAGTCAGTCCCAATTAAATGTTTCTTTTATACAAGTTATCATGGTGCCTTTTCACAGCAGTAGGACCCTAAGACAAACAGTAATAATCAACTTCTTCCTGGTACAGATCCATATGAACATTTCCTTTCCACAAACTCCAAAAAGGTCCTTATTTTTTCCTGGAAACCCACCAGAAAGTTTGTCTCACACACTGCCATAGCAACAGAAGCTCTGGTGAGAAACGAAGCCTCACTCTCACTCTAATGGGGCCTCTATCAGATGAGTTCAGCGTGCTTTGACAGCCAGCCCCATGAGTTGGATTTATCACCTGTAGCTGGGAATCACAGTCTGTGCCAGTGAGATGTCTTAGTAGGTAAAGACAGTTGCCCTCAAGCCTGACAACCTGAGTTGAGTTCTTAACTCTCACATGGTAGAGGCAGAAAACTAACTCTGAGAAGCTGTCCTCTGGCCTCCATATGTGTCATGTGTGTGCATTCACACACATACATGTAATTTTAAAAGGGAAACCACACAGTTTTAAAAAGCAGCAGCCAAGCACATGATACTGCTTTGTGGCCTGTCCTTTTTCATTGGATCCATCTGTTCTACTTGTTTTCCTGACGCAGCCCAGGTTTCCAGAGAGCAGAGCCTGTGACAAAGGCTTATGTGCAAGTGTCCTGTTAGAAAATGTTACTCCAGGGAGTGAAAGTGAGAGAAGAGAGAAAAGACAAACAAGAAAAGGGGGAATTGGGTCACTTGAAGTCCTAAAACACACTCAGGGTCACCCCTCTTACAGATGGGTTAAGGGGTGTAACACTGGTCCATTTTGCCATCCTGTGCTTCCAAACTACGCGTGCAGTGATACTAGGTGTATTTCCTCCGGCGGTGCCAGAGGCAACCTCAGGGTGGAAAGTGTAGGACACAGGCAGAGCTGTCCCTTACAGTTCTTTTTATAAACAATTTCAGTGAAAAGTATATTCCAGAACCAGGTGCAATGGTACATACTTTGATGCCAGTATTTGGAAGGTAGAGTCAGGAAGATCAATGGTTTGAGGCCAGCCTGGGTTATGCAGTAAGCCTTTGTCTCAAAAACATAGTTTATTTTATGCAAATATACACTGTAGATGTGCTGTAGATGTTAAGCAGGTTTCATAAGCTTACATGAAACATTGTTTGTCAGTGGCCTAGAAGAATAGACAGCACACACTTGTTTGTTGTTGTCCTGAGTGTCCAGGCGCTGTCACTCTTTGTTCATCCCTGTCACCCCCACCTCAGTTAGTTAGCTTCCTCCACACTGTGACAGAATACCTGACAGACACAGCTTAAGGAAGGAAGGCTTCATTTTGGTTCTCAGCTGTGATGGCTATGACGGCTAATCTTCACGACAGGTTGCCTGGATTTGGGCTCACATAGGAAACAGGCCTCTGGGCATGTCTGTGAGGGTGACTGAAAAGAGGTTTAATAGAAGGAGCAAACCCAGCCATGGTTGTGGGCAGCACCCTTCCATGGGCTGGAACCCTGAAGTGAACAAAACCCAGAAAGTGAACAGAGCACCAATGTCCATCTCTTCCTGCTTCTTGACTGCAGATGGGATGTGAACAGTTGCTGTACATACCTGCTGCCATGATGTCTCATCAGGACGGACTATATCCCTCAAACTGTGAGCCCAAAGCACCCTTCCTCCCTTAAGTTGCTTCTTGTGTGGTACTTGGTCAAGAGAAAGAAGAGTAACTAATCCCTAGTGTAAGAAGTCATAGTCCATGGTGGTAGGCGCTTACGTATGGCTGGCTCACCCCTCACCAAGCACAACACAGGGAGTACTGAGGCCAAAATCAAGGTCAGGGGAGCCTGGTCCTCAACAACCCATTTTCTCCAGCTAGACCCAACTTCTTAAAGGGTTCCACAGCCTCCCAAATACCACCGATTGGGAACCAATGTTAAAACACATGAATGGAAGACAGGACACATGCAAACTGTAACACCACCATGTCTGACTGAACCTATCTTTTGCTGAGAAAAGAATCAGTAATCTTGTTATCCCAATGCTGTGAATCCTCAGAGCCTGTGTGTATATCTCTGCTTGCCTCTGCATTTCCCTAAAACCTATATTTAAGGCTGGTTATGTCATCACTCAGAATGCTGCCTCGTCTTTCCAGCTACCCAGTACCTTGGTTTCCTCTCTGAGGTTGGTTTTTAATGAGCTTCACTGATGCCAATCACAAAACACAGGTATCAGCTAGTTGTGCAAGACACTGATAAGTCACTTTCCAGACTTAGTTGTTGAGCTCACCCTCAACCTTCTGAACTTTATGACCATAAACCCAAACAGCCTGGCTTTCAACGGTGACTTTTCCATAGTCTTCCATCAGCCAGAGCAGCACATCCTGGGATCTGATCTCTCTGAATGCTGCTGTCACCCCTTCCTGTCACATTGCCGTTAGAGGAAGGTACAGACAAGAGTGTGAGGGAGAGCTAGAGAACAGAACAGTTCCCACAAGAAATCTCCACCCTGCATTTAGCAAGGCTTCACCAAACTGGGGGAGCACAGAAGGACCCTTTACTGGCAGGCAAATCCCAGCATTCAGAGGCTGAGGCAGGAGGGTCAGAAGTCTGAGGCCAGTATGGAATATACAGCAGATTGAAGGACAGTTTGTGTTATTGTAAGGCCTTGTCTCAAGAAAAAAGAAAGAAAAGAAACAAACCATAAAACTCACACAAAGCAAAAAGTAAAATAATAAATACTTGCCTGAGGCTGGAGGTTACTGAGGTCAGTATCGGAGGGCTTGCTAAGTGTGCGAAGGTCCTGACTTTGAATCTCAACACCACACACACAAACTAAACAAAAATAAATAAGTACATCAATAATTATTGCAGTTATCTTTTTGTTTGTTTGTCTGTCTCTTTTTGAAGGAGTCAGAGGACAGGTTCTGAGAGTTGATCGATCTTCTTCCCACCATGTGAGTCTTGGAGTTAAATTCAGGTTGTCAGGTTGGTGGGCACCCTTACCCACTGCGCCATCTTACTGAACCTGGAAGAATTTTATTGAGGACTGCCACTCTCATGTAACGCAGTGCCCTGCTGTAAGAAGAACGCTTGGATCTACACACTGGATTAGTTGACCACTAATTGGGATGTGAAACCCAATTAACAACAAGTCCCTTACTGTCTCCTTCCCAGGGGTCATACAGTGGCCAGAATGAATATTGATCAGTATGGGCTGAGTGAATGAATGTATTTAGAGATTTGGCTTGTCCTGGTCAGAATCTGAAGTCTTGCTTGGAGTCAATGAAGTCATATTAGGAGCAAATTTCAAATGTTACTGTGTTTCCAGGCCTGGGTTTGGGACTGGCCAGTGCACTAAAAGCAACAGATTAGAAGACTCCAAGGGCTGAAAACCACAATCTAACAGTCAGCTATATCATGCACCTGAGGATCAAACTGGATGACCCAGATTTGGGGGTGCACACCTGTGATTTCCTCATAGCTCACACAGAGACTAAGATATGGACTTCTTAAATGTTTATTTGATAAGAGACAAAGATAATCCCAAATTGCCTTCGAGGACCTTAGACTCAACACAAGCCCTTGGGGAAGCAGTGAATAGAATGTCCCTAGTGCCCAGCCCAAATAGGACGTAAGCTTTTGCTATTCTAAAGTACTTGGACTTCCCTTCTACAGACTCAGGAATTCTGTGCAGTGCATGCTTTGAGTAGCTTACACCAGGGAACAAATCATATTCGGAGCCTGCTTCCATCTCTGTAATCACCATTCAGACGACCTGTCTTATCAGATGGTGTAAGGATGGGGTCACCAGTTCCCACGGAGTGAAGTTCCTAAGCACAGGCCTGCTCTCTCCATCCTGAAGCACTCAGCTCTTGCAGAACTTGCTGATTCCCTTCTTGCTGGCCCCCACTGGCAACTGGGAACTTTATATTATGCAAGGCCAATAGCAGTCAGGGCCACTAGAGATGGACTACTCATCCAAAACGCTTTCACAAAGATTAAGCCATCTTTCTCCACACTTATTAAAAAAGAAAAACCAGCATCTTTATTCCACCATTAAAAGTAAGATTTACATCTTACTGGCATGATGTCTCAGCAGGTAAATCACCTGCCACCAATCCAGGTAACCCAAGTTCTCTCCTCAGTGACCCACATGGTAGGAGAGAAATGACTCCCAGAAGTTGTCCTCTGAGCTCCATATGCATTACATGGCATGTGTGCATGTGTGCACGTACACACACACATGCACAGACACACAAATATATTTTTTCTCAAAACATACAAAGATTTAAAAATAGAAATAAGATATAAAATGCCAACACTACTGGTGAAACTTCCCCAAAGACCTATGATCTCCGATCACCTATAATCACAGTCCTGCAAATCACTAGCTGGTAAACTTCACATTAGAGTCCCTGAAGCTTTTAAAATGCGGAGATGCGCTTTAGAGCTCACCCAATGGTTTCAGTGCACAGCTAGGGACGACTCCCTCCTCTCCCCTTCTGACTTTATTCATGAGAAGATGAGAACTGGCGAAGGAAGGAGACTTGCCGGGGATCGAGACACCTGCTTCTTCATTGCTGGGAAGGATGACATGTTCCTCCTGGCTGTGGCTTCTACTGCGGGACGGGTGGGGAGAAAGGCTAAGGGTGCCATGCTCATAGGAGAAGGAGGGGAGGAAGAACATAGCTGGGCACAGAAGCTGTGGTCAAGTTTCCTCCATTTTGCATGGGGAGAGTGTAACGGTGTGCTGCCATGTTGCATGGCCTCCACCAGGGGAAGGGTGCAGCTTAGCCTACAATTACACTCTGTGATCATTGTTGCAGCCTCCGCTGTTCCCCAGCTTGCTATTATCATGATGGTTACCACAATCTCCAAACGTGGGTAAGATTCCCAGCCCTGAAAGGCCATACTGAGCCAATCTGCTCCTTTCCCCTGCCTAGGGAAAACTGCAGTCGACACACAAAAAAATGGCCACTCTCTGGGGACAGTTGTGGTGAAAGGGCCCTGTGTCTTAGAGGCTGTACATAATACCCAATTATCCCCTGTCTCCCCTGGGGAGAGAATGGAGAGGTGAAGGCTTTCCAAAGCCAGGGTCCCTCCAGGCCCCATTGTGGGCAGTTCTGACACAGCGTCCTTTCTCTGCACAGCCCAGGAAGTCCCTGGGACACAGGTTCCAGAGGCAGCTCTGTGAGTGAATAGCCCTCGCTGTCAACCCGGCCCAAGCAGGAAACCTCATTTTCATTCTTTGCTATAGAAATGAAGATGGAGGACACTGTTTCAGAAATGGTACCACACAGAGGTGCCTTGTGGCTTCCTGCACAGGCTTTGAACAGAGCCATAGGGAAGTCCAAATCAGTAGCTCTCACTGTCCTCCAAAGGTACTTCGTGTGTCCCTCCACACTGGCCTTGCCCCTAGCTGCACTTAGTTTGTCCACTGAGCATCCCTGTCTGACTTCCCCACCCAACAGGCTATGAGGAGTTGTCACCTCTACTGTTTTTCTGTGTCTCTCAGCCACAGTTACAAGTCCCGGGGCTGAGGGGACCCCATCTCTGTGGTTAGCTCAGCTTCCGTATGACTGTTTACACTGTGGTGAGCGCCCGGTAAAGGTGACACCATCACAGCCGTCGACTGACAGACACTGGGAGGTTAAGATATTTTCATGTCTCTGAATCTGAATGTCTGGGCTTTATATCACCCCCTTTTGCTCCTAGAAACACTTAGGTTTTGGTCATTCACACACACCTCATGAAAAGCACACCTATTCTCAGGAAGATGTCCCTCGAACTATTTAAGGGTATGAAATCTTAATGTCTGCCAAATCTTTTTCTTCCTCCTTTTCATGTGTATGTGTGTATGATGTGCGTGCGTGCATGCATGTTTACAAGTATATGCACAAGTATGTGAAAGGCCTGAGGTTGATCTTGGAAAGCTGCTTCAACCACTCTTCCACCTTATTCCTTTGGGACAGGGTCTCTCTGTCAAACCCAAAGCTTGCCAGGACAGCTAACCTGGCTAGCCAGCTTGCTACAGGGATCCCTCTCTTGGCTTTGTCAGGGTGGGCTCACAAGTGCATTGCCATGCCCACCTGGGTCCTGGGATTCTGTGCCATCATCTTCTTGCTTGAACAGTTATCCCATTAACCTTTGTGCTGTCCTTCCAGCCCCTGACACCTGAGTTTTAACTCTCAGTTCTTGTGCTTGCTAACCGGTTTACATTGGGCAGGTAGTTAGCCTTGTTAAGCCTCAAATTTTCATGTGTCAAACAGTGACAAGATTCGTACCTTGGACTTGTCATAACAGCTAAACAACACGGTGCAGGTAAGGCTCTTAGTGTGCTACCTGGCTCACGGCCAGCTGTGATAAAAGCGAGACCTCATCATTTATTGAGGCGCTGCATCTGGCCAGCTCAATACATGGCCCTAGGCATTTGAAGAAGAATAAATCAAATGTATGGTTTTAAAGCAGAGCATAAAGGACTTTCACAGAACAGTATTCTAATAGCAAAATGGAGATATGGCTGGATTTCTTAGGAACAAAGAACCCTCATCAGATTTCTTGGAGGAAGTGAAAATTCAGTGTGACATGCACAGAAGCTTGGAGGTGGCATGGGTTTGGCCATCTAGACAATAGACATAGGAATACCTAAGGTACAAGAGCTAGTGGATGGAACCAGCCTATTAAATGTGCATGCGGGGAAAGGGAGCCTGGCTACTTGATTCCACTGGGACATTACACAGAAGGCAGGATGAAGCTTGATAGTGTGTGATTATCTCACTACCTCACCTGTCCCCATCACTGATATTGGCCAACAGAAGTACCTCAGAGTGAGAGATGCAGGGACAGAGCATCTTCTTGGCATCTGCTGGTTATGGCAGCTCCCAGAGCTCTTAGCCTGGGACCACCCTACCCCCAACCAGGAAACAAGTTGTCTAAAGGTCTTGTAGAGGACCCATCTGTGGGGTGAGTCTCCTGCGTCCCCACTTACTTTAGAGGCCTATGTATGGAATCTAGTCATCAACCATCCTTGTCACTACAGACCTTTCCATGCACCATTGGTGATGGAGGAATCCATAAAGTAAAAGGACCAGTTGGCTTGGTGGTGTCTTTTTATAGCTTTATGCAGGGGCAAAGACATAGCAGAATCTTCCATATACAGATGTGCTCCAGCAGCCTGGGCATGTATTTGCTGTCTCTATTACATATCACATCACAGGACCTACTACTCCCAGTGGATGCAGAGAAAGAAGAAAGCCAGATCTTACCTTCTGGTATTAAACAGTCCTGTGCTAGAAACAGACTCAATCTCTAATATGTCCACAGGTTAATAATCTCTCCTCCCAAACCTTTATCTCCTCTTCTATAAAATGTAAATGATAGAAATAAGCAATCACACAGATCTTTTGAGGATTCCATGAAAAAAGACATGTAATACATTTGGTACATACTAAATACTCAAGAAAAGTTAACTGTTATTATTGCTAATATTACTGCTACACCATAGATTATCTCTAAAATCCAATTCAGGGGTTTCTCCTTTGACAGGTGTTGGAAGGACTAAGGGAAATAAAGGGAAAGCATTTTATTCTCTGGAATTTATAATTTAGTGACGGAAGGAGATGAAGAAGATGTCACAAGTCAATCCCAACAGATGAGGGAGCACAAAAGGGAATTCAGTGTGAAGCTAGAGAGGACACAGGCAATGGCTTCTTGTGGGTGTAGCTGGTTAGTCGAGGCCTAAAGATGGGGGTATAAACCAAGGGAGAGAGTAAGGGAAAATGAGCAAGGGCTCAGGGAGAGCGTTCTAGGCAGTGAGAATAGGGCTCCATTAAGTGTACTAACCTACAAATCATGTGACTCCATAAGAAATGTGGCTTGGAGACAAAGGTCCCACTAAGACTGGGTAGTCATTTTCAATGGCCTGTTAGACGGAGTGTGGCAGAGCTTGTCATTTGCTTATCAGATACCCATGTCCCCCTGTTCCTCATCAACAGGAATCCCATGATTGTGACAAATGTCCAAAGAAAAATCCACTTCTGAGCCTCTCCTGTATATGGATGGCTAAGGAAATGTGCATAAGGATTTGTTTTTGCATTTTATAACAAAAAATCCAGTCATGTGTGAAAATGCAGAAAACTGTATGAGAATCTTTGCCTAGTTGTAGAGCTGTCAACATTTTGCTGTTTATGTGTGATTTGTGTCCTACATGTGTGTGGGTATGTGTACATGTAGAGGCCTGAGGTGATGTTGGGTGTCTTCGTTGCTTTCTATGTTATACATCAAGTCAGGAGCTCTAATTAAACCAAGGGCTCACTGTTTCAGCTAGTCTGACTAGCCAGCTTCCTCCAAGAAGTGTGGGAGATGTCCCTGTCTCCATTTCCAGCACGCGGGGATTACCGGCAAGCCACCATACCCAGCCAGCTTTTTCCTTCAGTCCTGGGAGCTGAACTCTAGCCCTCACACTAAGGTAAGCAAGCCCTTTTGGAACAAAGGCAAAGGGTTACATTCTTTCCATTCATAAGTAATTCACTATGTATCCGCAAGAGATAGACACTTGCATTTTTAACATAACTACCATACCGGTATTATACTCAGCCACATTAATAATAATTCTTTAGTATTACCTAACATGTAGACTTGCTCACTTGGGAAATGTTAGAGGTTGACTCTGGGAATTCCCCAAATCATGCTGCATTGATGGAATCATTCTGAGTAGGCCACTGGAGGGTGGGCTGGGTTGAAGAAGGTAGGTCACTAGACATTTGAAGGGTATATTTTGTCCCCATGCACCAGTGGGGACCAGGAAGTGAGCAACTTTCCTCAGCCATTCCTTTGCATCATGAAATTTCTGGCCTGCTACAGATACAAACGCAAGGCAACCAGCTAGCCATGGGCTGCTGCATGAGCAAAGATGAACCTTTCCTGTCTTACTTGCTCAGTTATTGTAGCAATAAAAATGTTACAAGACACAGGGAATGGCTTGGTAGCTGGCAGGTGTCCCTTAGCCCTTCTCCTGATACCTCTATTATTAGGTAATGTTCAAATGGCCAGTGTTCCAATTGCCACTTTGAGGAGCCAGCTTTGAGGATGGAAGTCAGACATTGGGGAAAGTAAATCAGGAAGCTAGCGGGATCTGGAGCCCCAACACTCAGGCACCATCATCCCCACATGACCCTGTCTAACTAGGGGATTTATCAGTTCTCAGTCTTGCTTTTTCTTACAAAAATATTTTGTGTCTTAATTTTTGAGTGTTTTTAGATTTCCAAAATACTGACGAGAAAATACAGAGATTCCCCCAAATTCTCTCTCACCAGACCTCACTGTTTCGCCTCGTATTAGCATCATATCTTGTACATTTATTGACATTGATAAGTGAAGATTAATATGTAATTAACTAGCAACTATAGTTTACATTAAGCTTTGCTTCTGGTAGGTTCCATGTGTATTGACAAATGTGTAATGATATCTATTCACAATTATGATATCACATAGAATAGTCTCACTGTCTTAAAATAAGTTACAGCATATTATATATAAATATTATATTATAATATTATTACATTATATGTTATATATAAATATGCATAATTTTATAGATCTTGGGCTCTAAACAGCCATAGATAGTTTTACTGGTTTATAGTTTGTCTTTTAGAAAGTCCTACGGTCAGAATCCCACAGCATGGAGCTTTTCTCAGTTTGCCTTTTTTCACTTATTGATATGTATTTTAGGCTACTTCATGTGTTTTGGTAGCCCAACAACTCACATCTTCTCATTAATTAATGCTCCATTGCCTGGCTTTACCTATTCATCTGCTGATAGACACCTTGGTTGCTTCCAAGTTTGGTCACTTTATATAAAGGTGCTACAAACATATGTGTGTAGGTTTTTGTGTGGATGTAAGCTTTCAGCTTATTTAGGTAAATACCAGGGAACATAGTTAGTGGGCCGTTAG
>CM053764.1:49621678-49678927 GCA_028658305.1 Pachyuromys duprasi
ACAGTCTCATCTTTGTTTAAAAGTCACTATAACTTTGGTCTGTGATATTAGCAGTGAAATGTAGTTCTTAATCGAACAGTCCAAAGAATTTTCTCTGGTTACATGCCGCCTTTGGTTCTGGGGAGGTATCAGGGTGTCACATGAATCACGTAGACCCCTGGTTCTCTCCTATCCCCGTTCTCAATGTTTGCAAGATCAGGAAAGTTGGGCTTGGCTTGTAATGATCTTGTTAAGGAGCCCTTGGTGATTGCTTCTCCCTAACCACTGTAAACCACTTTAATCAGCATTCCTACCTTTCGCTGGCATGACTCTGTGTTTTATGGTTTCACCAGGATCAAGGGTTGTTGCTTTGACACGGGAGTCTGTAAATCCTTTCCTAGTTGAAACCCTCAAATGCTGAAGTGAGCAAACATCCCATGCTATCGTTAGCCTGCAATCAAAAGCATTTTAGCAACTTGATTTGGCTTCATGCTGAGCAGTAGATGTGTTCTGGGTTAGTTAGATATATATCATATTGTTATAGATTAATTCTTCCTTCAAGTGATGGGAGAAAGCTCAGCAGAGAAGAGGGTAACTCAGTGAATCCTTCCACAAAGCAAATAATTCCATTATAGGCATAATCACCCTCTAATTAAGTTCCCTATGAATATGAAATACTCAAATATTGGAGGTTTTAATTTTTCTTACATAGGGGTATTCTAACTGGATGTTTGGTTATATTCAGGTTCCTTCTTGCTCCTTTAACATTGCAATCATTGTGTTCATTTTTTTGTTGTTGCCAATAAAAAAAAAGCTTAACATTTTAAAAGCTAGAACTGTATTATTGGAGATTGTCCAGTCCACCGATAAGAAAGCCTTCTTCCAAACTGAGGGATTATGGCTTCCTCAGAGGCTAATTCAGGGGTACACAATGACTATTTGACCAGGTGATCTTATGGAGATCATTGATTATGACAATCAGCTTACACATCTGTAAAAATGGGAATGGTTGGGCTAGAGAGACAGTTCAGAGGTTAAGAGCATACAATTAACTGCTCTTCTAGAGGACCCAGGTTCAGTTCTCAGCATCCATGTTGGACAACTCACAACCGGTGTTAACTCCAGCTCTACAGGGTCAGCTTCCTCCTCTAGCCTCTGTAGCCATCTGTACTCACATGCACAGAAACCCACATAGACACATACATGCACATAATTAAAACAGATAAATATTTAAAAATATAAAAATGGAGACCCAGAGAGATAGCTCAACGGGTAAGAGCATTCTGCTGCTTTTCCTGAGGACCCAGGCTCAGTTCTCAGCACCCACAGGTAAACTCACAACCAGCTGAAACCCAGAGGATCTGATGGCCACTTATCTGACTTTCATGGGTACCAGACATGCACATGGTACACAGGTGTACATGAGGCAAAACACCAATACACATAGAATAAGAGACTACTAATAAATTAAAATTTTTAAATGGGAATGATAATATTCTTAATATTGATTTAGTGGTCAGTCTGATAACAGTGCTACCTCGTGGTCTATTTTCAACTCACAGCAGCTATTATAGTTATTAGCAATGGTATCATCAACAGACAGTGATAGCCAGGCCTCCTCTTAAAACATGACAGCCTCTTACACACTAGGCTGCCTACTAGTCAGGGGAAGCAAATGAATGAGTGGAAGTGTGGAGAAGAATGCAGAGAAACTGGGACACTTCTATGCCATCGTGGAAGTGTGAAACGGTGGAGAACAGAATGACACTTCCTAAGAAAACTGAAAATTCCCGCAGCGCCCAGCAACCCCACTTCTCAGTGGACATCCCCAGGTGATCTGAAAGAGGTATTTATGCACTCGTGTTCATAGCAGCCTGTCTGCAGCAGCCAAAAGCCAAAAGATAGGTGTCACTTGAGTGTCTATGCATTGATGAGCGGATAAACACCACACTACCCCATACACACAAGACACACACATGCACACATGTACTTGCATGCTGGCATCCACACACACATGCATATATATATACATACGCAAGAGGATTATAATCAATCAGCCTTGAAGAGAAAATACAGTGACTTGTGGTATAATATGGATGAAGCTTGGGTGTATCATGCTAAGCAAAATGAGCTAGGTCCAGAAAGACACACAACTGCATGACTTCACTATAAAGGACACCTAAAGAAGTAGACCGTGCCATAGATCTGGGGATCGGAGTAGTGCCTGCGAGGCGGTACAGGAAAGGAATGTGGAAGAATTAGTATTAACCAGGGATTTATGAGGAAGAGGAGGCGTGATTGATGGCACGCAGAACCATATGGTTGAGGCACACAGGGACTCCAAGAGACTGGCAGCGTGCACAAGGACTGCACAGGTTCAAGCTAGATGGAATCCCAGCACTGCGAGGGGATATGGGATCCCACCCCTGACCAAGAAGCTATCTGCAACTGAAACAGTTGGGAAAGGAGAACTCAGTTTTCTCCAGTCAAATCTCACTGAGTATTTTAACCACACTTAAGGACAGGTCCCAGGCCCAGGAGTAGCTGACTAACACAAAGCAAACTCAATGGTATTTTTGTAGACTTTTTGTATCATTTTGTTTTGTTTGAGCATTTTGTTTTGTTTTACCTGTCTTTTGCTCGTTCATTTTGATTTTCATTTTTTGTGTGAGGTTGTGTGTGTGTGTTTCTTGTTCTTGTTTTGTTTTTGTCTGTTTTCTTTTCAAAAAGAGGTGGGGAGGATCTAGGAGGAATAGGGAAGGGGGAAATGATAAAAATATATTGTATGGAAAAATTTCAATTAAAAATTAGTATTAAATGGACACAAGTTCAATTTTACAAAATGAAGTGTTCCTGGGAAGGATGGCAGTGAGGGTGGCCATTTAATGCCATTGAACTGTGACTTAAAAATGGCCAAGCTAGACCATGTATGGTGTCACATACCTTTAATCCAGCACTGCGGCAACAGAGACAGGCAGATCTCTGTGCATTGGAAGCCAGTCTGGTCTACATATTGAGCTCAGGCCAGCAGAGCTACATAGTGAAGCTCTATCTTAAAAAAAAAAAAAAAAAAAAAAAAACAGAAGAAGAAGACAGAAAAGGAAAAGAAAAGAAAGAAGAAACTATAAAGGCTATGATAGTTGATTTTACATTGTGTGAATGCCACCATAATTTTTTAGAAAAATAAAAGAAAGCAAAAATAATATGGTACATTAGGAATTATCTAGATATATATTAGGAACTGGGGCAAATGAGGTAGAAAGAGATTGTAGGAATGGGATGCCAGAGAGCACACACGTGGGACATTCTCACATGGGAAGAGATGCCTTCCATTCTCCACTCCCAGCAGCTGATAGGCTGATGCTCAGGACACACTAGTATTTCACAAGCATCCCTCCAGCTAATTCTGAGGCCGAGGCCCGGTGGCTTCAAGCTCAGCAAAGGTTAAGAGCAGCATCTGCATAACCACAGCTTCCAGAAGCAGGCCCCGCCCAGGGAGCTGGCATCCAAAAATTACAGCCCAGCTGATAACAGGAGAAGCGCTCCATGATGCTAGGGTAATAATTAAGTTACAAGGTGATTATTAGTCTGCTCAGGCAGGAAGATCACATCTGACTACTGTAAGTAGCCCAAGACTCAGAGTCCTTCTAGAAAGAGAATAACCTGTAACTAAATTAATAGCATTTCTACCAATTATAGATGCCCTCTAGTGACTACACAGTTGTCATGGCAACATGCCCACTGAAAGGGCACCTTTGATGAGCCCGAAGAAAAGTCTTCAAATCTTATCACTGTGCCAGACCAAAATTGTTTTCTAGGAGTGGGGAGGGGCCAAGTGAACTGTCGACAGCTCTTATTTTTCTGAGAATTCCTTTTAGGTGGCAGCCATGTGGCTTCCAGATCAGTTTCCATCCAGTGGCTCACATAGACCAAGGGCTTCCCAAACCCTTCATTTCAACTCCAGGAAAAGCAACAATACCCACAAAGGTGTTAATGCTGGGTAGTGTGGGGGCAGCTGATGCAGCAGGAAGACTCCAGAAGCGTCGCTAATGAAGCGAAACTCTAACAGTCAGACCAGGTCTGAGATGCTGCTCAGACCCTGTGAGCTGTTCGGAAGAGCCATGCTTACTCTCTGTAAAGGGATTCACCTCATAAGTGGTGTCCACTCCTATCTCCTATTGTAGGTGTATCTTCGAACTGGAAATGCTGTTGCTAACCCTTTCTGGAAAGAATAGGGGAAAAACGCACCTGATAACCCACATTGTTGGAAAAGTAACAGAGCTGGGGTGTGCACATGAATGTCACCTTGGGAAGGAAGGGCAGGGGAAGTCAGCAGTCACTCCTTGTTGTGCTGAATCCCCAGAGGTGAGTTAAGAGAGGATGATGGGTCCTGTGTTCTCAGATCCGGTAGGATCTTGTGGGCTGGGCCACCCAGGACTGTGTGGTGGAATTGTCACATAACAGCAAACTCTGACTTTCTCTTCCTGGGTTATAGTTTATTCTTCTTTCAATAAGGTCAGATAACAGTCAGGCCTGGTGGCACATGCCTTTAGTCCCAATGCTTGGGAGGCAGAG
Source organism: Pachyuromys duprasi (assembly GCA_028658305.1). Taxonomy (NCBI): domain Eukaryota; kingdom Metazoa; phylum Chordata; class Mammalia; order Rodentia; family Muridae; genus Pachyuromys; species Pachyuromys duprasi. The sequence goes on from CM053764.1 coordinate 49,626,233, forward strand.
GCAAGTGGACCTCTGTGAGTTCAAGGCCAGCCTTGAGTTCTAGGACATAGTGAGTTCTAGGCTATATATAGAGATTCTGTCTCAAAGAACTAAAACCAAAACAAGTAAACCAAAAACCAAGCACAACAACAAAAACAAAGACAAAGGCTAGCCTTACCCTGTGCACTATGCCTTACACTCTCCTTTAATGCTTTAACATCCTACTGAGATGTGATCTGTGATCTCCTGATTTTATAGAGGAAATGGAAACTCAGAGTAATTGGGTTTGTCCAAAGTCGAGGTTATACACATTTGACTCCTGGTCTGAGCCTTAAACTCAGACATCACATCACTAACTTGACAAACTTAACTCTTCCCTGAACATGTTCCCTTCCCCCGCCAAGTCCCACACCTCAGGCCCTGCTGGCTGCCCCTGGAAAAGCTACCCTGTGAGCCACTTCCATAACATCCTCCTGCACCTCCACAGCAGCCTTCTCATCCCCAGCACATTCGGGTGCCAAGGCCTGTCATGCCCAGATTGTGCCATGCCACCTATTCCTTTCTGTTCCCTTCTTTTCAATTAATTTTAAAATGAAACTTAAACTTATTATTATGTGTGTTCATGATACGCATGTATGGGGCATGGCAGTGGAAGGTGGGGGGCAGCTTTGGGGAGTCAGGTCTCTCCTACCTTTCTGTGGGCCCCAGGGTTCAACAACACAAGTTGTCAAACTTGCCGAGTGCTTCACGTGTGGAGTGTTTCACTGGCCCCGAACTTTGAGAGGCACCTTTAGCCCAAACAAACACCCTGCCTACAGCTTATGCTTGTTTTTATTTTGATCCTCTCTGTCTCCCAGTGCTGGGGCTAGAATCAAGGTTTCTGGTGCATCTTAGGCAAATGCTAGTTCACCGAGTCATACCCCTTAGATTGCCATTTCTGTTTAAAATGTGTCAGTCTTCTGAACTGTGAGATTGCTTAAGCCTAGATTAATGCATATTTTAATGTGTAACTGTCATTCTTGATGTCGTAAAACAAACGTATGTACTCAATGCTAAAAATGGCCATATAAATAATTCTTTGGGGTTTGTCTACAAAGACCGTAACAACACAGAAACCATCCTTTAATTTTATTAAGTGTCTAAAGTAGGATACAAACTGCATGCCTGGTGCCATTTCAACGACTGTAACGTACATAGTAAACACTTGTTTAAAGATGAGAGAGCCCTGCAGGGCGGTACATGCTTGTAATCCCATTAGGAAGGCATTGGCAGGAAGGTGAGGAGTTCAAAACTATCCTTGACGACATAACCAGTTGGACTCTGTATTTATACACACACACACACACACACACAACATAAAAGCAGACTATTTGGGGAAGGAGTAGACCAGTGGAAGTGCAGAGAGGAGACAAGAGGTAGTAATTGGCAGTGAATATAAGCAGAGTACATTGATACACATGTGTAGGCTTAGATTTTTCAAACACCTACTTTATTTAATGTTCTTAAATGCCTCTACCTCCCTTTCAATACCCCACCCACCCCCGACCTTAGTGAGGAGTTTATGGAGAAAGGGGCTGAAGACCTCTTTTAGCTACTTCCTGCTGATTAGGGTCACTGGGTTCTTTTGGGATATACCAGTCTCAGCCATCAGGATACCAGCAGTCCAGTCAAATAGCAAGGCAGCAAATCACAGCAGCAGCAGCAGCAGCAGCAACAAACAGCAAGCAACAGCAGCAGCGGTGGTACTGCTCAGCAGAAGAGGTAAGACTCTGTCCAAAGAGCAAGAGTCAGCCAAGCAGCGAAACCCCACCAAGCAGCATGAGAAGTTCTCCGGAGCATTTCTCTTTGCAAAAACCAGCAAAGCAACCCAAACCATTGCAAAGCGAAGCGAAGCAAAAGCGATGTGTCAGTGTCTGTGGGCTTCTATTTATCTTTTCTCAGAGTCCACACAGGGATATTTCCTAGCTTGCAAAAAGCATGCCCCTCGCACAAGTTAGTTTCCAGCCTACAAACCTCATGCATATCTTCATGGGGGCTGTTTCCTGTGCGAAACACACACACACACACACACACACACACACACACACACACACGCCCCCACATCCGACCCTTGAGATCAAAACGAAAAAATATTCACATGACACAACTGAGTTTCCAAATAAACCAGAAACTTCCACTTCACACATGTATGAAGAACATCACAACAGCATTGTTCTGTGTGGAAATTAATTTTTAATGTCCGTCTGTGTGCATATATGGCACATGTGTGGGTTCCCACAGAAACCAGAAGAGGGAGTTGGATCCCCTGGAGATGGGTTATCAGCAGTTGTGAGCCCTTTACCATGGGTGCTACAGTCTGAATCCTCTGGAAGAGCAGCAAGTGCTCTTAGCTGCTAAGCCATACCTTCAGCCCCTTTTTATGTGAATTTTTAAAAACTAATTTTGAAAGTTATTTAAAGACATTTATTTCATCTTTAGACCACCATTTTAAATGTTTATTTTGGCGAATATATTAAGTAGAGAACAGAAGGCAGGCAGGTGGAGCAAACATTTTTAATGGCGCCCAACCTTTCTTTTGGCTGATGAGATGATGGTATAGGTGATCCAGAATCACTGTTCTGAACACAGAATTGTCTGACATCCAGGTATGCCTGATACTGCTGAGGCCTCAGAAAAGAGAGACCTTAGTGTCAGTATGCCAGTAAAGATGAACAATATGCCCATGGTCTCCTGTAGCTGGATGAGAGGGCTGGGAAGACTTTGGAAGAAGGTGTGACCTGACCTTTGGAGGTGTGGGATGAGTCCAAGCTTGCTAGCCCTGTGTCCACAGCTCCTGCAGACCGACAGCTCTTTACTTGCTATGGCACTCAGCATTTCTCTCACACCTCCAGCCTCACTTCCTTCTAACTGTCTAATTAATAAATGAAGCATTATTCTCTGAAAAGTATTAGAGGTGTGGAAGATTCAAAGCCAAATTATTTTGCAGAGAGTTCAGAATAAGACTTTGGTAGACAGGGTTTATAAACCAGTTGAAGGGAGAGTGATCTGGGATTTAAAGAGAAAAGTGATAGTCAGCTACCAGGTTTAACTCCCCTGTGCACCCTAAGGTCTTTGAATTAAAGATCTGAAGCCCACTTAGCCTGGCACAAAGCCAAGAAGATTACAATAGGGATCCATAGACCAGGGAGCCATGAGAGGTACAGCGGGGCATCCAGTGACTGAGAACATGAAGGGTGAGGAACCAGGCTGTTCCAGACAGCTTCCTTCTGTCCCTTCTTTCCCCCAGTCTTTCTCTTCTTTTCGTACTTCTTTGACTTTCTTATGTTAGGCCTGCCTACCTTCGTCACAGGCCTTGACTGAAGTTGCTATCTATCAGCAGTGGGCAGAAGCCCTTCGGTCTCTTCCTTCAGATTCTTGCAAGAAGAAATTGATTGGCTTAATTTGATGGAGTCCAGTCACCCTAGCCATTGGGGCCTTGGATCAAGTATACATCTCTGCTTTAATTAGTTTTGGCTATCCATCCCAGCAAGACAATGATTCCCTTTATTTTGAGTGTGGCCTGGTAAAACAAGGACACCCTCTTTTGCAAAGAATTGTGGTCTAATTTTTCTCCAAACCCTTATCAAGGTCAAGAACAGATGTTCATGTCACTGACTTGAGATCTGACCTTTAACTCTAAGGGCCCTGAGAAATGTCTGTTGATACATGGGCCTCTCACTGTCCTTGAATCTTACCAGGCAAGGTCAGCTTGCTTTATGTTCATCTTTGGGCCCCAGGGCTTTCTCTAAAGAGAATGAAGAGCCCTTTCTGCAGGCTGAAAATTTTCCAGGTTGAAAATTCAGCCTCCTGGCCACTTAATTCCACAGTTCATTTTGCCAAAAGACTGTAAACTTCTTAAAGGGAGATAATCTCAGAGATCAGATCCAGTGGTCTCATTTTACAGATATAAGAACTGAGGCTCAGATGGAGGCAATGTCACACAGTGAGCTAGAGTCAGGTGGTGCCCAGAACCTCACAGGCGCCTCACCATGACTTCTGCATAGTGTGCTCCCAATAAACCCTCCTTGTTTTACCTCTTTTTTTTTTTTTTCATTTTAGCTTCTCTCAAGTTCACCCTTGTTTGTTCATGTCCCTCTCTCACTGATGGCCACCTCTGAGATCGATTTGCATCTTCCTTCCCGGCAATAATGGTCTTTGGGGTTGTGTAACAGAAGCTGAGATGAGGCAGGAGTGAAATTCAACCTGAGTCTATCAAGCCAGTATCTCTCTGGGCCAACACCGCTATTACACAGGACAGACACCAGAAAAGCACCTCCTTCCTTCTTTGGGTCAGCAGTAACCACGGTGTACAATGAAGCCACTCCCATCAAATATCATCGCTTTTGCACTGTTTCCAGGCTACATCCATAGCAAGTTGGGCTTCTGCTGACTTCCTCCAAGTGATGAAGAGCTTGTTGCTCTGGATCCATTTTCCTCCCAGAAGCCTTTTTCTGACCATTGCAGCCCTCTGGCTTTTCAGTTCACTGAGAGTCACCTTACCCAGTTTCATTCCTTTCCTACCATCTCCTGGGTATCAACATGAGCTCTCAGCTTCCAAAGGCGGCCAGTTTCTCTCCAACACAGTCCTTTCTAGCTTCCCAATAGTCCTCAATCAGTGTGAGGGGACTGAAGAAGATCAACTGAAAAGTGCTTGCTTAGCAGACATGAGGCCGCAGCTTCCTAGCATTGCAAAATAAGTAAATACACAACTATGTAAATGTGAGGGCTGCTGGCATAACTTTTCACCTAGAAAAGCTATGGAGATAGCTCATAGAAGGACTTGGAGGAAAGGGGATGCATATTTCTTTTACTAGCATCTTGGGCAGATATACATTAGGAAAAGCAACTGCTTGAACCAGAAAGAAAGACACCGGGTTTTCATTTCTAAAAAATGTTGTGACAAAAACAAACCAAAAAAAAAAAAACCCAAAATCCTCCCCCCAAAACAACAAACAAACAAACGAAACACCTCACTTCTGCAGTTTCTTAACACCAGTGTTATTTCCCCAGGGCTCTGTGCTCAGTCACTTTTTCTGATTTCAGTTTGCAAGGTGAATGCTGGATCAGCCATAGGCTGGGAAGGATGGTCTTGCTTGGAGCCAAGCAAGCCAGGCCTTCACTCTGAAGAATACATAAGGCTTCCCTCCTAAAGACCCCATCCCAAACAGCAAGGCTTGTCACCAAAGGCCACTTTAGAGAGCTCTCAGCAGGAAAACACAAACATGTGGGTTGGAGGAGAGAATGAATAGAGGGTGTGAAGAGGTTAGTAACGGAGTAGTGATCTGGGATCTGAGACTACAGAATCAGGAAGTAGTTTGATACCCTCCCATGCAGTGTCTCATGGCACTTACGCTGTCCAAAGGGAAACAGTCTTGGGCAAGAAGGCTCAGTATGGGGTCTTTAGGGACAGAAAGAACATAGACTTCAGTCAGCTGATGGGGAAACAGCAGAAATGGGCCAAGGTTCCTTGAAGACAAAAGAACTTATTTCCCTTATTAGGATGAAGAACTCAGGATTCCTTCCCACTCCATCAGCTCTGCTGACCTGTATCTACAGAAAGAAAGAAAAGAAAGAAAGAAAGAAAGAAAGAAAGAAAGAAAGAAAGAAAGAAAGAAAGAAAGAAAGAACCACGCAGTCATCCTCATGGACCAGAAAGATCTTAGTACACGAAAGGAATTCAACCACCTCGGCCATTTCCCAGGGGACAGATCCACATAAAGACTGGATCACCACTTGCTCTCATAAGGCCAAAGTTGTGGAGTAAGCTCCTCAAGGTTACCCTGTCTGGAAGCTACATTAGCTAGCCATGGTCACAGCCACAGAGGATCATGTCAGTATTCAAACCAAGGAGTCAGGTTAACTGAGAGAGTCCCCTTTGCTGTGCTCAGCTGTGGCCCAAACCGGGCAAAGCCTCGACAAGTGCTCTGTGTGCATGTTTTATTTTCTGCAGATTGTTCAGCCTCTCCTTGCCTCTGAAAGGTGAGGAGACTAACAGCCAGGGCAAAGACAAAACCAGACTGTTCATTCTCAGATGCTTTGCAGGTGGTGAGCCTGTCACTGGACGTGCCAAAGGAGCCCTGACAGCAAGGTAAGGGACTGGAAAGATTAGACCCTGAAACTATCAGTTAATATTTTGTAAACCCAGGAAATCCTCCAGATGTTAGAGCATACAAATGACCCACTGCTGAGCCAATGAGGCCTACTGCTGAGGAGAGGCCCCCAGGAAGGCAGGTGCACTGGTGTTCCTTTGGTAATGCAGATAGCAAGTGGTGGTGGAGGTGGAAACAGTGCCCAACCCCCAGATGGTTGGCTTCAGCACACTATGCCTCGTCCCAGTGGTTGGTTGTGGATGATGGGCCTTCAATGAAGCTTGCTTCCCCCACCCCACCCCGTGTGTGTGTGTGTCTGTCTGTCTGTGTGTGTCTGTGTGTATGTGAGAGGGGGGGGGGGGACAGAGAGAGAGAGTGAGAGAGAGAAAGAGAGGGACACAGAAAAAGAGGGTCCCCCACTGAGCCCTTTGGCTTTGGTTCAAAAGTCAGAGGCGCTCTCCACAGGCTGTGAACATGTATTCTGTTTTGCTTTCCACCAGCAGCGTGGTACAGCCAGTGTTCAAAGCTCACGACAAAACAAAATCCCATCCATCACCCCAGTCCCACTCCAAGCCCCACCTCTCTTAGCAAGCGGTCCCAGAGCCCTTCTGCCCTCCCCCCCCCCCAACATGTCCCCTATCCTGCCAATAGCTGGGAGTTGCAGAATTAGCTCTCTTCTCTTGAATCTAGAGCCTTCCGTAGCCTTAATAGATGCCTGCCCCTTCATTAAAAACCTTAGTAATTCTCCATTCAAGCACCGGGTCCCTCAGGAATCCTTCCCACCCCCAGCCTGGTGGACTGCCCTTCCACGGTGCTTTCTTTGTGCCTGTCCCTGTATCAAGTCCTCACTTATCTCCTATTCTTTCACAGACTGTCGCCCTCCCACAAGATTGAGCTCCTGCAGAGCACAGACTGAGGGCCTTCCTGCTCCCTGCGTGTCCAGATGTGCTCATTAGATATTTCTCAAATTATTCACTCAAAGGATTTCTGCAGCAGGTCCGTCCCAGCACTTCCAATCTGCACCTGACTTCGGGGCTTCGGTGAGACACGCGTCTTACATTTCTCTTGGAGGCTTCCGCGCTAACCTGCTTTAACCAAAACAGTGGAGACCTGGTCAAGTGAGGGCCGAATTATGGACTGCATCGAATTCTTCCGGCCACAATGTTCCAGCTCTTAAGCATGGCCAATGGAAAATTAATTGGTCGCAAAGTGCATATCTAATTACAACGTCCCGCCCCTGCCACAGCGATGCACAAACGTTAATTATAACATATGAACCTCAATAACCGACGGTGGCATTTAATGCCGCATTAATAATCCCACTTGTCTCCCCCACAACATCGCTCCCAGTGCACATACTACGCTCTCTCTTATCGGCCATTAGGACAGACTTTACACTTTAGGCGCGGACGTCCTCATCCTTACAGCTTGCCTTGTTCTAAAACCGTGTTTTTCTGCAAACGCAGACGGTGCCTTCGCCCTCAGTTCTCTCCCCCACCGCAGAGGGCCCCGCTAACACAAGAGGTCTTTGGAAGGCAGATATCCGCGTAGCAACACTAGTCTGTCCAGGCAGTTCAGGCCGCATCCCCGGCGTCCCCCTAATTCCCAGCTCTCCAGGGCCCGCCATCCCAGAAAAGAAAGGCGAACTACATTACCCATCAGGCCTGCAGTCTCCCTCTTTCCTTTCAAGTCTTCGCACGTGGCCGGAGGGGAAGGCGGGGCCTGGACGTCACTCTCCTACATTCTCTTTCCCTGTGTCAGTACAGGGATCTTTTTTTCCTTCCTCTACTCCCTCCCCCTGCCTGCCCCTCCCTCCCTGTCTCCCTTCCCTCCCTCCCTCCCCTCTCGACTGGGTCGGTCCGCTGGGGTGCCGTATCCCCTCAGAGCCGGGACGGGCCGAACTCCCAGCAGGAGTCCGATCTCTGGAGCCTGGTCCCTCCCTTCCCCTTCCCTGCCCCCTTCCCCCACCCCCGACGCGGGCTCCGCGCGGCAGCCGGAGGAACCCCGAGGTGAGCATCCCTTGTCCGCCCTCCTCTTTTAGTCACCTCGGTTTGCGGGTGGATTCGGGGACCCGGGAGGAGGGCTACGTGACGTGCTCTTGATTATAGATAAATCCGGGAAAACCGCTCCAAACAATCCACCCCCTCCCTCCCTCCCAGTGCTTTAGGCAGCCCGGTGTCCGCACCCATCCCTGGTCCCCCCTCCTCTGGGTCTAGGGGTACTGCACTCTCCGATCTCGCGCCCTCCCGGGGTTTGTCCTGTGGTGGTGGGCCCAGCTCCCCGCGCAGTGGGGACCGTGACATCGGAGCTCCGGAACCCAGAGAGAGGTTCCTGGGGAAAGCGCGTCTGGAGCCCCACTCGGGTCGGAGCTGCGCGGTGGAGCCGCTGTCTCGTGCCGGGTTCCGACCTGCGGGAGGAAGCCCGCGAGCGAGATTCCTTTCCCTTTTGTTTTGGAGCCTCGTTTGCTGCAGTGAGCAGTTGCTCCAGCGCCAGGCAAACTTGCAGCTGTTCCGACGCGCCGAGGTCGGAGCTCGGCTGGGGAGGCGGCTGCGGGCGCGGCGGCTGCAGCACTCGGGGTTGCGGGAGGGTACCCGCGCGCGCGTGTTTACGCTGCCCTTCCCCGCCGCGCTGACGGATTGTGTCTGTGGCCGCGGCGGTCCCTGCGGGCTCCGGGATGGGATGTCTGTGGCTGGCTCTCGTCTAGACAGGCGGCAGACCCCTCCCTTCGTCCTCGGTGAGCCCGGCGGGCCGCGGAGGGCGCGGCGGATAGGAGCGGTGGAGGGAGCCTCGGCAGAGCCATTGCAGTGGCAGCTTTGGCCGTTCTCCGCCGTAGTGATTCTGTTGGCTTTGAGTATTATCATTCCTGTGGCCTCGGAGTAATGGGGCCTGGGGGCTAGCTACGCCCTGCGGAGCTGGGGTTAAGTTGACAGGCTCTGAAAAGCCGGTTCCTGCTGGCGAGTAACCCGAGGGCTGCAGAGTGGGCTGATGAGGGGGACGAGCAGGTGACGGTCCCTGGCACGGGTTTTAGGGGGAGATGGGGGCGGTGGCTTGGCTGAGGCAGATGTCTAGGGGATCGGGAGGACTGCCTGCCGGTTTCTGGATGCCACCGGAGGAGACGTCCCCGGGACCGGACGTCGGAGCTGGTTATTTGTTGGCATTATAAGACAATCCAGGACTCTACGCCGCCCTGTCTCTGGTTTTGCGGAGTTCTCAGGGAAGGGGCCGGGGCGGGGGTTGGGGGGACGTGTGAGCCGGAAAGGGGGCGCGGCATGCAGAAAGGAGGGCTTGGAGGCTGTGCCCTGCGTGTCCCCACGAGCAGGGAGTCTTCGCTTCTTCCGGCCGACTGTGTGTGTGTGTGTGTGTGTGTGTACACACACAGCTTGGTCTTGGAGGGGGCGGCATAGTGGAGGACTGCGTGGGGTGGATGCCTCATGGGATTGGACCAGCCAACCCCAGATGATGTGAGTTGGGTTCTCAGTCTTGTGTGTGTCCACGCTTGGGTTTCTAAGGAGTCGTTATGCTGGCGCCGGGGAACACCTTAGGATGGCTTGGGTCCTCTGGCAGCATGGGAGTGTGGCCCTCCCTCTACGCGCTCTCCTCCCCGAGCCCAGTGACTGGCTGCCCACCCTGAAGGCTGGGAGGATCCAACCCAGCTCTGGTGCGCGCCACCCCCACCCCCAGCAAGCCACGTTCAGGATCCTTGAACCTAGTACGAGGCTCCCCATGGTGATGCTTGTGTCTGCTCATTTCCTCAGCTGTCTTCTGAGATCCTAGAGAGAATTCACGCGTTCAGACACCCCTCCCGCTCCCAGTTCTTCAGTTGAGGACCGAAGCCTGCCTGGTAGCCACTGCCTAGGGCCTATCTGCCTCTGCCCGAGGCAGGGTCACACGCCACTGCCTGCCCCGCCCGCCCGGCTGTCATTTCTGAAGCTCTGAGATTATCCTCCTCTGGCTTGGGGCCCCTGCACAGCCTGGATGCCCCAGGTCGGGTGTTGGGAGCCTCCCCAGGTCGAAAGTGACACTGTTTAAGCACCGCCTCTGCTCAGAGGGAGGCGCGGCAGGGCACAGGGAGGAGCGATGGGCTGTCCTGTCGGGTTCCTCTTGCCCAGCACAGGGGCTGGGCCCAAACCTCTGGAATCTCTGCTCCTAGTCCTACGCCATGCAAGGAACTCGCCAAGATTTTTAAACAATCCAATTATATAGGAACAGATTACCCTCAACTGACACTAGGTAGTGGCAGGACGCTCTCGGGTGGCCTGAGGAAAGTCCTCTGTGTGAAACGGGACTCCACTGTTAGCAATAGGCCCAGCAGTGAGTCCAGTGCCTATCCTGGTGAGGACCCCTTCAGGTCGGAGACAGTAATTTGCAAGGCGTTCTCCGTATAGAGCCATTGAGATGAGACTTGCTAGAATAAGAACATGTATCTATAGATTCACAGAGAGCACGCGTCAGTCTCTCCACCATATATCATCCCAGTCATTAAGAGGTAGGGAAGGGCCAGGCCCGCTGTACACAGGACACCAAGGCCCCGGAAGTGATGTCACTTGCCTATGGCCTTTCAGTAGGTAATGGACAACTTTCTTTGTGATTTCTGTTTACAGCCCGTAGCTATTTATTTTTGTTTAAGGCGGGTCTCCCCGATGTTGCCTGGCCTACTACTGCCTCCCAAATGCTGATATAACAGGTGTGTACCTAGCACCCGCAGCTGTTTATTTAAACAGTGAATTTTTTTTTTTGAGGATGGGTTCTTGGTACCTGAGGAAATGGCCCCCAAAAGGGGGAAATTATTCTGGTACATATTCTTTGTCAAAATGCATTTTTGTTGTTACTTTGACACAGGGTCGCACTATATAGCATTGGTTAGCTTCCCTATGTAGACCAGGCTGGCCTTGAACTCACGGAGATCCACCTGCCTCTGGAGTGCTAAGATTAAAGGTGTATACCACCGTGCTTGCATTTCCTGAAAATAAATAACGATGAATAAAGAAAACAGCTCCTATAAACCGTGGGCCTTTAACACTCAACTAATCATTTGATGTTGAAGAGTACATGCCAGCTGTGATGCACCTGTTACATGATAATATATAGTAAGCACTTAGGGCGCATGTGCACTCGCTCATGGAGTCCTCCGTGAATCCAAGAGGTGTTGTTTGCATAGGCTTTTGTTGTCATTTTTTTTTTGAGACAGGCTAGCCTGTTGTATACTTATATAGCCCAGGATGGTTGGTCTCAAACTTACAGCAACATTCCTGCTTCAACCTCCCAAGTACTGCTAAGATTTATTCTTTACTGCTTTCACTGCCATCGAACTAAAAATGTAAACCCGCTGTCTTCCTTCCTGTCTAGAGATGGCCAAGCCTAGGAAACAGCAGGGCATCCATATATGTCTGTGTGAGTGCTTCAGCAGTCATGCAAATGAAAGTATTCGGGCGTGAGCTTGGAGGGTTTTTAAAGTTGGCAAACTGATCAGAAAACTGCCTGACCCACCCATTCATTCACAGGCATATATTGAGCACCTTTGAGTTTGTGTATCTTGAAGTACATACAGAAGAAATTAACAACTAGTTCCTGTTATGTGTTAGAACAGTGGTTCTCAACCTGTGGGTTGTGACCCCTTTAAAGGGGTTTGAGTGGCAGGGGTCACCTAAGACCCCTCTTTATACTACAATTTATAACAAGTAACAAAAATTACAATTAGGAAGTAGGGATGAAATAATTTTATGGTTTGGGGTCTCCACAACCTGAGGAACTGTATTAAAAGGCTGCAGCAGTAGGAGGGTTGAGAACCAGTATGTTAGAGTCTAAAACTGTCCTTCCTGTTGTGGTGGATATGTGAATTTTAGTTTCTCAAGTGCTTACGATGGACCCAGGGAGGCTATACCATCCGTGATGCTTTGGGCACACGAAGACACCACAGCAGGCATAGTTCAGCTACTCTGCAAGAGGCAACCCATCAGCAATATTTTTCAGTACTCACCCTGGGACATATGTTGGTTGCCAGGTCCCATACTGCTTAGTATCTGAGAGCAAAGGTCGAGGGAAGCAGAGGTAGGGAAGGTCCTCCTGTCTCTGTGACCTGAACTGCTAGCTGTTTGGAATCTCTGAGGTGGGTCTGTCACTAGGTCCTTCTGCAGGAGATAGGCAGCTGATGAAGGTTATACCCTGAGGCCAACCAGCAGGTCCCTCTGAGACCAAGGCACTGTGAAGATGTTCTCTCTGTTCCTAGTTCTAGCTCTAATGTGCCGTGACTCCGAGAGAAGCTGTGTGGCTTTGGTCTAGGTCTCATCCAGGCCCTCACGAGGTCTGTAGATGTTAGTATGAGGCTGTCTGGTTCCAAATTCACGTTTGTGATCTTTGTCTTCCTCCAATTCTGCTTCCACTGACCCTACTCTAAGGTTATTTTTTTTTCCTGCAATTCTGATCATGATGGTAGAAGCTGGAGTTGGGCAGTTGGGATGCAGAATCTTGGTTCTGGAGAGACAGGAAGGCATACAGACAGACAGGTATAATGCAGTCTGTGAGAATGCTCCCACAGCGGCGCTTCTGCAGAACTTACCTGATCGCGTGTTGCAGCTGGAGTCTGTAGCCCAAGCCGAGCTGAGTGGATCAGAACTGGAAGAGAACAGGCCGTCCCTGGAGCCAAGCAAGAGGGAGAGAGAAGGCGATTGCCTAGTCTCCGTGTAAGGACCTTGGGCCTCAGAAGTAAATGAGCTTACACATGGAGCTCTTGTCAGAGGGGGGCAGGAAACCTTGGTCTTCCGTGCCTCATTCATTTTCTTTCTCACGATCCTCCTATTTTCGAAGTCTGCACGCTGTCTCCTTTCACTTGGCTGGTGATTGCTGCTTTCCTTCAGGCCTGGCTTTTGTTGTAGTCTGCCTTAGTGTCCGGGAATAAATGAAGGCTTTTTGAGGAGTAGACACCTTGTTCTTATTTGGTGTGTTGCTTTCGGGCCCTATGGCATGGAGCTAGACACCAATGTGCTTGCATTTCCCAAGACCTTTAACTGAGTTAATCAAGGATAGATCCAAGGTAGGGAAGACAGTGGGGGTTGGCTGAAACTCATGCTGTAGATGGACTTAAGTGTAGCATGTGATCATCCCATGTGGACTTTTCATGTCTGCCTGTGAGGTTGGGTTCATCTCCCTGGTCCATTTTATAGGTGAGGAGGTCAAGTCTCCTTTGCTAATGATGTGTCCAACTTGCAAGTAAGTTTTAGAACATGCACATGGACCCCGTATCTCCATCCTCCCTCGGTGCCCAGTGCCAAGGAGGCTGCTTGGCCTTCTGACATCATCATTGTGCTGGAGACCTGGAACCCGTCAGAGATTTGTGTATTTGTCATGACCAGCTGGGAAGCTAGACCCAACTGCTGGCTCAGGAGAAGCATTATGGAGTAGACAAAGGATGAGAGGCAGTTTCCATAGCAAGGATACATCGAGGAGGACCAGTTTGGGATGGTTTAATGGAAGAGGTGTTTGGGGGAGTAGGTACAGGTATTCTGTCTGTGTGAGGGGTTTTAGAGTAATGATCCAGATGTGATTACGGGACACTGAGTGTGCATGAGATAAGATGGAGCAAAGAGGTTTGGTCAGTCACCCTGCAGTCGGCGTGACCTTCTTCATTGCTATTGGGCTTTGATTCTAGGCCTGGGTCAGCATTAGGCTTGGGCTACAACAGAGGACATGCCTAGAGCCTTGATTCAAATGCTGTGGGGAGAGAAACACGTATTGTTACATTTCCCAACAGTGTACAGGAAAGCCCTAAGATTTTTCAAGTGCCTGATGGCTCAGAGCGCCTGCCATCAGGGAGGACTTCTGGAAGGAGGCAGCTCAAGCACTGACTATTAAAGGAGAGAAAGGAACCAGCCAGAAGAGACAGGAAAAGGGCCTTCTGTGGTAGGCAACAGCAGGCGCAAAGGGGGCAGGGACTGGAGCAGACCGACTCTGGGAAGGAACCATTAGCAGTGAGGTGGAACTCAAGAATGCAGCCGAGGAAGTACTGTCCTTCATAACCAGTCGAGGACCAGCTGTTAGACTGATGCGCCATCCAGGTTGGGAGAGGGCCTTTAATGAGGGGGCCTCTGGGCGCTGGGAGCTGCAGTGTGTGTGTCAGAGGGAGGCGATCTGAAGCCAGGCCAGACGCTGGAGATGATGTTGTCTTACTAAGGTTTCTGTTGCTGTGACGAAAATAACTGGGACCAAAAGCAGCTTGGGAAGGGAAGGGTTTAGTTCACTATACTTCCCTGTCATAGCCCATCGTTGGAAGAAGTTAGGGCAGGAACTCAAGGTAGGAAGCTGGAGGCAGGAGCTGATGCAGAGGCCATGGAGGATGCTGCTTACTGCCTTGTTCCTCTTGGCTTGCTCAGTTTGTTTTCTTCTAATACCCAGGACCACAGGTCCAGGGATGACACTGCCCAAAATGAGCTGGGTCCTCCAACACCAATCATCAATCGAGCTAATGCACCACAAGCCAGGCTGGTGTGGGCTTTTTCTCAGTGAAGGGTCCCTTTTCCCAAGTGACTCCTGCTTCTGTCAAGTTGACATACAACCAGCCGGCATACATGTTAAACGGATTTGGGGAGCACAGCCTGTGGTTATGGCTTATCTTTAAAGGGGAACCCGTCACAGATCCCCGGGCTTCCGGCCACACTGACTGACTGCGGACGACAGCCAAGCATAAGCTGGAATAGGTCTGCCGGATGAGGGTGAGAATAAAGAGCTGTGGCAAGTTCAGCGTCATAGGCTTTGGATTGGAATCGCAGATAATACAATGCCAGAGGAAGAAGAAGGGTGAGCAGGAGCCGCTCTGAGAGTGAGGAGGCATCTGTGAGGTGACGGGGCACCCAGACCCTGGCGGACAATGCAGCAGACCTCTTCCTCCCATTGTCAGAGAATCCTTTGTCACACAGGGCTGCCGGCTCCGTGGGGAAGCCAGGCAGTGATGCTGTGTCATGCTGGAGGTCCAGCTGGCGGAAGCAGGCTGCAGCTTCAGCTGGATGCATTAGAGTGAGCGAGGCGAGAGAGGCACTTTCCTCTCTTAACATCCACAAGGAGCGGAGCCCTGTCCCAGGCCCTTGAGAAGGGAAACTGCTTTTCAGGAGCAGGTGGTATATGTGAGGTAAGATGGGGACATACAGAAAAAAAAAGAGCTAAGGAGCTGCACAAGCCAGAAGCATAGAATGAGTGCAAGTTAAGTGAAACTGCATTGCGGAGATCCCCGTTTCATTCATCCGTCATTGTACAGGGCTGCTGAAGGGACCAAGCCTTTTCCTGTTTGGACTCTGAAGACCCAAAGCTAAGCCTGGCACACAGGAGATATTGGTCTCCCTTGGGTCTTTGCAGGGATGTGGCCTGTGTGTAGGATCGGAGGTCGGCCAGAGAAGTCATCTGGGCACAAATTCTAAGGGGGCACCCTCATACTGACTTAGACACTTTCAATGCCACAGTAGAATGCCCCTGGAAGCCTTCCAAATACAGAGTGCCTGGAGATGCTGCAGAAAATGCAGCAGAATCCTTTCTAAGAACAGCTTAGCTCACTGAATGCAAGGGAAGCCCTGCCCCAGATGAGACCCAGGAGTGTGCTCAGGCAAGGCTGGGGTTGACAGGTAGCTACTGGGCTCAGAACCCCAGGGCCTGAGCCCTCAGTGTCTCCTCCGGGATGGGGAATGGAGAGCCCTGCCTCTAGTGGGTACAGGGAGGTTTGCCTACCAGGAGAAAGCACAGGCTAGCCATCATCTGCCAACCCCTGGCATGGATGGTGCTGGCCTGTTTGGATTTGAGGTTGGGAGAAAAGTACCTCCCGGCTGTTAGAAACCTCAGGCCTTTTACAGCTTTGAGTGTCCACCTGTTATTTTATCCTAGGGCTCCAGAGAAGAAATTAGCTCGCAGTCCTGGGGCCTTGATCCTGCCCATTGTCAGCAGGAGGCTCCGAGGAAGTGATGGGGTTCTTCACCCATTGTTGATTGTCAGAGTCCAAGTCTCGCATCAGGGCATCATGAGTGAGTGAATGAAGGGGAGGAGGAGAGGGCAGAAAGGCTCTGAGTAGGACCTTGAGAGTGGGCCTGGAACACAGCTGCCCAGTGGGAGGCAAATGGATTGCGTGGAGAATTGTCCCTGCCTCACCTTAGGTACATGACATGCCTTGGGTCCAATCCCCAGAACTGCAGGGGAAGAGAGAAAGAAAACGAAGCAACATATTTGTGGATGAGTCCCATCTGGCTACAAAACCCATATCTTTCAAACTGCATGCTCGCAAATCCTTACAGGTATAGCATCTTCCCAGGCTGCTGTTTAGGGCACCCAGTGAGGATTTCCATGGTCATTTCTTCTCCAGACCACATTCCACCATGTGTTCCCTGAGCCCAGAGATACAGTTTCAAACTCGGGGTCAGCTAATTGCCCTTTCACCTGCTTGGGAATGCAGGCCAGCGCAGCACTGCGAACCCTTATTCCACCGCCGCTTCCATCTGGAGCCCCTGAAGCCACAGTGACGTTGGGTTTCACCATCCTGCTTCTGCCAGAAGGGCCCCTGTTTGCTAAGACCAAGAATCCAGCCAATTTCTGTCTTACCTGGTTTAACACACAGAGGCCTTGCAAGGATACACGTTGACTGGGCAGAGCTGGTTGTGCGGGCAGTCTGTGATACAGAAGCCTTTTTTAAAATTTTTGTTTGATTTTGTTCTTGGTTTCTGAGATGGGGTCTAGGTATGTAGCCCAGGCTCACCCTGAACTCTTTAAAGTGTCTTGTATCCAAACTTGTGATCCTTCTGTCTTAACCTTCTAGGTACCATGCCTGGCTTGATACAGACACTCTGAGCTACTTTGCTTTATAGACAAATTGCAAGAGACACCTGTGTTTGATGCCTGCAACACTTTTGCTCATGAGGGAGCCATATGCATGGGTTGGGTTCAGTGGGTATCTGTGGTGTGCCAGGTTCAGCGTTGGGCACTCTGGGGTGGGTCTCAGAACGAAACTGACTTCTGTGAGGGAGACTGCTAGGGGCAGAGACATGGAAATGCCCGGTTATAACGTTGGCCACAGAACCCTGAAGTCACTCAGAAGGCATGTATGTGGGGCAGGGTGGACGCTGCCCTGTGATTCTGTTACAGGGTAATCCCTTGGGGTATACAAGATCCCCACATTACCCCCTGCTGGGAACACACAGACCTTTGTCATGATCTTGGGGAATTTGCTGTGAGATCGAAATAGTGGCCTGCTGCTAAACTCTCATCCTGGCCTGTTTCCCCCACAGGATGGTGTTCACAGTGTGATTTTTAGGGCATATGTGTTATTTGAGTGCTGTATCTGTCTGTAGCACCCCAGGCCCTCCTACAAACAGAGGCATTATGCAATTCCTTTCTTTTTGCTGAGCAGGGTGGCTAGTGTCTATGTGGCTTACATGTCTGCTGGCTCCTATTGGCTAAGGAGAGCAGTAGCTGCTCCTGGTAAGGTTAGCCAGGTTGAGGCAGCTCTGCTAATTTATGCTGGACTCCCTGCTGTGTTGACAGAGCCAGTGGTGAGGACCAGAGATTCTGGAAACACACCCAGTCTGTGTCTTTCTCTTCCACAGACCTCTGTTTTCCTTGTGCACAAGAATTGGGTTTGCAGATGGCTCAGGCCAGGGGGATAAGAGCAGGCCCTAAGCATATACAGTCTCCACCTGCTTGGGTGTCTGTGGGACCCTCCTTCCCACAGTGGTTGGTGCACCAGCTCAGAGAGGAACACAGCCTTTGCTTTGGCTTCACCCTCCACCCCCATGGTTCCTTGACTGCTTCCCTGGTTTGTGCTTAGAGGAGGTGAACACACCCACTTCTCTGTCAACCATGTGGGTCCTGTAGGGCTGGTGCAGGCCTTGCTATGACACCCACACCAGGAGGAAGGTATGGTTAGGTACAGTACAGGCCTGTTAAAAGGCATGTGTTCATTTGGACTCGGCTGCAGACTCTGAGTCAGCACATGGTGGCCTGCATAGGGCCTGGAAGAGGGTCCTGTGGGTCCTCACCTTCGAATGTTTTGAAGAGGAAAAACGATCACTGATCATGTTCCTTTGGGTGGACTGTGTTCCCTGAAAGCTGTGCTAGAGTCCTGGAACCCGTGGGTTTTCTGGGAGTCAGGGTCTCTACAGAGGGAAGTGGGTTGCATCCTTAGGTAACAGGATTGGCATCTGTAAAGAATGGAACTTGGGCTAGGTGTGGAGGTGCATGGGTGTAAACCTAGCACTGAAGAGCCTGATGCAGGAGGATTCCTGCGTTATATAGCAAGGCCTTATCTGGAAAGAAAAAAAAAATGAAAGAAGTCATGGACTGCAGATGGGATGAGCAGTGCCCTGGGTTTAGCCCCTGTACCCCCTAAACAAAGCCTGAGTAGATTAGAGCAGGAGTGACAATTGAAGGAACCACCGCTCAAGGACATGCAAACCCAAGGGGAAGGGCTTCAGACCACACACACACACACACACACACACACACACACACACACACGGGCAGTATAGTGTAGTAACAGCACAGCACAGCACAACCTTGGTTCTGGACATCTATCTCCAGCACTGTGTGCCTTGATTTCCTGTTGCTATCGGCCTCACAGTGTGCCCCAGGACAGGAATGTATGTCTCCTGAGCCTGCAGGCCATTGAGTCTGCATACTGAGTCCTACTCAGAGGCCAGTTAGGTACCAGGAAGAGGTTCCGAGTAGCGCAGGGTCAGGGGAAGGGCAGGAGTGTCCTGAAGCCCTTTCAAAGCCCAGTGATAACTTAAAAAAAAAACAACAGCATATATTTAATTACTAATGTAAGAACACATAGCAGGTGCTTTTATATATTAATCAGCCTTCCAGATCTATATTTTATCCATGAAACAGTGAGGGCACAGGGAGCATTTGCCTTAGGTTGCATAGTGAGGGAGTAATATAGCAGATTTCAGTTCCGCCTTGTCTTTTCCTTCTCACACACTGACTAGTTACACTGAGGCCCTTGTGATGTTCTGGGGAGGTTTGTCACTTATAGTTTGGGTGAGCAAGTCATTCCTATCCACATGTTTTCTTCTTAGTGACTCTAAGACTTACATGAGATTACATCTTGGGTGCCTGCCCCTTCCCACTCTGAGGTTCCATGCTTGTCCTTTCATTGTTTAGAATTGCCCACAGTGGGGCTGGTGTGGAGAAGGAAGGAACCCCGAGTCTGTCTCTCTGTCTCTCTGTCTCTCTGTCTCTCTGTCTCTCTCTGTCTCTCTCTGTCTCTCTCTGTCTCTCTCTGTCTCTCTCTCTTTCTCTCTCTCTCGCCTTTGCTGACCTAAGGCTGCAGCTCCAGGTCCACCTGAAGATCTCTCCTTCTGTGGGAAGAGATGAATTCTGTCGGCAGCAGCAGAACTGATCTCACCCCATGCCAAGCCACCCCAGGTCCTACGAGGAAGGCCTGGGATGAGTTATATCCAGAGAAGCTCTTGGTCAGCAGGGGCTGCTGGAGCCTCAGGAGGCTGATAGGGCCTGAGACTCAGGCTCTCGCCCATTCTGCTTCCCTCTGATTAGGCCCATGGAGGCAGCAGCAGAGGGCCGAGTAAGGAGATGGCTGTCTGGAAGTTCCAAGGACCCAGTTGAGAACAGGGTCATCAGTCAGAAGGGAACTTGGATGTCAACCTCTGGCAAGCCAACACGGAGCATATCCCTAAAGGAGGCTGACTTTGCTCACCGCACTGGAGACAGGCTTGCTTAATGGATCCGTAATAGATATGAGAAAAGTGTCTTTTCAGAGAACCCAGATCTTGGTGGCCTGCTGTGACCTCATTGCTTTTCTGATTCTTGCATTAAGGCATTTGGGTGGAGACAGTAAACCTCTGTGCCTTCCATTCTATTGTCAGGGTTCTCTGGGGACACAACTCCTGTGTTTTTATGGGGCGCCTAGGGGGCCGACGTGACTAATGTACTAATTCTAGCAGGGCTCCTAAAGGAAAATAACCCAGAGAACTAGCCAAGATCACTCACACTCACTGTAGAACAGCACATGGAGAAAGGGCTTTCTGAGCCATGCCTTCCCAGCTCTTCAGAACGTTGTATAGAGGTTTTCAGATACCCTGTCCACTGAGCAACCCTGTCAGTTATTGTGGCAAGCAATAGCGTCATCTCCCAGGCTGAGACAAGGGTCACATCAATTTCAGATTTACCCAATGCATCAGAATGGATGGGGAAACAGCTTTTCAGAATAGCAGGGGGTCCCAGGTCTGGATCTCAATGAAGAATGGCTCCTGGCAGAGAAAGGCAAAAGCCCATGGTGTGTCCCCAAATTCATCCTCTGAGCAACATGGGCAGTCTCAGACAGTTGAGAACTGTCTGAAGGTCTCTGCACATCTACCCTTCCATCTTGGGCATGGAAGAGCCTGATAATTTGACATAATTCGTGTTCTTGAGGTTGGGCGGGGTCTCCGGAGTTTGGCCTTCAGCAGGTGGGTACCTGGAAATCTCTCAGGGCTGGTGGCTAACTACATTATGGCCCAGGGCCATAATGGGAGGCAGGTTGGGATGATGCCCTAGGTAAAAAGTGAGTAGTACAAGAAACAAACGATAGCCAGTTGTCTCTCTTCGTATTGCTTCTAGTGTGGCCCATAACAGGCTAATCTGTTTTAAGGTTTAGTTTCTAGGTGGGGGAATCTCCATTTCCTCCTAGCTCTTGTCAGAATAATCTAGGGTAAAGATCTGTTTTCCAGGCCTGGGCTCCACCCCAGGCCTGGTGACAGCCAAAACCACCTCTGCCCAGATTCTTCTGAATGGTCCCAGATTCTTCTGAATGGTCCTGAAAGCCAAGAATCAGATGCAAAAGCAGTGAGATATTTTTAGATGTATTTATTTTATGTGTCTGAGTATTTTGCCTGTACGCATGCCTGGTGCCCACAGAGGTCAGGAGATAGGACTCAGATACCCTGGAACTGAATTATGGTTAAGAGCCACTGTATGTGTGCTAGGAACTGAGCCCAGGTTCTCGGCAAGAGCAGCAAGGTCTTGCTAACTGCTGAGCCATCTCCCCAGCCCCAGAGGCAGAAATTTTGTGTTTGTTTTGTTTTGTGTAAGGGTCCCAATACATAGCCCAGTCTGGCTTCCTGCGCCAGCCCCTTCACTGTTGAGCTTACAGACATGGACTGCTAGGTCTGGCTGGGGAGTGAGGTTCTTAAGAGCTGACTCACCAGGCCTGGGAGAGCTGGGGGTGGATCACCCAAGGCCTAGGGACTTGTGACTACCCCTCGCATTAGGACCAGGTTCCTACAGCTTAGGACCACAGCTGTGGCTGGCGCCTCAGGCCCTGCAGCCCCCCCCCTCCCGCCTCTACTCTTTTCTGCTCAGCAAACAAAGCAGTATGGCGCCTCACATTGGCTCAGTCTGCAGAGACCTTGTGAGGCGGAGGGCCAGGTGATTTGATTGCGGATGTGCCTGGGTTGAGGGAGGCCTGAACGGCTAATGACATGCAGCTATGAGTGTGTCTGTCGCGCCTGTCTCCAGAGCCCATTAGATCATGAGGGCTCTGACCTCATGCATGTTTAATCTCCTGATGGATCCACACTGTGCAGAGACTGTTGGAGGTGGTGAGAAACGGAAGGTGGGGCCCGGCTGGAAGAAGTAGTCCCTGAGGGTGCCTTAGAAAGCCATTTCTTCCTCTGGTCCCTTGCTATCTTCACTCTGCCTGGAGTGGAACTCTGTTCCAGCACAATCCCTCTGCCATGATGGACAGGCAACAAAATCGACTTTTCTTCCCTTCAGCTGTTTATGTCAGGTGTTTTTGTTACAACATGGGTAGCAAACACCTTGACTTCCTAGCTGAGCAGTAAACCAAGGCGTAACTTTCCAGTTCAACATACACAGTCCCTTGGCATGTATCCCCAGGGAAGTCTCTGGGGCTTGAGTGAGCAGGGCAGGGGTGAGCTCAGTTTGGAGTGCAGGGACAAAGGGAAGGCTATAGGAGCTTTTATCCAGCAGGAGCCATGTCATGAACTTAGTGAGGATCTGCAGAGGCAGGCGGGCACAGGGCCGCCAGATCTCCATGTCTCTGCACTTCTGGAAGCTTCAGTGTGGACCTGTCTCTCCGTTTCTGAATACTGCTCTTCTTCCAGAATGTACCCTGTCTGTCCTCAGCTGTCTGTCCAGCTGACCATGCAGGGTGGTGAAACTGTGTACTGCATTTCTCATTGTCTCAGCATCTAGGACATGGGGGTGCTGAGAAGTTTGGTTTCTGGACTTCCTGCTTCTCAGTGCCACCTTTTTGTTGCTTACCCCTAGCCTTATTCTATACACACACACAAACACATGCACACACATGGAAGGAAAGCAGCATCAGTGTCTGTCTTTATGATGATATAGCTCCATTGAGTTTGGGCCTTACTATTTGGCCTCATGTGACCTTCATCAAATCTTAAAAGCCCCCTTCTCCTAGTGCAGTCACATTGGGGATTAGGCCCCCAGCAGATGAATTGGGAAGGGGCATGATTCAATCTGTAACTAGCTCCATCCAGTGAACCCTTCCTGTGACTTAAAGAAATACATTCAGACGGCTGGCAGAACAGGATGATTTTAGTTGAATACATAGGAACATGTAAAACATTTCACATCTTATATTTGTTTAAATATTCATGAAAGAGAAACAAAAACTAGCTGGGCATGATGGTACAAGTGCAGTCCCAGCACTTGTCAGGGAGCAAGAGGCAAGAGACTCTCGAGAGTTCAAGGCCAGCTTTAGCTGCATAGTTCCAGGCCAGCCAGAGTGCTAAGAATGTAGAATAATACAACCAGGTGCTGAGAGTGTAGCTCAGTGATAGAGTGCTTGCCTAGACTGTGTGAGGCTCTGGCTCATCTCCGTGTGGGTGCTTGGGCTTCCTTACAACGTGGCAGCTGGGCTCCGAAAGTGAATGTCCTAAGAAACAAGAAAAAGCAGCTGCCAGTTTGCTATGGCCCAGTCCAAACATAGGTTGAGTCTGTCGCTCCTATGCTGTTTGGTCAACAGTCCACATTCAAGGGGATGGGTGGGGGTTTTGAAGAATGTGGAGGCCATGGTTGGTCTCACCCTTCCTTTCCATAGGCTTTCCTGGAAGCCTAATTCACCTCCTACTTGCTGTCTTTTGAGGAGCGATGAAAAGAAATGTGTGTAAAGATGGGTCTGTATGGCTTGAACTCAATGAGAGTTATTTCATCCATTCCTTAAAAGTTGTCCCTACCCCATTGTGATTCGTTACTTTTTCTGCTGCTCTGATAAAACACCAGGACCAAAAGCAACTTACAGAACAAAGGGTTTATTTTGGCTTATGTTTTAGAGGGAGACTCTACCCTGGTGAGGAGGCATGGCATCATGTGATAGGCATGGCAGCTGGAAAGTCCCATCCTCAGCCACAAGCAGAGAAAATGAACTAGAAGTTTAAATCTCAAGGCCTGCTCCAGGGACTTCCTCCAGAAATGCCTGACTACGTAAACATCCCCAGCAGTGCCGTCAGCCAGGGACCAAGTGTTCAAATGCCTGAGACATAGTGGCATCTCTCATTCAAACCACCACATGCATTCCTGTGCGTGGTGCTTCCCCCTTTATCTGACACTTCTCCAGTTCCCTCAGATGTCAGCAGCTGGCCTTGCAAGCCAGAGCGCATCCCTGCAAGGCTGCCTCCACCAGATCAGAGCCCTCTCCTGAGAGGCTTTCCTGTGCCCGAGGCTGGGCTGGATGCAGGGATGCAGGGAGGAATCTGGATGAATACGGTTCCATACCTGCTTCACTTTCAGGGATCCTGGGGTATCAGTGGGAGGAGACGGTGGCCTCTGCAACACTTTTTCTCAGGGTGTCCTTTTCAGCAGCGTGGCATTGTATGTGGTGGTGGGAGTGGAATGTCTGTGCTCGGTTGGTGCCACTTCTTTGCTGGCCTGGGACTTGGCATTATGGAGTACCTGGCTTAGCCAGCACCATGGATCTGGTTTTGTTAACTAACCAGCCTTGTTTCCTCACCTGTAAGAGTGGAAGACTCCGTTTAGTCTGAGGGATGGCAGCCTGTGGTCTGCCCACCAAATGTAGCCCAACGCCGGCTTCTCACGGTGAAGCTGAAGTTTCACTGAAACAGTCATGTGTGGTCCATGATGTGTGTCTGTCATGGTTGTCATAGAAAACATGAGGCCTGTGAGGCCTCATGTCTGGCCTTTTATGGAGAAGGTTGATGACCCACAGTGTGAAATCTCCATCTCTGTGGGATTTGCATCTGTGGAGCTAACCAAGACTCAAAACCTACTTTTTAAAACACTGGGATGACTGTGGTGGCTCATGCTTGTGAACCCAGCGCTTGGGAGGCTTCGGGAGGAGGGTCAGGACCGAAGGACACCCTCAGCTTCGTGTCAAGTTGAGCTTAAACTTGAACGCTGCTTGAACTGCATGAGGCCTTGTCCCATCAAAAGAACAAACTAAACAAGCTGGGCTTGGTGGCACAGACCTGTAACCCACACACATGATGGGGGAGCAGTGTGAAAAAGGGTAAGAGGAGGGGGGGGAGAGAAGGGAGGGGAGGGAGAGGAGGAGGGAAGAGGCCTAACACCTAAGTCCTTCAGAACTCTAGCCCCTGCTGGGCTGCTGTAACAGAAAGCCACAGCCCAGGTCATGCATAAACAATGAGAGTTTGTTTGGCTCGCAGGTCTGGAGGGTGGGATGTGCAAGCTCCCAGGGCTGTTTGCAGGGGGCCCCTTCTTGCTGTGTCCTTACTTGAAGGACCTCTCAGAGCTAGGCCTTTTTAATAAGGGGGAACTCTGTCACCTCCCTTCTAGCCTCCTCCAACAGGCCCTGCCTCCCAGTGCCAGCTCTTGGAGGGCACACTAAGACCAAAATGTTCTTCTGTGGGAAGGAGGATGCCAGATAAATAGGCTTTCTAGTGGTCATCTAGTACCATATTTCAGTTGATCTTAGACCAATCTATTTGAAGCCAGTTCCCTGGGCCAGAGGGTCTCAAACTCTACAGTAACAGGTACAGCCAGCCAGGGAGAAACAGAAAGGAAGTCTCAGAAGGGTGCCCTAGGAATCCGACATCACTAAATTAAAGAGAAGCCCAATGGGCGACCCCCCCCCCCAATGATCCCAAAGAGATCTAACCTTCTAACCACTACCAAGTTCAGCTTCCTGTGGTCCGTCAAAATAGAAGGCTTTTTAGAGAGGCACTGTAACAACCAGCAAGGGTGGCTTTGCTCCCTGAATGTCACCTGCCCAGCGCCCTCTCTCCCAGTACCCCTAAGTCAGAGTGAGCCAGCTGGGAGGTTGAGTGGTGGACTCTTCTCTGGGAGAAGTGTAGCCTGGGCCTGGAGACAGCCTGCAAGTGCACCCTACAGGATGGCTGTCTTGACAAGCTCTCTTTTCTATAATGGAGGGCCTGTGGGCATGAAATGCAGCCTCTCTTGGCCCTTGAGGTATTGACTCTTAGGAGTGGAAAGGGGAGGGGACATTAAACCTTTTTATTTTTACTCTAGAAGCTTCCTAGCTTTATCTAGACTGGGGATCCTGTTTGTTTATACAGGCTAGCTTTTCCCGAGTGCCGTTTGCCAGCAGTCCCACTGATCTTAGGCGTGGAGTGGATCACCAGAATTTCGGAAGCTGGAGCGTGCTCTATGAAGAGGGTGTTTGTGTGTTGGGGAGAGGCATGGACCTGGAAAGCTGGCTGACTCCTACAGGCCTGGAGAGTAGGGGAAACAGTCCTGTGCTAATGGAACCCTGTTTGGGGAGGGGCATGAGGGGGTGCGGGTTGGTTCTACATAAGCTGTCTGAACAGCCCCCCCCCAAAGTCCTCCAAAGCCTGGCTGTCCAGTAGCTTGTCCTAGGAGAACATTTGACCACATTTGTTTAATAGTTAACCATTGAAGGAAAGCAGATATTACGTAAAACTGAAGGTACTGAGTTAAAATGTTTTTCTTTTCCTTTTTTAGGTTTATTTATTTTATGCGCATGAGTGTTTTGCCTGCCTGTATATCTGTGCACCACATTCATGCCTGGTGCCTGCCGAGGTCAGAGAAGGCATTAGGTTCCCTGGAACTGGAGTTACAGATGTGCCTCTGTGTGGTTGCTGGGAATCAAACCCAGAGTCCTCTGCCAGAGCAACAAGTGCCTTTAACCACTAGACTATCTCTCCAGCCCCTGAACTTACTTAATTGGAATAGCCATTGTGGTAAATGAAAGTTTGTCTCCCTTGGAAGTTATATCTTAGAGCATGTGGCCAAGCAGGTGGATTTCAATATTCTTTAAGGAGTTTGTGAATCTAGGTGCCACTCTTGCATTAAGCTACATTTAGGGAAGCATGAACCACTGTGTTCATCTTTAGATCTTACACCACCTTCCCCCTTTTCGTGGCAACTGGCCACAATGCAATTATGCTACATAAATTTGCATGCTTAATTAGTTGGAGGTCTCTCTTTATTACCCTGTCACTGCCTGTGCCTCTCACATGATACGGGCACTCAATTCCACGATGCAGTTCCAGCAGCCCTGGACACATAGGGCCCTCACCTGTGACCTTCTGGGCAGAGTGCCTGGTTGGAGTCTGCACTTCCTGGCCGTCACTTTCCTACCCCTACAGGAAACAGCTGAGCAGTTGCCTGAATTGCTGTATCCTGAGATAACATTTGGTGCCACTCATTTGAGCTGTAGTTTGCTAGTTTCCTGAATGCCCTCCTGCTTTCTTTGTGGCCAGGGAGACAGTGTTAGTCTGTAAGTTTTGCCAGGATCCTCTAGGAGACAAGGCTTTGCGGCTGGCGTAGGACCAGAGGCCACGTGGGCACGGAAGTCCCAGGCTCTTCCAGTTACATGGTGGAGTCAGGGATGGGCCCCGTTTTCTAGTTTCCTGCTCCATGATGTGCACATCTCCACTGAGCCCAAGCTTCAGCCTTTCCTCCTCTTGGGCAGTGTGGCTGGTCTGTGATGGTGGGGCTGGTGCTTGGAGGTATTTTAGGTTTATATTAGTGTAACAAAATATCAGAGCCAGGCTCATTTCATAAAGCAATGAGGTTTCTTTACTTCATATGTGTAGAGGTTTAAGCAAGTGGCACTGTCGGCACTTTGTGATGAAGATAGGAGAGTATGTATGGTGGTTACACTGGGAAATAAGAAGCCAGGAGAAGCAGAGTCCTACTATCTTCTCTGAGAGCACCCCCCCCCTAAAGACCTCCCACTGGGCCCCATCTCCTCCCAACAAAACCAAGCTGTGAGTCTGTGGCTTTTTTTTTTTAAGGGGACAAGCCCATACCAGGTCAGGACAGGCTGGCTCCTGAGGCAGTGTGTGTGTGTGTGTGTGTGTGTGTGTGTGGTGAACAGCTGAAAACAGAGTCAGTGGGCGCTCTGGCATCTGGGAGCTGCTCAAGTTTTGGAAGCTGAGTAGAACCCAGCAATGGTCCTTCAAGTATCAGTGATGGCAGTGAGCCAGAAGGGAAGACCCAGCAAGGAGTGCAAAAGGAGACAGGAGTGAGACTGCAGAGAAACACACCTACTCAGGAAGCCATTTGGCCGTGAGTCAGTCTCTCACTCCCAAACCTTGGTTGACCTCAACTGTAAAATGAAAACAGATTTGTTGTTTGAAAAAAAAAAAAAGTGAAATGCTTTTAGAGGGGGAAAAAAGCCAAGTGTTAATTTCAGAAGGATAAAAAAACAAAACAAAACAAAACAAAACACCAAAAACAAAAAAAAAAACGTCAGGCTGCTGGTGTGAGGCTCTCCTTCTTGTATTGGCACCCTGCACCTAGCAGACTTCAGATTTCCTGTGAGGAAATGACAGCTCTCAGCATCAGAGCCAC
Source organism: Pachyuromys duprasi (assembly GCA_028658305.1). NCBI lineage: Eukaryota > Metazoa > Chordata > Mammalia > Rodentia > Muridae > Pachyuromys > Pachyuromys duprasi. Next base: position 49,654,105 of record CM053764.1, read on the forward strand.
AGAGGGTGCCTGAGCTTCCAGCGGGCAGGAAGCCCCATGCCCGGTGTCAGGTCATGGGTACCAGATAGACTCAGTCTGCCTGTGTGCTCAGGCCACTCAGGCAGATGCCAAGGACAGGGTGACTTAAATGACAGACATTTCTTTCTGAAGGCTGGGGTCCAGGGAAAGTGCTGGTGGGGTTGGTTTCCTCTGAAGCCTTTCTTCTTGGCTTGTAGATGACCATCTTTTCCTTGCATCTTCGTGTGGTGGTGTCCATCTGTGTGGCGGTGTCCCTGTCTCCTCTTCTTAGACACCTAGCTGTCAGATTGGGTTAGGAGGACTCACCTAAGACTGTGCTCCACCTTTCATAACTCTTTAATATCTCCAAATCTAGTCACACTCTGAAATATTGGGGGTGAATTTGGGCTATACCATTCTTTCAACATGTCCACAATGGACCCTTTTATGAATGGAGATGCATACCCTGTAGAAGGGACAAACCTTGCAAAACTCCAGGGAGCCTGTGCAGACCGTCTGGAGGAGGGGTGCAAGTGAGAAGTGCAGCAAGGCAAACAGGGGTGAGAGGGGCCTGGGACACCCAGCAAAATGTGCGTTAAACTTTTCTTAAGAGAATTCCAATTTCAAAAGGCTCCATGAACTTGCTTTATAAATGGTTTCACAACAGGTTTCCTTTAAATGCTGAGCCTCGCCAGTATGGTTGAGAAATTATTTGATTTAGTACTATGTGGCTAACGTACTCCATTTTCCATCCTAGCCACTAAAAAGCAGGGAGGCAGCCCGCAGTAGCCTGATGCTCAGTCTTTTTCCTCTGAAGGGCAACTCAGTCCCCAGCCATGCACCGTCACTGCTGAGCAACCGCACTGGGTTTCCACTGCCCTTGCTGTAAGTTAGGGACGGGCAGCACCAGTTATCTGGCCACGGACAGGGTCCAGGGTGCTTTTCTTTGTGTGCGATGAACCAGGGTCTGTGTCAGCAGCATGGTTGGCCTTCTTTACTTCTGTTTTTGGGGACAGTGATACTGATCTCCTTCAGTTAGGGAGCAAGATGATACTGACCAAAGCAGACTGAATGTTACACAAACTCTTCTTAGCGCTTTTAGCCTGCAAATGTGAATCAAGTTCATTGATGGACTTCTCGTCTTCTCCGTAAGGATGTAAAGGTGTCTGTTCCCTGGCACCATGGGAAATCCAGATCTTTACCAAATGGGCGGATGAGGAGAGCATCTTTAACCAGGGGAGAGTCTGTGAGACCCATCCTGCTGCAGAGAACTGTACAAAACTCTCAGCTCATCGGAGGTGCCCTTCCGGGAAGGAGATCACATCCCGTCCTGGGTGAAGAGATGCGTTGTAAAGCCACACGCCATTGCCTAGATTCTGAGTTCTCCTCCCATCTCAGAGAGTCATTCCTCGCCAGGAGCTGGCCTGAGCTCAGGGCTTTGTGACCTCTCAGGGTCAAACATTGTAGGGTTGAGACACAGTGCCTCCCTCAAGGGATGTGCAGGCCTTCATGGATGGCAGCCTAGAGCAGGAAAGACAGGCAGAAGGAGACGTATGTGAGCTGTGGGGGCACCTGGACCACCTTGAGCAGTCAGAGAAGGCCTCTAATGGAGGCACTGAGCAAGCGGAGAGCCACATCACAGGTCTCAGGCAGTCTGGTCTGGTCAGAGGTGTGGCTAAGGCCAAAGGAACATTCTAGGTCAAGCCCTGGATTAGAGGGGTGTGGTCTTCAAATACTTCTGTGGACCCAGGATTTGGAGTATGTGAAGGCAGGCAAAGAAGAGTGCTACAGAGTTGGGCAGGCCACAGGGGCACAGGTGAGGGAGGCAGACCAAGGCAGAGGCTATAGCTCTCCTGTTCATTCCTGGTGCTCTGCCTGGCCTGGGCAGGAGGCCCATGGCTGCTCGGGGGTCTCACTTAAATCCCTTCCTGGCCCTCAAGCCAGAAGTCTTGTTTTTTTTTTGTCCTGTGAAGATTTGCATGGCCTCGGCATCCTTGTCACCAAGCTGCTGGCTACTTTCTGGGCAGCGGATGCCTCTCTGTACCTTTATGCCAGCACAGGTCTCTCCCGAGTCCAGAATCTCCCATTGTTTAGGAAGAAACCAATCCATGTGCATCCGTTAGTGAAAAAGACTGGAGATAATGTGGATCTCAGCAAGAAACAACAGTTTCTTTACTACGAAGGGGTGCTGGCGGGAGTATGTTGGTTTTGTGTAAATGGCACTTTTGTGACTCTGGCCTTTTGCTCTGTCTTTTATCCTTTGTGCCCACTTACAGAAGGTCACGTTGCTGTTGAACTTGATTGCTGGAGTTTTAGCCATATTCTGATTTGCTTCCCTTTTGCTATGATAAAACCCCAAGCCCAAGACTTGAGTAAGAAGAGGTTTATTTCAGCTCACAGGTAGACACCAGGGAAGGAATTAAAGCAGAGGCTATGGACACATGCTGCCGACTGGCTTGCTTTTCTTGATGCACTCAGCCTGCTTTCTTATATAACTCAGGACCCCCAGCTTAGGAATGGCACCACCCGCATTGGGCTGGATCGTCCAGTATCAGTTAGCAAACAAGAAAATGGCCGCAGGTCAATCTGATAAGGGCAGTTCCTCAGCTGCGTCTCCCACTCCTCAGGTGTGTCTAGTTGACAACCTACCCACAACCGCATTGTCCATGGGGAGGATGAATTGCGTCAGTTCCTACTTGTCAGCTCCATTCATAAGTGGGTCTGGGAAGTGCAGTGTTTCACCTAAGCGCCATAGCCAAGGTTCTGTTAGTAAGGAAGAGTGGGAAAATAGATGGTGGCGAGGCAGCTGACAACTTTAGTGATAGCATGCTCGAAGAATGGGCCAGGGAGGACCAGCTGCTCCCTGAGGGCTGGGCTTCGTGCTCTTTCCCGGTGGTGCTGGGCACCACATGGCATACAGTAGATGCTGCTGCAGGGATCCCTGCATGTGATGGAGACCCAGAGGAACCTGTTATGGCTGGATGCAGTTGGGCCTCTGGGGTTCGAATATTGCAAGCTAGGTCTGCAGTGTAATGGTGTGAAGGTGGTAGAACCTTTCAGAGGTGGGGCTTAGCTGGGAGATGATTAGAGCATCTTGGATTAATAGACCCTGCCTGCTTGGTGTCTTCTGCCTAGGGTTGCATTATGTGATGTGTTGGGCACGCACTGGAAGTAGAAGCCTCAGTCTAGGCTGTCGGGAGCGCAGTGTAGTCAGGTGAAGACCGGGGGACAGTCTGAGGTCTGAGGGCAACAGCAATGGATGTTACTACACCTGGCTGCAGCCCCAGTTCGTGCCCATTCCCCTGTGCTTCATTTTTAGACAAGACTCGTGTGCTTTTCTGCTTGAAGGAATCATGAAATATGTAGGAAGCTGCATTCCCAGCGCCTCTCTGTGTTATGTGATTATGATTTATCTTTCACTTCCCTTTTATATTTTCAATGCTTTTCACTATTTTTTTAAATTTTTTTTGGTGACTCTATCCCATGTCTTCATCCTGTCTTCTCTAAGAGAAACTTTTTTTTTTTTTGAGACCGTGTAATCCAGGTTGGCCTCAAACTTATGATTGTCCTGCTGAGTACTGTAATTACAGGCATGGTGCACTACTATGTCCTACTTAGAAACAATTTTATTGACTTGAAGAGACAGCCTACTTGGCTCAAAATAAATCAAAGTAAGAAAGAAAAAGTAAAAGTGCTGTGGAAATAGCCTGGTGTCTGTCACAAGATAAATGGGTAAATGAGATGTACCCTATCCATACAGCCATGGAAAGGAACAAAATATTTGTAAGTATTGGTGCAGAGGCACCTCACCTGTGGGAGGACCATGCCCATCACAGGGAGTGATCTGTTGGACTTAGAGTCGGCTGGCTGCATGGTCAAGGAGAGCAGACACAAAGCCACGTGCTGTGTAGTCGCTGTGGGTTCTGCACGCCTGCTCGCTCTGTGGAGGCAGCCCTGAGATGGGTTCTTACCCAGGCCTGGTGAGGAGACAGGGGAGAGTCACTGTTTGTGGTGCTCAGTGGGGCGAAGGGAATGTTTCAGCAATAGTTTTGCAGTGATGTCAATGTGCTCAATGCTCCTCCCTTGCGTTTTAAAATGCTTACATTGGTTGATTTCATGTTATGTGACCTTTGCCTCAGTAATTTTTTTTTTAAGAAATGGTATGGTCAGCCAGCAATGCAACTTTACTTTTTATCCTGTCCCCATATCCTCACGTCCTTCTCAGATTCTCCCTCCTGGAGCTAGCAAGCTGTCAAAATCTTTTATGATCGAAATTTCCCAGCAGATGAAAGGACAAGCTTGAGTGCCCTCCGCCCAGCACCCTCAGTTTCCGTACAACACTCAAACTCACGGTCCACTCCCATGCCCATCGGGAGCTGAACAAAGCCACTGCCATGCCCGTAACTGATTAGTCAGTAGAACCTGGGAGTTCTGACCACAGAGGGTGCCAGTCTCGTTTCCCCTCTCACAATTTCTTTCTTGTCCATGTATCCTGAGAATGCTTTTCTGTGTCTTCTACCTGGGCATCCCGTAGCCTCCTTGCACTGACCCTCCCGAGTTCCCCGCTGGGTATGTGACATTCCTGACACATGACTCCGTCAGCCTTCATCTTCCCGTCCTCTGTGTGGGCGCCAGGCCTCTGCTTCTCCCTATGGGGGTGTGACCCTGTGCACCAAGCCAAACATGGCTATGTTGAATTCTGGCACATGTGATTGTGCGAGTAGTCATGCTGAGGTCTGGAGGGTAGGTTGGCTCCTGGGAAGGTGTATAAAGAAGTCTTGCATTTTTCCATCTACAGAACTGTAGGTCAGAAACCCAGACCAGACACAGTGCCTGTGTAGTCTTGAGGTGCGCTTCCTGCCTCTTTGAGAAATCTGTCTTTGTTCTTGGGGCCTTTGATTGGATGAGGTCCACCCATATTATAGGCAGCCATTTGCTTTACTTGAAGTCAGTCCACTGTAAACATTAATCACATACGGAATGCACTTTCATGGTAACCGCCAGATGAGTCTGACCCAGAGACTGTATACCTTAACCTTACCACATTAACATAAACAGTTACCCATCACAGAGCCCAAGAAAAGCAGGAGGGAGAAGGCCTGGGTCTCTTCCCTGGCTGTAGGAGGTAAAGATGAACCTCATTACTTTTTAACAGGAGAGTCTGTCACTCAGAGGAATTCACTGAGTTGTCTAAGTTCACCCAGCGTTAGGTGGTACAGGAATCTGGTTTAGGTTAATTTGGGGACAGTGTCCATGTTTTATTTCTGTGGTGGCTAATGCTGCATGTAGGACTTGTCTGTCACCTTGGGGAGGACCAGTGAAAGGAGGAAAGGTGTTCCTAGCTAGACTTTGGAATTTCTCTGCTCCAGGCAGTGGCTTGTGCAAGAACAGTGTAAAAATCCGGTAGAGGGCACATGGCTGCGGATGGCCTCAGGGGCTGCACAGACTGTACCATTGCAGGATTTGGGCCTCATCATGGAGCCCAAAAGTCACACAGACTGGCCTCCACCAACTACTTAGGCAGGTCAAACATTTGGCTGTTGAACCTGACAGCAGGCACTTCCCCATGCCACTCTCTGGCTTGGGACTCTGCTCTGTCCTATTCGTTTATCCCTGGACAGTTTCTCTAAAAGACTCACCTCATCGGAGAAATCACATCTGTGCGCTTGCCTTCCCTAGTATGTGTTTATACCCATAAACATATGCTACTGTGGAAATGTGCAGTTTCTACATTTTCCTAAAGGAAATACTCATAGCAAGCTATCCAGCTTGTTGTCCCTGTGTCCCAGTGAAGTCCCCCCTCTGCAAAAGGCGGGAAGCCACAGAGGACAGATGCTGCAGTGGAGCGCAAGGATAACATGGGTTGCAGAACAGAGCCGGGTCCTGAAGGGGCCGTGGGGAAGGTCAGGTCACCCCGGCATGCGGACTTCACAAATGTAGCCAACTTAGTGCTTGCATGGACTATATCCTGCACTCTGCCACACTTCTGTCCTTCAGGAGGCTAGCATTGTCACACAGGGAGCAGGAGGAACATCAGTGCTCAGCTGGCCCAGTCACCTTCCAGGGAGTGACATCTGAGGTCCCTGGTGGTCCTCAGGCCGGCTCTGCAGTCAGCATGCCAAGTCCCACCTCCTCTTGGCAAACCCTCAGCTTTTTTTCCCCAGCTACTGTCATAGTCAGGTGACCTTCCTGCCATCCTCCCCTCCCACCAAGAAGGAGGTCTCTAGTCTTCTAGTAGCTATGTGTGGGAAGAAGGGTAATGGGGTTCCAGGGACCCCTGGCTGCCCACCTTCCCTGGCACTCTGTCTTGCTTCTGTTTCATTCTTTGTCACAACCTCTTTGCTTTAGTTGTCTAATCCTGCGCTAAAGAATTAAGCCTAAATTAGTGCCTTAAAATGATGACCTTCTTATTATTTGCTCACGATTCTGCATAGTCAGGGAGGGGTTCTCTGTCAGTGGGTTTTCAGCCAGGGTAGCTAAAAACCTTCCATGTCTCTTTGGGACGTGGCTCCATGATTGGCTTGGACTTCCTCTCAGCTCAGTGGTCACATGTGGGTGGGCTGGTTTAAGGTACTGGTCCCCAGGGCAAAGCCGCTCAGCTTTCCCAGGTTCAAGCCCTGAGCAGTCACAGTGCCGTGGGACAGAGGGCCGCAATGAGGAAGTATGTAGACTTCTCCGTCAGTAGCTGCTTCACTAGACATAGTCCTACCACTACTAGACTCTCAACTCTTGGGGTACCTTTGTGTGTGTCCTAGTCCAAGATTGCTTCCTTTCTGATCTCTGATTTGGGGGAATAGAAATGGTAGTCATCTGTTCCTTTGAAGGCTGAATCTCAACCTGTGGATCCCGACCCCTTTGGTGGAGGGTCTAATGACCCTTTCACAGGGGCCGCATATCAGATATCCTGCCTATAAGATATTTACAGTATGATTCATAACAGTAGCAAAATTACAGTTATAAAGTAGCAATGGAATACTTTCATGGTTGGGAGACACTGCAGCATGAGGAGCTGTATTAAAGAGTCGCAGCATTAGGAAGGTTGAGAACTGCTGATCTAGATCCAGATGGGAAAGCTGAATGCTATGAAAGGATCCAGGAGCTGGGGGTGGGCTGACTTCAGGACCTTCTTCCCTGGAGTCTTGCACCTGTCCAAGACTCTTGGGTGCAGGAGGAAGACCCCATCTCTTTCTCCCAAGGAGGCTGAGCAAGCCATCTTCAGGAGCAGTGCACCTTTGGAGATGAGTGTGTAAAGTGTACTTCCCTTGATCTCCATCTCCTCAGGTGCCCCCAAAACACTCTATAAAACAAGTGTCTCTTTTTCTTCTCGGACAGCTGTCCCTGTGATGACACCACTGAGTGACAGAACTGTAGTTTCTACTCACCATCTCTAAACTCTGTGCCCTGAAAGCTGGCTGGGGAGAGACTCTGGGCCGCATGCCAGAATGTTCCTTCCTGTAAAAGGCATCACCTTTAATTAGATTAATTTTCACCTCTCTTTTGCCTTTGAGGGGTTTAGGAACAATGCAGTCAAATCCTGGGCTAGGCTGTGAACAGAGCCAAGGATGGAGGCCAGCACCATGCAGGACAGGAGATACGCATCCCTGAGCTCCGCAATGGGGGCGGAGGGGTAGATAGTCCCTGGGACCCAGCCCCATTGTCTGGCCCTGCCCTCCCATGGTGGTGTTTATTCTCTGTGGTTTCTCAAGCCTCTCACTGACACATGATGCGTTGCATGTGTTCTTACAAAGGCCTCTTTGTGCACATGTCTGTGATGCTTGCCTTTGGTCAGTGGCAGCTTCCATGCTGTGTGCCTGATCTCTGTCCAGGGTTAGCTGTTGAGGGAGGTTATTGGCCAGCGCAGACCTCAGGAAACGAAGTGCTTTGCTGAATTTAGGTCTTGCTTTTAGCCCTCTAGAGGCAACCACAAATGCGGAGAGGGCCTCTTATTATGCCAGGCAGGTAAGAAGGTATGCCCTGTGGACCAGTCGATCTCAGATTAGAGAGCTTGCTGGAGAATAATATGGGTCTGTGGATCTTCCATCCCTGATCTTGGATGGTAGCCCTGTCCACGGTATGCCCAGGTATGGTGCCTGCCCAGGCCAAGCATGATGAGAAGTAGCCTGTGTTCTGTGGAAGTGTGGTCACTCACAGAGTTGACCTTTGGAAGGTCAGACGTGAGCCTTTGAGTCTAGCATAGCCTGGATGCCAGTCCATGCAGCTGTAGTTTGTCCCTGCCTCCTCTGACCTGCTGTTTTTCCTGGTAAGCTCAAACTGTAGAAGAATGAGCAGCAGTTGTATGCCTAGGGCTGGGTGGTAAAAAGCAAGCCCAGACCAGAAGTAGTCCCTGGTTTCACATTTGCTGTGTCAGCTGATACTACCCAGTAAAAGCTCATGAAACAAGGTTCCCTAGCATCCCTGGGTAGGGTATGTGTGTAACCCAAAGGCACAGGACAAAAGGGACATAGGTAGGGCTTGTCTCCCACCTTTTAAGATTCCTCTATTTCTGACTGTGATTTCTGGCTCTACTTCATAATCACCATGTACTGGGGCCTCAGGACTTGTCCTCTGAATGCCTTGTTGTTTTGTCTTCTGGCTTTCTGCATTGAGAGGAGAATATTCTGGAAGCCTGTAGTTGCTAAATACCCTTCGTATGCCGAGATCCACTGATGTGTGGAATGTGTGACATTTGAGTACCTTGTGTTGTAAGTCAGAGCAGCGGATAAGCGAACGGTGCCTCCAAGAGAGAAGAATCATCCAGCGGATCAGAACCTGCATCTGCTTAGGAAGGCATACAGTATTCCCCCATGGAGGGGTCTGGGAAGCACTCGGAGGGCTCCTGCAGGCCCCTCGTCAAGCTGGAGTCATGGCCTGCATTCCTCTAGAAAGGCCCAGGAGGGCAGAGGTATGCCGGTGTGACACGGTGCTTTGCAAGCTGTCCTGATGCGAGCTCTAGACCAATGCTGCCCCAGTGAGATCTGACACATGTCCCCATGGAAGGTGCAGAGGGTGGTGAAAGGGTATGGGTGTAGTGTCCAAAGCCACATCCAGAAGGAAGCAAGCTTCTTGTGGCCTTATTCTTTCACAAGAAGATCCTAACCCGGAGGCAGCAAGGAGGTTCCCACTGTCGAGATGAGACCATTCAACACCTCTCACATCCAATCCTCCTCTCTCTTTACTTTATCTTTGTCCACAACACTGAAAATCAGTGCCACACTCTCTGAGTGCCCCTCACTCCCTAACTGCTTTTCTTTCTTAATACAGGATTTACTAAGATAAATTATACACGTCATAAAACCCACCGCTGTAAAGTAGCTAGGTCTGATATGTTCAGTGTTGGGTAGCCATCACCACCATCTAACGCCAGGACATCTCACTGCCTCCCCATTTCTCCTTAACCCCTCAGCCCTGGGGTACCACCAGTCTGATTTCTCTGAAGATTATATCTGCCCTCAACAATCCATAGATGTGAATTTTGAGATACGTAGTCCTTTGTGACTGGCTCCTTTCTCTTATGGGTAGCTCAGAGTTCATCTGTTATACTGCATTTTGTTTATCCATCTGTCAGAGAGCAGAAATTTGGAGGTGGTTTCTATATTTTTGGCTATTATGAATAATGATGTTGTGTTTGTTTTAGCGTGAGTTTCGAGTGGTTATGTATTTATTTATTGCGGTGCCAGGGATTAGTTTGTTGGGGGTAATTAAATGGAGGAGCTAAAATGTCTGCGACTTACTAAATGGCCATTCATTTACCCACCCATCCACTCCTCAGTCCCTCTGTCTGATCTGCCCCAACCCCATTCCTCTACCAGGAAAGAAAAATATTTCTCTGTCCCTGTCTTCTGATTGCTGCAAGTTTACAGAAGTATCTAAACTCCAGTTTTAGCTCATTATCCAACTTTGGAGACAGTTTCCAGAAGGCCAGAGTCTAAGGTTACTTGCCATATGCTTGGCGAGACACAATGGCCTGGGGCTCTTTGGTAGGTAGATCTCAAGAGGTCCATGGTACAGGTGTTAGAGCCAAGGGACAGAGCAATGTCAGGCTCCCTTGCACACTCCAGGAATGACTCTGTCTGGGCTGTGATTTCTATTCATCATAGTTTCATTACTGAGGATGGAGGCAGAAGCTGCTGAGAAATGGCTACTCTGTAGCATACTGGCCAGCAGCCTTCAGTAGTCATGTCCTTGGGACCTCAGTGTTCATCATACTGGATACCGACTGCATTCTGGGTGTCCTAGAATCAGGCCTAATGGAAAGCTAAGGTCTTGACCTTGACCCACTCTCTATTGTGACCTTTCCTTCCATGCTTCCCTGGGTACTCTGTCTGGTCCCATCTCAGTGTGCCAGGAACCTTCATGAATCACAGAAATTTTGTTAAGCTGTCTGTCCTCCTGCCCTGTAAGTCTGTTCTCTGTTTACTGGGTCCAGGGCTGAGGGTTGGTAGAGGCCAGATTTCCTGGCAGGTGGGATAAGAGAATGGATACTGGCCACCAACTTAAAGGGGTGGCCTCTGAGCTAAGGTGCCCTGCTGTGTGCACAACAGTATCTGGAACCAAGGCCGTGGCACCACGGGCCTTTGAGCCACCTTCTCTCCATGGAGTAATATGCCACCCTGACGTTGCCGTTACATTCTCACTCCCCAAGGTTCCAGACATTTGTTCTTCCAGCCTTTCTATTCCACAGCGAGAGAAGGCCAGACAGCAGGAGCTGTTTTCAGAACACCAGGCCTGAAGGTACACAGGTTTGTTTGTTTGTTCTCACTTTTTTTTTCTGAAACCTCCCGCATCCCAGAATGACGTGTATAATTTCTCTCCCTTTTCCCAATGACACTTTGCTCTTAGATTTTCAAAAATAATCCTACTGAACTTGGCTTTGCAGGCTGGCTTCATCCTGGCCCCGTGACATCGCTTTCTTCCTTCTCCCTTCTTTCTCTGCTCCCCATGCCCAGAGTGGAGATGAAGGTTCCCCTCTCCTTGCTATGCTCTACAAATGCTTTCTGGCATTATTCTGATCACAATTATTCAATTGACACGGAATGGAGGGCAGCCAGGCTAGGGCAGGGAGTGCTTTCTCCGCTGCCTGGTGACTGGGAGGAAAGGCCTGTCCAAGCTGCTTTCAGCTACAGTGACCCCTTCCCTCCCGCCTTTGGGTTCTCTCCCGCTGCCTGTCTCCCTCCTCTCTCTTTAAACATTTTCATATAAAATACATTTGGATCATATTCTTTCCTGTTATCCAGCTTCTCCCAGAGCCTCCCACCTCCTTACCCACCCAACTTCATGTTTTTTCTTTCTCTCTCAAAGAAAAGCAAAACAAACAAACAGCACATACAAAAAATCAAGTCTATTTTGTATTGGCCAGCTCTCCTGGGCATGGGGCCTGCTCTACTGTGCAGCTGATATCCACAGTGGCGTGACACTTCACTGGAGAAAACTGATTATTTTTTCCTTTTCCAACAGTTATCAATTGCAAATAGCTTCTTAGTTAGAGGTGGGACTTTGTGTCAACTTCCGATAGGGTAGGATAAAGGAGGAAATAAGGGGATGGACAGCTAACATTAAAGGCCTTTTGAAAATCCATATGGAAACTTACATATTCAAAGCTTCCTAAAATATATACAAGGGAATTTAAATGGCGTCAGTATGTAATGGGGGGAGACAGTGTCCCATCTAGATGTCTTATGCCACCAAGTAAAAACCTCCAGTGCCAGAAATGGGTTTCGCCTTGTTGAATTGTTGGTCAGTGTGGTTCCGTGGAACCCCTCCCCCCTCCAAAAAAAATTATAGGCTCTTGCCAAGGCTGCAACAGAAAAGGCCTGTCAGGAAGATAGACTAGTACAACAGTGGCACAAATGTTATGGAAGTAACCAACTGCTTTTTAAATTTTGGATTTCAGGCTTACTTCATGAGATGGAACCCATACCTCATGCTGCTAAAGAGGCCAAGAACCAGAGACTAGATGGGTCATGAGCCCTATGGTTTGCCTCTTAAAAGAGCTTGAAAGCTGGCGTGAGCATCATTATCCTCTTGAAAATGATTACTGAGTCTCCCTACGCCCCTGGCACCTGGATAGTGTTATTATCTTCCCCAGAATGGGGAGTGTTAGGCTCCAGGAAGGAGTTGGGCTCCACACAGTGCAAACAAAAGGGGTGGAAGTCAGTGCTCGAGGCTTTTAGGCAAAGGGAAATGGTCATAGGTCGTGTGAGCCAATGCAAGGCCAACTCTGCATCTGAGAGATTTGGGAGCTCTGAAGGAAGGGATGGGCTGTGTAGACAGAGGGAGGGAGGAGATCCTTTGGGAGGGTGAAGTCTCTGTTTTCGTTAACTACTCCCTGTGTGACTTGGCCTCTGTGGAGCTGTAGAGGAGAGACAGCCAGAAAGGAAGTGGCCGTACCAGAGATCTGTGTGAGGGGGGTCCTGGAGTCCCAGGGTGGACCCCTAATTAGGCAGCATGGCTAGGGAGCCCCATCAGGTGGACTGGGGCCATGAGAAATCAGGGGAGTCATTTACACAGAACACGCTGGGAGCCTGACCACAGGCTTCCAGGATGAAGGCGTTAATTCTGTGGTTATTACTTGCATCACGCTGTCTCTCCTACCTAAGATGTTCCTGCCTCAAGGTTGTCCCTTTGCCTCTTGGGTTTCTGACGTTGATGAGGTCAATGACCTGCCCTGTGTGCATCTCAGCATAGAACATTCTGTTCTCTTAGAGAACCTCCCAGCCAGCTGAAATCAGCAAGTGACAGCAGAGAAGTTGGGGGTAGAGGCACTGGTACTAGTGTGGGGTGCTCCTGAATGCTGAAGGCAATTAGTGTACCCAGCTTACCCATCCTTGAAACAGCTCCATGGGATTGGCCTCTTTTCACAGGTAGAAGAACTGAGGCAGAGAAGCCATCTGTCTGGTGTGATGTATTCACTAAAGGTCAGGGCCTGTCTGGACTCTGAAGAAAAGCAGGCCAATGTGTCACTTCTGAGTACATGTGGGTCAGCACCTCTTTATCTGCTCCTCATCTACTTTCCGTGCTGGCAGTGGTTTGGGAGGGGAGAAGCGACAGAAAGAGAGGACAGTGCTTATAGGAGATGCTGATCCACAAGGGACAGCCTGACTAGGGGGCTTGACTGAGGTATGGAATCCCATTGCCACCTGGACCCGGGGAAATAGCTCAGCCATGGCTGGGTGGGGTTTGGGTGGTGACCCAGAGATTCTCAGGCCTCTAGAAGGGTGAGACAGGGTCAGGAATGCAGCCTCAGCCCCAGCCACTCCATTTGCACATTGTGAAATGTTTAGGTCTCTGATGTGAAGGTGTGCAAGTGATGCCAGGCCTAAGAGAGCGGGAGTTCAGCCTGCATTATCCTCAGGTCCCTAGACTGACAGGGGAGGGAGCTGCACTAATTTTAGAGAGCACCATTGTAGGTTTGTAATTAACAGACAGCATGCCCTCTTGCTGCACATGCCTTACTTACTCACACTGTATGGTAATTAGTGTTTTAATCATCTTCAAACAAGGTCAGCAGGTCTGTGAAGGCTTGAAATGTGCCTGACTCATCCCTGTCTGCCCTCCACAGCCTATACTCATGAAGGGCCTGTTCATCCGGAAGTTGGATGGGTTTGTAACCGGTATTAATGGGGGACAGCTGATGAGTGAGAGGCTGGGTACATAGCATGGCTTGACCCAAGCCTGGAGGGGCAGGAGACATGTGAGGCCTGGGAAAGGCAAGTGACAAGACGCCTGGAGCTGAAGTTGGTGGGGGGAGGGGAGGGGTGATGGTAAGAGGCAGGGACGAAGCCTGCCTGGTGTTCGAAGTCTCCTACTTCTCTAGGGTGTAGGGAGCCCAGGCTGAATCCGTGAGAGGATTTTCACGATGGCAGTCTGTTTCTCCCCTTCCCCCACCTCCCAGAACCTTGAAGGGTAGGAAAAAGCACCACTTGTCTTGGTGGGTGGATTTAGAAGAAAACAGTCCTTTCCTGTTCCCCCACCCCTGTGAAGATGGCTTCACAAGGACACAGGCTTAAGAGTATGTCCTGGATGTTTTTGAGCAGTCCACAAACTGCCCGGATGTATAAATGGCCACACTTCTGAGATGCAAGGCTGGATGTAGGCTCCTCTGCCACCCGAGTGCTGGTATGAAAGATGCATGCCGTCACTGCCCAGTAAAACTTTCAAATCTTGTGTACCAAGGGCATCTTCACAGGCCAGGGCAGATCAAGCACCAGGGCAGAAAGGAAGTGTTTTAGAGTGTCTATGCCTGTGGAAGATTGCCCAGGTAGTCTCTGTGTGGAGGCCAATCGTGGCATGGTGAACAGAGCAAGAAACCATTTTAAAGGTGGAAACTCTACCTTAAGGAAAGAGCTGGCTTGGCCTGGGTTTCACCCTGTCTAAATCCCTGAAGTAATGCTGTCTTGCTCCTGGCCTGTCTTGGCCTCAAGGAGTATGAGAAGATGCTGCTGTGTGGCACTGGAACTTATTCCAAGGACCTGTAGCTTTGTGTGTGCCTGAGCTGGAGCTGGGGACACAGCCCGGACACAGTGCCCCAGACATTCCCTCAATGGGATGACCTGCTGTAACTCACACCAGCCCTCTTTCCCCTCTAGACTTGGCAGGTGCCTGTTCCCCGAGCTCTCTTCGGGGAGTCTAACACAAAGCTGGGGACAGGGGCCTTGGGACTGTTGTTCCAGCGTCAGTTGGAGCTATGTCATCCTAGAGATGTGAACTCCAGGCAAGAGATAGGCCACAGGATTAAGGGCAGGACCGCTGGTCTCACCTCCCAGGGTGGCACCTTGGCTCACGGAAGTCCAGCAGCTGGCCTGCCAAGTTTCTTAATGGCTCCACGTGGCCAGTCAGAATTCCTCTGCCTGTAGAGGCCTCTTACCCGGCTCACACCATTTTCTGTGCTTTCCTTTCCTGTGTCGCTGTCACAACTCTTTACAATTGAGTCAGAAAGTAAGTGCCCTTTGCCTCAGATCTCTGTGATGTGTCAGTGGCTTCTCTGAGAAGTCGGGAGTCAGCGGACACCTGTCCTGGGGCAGCGGCCTCTGTGCACACCGCTCCCCAGGCTTGGAGACGGTGGCCAGGCATGTTCACATAGGTTAGGGTAGGCTGTGCATGCGGACAGACAAGTTTTCTAGATACTTGTTCCTTGCCCTGCAGAAGACAGGTTGCTCGGCTTGCTTCCGCCATTCCAGACAGAAAACGTGTCTGCTTCCTCATAGGTCAGCATTCCTAGCTGCTCTTCCAGATTTGACCATGGTGAAAGGTATTTCCTATATCCTTCTCCATTTCTTTCGTGATGGGCCAGCCTGCGCTAAACTGTTTCTCTCTTTGCAGATTTACTTGTTAATGGTATTTTTACTCTTTTATGAAGACATTTATGTAAACTCCCCCCTTTATTTTAATTAGAGTCTTTAAGCAAAGCTTAAGCCCTCTTTTTGCAGTTTAGGAAAAATATTATCTCACTCTGGAGTCTGAGGCTTGGAGCAAATTGGCTCGAGTGAACCAGGCCACTGGAGGTCTCTAGGAAAGGTGGCTGGCTCCAGCATGCACAGCTCCGGTTCTAATGTGGGATGCAGCAGGTGGTGTGTGGTGGGATTCAGTTAGCCAGCCTCCCTCAGCAGCTCCGCTCCCAGACACAGCTGCATGCCCATGTGACCCTCGAGGCTAGCACATGGCCTGTGTTGGTTGGCTCTCTGTTACTGTAACACATGCCTGAGAGAATCCGTGTATAAATAGAGAAAGGTTATTTGGCTGGCGGTTTGGGAGGTTTTAGTCTGCGGTCGGTTGGCCCTGTTGCTTTTGGGCATCCAGTGAGGATGCAGTATCACAATGGGACACGTATTAAAATAACTGCTGACCAGGATGCAGAGAGAGAGGGAAGAGACCAGCATCACATGGTTCCTTTCAAGGGTATGACCCCCTCCCACTATGCCCTCTCTCCTACATCTGCCATCTCTCCCAAAGTACCACATGGGGGCCAAACCATCAACACTTGACCTTTAGAGAACTTTCCAGATATGAGTCATAGCACCATTGTATGGAGATACCTGTGAGTCTGTAAAACGTAGCCAAGACACTTGGATCATACCAGGATCATACAGTTTGTAATATAGCAAAGCATCCCAATCCTTTCTGTGGGGACCCACCAGGCTGGGATGGGACCTGTGGTTGTTAATATCAGTTTGACTTGGACTAGAGTGTGTGGTAGCAACAGGAGCTGGGGTACTTTAAGAGGTGTGGCTTCTGGTCCTGGCCTTGCCCTTAATTAATGTCCTGACTTTGCCTGGTCACCTGACTTCCCAGCCAAAGGAGAGGCTGTGACCTAAATCATTCTTGCTTGAAATATCTGCAAATCCAAGATACATATATATATATATAATATTTATATTATATATAATAAATTTATAATATATATTCAGAAACATATTTAAGACTGGCTTTGTTTTTATTTTCTTTAGCAACTGGGTTATATAGAAGCAATTTTCTTTCAATTTCTGTTTTTGAGACAGGGTTTTTCTGTGTAGCCCTGGATGTCCTGGAACTCACTCTGTAGACCAGGCTGGCCTTGAACTTAGCCATCCACCTGCCTCTGCCTCCTGAGTGCTGGTATTACAGGTGTGCACCACCGCTGCCCAGCAAAGCTTTCAAATCTTGCACATGTATTTTTACATTTCCCTCAATTCTGCCCTAGTGATACTTTAAAGTGAGTCTGAAAACAGGACACAACAACACAGACAACCCTCTGTTCCACATTTCACCAGAGTAGCAGCAGTGAGAAGGCATGGATGCAGTTGCAGTGAGAAGCTGCAACTTCTTGCCCCTCCCACTCCTCTGTCCTGCCTCTTAGTGGCTAAGGAGTTTTTCTTTCAGGGGGCTCAGAAATGAACAAGTCTTCAGGGATCTTAGCACCTCAGGGAAGGCCTTATTACCAGCACCCAGTCCATGGGCATTCTGCTTCGTTCACTGTGGCTTTCCCATGGGGTACCCTCACCCTCACCCTCACCCTCTGACTGTTGCTGCTTTTGTCCCTACCCGCCATGGGCTGGCTAAATTTATGTTAATTTGACACAAGCAAGAATCATCTGAGAGGAGGGAGCCTTGGTTGAGAAAATGCCTCCATAAGATGGGGCTATAGGCAAGCCTGTGGGGCATTCTAATTAGTGACTAATAGAGCAAGCCAGTAAGCAGCACCCCTCTGTGGCCTCTGCATCATCTCCTGCCTCCATATTCCTGCTCTGTTTGAGTTCCTGCCCTCTTTGAGCTCCTAAGTCATGGACGGTTACCTGGGGGTATAAGCAGAATAAATTCTTTCCTTCCCAACTTGCTTTTGGTCATGGTGTTTCATCACAGAGAAACCCTAAGCAAGACACTCCACATCTGCCTGCCTCACACCATCCTCGGGGACCTGTTCTCGGCCTGTCGAAGCTGGGGACCCTGGAAGTCCTAGCTGCCCTGTTCCTTGGCCCTGCTGTTCCCACCAACACTTCAGGGCAGCAGAGAGGAGCCCCCAAATCCAGTTCCCAATTACAGACCACACTCCCTGTGTGGGTGACTTCTGTCACCTGTTAGTTCCTGAACCCACGCTGGGGCCAACGTTTCGTTGTTTTGTTGCTGTTGCTGCTGGTGGGTATTTGTTTGTTTTCTTTTGTTAACCTTTTAGTTCCTGCACATCTAGCCACTCTCACCATGACCTCACCTTTGATGTCTGCCCTGCTCTGCCACCCCCTCTTTGCTTGGTCCCCTCCTCCAGCTTGGTAGCTTGTGGTTCTTCTGCCCAGCCTCAGGCTGCATCCTCTTTCTGGGTGGGCTGCCTCCTCTGTCTTCAGAATAGCCCTGTTTCAAATTTAAAACAGGAAGAAAGAAGCTCTGCTTGTAAGGGAATCCCCCCAGGGCTGCTCTCACCCTTCTTACCATGCCTGCCCCTCTCCCAGCTGGTGGAGAAAGCAGGCTTGCAGAGATCGCTTTGGTTCTTTTTTTTTTTTTTTTTTTTTTTTTTTACTGTTCCTGTCCTTTCTGGGCTACAGTGTGGATGGAAGCATTAACACTGTGTCTCTCTCTGACGTCCTGTGTACACCTCCACCTCCTCTTATCTCCCACAATGTTCTGGGACGGATGTGACTCTTTCTTACATCCCCACCTTCCGTGGTCTTCTCTGTATATATCCACGTATATGTATTGTGTCCTCTTTTTAGACCTGTCCTAAGCCAGTGTGACCCCATCAAATCAGGTCAGTCCACAGACAAGGCTCAAGTGGATCTTTTGGGGGCATACTGAGCCTCTGGCAGCGTGGTGGATGCCACTGCATTTGTAATAAGGGTTGGGGTGGGGAGTACGGGGCTCGCACTGAGTCACCTTGGGCTAGATTTAGACTAAGTCCGTAGATGCGGGATTCTGACCATGCTCTGAGACTCGGGCCTTCCATAAGCAGGATGCCAGCACTGGGGCTCTTCTTGTCTGGGCGAGGATGAGGTTCAAAATCACGGGGTCTCTTTAAAGTGCAGAATCTTACAATCTCATCCTGCATGCCCTGCCTCACAGAGGCGGCTCTCCTGTAGTAAGATGGTGTCCCTGTTCCCTTGCAGTCCGTTCAGAGGCTCCGCTGTTTCTGCTCTTCTGAGCTTTTGAACTGGGCAGGCACGTGCCTGCTCTCTGTTAGAGGGGAGTGCCTCGCGCTGCTGGATTTTGATGTCTCTGGAAGTTCTTTGTTGCTCTGGCCCTCCTGACCCGACCCATCTGGCTTTTGGCCGTGCGCAGCGTTTCTGAATCAGCATTTGGAGTGGCTGGAAGGCTGCAGTGCAGTCGACAGCTGTGGAGGTTTGGGCCTGGGCCTGCAGGTGGGAGAGGCCCGGGTCTGGGGCTCCATATTTAGCCTGGAATCTGCTCTTGCTGCTATGATGCTACAGCAGAGCCAGGAATGGTGGAGCTCTGGCCCCTACCCAGGACAGCCTGCCGCACAGCCAGGGCATGAGGCCTAACTGAAGCCTACCTCCCTCCATCCTGCCCATCCAGTAGCCATGGGGCAGGAGGGAAGTGAACAGATGGCTTAGAGTTAGAGGCCTTAGAACTGCAAAGGGGCCTGGGAATAGATCAGGGTCCCCTTCTTGCAGAGATGGGTACCAGGGTGACTTAGAGCTACAGCTTGTCCAGGGTCACAGATAACTCACAGTCGAGCCACTAGATCTAAGTCATTAGACACTGAGACTCTGGCTTTCCTTAGAACCATGGTGCCAGGTGTCTGTGTGCCATCATCCTCCAGGCCCCAGGCCTGACCTAGAAGGGCACCCCTGGCAGTACCCATATTGGGAAAGCACAGAACTCCTCTCCAGGTCTTGTCTTGCCTCCTTCCTGTACCGTCTTTGGGTTCTCATTGGTTTGTGCCAGCCATGTTGAAACTTGTAGCTAATCATTTACATCATAGTATAAATGCCAGTCTCTTCCCAGGGGAACCCAGGCAATAAGCAGAGAACGAGGGCAAGCAGTTTAAAGGCTGCTGCTCTGCATTTGTTGCCTGGTGCTCCTCAGCTTGTTTGCTCCTCCCTATGAAGTCAGGGAGGTGGACGGGTGGTCCGTGCTCCCTGTGCAGAATCCCATGCTGATCCTCTCCAGGGTGGGCTTCAAGCGCTATTCTCATTCTTGCCTCAGCTAGCCTAGGTGCCAGTGAATAAATTACCATGTCGCCCTGCAGCTGCCAGGCAGCAAACTTCCCAGGGTGATCTGGAACTTGGCTCTTGAATGCTGCGTCCACGTGGGCCAGAAGCAAATGCAGAGGCTGGGCTGAGCCTGACATGGGAGCCCACCAGTCGGTGTGGCCACAGACTTCGAATCTGCCTGTGTGACGGGCAGCTCTCGTCCCCGTTACAGTTGGAGGGACCAGGAAGGGCTTGTGGTCCTGAGGGAGGCAGTTAGCAGGTGGTGACCAGCTTGATAAAGCTGTCAGCACAGCAGGGCCCAAGTCTGCCGCTCACACCCTTGCTTGGCTCTGGGCCCCATGGGCAGCGAACAAAGGAGAGGGGCCGACAGCTGTGGACCAGGGAGCGGTGGCTCTGAAGCACATGGGACCACAGCCAGCCGGGTTGACCCCAGAGGAGTGGGCGACAGTCACAAACGATCGATCGCCCGGAAGTTTCCAGCTGTCCCGCCCACCCTGGGAATTCTCAGTGGCCAGAGAGGCTGGCATTGCGTGCCAGGGGAATCTAGCAGTTCTCACCTCAGAAGGAGTGCTGGAGGAGGTTTCTTGCGTCAGTGTGCCGTGGGCAGCAATGTGTGGGCAACCATGAGTGATGAGCAGGGAACCCAGCACAGCTCCAGGAGACCCCTGGGAGACTGAAGAAAAGGGCAAGTTTGCCATGCATTGGAAAGGACTCGGGTGAAGCCGTGCAAAGTTATCTTGGTTATTGTCATCACTTTTGGTGTTAGAGTTTTGTTTTTTTTTAACGTGTTGAGTATAAATTACTCAAGCATAACTTAAAGTATAATGATAGTTTTCTTCAACTGAAGGAGGTAAAAAAAAAAAAGTTTGTCTTCCTGTCTAGGTAGGAGAAGAAATGTTGAGTCAAGGTCATGAGCACAGGTCGGGGAGCCAGAGATGGGCCTCAGCCTGTGGTGTGCCCAGGCCTAGCGCAGCTGATGGCACACTGGGCTCCTTTTCTGATAGTTAGCTAAATACTACATGGCAGAAGCTTCTGGAAGAATCACTGACAAAAACCACTGTTTTCTACCAATCTGATGATATGGCCCAGAAATATATGCATGCTGTGCTGAAGGTTCCTCTCCATCCTCCAGACACACACACCTGCCTTCCCTTCCTGAACTGTGTGCTGGGCAGTGTATTTGGATCAGAGAACCCAGGCAGTTTTAGGGAGTCATCCTATATTGCTACACATAGACACACACATGTTACACACATGCTACACACATACACACACAGACTCATATGCACATATATGCATACACACATCCATACACATTCATATCACCACACACACACACACACACACACAGGCTCAGTTTGAAGTTCTATTTTGCTTGGGTCTCATAACTTCCATAGATAAACTACTTACCCGAGACCCCACAGTTGGAGACCATGTCCCACATGGCCAACCCTGGGAACCGTCAGCTAGCCCAGCTTCATTGGGTGGAGGCTACAGTGTGGCTGTCTGTGGAATGGCAGTTACGCAGCATTAGCTAGCTGAGTCAGGCCTGAAAAAATGTGAGATATGTTCGCTTGCGTTCTGGACTATCCTCTCCACCTGCCTTCTCCATCACCCAGGCTTCAACCTGATCTCCTCGCCTAGAAATGCAGATGTAGTCATTGACCTCACTGGCAGACCCACATAGATCGCTGCACTTTGTGCCCACCCAAGGTGGGTTTCATCTGAGATCCTGTATGATGGACAGTGAAGGGGACTTCTCTAGCCCTTTTGGGGCTCCTTCTTACCTAACCAGCAGTCAGCTGGGTTGGAGCAGTAGGTCCCAGGCTCTAGTAGCAAATCAAATCCTGAGGTGAAATTCTTAAGGCATCCTAAAATTCCAAGAAGGGCCAAGCGTGGTCAGCACCAGCTCTACCTCCTAAAACTGATGATCTTTAAAATGGGTCACAGGATATCTGCCCAAAGAAAGCCTTAAAGTGCCCCTGTAGAGCTTGCAATGCTGATTTCTATGTTGGTGCCTGTTTTGGCTATGTAGGCTTAGTATGTGCACATATAAATGTCACATATTCGGTGTATGTTGTGCGCGGTATATGTTGTGCACAAATGGTGTGCGTTTGCTGCTGTATCAAAGGGCAACATTCGGCCTAAACAACCACAACTTATGCTTTCCCCGGACAGAGATGGGGAAGCTTAAGTGTGGGCAGGGCTGGGTCCTTCTGGCCGTGTGGTCGTCCGCGCCACACTTTCCCTGGCTTCTGGTCTTTCCTGGTCAACTTTAATGGGCCTGGCTTCCTGCTTTGTTTTAAACATGCTGTCACTATGGAGCTCAGCCTGGCCTGGGACCCACAATCCTCCCACCGCCACCTCCCCAGGTTGGGATTACAGACATGCAGCAGCCGCCATGCCTGGTTGTCCTCTGGCTTCTGATGTCACCTGTCTGCCTTCGTCTGTACATGGTTTCTCCCTGTGTACAAGGCTGCCTCAGCGTCCCTTTTTATAAGGACATCTGTCATTGGAAGATTGAGAGCAGAACTGACAGAGAGTCACACAGGAAGCTCGGGGTATGCTGTTCTGCCTCCTCCTGAGCATGTGTCTCCAGGGCTCTAGGCAGGTTTGGGCACCATGTTCTTACTGCTTTGCCTTTTCCCTGGCCACCGTGAAGGTATCCTTAGGATAGAACCATGTCTCCATTACCATGGTTCCTGGGTTCTAGGTGTTGCCCAGCAGATACTGAACCAGTGACAGGTATTTACAGACAGAGCCAGAGCCAAGAACTCCATGGAGTTCTAACAGCTCAATGTCCCCAGTCTAGCCTTAGCTTGCCCCTGCACCCCAGACTGGAATGTTGAGCAGTTTCCTGGCCATCCATTCTCTCCCTTTGATGGTGCCAGACAAGGTGGACAAGGGTGTCCTTCTCCTTTTACAGGGGTTCTCTTCTTTCTCCTGCGCTTCCTGACCAGTCCAAGTGGCTTCCTGTGGCATCCATCCCAGGGCAGCTTGTCACGTATCAGTGACATTTCCTGCACAACCGGGTCCCTGGGGAGGCGGCGGATCGTGCTGACAGCGGAGTGTCACTTCCTTACTCTTGGCCGCAGATGAGGTGTCCCTGCAGACGTTGGTCTCAGCGCTGGGCAGATAGTCTCTGGCTGGGAGGACTATCCTTCAGGCTTTAGCCCCGCCTGTAGAAGAGTCTTAGCTTTAATGAACTAAGAGCTACCCTTTCCGCTACTGCTTCAGGCCCCGTCAGAGGCAGGGGTGAAGGGGGCACAGCTGAGGTTCCGGGCTCACAAAAGAACTGTGTGTCATCTACCGTCTTACCAGTGACGCACAAGACAGACAATGAAAGACCCCTTCTGAGGCCCCCGGACTCTGGAAGTGCACACCAGGCTCCATGATTGCCGAGGCCCCACTCAGCAAGGATGTTGCTAGTCAGTATGTAGGTGATATGCTGAGGATGTTCCCAGGAGCCCTCTTGTACAGAGAGCTATAAGGACACCAGGGAACAACTGGTGGCCTCATGTTAGCCCAACTCGGGACTGTGAAGCTACAGTCAGGGGAGCCTGTGTAAGGGACCACTGTCTCAGTACAGTCAACACTCGTCAACACTTGCCACGTGCATGTCCGAGCTGGTCTAGGGGGGAGCTTTGGGATGAGCTTTCTCCATGACCTGTGTACGTAGTCTGCTGAACCAAGAATGTGTAGTACACTGTCAGCCTGTCTTGTAGTCGCTTTTAAAGCCTGCTGTGGATCTAAAAAGAAAAAAGAAAAAGAAAAAGGAAGGGCTGTTGGGACACTTGTTGGCTGAGGCAGCCTGAGGGTGCGGCAATGAAGCTCGTTAGGAATCCAGCAGCTGGTCCAGGCTCTGAGTGTGTTGTGTCATCTCCCAGCTCTGTGCTGTGTTTCATCACCGGGAACTTGAGCAGGTTTGCTAGGGCTTGCTGGCTTCCAGCCTAGAAGAGAAAACGCTAGCCCCAGATTCAGGGAGAGATCCTGACTCAAAGAAATAGTCTGAGAGTGGTAGAGAGTACCAGATACCCTGGCCTTGGTGCTTACACAAACATACACAGGTGCATGTGCACACATGCACCAAGCAAACAAAAAACTTTTTTTTTAATCAAAAAGCCAAACTCCAAACTCTTCCTTTACAAGATAGGCGGTATATGTGAATATTTGTGGTCTGTGGAAGAGTTCAATTTTCCTACCCTCTCTGGAGGAAATCTTTGTAGTTTATAAGACCTTCAGTCCCTTATTATCCCTTTACGCATCACTGCTGAACCTCAATGTCCACTGATTCATCAGCTTATATTGTAGGGTTAGACTATCACGTTGCAAATGCTGGGGGCTGGGGTCAGGAGCCTGTGTTATTATCCTGCCCTGTCCAGGAGGACAGGCTGTTTCAGCCCCAGGAGTTCCAGCTGTAACATGGAGGCAGCATGCCTTCTCTGCCTGCCTGCAGGCATGGAGTTAGTAAGAGCTCACTCATCCAGGCTGTGTAGCCCCCAGAAAGGCGGAAGACCTGGACCACCTCCCAGGAATCCAGGGATAACCTTGACCAGCTAGGGGCAGGACCTAGAGCCTGGACTTGGATGTGGTTCCAACGGCCCCTCCAGGGGAATACAGCAGCTTGTGGCTACTAAGAAATGGACAGAATGGGGAATGAGCTCCTCTTTTCTATTTTGAATAGTCACGTTTTGGAGCCATTTTGTGTGAGTTTCTGTTGTAACTCAGTCTGTCATGAACCTTTGGCCAACCTCAGTCACCTCATTAGTACAGTGGGGACAAAAATGGTGTCTGCATTGTGGTGTCATCTTGCAGGTTAAATTATTGTCACACAGGGTCTGGCCTAAGGTAAAGGCTTTGTAAATTGGTGTTTATTACTTTCCATTTTACAGGAGCATTTATGTGTTTATTTAGAGTATAGCCTTATAAAGAGGGGGAAAGGGCTTGGAATCCAGTAGTCTTTGAAGGACACAGTATTAAGGACTTGCTTTCAAAGGCCAGCTGTGTGAGTGGGAGTAACAGAGGTAGCCACGAGTGTGCTTGCTGGCTCTGGGCCCAGAGGCCAGTTTGGGAATCCAGGATCCAGGGTTCTTGCGGCTCCATCTCTTCAGGGCTCACAGAATTCAGAAAGCACCATGGCAACACTGGGAGTAGATTGGGCTTGGGATGCCCACAGTTGTCCAGTGGGCCTG
>CM053764.1:49679427-49701255 GCA_028658305.1 Pachyuromys duprasi
AAAAAAAAAAAAAAGAAAAGCTGGTCCTGGGGGTGGTCACAGAGAGCACCTGGGACATGGACTCACTCCATTTCCTCCCCGCCCCCCTGCAGTCCCATACACCTCCCTCCTCTCCCTGTAAGAGCCCGCCTCCTGGTGTCCTTACCCCTCTCTGTCGATGTGTGGCAGGGACTGCTTGGGTGTATGGCGGACCTTCCGATGGAACTGGGTGAAGTCCAGCTTTTCAGGTTGCAGGTCCCAGGTGGCACCACTAGAGGGCGAGGGAGGGCGACAAATGTGAGGCAGGTGGCAAGAAGCCTTCTTAGCACTGGACAGGCAGGAGGCTCAGTGGGAGGGGAGGGAGGAGAAAGAGAGGAGGGGAAGGAGGAGGTGAAGAGAGGGGGAGGCAAGGAGAGGGGAGGGGAGGTTACCCACACCTGAGGGCAGGGGCCTCTTCAGACCCCGTTTAGAATGGAACTCAAAGTATCACCTTTCTTCAACTCTGCTTCCCAAACATGAGCAGGGGCTGGCTGCCCACCCCGCAGGGGTCCCCACCACAACCCGTTTGTTTCATGCCTACATTTAAGGAGGGCTGGACAGAGAAGGACAAAAACCCATCACTGGAACACAAAATGGAGCTCAGGGCAGGGTGAGCAAGAGGTAGGGAGGCCGGGCCCAGCTCTCTGGTTCCATCCTGATAAAGAAGGAAGTTACCTGAAGGAATCAAAGGTGTTGGCAGCCCAGATATCTGTGCCCAGCATGTCCAGTGTGTTGTCTTTGTTGCCATTCTGAAAGAGACAAGGTGAGGGGCCACATTACTTTCTGGGCCAGGACTCTGAAAACAATTGGGTAGAGGCCCACAGTAGGTGAAAGCCAGAGAGGGTTGCAGGGGCCCTCTCTGACACCAAGGCTGGCTAACTTCATGGGTGGAGGCTGCAGTGAGGCGCCTAAGGGGGCATCAGGAGGGTCAGGGGCACACTTCGGGCCTCCTCCCCAGCACAGAGACGGTGTTTCCAGAGGTATGCCTTCAGGCCCCGGCATGCCTGCATCTCTGCTGCAGTCCCCTCTCAATGCCTCTGTACCCAGCAGGCACTCCGTATGACTGTATGAGCATTCACCACCGCCGCCCTACAGATGTCCCTAGACACAACCACATAAGAATACTGCAGCATCCTCACAATAGTGGCAGGCTGGGGGCCACCCCTGTGCCTGCCAACAGCTGACCACACAGAACAACTGCTATGTTCACAGACTGGAATATGACACAGCAGTAAGAATAAACAAATGAAAATAGTGCAGAGCTGTAAACAAGCTCCACAGCCAGTGTGGAAAAAGAAATAGAGACACAAAAGAGTACTGGCTACATGACATGATTTTCATAAAGTTCTGGGCTGAAAGTTCTAAGCTGTGTCTCACACGGAAGGAGACATCAAAGAAACTGACCAAGTGTCTGTTCGGCCCAGGGGTTTGGTTTGTGAAAACCCACTGAACTGGGTTCAGCAGGACATAGGTGTCCCACGATCTCTTGCGTAGAGATCTGCTGTGGCGGCCTTCATTTCAGGGTTCTCTCTGTAGGACCCAAACTACTGACTATTCACAAAGACATCCCAGGACCCACCATTACTCAGAGCCACTTAGCTCTCCTGGAAAGCACCTGGCAGCTACTGACAGCACACAGAGGGGAGCCACACAGCTGCCCACGCGCTGCTGTGTGATGGTTCGCTCCCAGTGACAATGCAGCAGGACCTGGGCTCTCATTTGGGCACCGAAGAGCACCAAAGCAACGGCACTGCCTCAGTGCTGAGACGAAGCAATGGCCACACTGTTGCTAGGTAACAGGAATTTTACTACAGTCTTATTTGCCCAGTGTGGTCCATGCAGTCAGCTGCTGACTGAAACTTCATGATGCAGCCCATGATCATATATGCATACATACCACGTGCACCGTACATATAGACACAACACACACATATATACCATACATACATACACTACATATACCATATATACACATCACATGCATCATATACACACACACATGCACAGAGGCTACACATACACAAACCATACACGCCAAATGCATACATATTACAGATATAGTATACATATAGTGCTGGCTAATTTTATGTCAACTTGGCACAAGGTAAAGTCATCAGAGAGGAGGGAGCCTCAATTGAAAAAATGCTCCTATAAGATCCAGCTGTAGGCAAGCCTGTAGGGCATTTTCTTAATTAGTGACTGACAGGAAAGGGCCCAGACCATTGTGGGTGATGCCCCGACTGGTGTCCTGGGGCTTTGTAAGAAAGCAGGCTGAGCAAGCCATGAGGAACAAGCCAGTAAGCAGCACCCCTCCATGGCCTCTGCATCAGCTCTTGCCTCCCAGTTCCTGTCCTGTTTGCGTTCCTGTCCTCACTTCCTTCAGTAATGGAACTGGGATATGAAAGTGTAAGCCAAATAAATCCTTTCCTTCCCAAGTTGCTTTTGGGCATGGTGTTTCATCACAGCAATAATAATCCCAATTAAGACATATATATACACATTTGTGTACACATACACAACACATCAAAATATATACACAGCACACACACCATACATATTATATACCACACATACATACACTATATATGCATATACCATACGTATACATACCATGTACAATACATACACACACATACTACATATACTATGTATATTCACACTACACACCATACATATACATACCACAAACATACATACACGTACTGCCTATACCATACATATACATGTCACTCATCATACACATACTTAGCACACAATACATACCATACACATACACACAACACAGACACACACCAAACATACACATACTACATATGCCATATATATTCATACGACATGTCATAATATATACCACAAACCATATATACACACATATATCAACTGTTCAGTCCTCTTAATACTCATAGACATCAGAGAAGTGCCAAGCAGCAGAGGCTGCAGACAGATTGCCCCTGCTACCTGACTTCTGGGACATCATACCAGGAGCCAGCTGCCTTCCCCATGCTACTCCAGGACCTGCACAGAGACATGACTGTCCCGCTGGGGGCAGAGAGGAAGGCTCCCGGAGTTAGGCGCATCCTAGCACTTCCCAATCCTTTCATGTCCAACTCTCTAGGCTCCTGATATGGAAGCCACAGTTTCCCCATTACCACGTGGGTAAGAGAAAGGGCTGTTGTGTGGCTTGGACTTCATCCTGTGTGTGGCAGCTCAGAGGTCACAGCAGGCTGAAGACTGCATGGGACTGCCTTCCCTCTCTGCTATAGAGTGCTCTTCCCAGACGCAGAAACATGGGGGGGGGCACTTCCTCCACAAGCCCTTCCTCCTGGCAAGCCCAGCTCAATGCTTTCTGTGGCTCTGCCGCTCCCTGTGTAGCTGTGGCCCCCAGGCCTTCAGACACAGAACCACAGCATACACCTCAGTGTGGGAGCATTCAGGAATGCTCCCCAGCTCAGCTCCCTGGGAGATCTAGAGAGACCAGTGCCCTGGCTTTCAGGTGCCAGTGTGCATCAGAACAGCTCCGGAGGACAGGGTTGGTAGTTCACGTGTAGTCCAGTTGGGGTGATCCAGAACACACCTTTAGAAACAGTCCTTATTCCTTTGGAGTGTGAAGGAGCTTTAGAAGTTGGGTAGTCAGAAAGGCTCCATAACACATATTTGTGACAAGCTGAATTAAACTATGAAAATGTTTAACAGCCTGTAGTGGATTGTTAGGAGTTCAAGGCATGGAGGAGTGTGTACAGGAGAGCAAGGGTATCTCTTAGCACCAAGGACAGCACCCACTGGGCAAGGTCAGTGGGAAAGGACTAGGCATGTTCTACCCCTTGCAACAGAGGTGCCTTTGAGACTGGAGAAGGGCAGAGCAGAGATGGTCAAAGCAGAGAACAGAGCCGGGGCCAGGAAAACGAACATCTAATCTTCTCACTTTGTGGTTGAAGCCTGCGTCCATGTTATCCATCCTAAGCCAGCCCTCCTACCCACTATCTGTGCCAACTGGGCATGAGACTGAGGCTTGAAGTGGGTGGTTCTATCTGAGTCTGTCCCAGGCTGACCCATACCACAGGCCACTCCTGGCTAGCCATGAAACAGTAGATCTCCACGATTCTTACCACAAAAAGGCTCCCAGCAGGGGGTGGGTGGGACAAAGCTGCACCCCCACACCATCCCATCCTCCAAGGCACCTTCTTGAGTAAGGGAGCCTTCCTTAACTCCTCCCTGGTCTGCATGCCTCCTGGTGGCACCAGATGTAAAACACGCAGGGATGGATAGGAAATGGTGATCACAGAGCCGAGGAGGACTTAGAGCAGGTGGGCAGGGGCAGGCAGGGCAGGAGGGCTGCCAGGCATCTTCTTCCCCACTTTGAGGATGCCCACATGCCTTGGCCATTCTGAGAGAAGCTTAATAATATCTCACTATGGGTTTAACTTGCATTTCCCCAGTGGCTAGCAATGCTGAAATGCCACAGAAGATCCTGACAAAGCAGAGCTCTATGCTTTAAAAAGCAAAGCTGTGCTTAAACAGATGTTTAAACTTGTAAGAAATATAAATGGACTTGTAAGAAAGACTACAAACGGACTCCAGCTTCCTTCCATGGGGAAATGCACAAGATTGTAACTCGTGGTCACCTTCAAGATACTGACACTGATGGAGCCAGGCACATGTGTTGCCATTACTACAGGGGTCCCTCTATGGCCTCACCCATTCCTACCCTGTCTATACTCTCTCTCCAACCCCTCCAACAACTACCTGCTCCTCAGGTCCATGACATTACAGAAATGGAATCATGCAGTGTGCAGCTGCAGGGGACTAGAGTTCTCCCACACAGCACCACCTCGAGATTCACCCGGGGTGTTGTAGGAGCGGCAGGCCACTTCTTCCCACTGGTGAGCACCACAGCACACTTCACCACTCAGCCACTGAAGAAGAGCTGGGCTGGGTCTTAGTTAGGGTTGCTTTTGCTGAGATGGAACATCATGACCAAAGGTAGGCTGGGGAGGAAAGGGTTTATCAGGTCACACTTCCACAACAGTTCACCATCAAAGGGAGTCAGGACAGAAACCTGAGCTCGGCTGGAACCTGGAGGCAGCAGCTGAAGTAGAGGCCACGGAGGAACGCAGCGTACCGGCTTGCACTGCCTGTTTTCTTACAGAGCCCAGGGATGGCACCACCCACAATAGGGTGGACCCTTGCCCGTCAATCACTGATTAAGAAAATGCTCTATAGCCAGATCTTACGGAGACATTTTCTCAACCGAGGGCCCCTCCTTTCAGATGACTCTAGCTTGTGTCAAGTTGACATGAGACCAGCCAGCACAGGGCGCTTGCACTTTCCCACTCAGAGAAGGCTGCTATCAGCTTGATGGCAGCTTTCTGTGGAGACATTAGCTTTCTTCTTTTCTGGGACAAACACTCAGGACATGTGCTGGATCACATGGTTCTCAGACGTTTTCTTTCTTTTGAGGGACCCGTCAAGCCTGTGGAATGGCTGTGTTTTATATCCCTTGCCAGCTTTCCAGGTGCTGCATACTCGCCAGCACCCGGAGCTGTGCTCTCATGGCTTGGTTTGCATTTCTCTGAGGGCTTGGTTTGCATTTCTCTGAGGGCTTGGTTTGCATTTCTCTGAGGGCATGTGTTGTGGAGGGTCTTCTGAAAGCTCAGCCACTGTCAGAGCCTCAGTGGAAAGGTCTCTCCATATATTTTGTGTTTTTTTTTCTCATGGGGTATTTAATGAATTTTGAGGGTTCCTTCTATTTTCTATAAGTCCTTTGTCGGATATGAGCCTTTCATATTCTCTCCCTGCCTATGACTCATCTCTTCATCTTCTTTGAACGCTCTTTTCCAGGGCACAGGTCTAATTTTGACCAAGGTTGACTTAGCAACTCAGGGTTGGCATTAATCACTGATCTTTGTCACTGTTTAGAATCTCCTGATTCTTGCTATGACAAATTGCTTCCTATGGAAACTAGGACACTTTCATGTTATGAGACTGAATTCTACTTCAATATTCGTATCCGTTAGTTTTCTCAGACACCAACTCTATCAGGGCAAGACAAGGATGGGTGGGAAACCAAACATCTAAGCAAAGGGACGGCATGAGAGTGCCTCACTTTCACAGACTGGGCAACAGCTCATAGCCAAATGGATGGTGCACCTGGCAGACAGCACGCACCACCAATGCAAGCTCCTCTGAGCTCTCTACTCCAAGTGCCAATGGGTAAAAATGGCAACTACTAACCTAGGTGTGATGGCACACACCTGTAATCCCAACCCTCAGGAGGCTGAGGCAGGGAGATCATGAGCTCTAGATCTGCCCGAGCGATACAGTGACATCCTAACTCAGAAATAGGCAACTGCCCCACCCAGCTGGGTTCCAGTGAACTGTCTGAGGTTACTGTGATTTGGGATTGCTCGTTACACAGCATCATCTTGGCTGTGCCGACTGACACAAGACACTGACTTCATCAGTACAGGGTAAGAGAGAAAGATAGGATATACAGGTACACAGACAAGGACAAGACTGGACAGCAGCTCCAACATCGCAGCCCAGCAGACACCTCTGCATTCACCATGTTCAGCCCCTCTAGCTAGTAGTACCAGCATGAGCCACCAGGGCTAGCTGTGCCTGCCTTACCACCCCAGCACTTTCCTCTCCATCTACTCGGGCACTCTACCTGTTTCCAGAGGGAATCAATTCTTATGCTTTCCCCAGAGACCAACAGGGAAGCCACTCGTTGGAATGACTGTAATTCTTAGGTCACATCTGTTGGGAGCATTTCAGGAACACGTTTTGAATCCACTTTGGGTTAATGAATCTTCACTCTGCAAGCAGCCAATGGCACAGAAGGCTCCAACTGCTATCAAGCTGCTATACTGTCAAGCAGACAGTATTGCTCAGTAAGTACCAGCTCCACAGAGAGCAGGGGCATGAACATGGAGAGGATTTCTCCTTCTCCACAGACACACCCTCCAATCCAGGTACCAAGCACATTAACAACTTCTTGTCAACAAACTATATCCTGCCATAGCTGGAGGTCAGCTAGATGAGACAGCTGTGTCTTCCCTTTGTCAGGGACAGGCAGACTGAAGGGTTTGAAGCTCTCCTAGCTGCCATCTGCCATCCTTTGCGTCTGTTACGGCTCCAGCAGCTTGCAGGTTGGCACGGAAACCCAGACCCATGACAGTGTCTTATGGGTAGGGGAGGTAATCGGAATCAGTGTTTCTCCAGTGTCACCTCAGGACAAGGCTCTTTCCCACTCATAGTGGGGTGTCCCACACCACACCCAGCATTCCAGAAAAGGTGAGATTACAAGTCACCGGCCACAGCCTGGCATCATTTCTCACACTCCCCCAGATTTCCCACAGCTTCAGGAGCTGCCAACTGTCCGATAAGAGGGTGTGCCGATCAGGTTCCCAGCAAAGATTCCGCTGCCCTAGGAGCCACTGTCCCAGGCCATCCAGCCCTTCAGAACAGTTTTCTCAGGGTCTAAACAGAAGCTCTGCTGCTTTTTTTATACTCTCATTCCCTTCCCTTGGCAAGTGTGAGCAGATGCAGCGGACACCGCCTGCCTGCACACGGATGAGGTCTCTGGACGCACGGCCACCGGACTCCCTCTTCCTGTGCTGCCACTATGTGTTTCCCCCACTGCGGCGGCAGCCTGGACGTGTCCCGTCATCCTCGCCAAATGACTGGTGGTAGCAGCCTCTTGGAAAGAGGAGCCCAGGTGGCAAACTGCCAGATACGGCTCAATCTCGGTTATGGGCAGCTGGTTGGCTCAGTTTTTGCTGATCCGGACTCCCTCCCCTTCATTTCATGGGATACAGCCTACCCTGACTGGCCTGAAAGCTTCCAGAGAGGGCAAGGGGTTGTTTGAAATTAGTTGAAATAACCAAAGAGCAGGAGCATTGCCTGGCG
The DNA here is from genome assembly GCA_028658305.1 of Pachyuromys duprasi. Taxonomy (NCBI): domain Eukaryota; kingdom Metazoa; phylum Chordata; class Mammalia; order Rodentia; family Muridae; genus Pachyuromys; species Pachyuromys duprasi. Next base: position 49,687,354 of record CM053764.1, read on the forward strand.
TAGGGAAATAACCACCTCACTGCATGGCTGATCTCCATGGGTGCCACCTACCCCAGGCTTCTGGTTCAGGGTCAGGCAATGCCATGATAGCCTTCTGGACCAGTCTACCTGCCCCATCCTTACTATCTCCTGATGACCTCTGTGTTCCTGGTACCAGTGGCCCAGTAAGCAGGTTGCTCTGCGCAGTGATTGTCCCCATGGGTGAACATCAGTTTTCAAAGCGTCATCACAACCCCGGCAGGCTCAGACTCTGTGAGGTCCAGAGAAAGCGGCCTGCTGGGGACGCCTGCGTAGCCTGAGCCTTGGCCAGTTCCAGGCAGGGTCAGCACTGTTCCTGAGCTCAGTGCATGCAAAGCCCCATGCCAGGGGCTTGAGACATGGAGCCAAGGGCACACCTTTTCTTAGGGTTGCTTGGCTGAGGGGGCAGGTGGGGTACCAGGCACAGCCTGACCGTGACATGAATTAGTGTGAAGATGTCCATGTAGACAGCAGAGTACAATAAGGAGGAGGTTAGCTGTGCTAATGTGGGAAGGATGCCCATGCCTGGCTGATGCACTTCCTGGTCCTCCTCCACCAACGCAGGACAAGACCACCCAGCACAGCCATAGGCCAGCTACCTGGGGCTCTCCTGTGGCCAGCTCTGAGTCCTCCCCAGAGGTCTTCTCAGAATGGCTGCTCCAGGAGGAGAGTCAAGATTCTAGGGATGGGACGCAGGGTGGCACTCCCACTGGTGGGGCATGGAGAGGGCAGGGCATACGAAGGATCATGGAAGAAAGCCATACCCAAGAGAGGCAGACCAAGCAGAGAGGAGCGGGAGCCAGCCTGACCTTGCTGAACTGCTAGGCTGCTCTTAAACACATACCTGGGCTTGGGAGAAGGGAGAAACTGACCTCCACCCTGTCTCCATCCTGTGTCACCCTCTCCCCCAAGTCTACCCATCATGCCTTTTGCCACTGGCACAAGGTGCTGCCACCCACTCTTGTCTCCCCATGTAGGGTAGTGTGGCACCAGGTGCCAACTCAGCCTTCTGTCAGGAAGCACTCTGTCCATGGCCCTGTGGAGCCCACCCAACTGTCCTCTGCTCCAACGACATGTGTATCTGAGCTCCGAGCTCATTTCCACCTGGGTCGTGGCCTTCTCCCTGAGGGTGAGGCCCTTGAAGAAAAAAACCCACAACATCAGTTTGATCCAGGGCCCTACACAGGACCTCTGACTACACTGCCTTGGCTCTGCGTAGTTTTCACAGCACTCCATGTTCCCCCAACTTAATGCAGGCAAGCCTAGAATCCCCACACGCCAAACATAGTGACTTCGAGCCTCCCACCCCAACTCCAAGGTATAGGGCCATGTGGTCGCTCGCTGTGTGTGAGTGGGTCCCAGCCTTTCCTGCACTTCCTCTTTCTGAGATGACCAGAACATGGCCACAGGTCAGGTGTAGCAATGCTGTTGTTATCCCCAGCCACGTCTGCCAAGTAGGCAGGCTAATGTTCAGACTACCACCTCCAGCCCAAGGCTCGTGTCCCACAGTGAACCTGTGGCTAGAGTCCACCAGCCAAGAGAGTTTTCAGTTCCTTCTCTATGTTCAGCTAGATTTCATTATGAAGAAACTTGCTCACCCCAGGAGACTGCCCAGTCCCTTCCCAAAGCAGGGACCATGGCCAGCCAGACCTCACAGTGCATACAAGGAGCTTAGGTAGTAAAGAGCCACACACAACCCCATTGGAGCACAGTCATCCCACAAGCCCTACCCCCATCACATTGCCTAGTCCAATCCCTCTATCTGCTCCAAGTGGGTAAACAGTGGAGCAAGGACAGCTTGGAAGAGACTGGGGTGGGGATGGGGAATAGGAGACGGGCCTTTCCTCGGCCTCTAGAGTAACAGGATGAAAGGGCAAGGGCAGGGAAAGAAGCCTCAGGAAAAGTGGCGAATGAATGAATGAAGGACCCTATCCTGAAAAAATTCAAAATTAGATACATACTGACCAAGAAACATGCAGTTCTTATTGTCTAGCTTCTCATCCCTGCTTGGAGCCACAGTCAATCTCTGCAGGAAGAGACTGAAACGGTAACACAAAGTACAGACAGAGCCACTGAGCAGCAAGGCTCAGGCCAAGGTGAATGTTGCAGGAAGGAAAACGGGGTCTTCGGCCAAGGAGACAGCAGACAGAGATTCCGTTAGAAGTACATGAGCTGCTACAGGGTAGGTGGAAGTTCTCTTGTAGACAAAACTATGTAAGGTGCATAGTCCAGCTTGGACAAGGCCTCCTTCTCTGTATGCCCCAGTTCACTCATCTGCAAATGGGACAGAAGTGCCAAAAGGACCCCTAGGGGCCATTCAGGATCCTCTGGTTTTCAGAGGAGGGGGCAGGTCTTGGCCACCAAGTTTGTAGCAAAACAGAAACCAGAATCTAGACTCCTGTGTCCACCCTGCCACAGAGCTAGTCTCTGCAGTTTAATATACAGTTATGGAAAGGCCATCATCAAATCAAATACTCTGTACAATTAACATAAAAATTTAAAAAGAAACTGTCGATTAGTTTCATGTCAATTTGACCCCAGCTAGAGTCATTTGAGAGCAGGGACTCTTAACTGAGAATATCTCTTCCTAAGACTGTCTCATGGGCATTTTCTTCATTAATGATTGATTTTGGAGAGCTCAGACTATTGTGGGCAGTGCCAATCCTAGGCATGTTACCCTGAGTCATATAAGAAAGTAGGCAGAGCAAAACAATGAGCAGAGTGCCCCTCTATGGGTTCTGCTTTGGGACCTGCCCTGCGTGAGTTCCTGCCCAGACTTCCCTTAGCGATGATCTATATATGGAAGTGTAGGATGAAATAAATCCTGCCCAAGTTGCATTTAGTCATGGTGTTTATCACAGCAAAAGAAAGCCTAAGACTGAAACAATTATACAAATGTTATGAGAGTGAACTGGGAAGATAGCTGTCTTCCCCACACCTTCCGGCAGCAAAGCCCTGCACCTGAGGAATGGGCCAGAACCGAGGACACTAAGCATCTTCCTTTGGAACAGAATGGAGATGGGGGAGGGTGGGACTTTGCTTTGCTTTTTATCCCTGCAGTGCTGGGGTGGACCTGCACATCCTAAGCATACGCTTGACCACTTAGCTGCACCCCCAGCAAGGGTTAGTTCTGGCTAGCACAAGGGACTAAGGTGGAGCAAGCCAGTGAGCCAGGCAACATGTCCCCAAACAACTGTAAGATCAAGAGCTGTGGAGTCTGCAGTGGTAACAGCCCAAGTCCAAGCTGAGGTGGGGCTTGGTTGGAGTGAGTGGTTTCTTTGGTTCCTAACCTCATCATTTTTCACAGGCAGGGACAAGGAGGAGACCAACTGGGAAGGTAGGACTCCCAGGCCACCAGGACAGCTCTCCAGCTGCCTCCCTTCCCTTGTGGCTGCACAGCCCCTCAGGCCCACCTGGGCATGTAACTCCTTGTAGAGCCAGAATGCCTAGGGCAGGAGAGTAGCCCCTGTCCCAGGTTGGTGTGGACTGGCCTCTGAGCTTCTCCACACGGTCCACTTCGCAGACCCAGAAAAGGGATCTTCAAAGCACCCCACCTTCAAAATCCCAAGAGACCCAGTGCTTGTGGGCCCACCAATGTCAGTATCACCTGACACCATACAGCGTTCCACAAAGGAGCATCTCACCACCCTCCTCTCAGTGGACATCTCATTTGTCACCAAAAGTCTTTCATTACCTAAAAGGCCACTGGAGATTAGTCTTCAGAATCCATGTGTTGTGGGTGGGGCGCTCCGAATTGGCAGAAAGTTTAAGGGAGGCTTCCGAGAGGCCCTGCACGTTCTCTCCACCCATCTTTCTGCTTGCTCCTAATCCCCAACACCGAGGAGTCACCCAGGGCCACCCCAAGGTCCCAGAAAAGCAAGACATGTGACAGCTTCCACATAGAGCACAGAGCTGGTTCCCTACCTGCTGTGGCGGGGCTCGCCCTCTGGAGAAGGAACAGCCGCCATCCAGCTGTTCTCTGCAGTCAGCAGTCCACTGCAGGCAGAAAGGAGGGGTTAGTGACAGCAGGACACCCACTCACCCTCATTCTGCCTGCCTCCCAACAGACTCACTAGGAAATCCGTCTTGACATTTCAATGGCAAACCCACCCCTCCAACCCGTAGGTCCAAGGTAGCTCCTGGGTATACACCTGGGGAAGCCAACTTCACAAAATGATGATGGTCTAGCTACATCCTAAAGTCAACCAAACACAACACCTAGTTATTCTAGACAATCAGTATCATCTCTGACCATCTGGCCAGGCTTCATTCATGCTGGCTGCCCATCATGTTAAGGGACATGGGTAGGGCCAGAAGGCGGCAATTTAAAACTATGGGTCCAGCATCATGAAGAAACTGCAGACAGCTCTCAGAAGACGCCTCAAGCTGAGGAATGTCCCTTCGTGTGGCTGACTACCACCTACAAAGACTCCCCAAAGTCTGTCATATGGAGGACCCTGGGCTTCACTCCCCACTGGTGACCCACAGTCTGTGGGTCTAGGTCCAGGGATCAGCATTTTGACAAATCTCCACGAGCTGCACTGGAAGCCACTGAAATTCATGTGCTCTCTCTGATGCTGGCATCTGTTCAATGGCTACAGCAATGCTGGGCAACTCTGCAGAGCTGTGCAGGACTCACTGTCACTTCACAGTAACACCAAAGCAGGACCACAACCCTCTGCCCACCAGCCAGCCATGAAGGGTTGTCAGACATTAGCCAGCCCCTCCAATTCTGCCATACGCTCACTGACCTCAGCCTCTGCTCCACGTGGCATGCAAAGTGGAAGGAGTGTAGCCTCGGCCACAGCTGAGTGGGAGGGCTGCAGGCCAGCGCAGGCACACTGTGGCTGAGGACAGTATGCCTAGGGCAGGCAAGACCTTCCATTATATGCCAATGCTATAGGCCAAGTTCAAGTGTACTCCAAGGAAATGAAATGAAAGGCAGGAAGATAAGCCACAGACCCAACTATATTCCTGGAAGCCAGATTTTTAAAAATCAAGTTAAGCAATATATATTCTAATAACCTAATATATCCAAAATACTATTACTTAAATAGGTAATTAAAAAATAAGGCTGGACCCATGCCTGTAGACCCATCATGAAGGAGGCTAGGGCAGGAGGGTCCTGACTTTGGGCTATACAGTAAGGGAAGCAAAACAAACATTAATTAATTAGCCCTTTGACATTTGTGCTAGTTGGTTCTGTCAACAAGACACAAACCTAGACACATCTGGGAAGAAGGAATCTCAACTGGGGAATGGCCTCCATTAGATTGGCCAGTAGGCAAGTCTGTGGAGCATTTTCTTGATCAGTGATTGATGTAGAAGGGCTGAGGTCACTGGGGGCAAGTGTGACATTCCCTCCTCCCCTGCCCCCCCTCCTGCAGGTGGTCCTGGGTTCTAAGAAAGCAAGCTGAGCAAGCTATAGGTAGAAAGCCAGGGGCAGTCTTCTTCCATGGCCTCTGCTTCAGTTCCTGACTCTAGGCTCCTGCCTTGAGCTCCTGGCCCAGCTTCTTCGATGACCAACAGTACTGTGAAAGCATAAGTCAAATAAAGTGTTTTGCCCTAAGACAACACTCACTTACAGCATTCTTTGCTTTGAAATCCACTCAGTGCACACCTCGTATTGGCTGAGCCACATGCAGCTTGTCGCTCTGTGTGGCCAGTCACTCTGCACTGGACAGGACAGTTCTGGAGAGAAGCCAAGGCAGCACGGCCACTTCATACCATCCTACTCTCTATGTACTGCAGAGGCGGCCGCCTTTCAGGTTCCTGGGTGATCTAGACTCAGGCTGGGCTCCCCAAAACAGGAAGAAGAGAAGCCAGGACACCCGCTCTACTTCTAAAGGCGTAACTAGCATCAGGTGGGCCTTCTTTACTGCTCCAGCCTTCATCAGACAGGCTTGTACACGTGGCCTTCACCCTGGCCACTGGCAATACTATCTCCTTCCTTAGGACTCATGTTAAGAGGTGGAAAAAGGGCCCTCTAAGTAGGTGCTAATTTCTAGTCATTTAGCCTCTTAGGTCTTTTATGCAGAAAAACAATTCCCAGGATTATAATCCCTGTGTTTGGATAATTGCAGTTTTAAGGTGCCTGTCTACAAAGATTAACTAATTAAAAATGGAGAAGGCCCTCAGCTACCACTCCAACAACAGAAGATCAATACGACAATGGCACACAGTAGCAGCACGGGCTCCTGGTATTTCATGCTGAGCAGGGCATAACACTTTTGAGGGATCCCCGCCTTCCCCTCCACCCCAAGCCCAGTTCTAATGTGATCATGAAAAGCACCAGAAAAGCCAGATAATCAAAATTACAGAGGAGTTACCAAAAGTGCCAGGATTGTATAAGAAAAGGAAACTCCAAGGAAGTAGCACAGATTGAAAGACAGGATAACATGAAAATGAAATGCAAATTTGAACCTCAGAACTTAGAAAGGACATGGTTCCCTGCTGATGGCTTCATTCTGATCTTTGTACCATGAGTTATGCAAGATGTTCCTACCAGGAGAAGCTAGGTGGCAGGGAACACTTGGAATTAGTGTTGCATTTTTGCTATGAGTCTAAAATAATTTTAAAAAGCAAAAAGTAATATATAGAGAGATATGTATTATAAATAAGTATACATACACATGTAAGTGTGTGCATATACACAATCAGGGAAGACATACATATATCCACATGCAGTGTGTGTGTATGTGTGTGTATGATGTTTAAAACATGATAAGAGCATTCCTTTGCTTTACATATTGGCACAACTTCTCTCCTGGAGGAAGTCTAGCTGAGGCTGACAGGGTAGGGACAACCAAGAAGTGTAGGGTGTGAAGGAGGCCCTGAGTGAGTGAAGCTAACTGAATATCAACACATTCATGTGTTGACATAGGCACAGCCACATCAAGGACCCTACAGCCTCAGGCTCAGAGGGATGGCCAAGCTTTCCTTGGGGGACCGAGTGTGAGCGTTGACAGTGTGTGTGCACAAAGTGTCTATCATTGCTCCCCTGGCGAGTGTTTATGGCTTGAACACTGCTCCTCTGCTGAAGCTGCTCCTACTGAGATAAGCTAAACCCATGTTCTTGGTCCAGATATATACCATAACGTATGTAACAGCCCCGCCTCTTTGTTCAACTCTAATAATAAGCATGCTGAACTTCCGGGGTGCTGAGGTTTCTCCATCTGACAGCCCAAACCACCCAACCCCAGCATTCTGTCTGTGTGTCCATCTGTCTGTCCTTTGCTATCCCAGCCAGATCCAAATCCCTGGAGCCATACTAGGACACAGCAAAGGAGTAAGGTGATTGCTAGGAATCTCTCCTTCTAGACACTGGCTGGATGGCATCGATGTGACAGCCCAGACAGTGGTGACTTGCAGGTGAGCATAGCTTCTGCAAGCATGCCACCTGATGAGCCACTAGGCCGAGCAAGGCAGCTCTTTTGTGTTCACTGAGTCACTTCTGAGACCCTCCTAACACAGTGATTGCCGGAGTGAGCAGTGCAACATGTCTGCCAGCAGCAGCGTGGAGGGGGACGAGGGTGTGAGGCAGACATGAAAAAGTGCATGATCTCTACAGGGGCTACGAGGGGAAGAGATGAGTGAGCCATGTGTACACTGTCAGGCTTCCCAGAGAAGGGTGATCCAGAGCTGGTGGAATCAAAGTAGAGGCAGTGGGCAGCTTAGAGGCATTCCACAGCTGTCAAGCTACAGAAGTCAGAGTCACTCCCCCCATGGACAGAGTCCACAGCTCTTGCCAGGCAGCACCTCGGTAGAGTGGCTAGGGATACATACCTAGCCCAGTAAGTAATTGGTCAAGGCCAGGTTCCATGTTTCTTAGTAATGGTAAGATTGGAAATGGAGGAAGGGACCTAGAGCATGGGGGCAAGCAGCAGAAAGTGGGTGTTCCATGTCAGGGAAGATGAAGATGGTGATGGAGCCTGCTGAACCATGAGGTCCAGTGAGTGAGATAAAATCCATGCCCCAGGAAAATAGGGATTGTGGTTATGGCTGGGCACCCCTGACAGCCAAGGTAGCTATAAGTATGAACAATCGCCTAATCACCCACTGGCTTTGTGGGACCCCTACTAGAATGGTCCAGCCATGCAGAAACCTAGGGAATCATTTCCACATCTGAGTCACGGGGATGTGTGTCTCTGTCCTGGTCCTCAAAGTCCTGGGGAACTCCCCTCCAAACTCCTCCAGCCAATAGCTGGATGCCAACCATGGCATTTTCTTTCTTCTCATGGTATACCTTGATTCCCTGCTTCCTTTGGTCCTGCCTGGAAAGCTGTAGGTAGACTCCCCAACACCTAGCTAAATCTGTTGGGGTGACTCTAGAACAGAAGGTATCCCCTCCTCTCAAATACTCAGTCACAAGCCTATATTCTTGGACACAGATCATCTGTCCTTCAAGGCAAATGGGCTCATATCTTGGACCTCCCAACCATGAAGGCCCTCAAGTGGCTTCAGGTGATACCCTCCTTGCAAAGGGCATTCAGCAAAGGAGTCAGGACATGTGGGGAAATGGTGCATTCACATCAAACATACAACCGTGGCTTTAGGCCATCCACCACTGATGCTGTGATGTCTATCTTGATTTAAAAATTTGGAACAAACAGAGCACAGAGTTAAGACTTGACAAACACTGGAATATGGGTGTTTATTCTGAACCCAAAACATTTATTTCACCACTTTCTGCTCTAATGTGTACATGAAAAGATGTACACAATTAAAACAGTCACAGTAAGTTACCAGTCATTTGCACCCCATGATGTTCAACACTCTTTCAGCAAACGCTGGGAGGGCTAGAGAGGTCCACATGGCTGTGAGCACTACAGCAGGGAGAGGAGGAAGAGGAGGGAGGAGGAGGGTCAAGGCTTAGAACAGGGCAGGCTGACAGTAAACATAGGTATGTCCACTTTTTAGTGTCAAAAGCCTCCCCGGATTAGCCCCACACAACATCAAAGCTGATGATAGGGTGGAGCCAAGGCCCTGTCTTTTCTCATCATTTGACCATACCTGACCAAGCAACTTAGGGAAGAAGGGTTTGTCATAGCTCACAGCTTTAGCATATGCAGTTCATCCTGGTGGAGTTCACAACAAAGACTGGCACTCTTCAAACCTCGGGAGTCCAGGAAGTGGAGGGTACACAGGAAGTGAGGCCAGGCTACTAAATCTCCAGGCTAGCTCTTAGTGTCCACTAGCATGTCTCCAACTTTTAAGGATCCCATAATCTCCCAGACAGAAGTAGCCAAGGACCAAATAGTCAAGTACTTGAGGATCCCATAGAGGACATTTTACACTCAAACCATGCTACCATATGCTGACTTGGGAGAGGAACAAAATCTCCCAAACCAGAAGCCTGCTCCCAAACCAAACAACTGATAAAAATGAGGCCATAAACAATTAGTGCATAGGTGAAAACTTAGCATATCTAGGTAAGTGTTCTTAGACAAGAGCTCATGCATGTATTCTAGATTGACCTTGAACTACCAATTCCCCTAACTTCATCAATCAAGTGCTGGGGTTACAGCATGTGCTACCATTCCTGGCTGATAAAACAGGGGCTAGAAGAGACTCATCAATAACCACATAAAGAAAAACTTACTCTACATGTTTACTGTGTGCCATTCCCGGGGAACACATTTCAAGTTGACTAAAAGCCCTGAGAAGGGTTCAAACTTCATCAGCATTTAAAATGTCTGCGCAGATAACAGGAGTCAAGAAATAAAGGAGGAAGGGAGGGAAGGGAGGCAAGGAGGGAGGGAGGGAAGGAAGGAAAGAGGGAGGGAGGGAGGACAGGCAGGCAGATGAAGGGCTACTTGCAGCATGTATAGTCAAGGATTAATAACAAGGATCAATGAGGTATTCACTTAAATCAGGGTTTATGCCAAACCCGTCAACTCGGTAACATTTGGTTCTCAAGCCCTACTGGATGCTTTTATTTTCTTCATTTGTCACATGTGATTAGGTAACTTATCTAGGATTATACCATCAAAAAGTGGCAGAATGGGCCAAGGGCATAAATAGCTATTAACTGGAAGGGAGAGGGGGAAAAAAAAGGCTAATTCTAAATGTAATGTACAGCTATGGTTTCGATGTCCTAAACACATTTGTTTGTTTGTTTGTTTCTGCTGCTGTTGTGGTTTGGATATGAAGTTTCCTCTCCAAAACACTCAAAAGTTGAAGTCTGGCCCCAGCTCTGTTCTATTCGCTGGCTCCTGAGGCCTTGACCTGATGCTTGGTAGTTTCACAATACAATGGTATTATAGGAGGTGTCTCTAGTTGGAGGAAGTAAATCACTAGGGGTGGAGCCTGAAAGGATCGCTTGTCCCAGCCCCTTCCTGTCACTCTTTTGCTTCCCGACTGCCCAGGGCACAGCAGGTTTCCTCTGGCCATTCCTTCCGCCATGATGCTCGCCCTCCCTACAGCCCCAAGCAACTATGAAGCATGAGCTTCATCCTCTGGAAGCGTGAGCCAAACCTAACTTGCTGTCCTCCAGACTCTTGTGTCCCGCATTGTGTCACAGAGATGAAAGCGACTAACACAGCTATATGGATCTTACTGGGAGAACCAGTGAACTAAAGGCAACAATGCAGTATCTGTCTTTATTTCCTCCACTGTGACTACGTGCTCTTTCTTGTCCTTAAGGATGCTCTGAAGTGAGTAGGGAGCAAGGGGTCTCATGCCTGCAAATGAGTCAGAGAAAAGTCATATATGTGTGTATATGTGTGTCTATTCATCCAAATGTTTTTTTAAAAGCAGTGAACGTATATGTAATAAATACATAAGTATATATTTAGAGGCAGAGTAAAATGTGCTATATTAAAATCGGGGCCATGTGATGACGGATATGCATGAATTCTTTGTACTGTAATTGAAATTTTGTGTACTTTAAAAACTATTTCAAAATGAAAAAAAATACATATATACAAAAGGCCATCTGACTTGAGACTTCTTACGCTATGGGAATCAGGATTAACCACAAGGTTTTATGAAGGTCCATGTACTGGGACCCTCCACTGTCTTTCAAAATGAAGGGCCTGATGCCCAGCTCACTGGCCATACCTCTTCTGGGCTTGGCAACTGCCAAGTTGGCTCTGCCTTGTGCCTCAATGTGGGCTACAGACCCCATCCCAGGGCTCAGCTTTGGTCGATCCCTCTGCACAGAGTTCTCTCTCCTAAGTCACCTCTCTCTCATGACCTTTAAATCTTCCCTCCAAAGCCTCCTTCCAGCAGTCCTGGCCTCCATGCCCGTCTCTCTTCACCATCAATGCCTGCCTTCTCTCACCCTATTTCCTATCCTTCTTACCAGAAAGAAAGAGTTGGCAAGGCACGGATCACGGTTGTTTCTGTCTATCACTTTGCTTCAGAGCCTACAACCAGGCCCAAATGAATAAATGTTAGCTTGAGTTATACTGTACTCCTGGGCCAACAGTAGACAGCAAAAGGAGGACAGATTTAAATAACTACATTTTATCTTAAAAAAAAAAAAACAAACTATCAGCTAACAATGTGGAGGGGATTGTGCTAAATAAGCAAACAAGCTAAAATTTATGTATACTAGCAGAGCAACTTTGTAAAGGGTAAACAAGCAAACAAACAGAAAATTCACAACAATTTTTGTCAATCCTTGCCACAAAATGATAGTGGACCCCCTCTTCCTCCATTTCCCAATTGTCTTTGTTTTTCCAATTGTTGCTTTAAAACCAAAATAAAATTTTAACATATTAGAAAAAAACAACTAGTAAGTCAGTTTAAAAAGTACTCAGTCTTACCAGAAGACAGACAATGCAAAATAGAATGACAGTATGTCCCAACGGCCATTCTGGTGGCAGTATGAAGAACAGAATGGCCATTCTGGAGAGCTATTTGCCAACAGCCACTAAAATTAATTCTACTTCCAAGCTTCTACGGGAGCTTCTTGTGGAAGGAAGCAAACTGACCATTGCACCAAAGTGTCATGCATTTCCAGAAGAAAGCTTACAGGGTAAGTGGGTTTCCAGGACTAAATGGAGGGTTAGATAGCACCCCTAGCGCACCACTGGGCAGCCAGCACACAGCACAGCAAATACACAAGCCTGGAAGAATCCTTGGGTATATGGGGGAAGTATGAGTGCTGTATGACTTTTGAAATAGTATGTTTCTAGAAATCATACTATCAGAGGACATCTAAGAGGGTTGAGGAAGATTACTCACTGGCGGCATGGCTGTGGACAGATTGTATCTAAGGGAACATTTATTGCTGGTATTTAAGTCTTGTGTGACAGGCGTATGTAGGCACGGAATAGTCACAAAATTAAAAGAAATAATAAAGAAGATGCAGAGAAAGAACTTTCCATGGTCAGCTATCCATGCTCCTATTCACTCACTTCCGTTAGGCCTGTGGCCTGCCACTGAGCCAAGACAGTTGTGAAAATGGATCTCAACACAGGAAAAAAAATACACAGAAATTGGCTAGCAAGGGGATGAGGGGATGGTGGATAGCGAATCAGAGAGGCAGAATGGCAGGAGGTACGTGGAGGGACAGGAGGGAAGCCATGTGAGAAGGAGCCAGGGGCCACTGAATGCTCTCACCCCCTCCCACATATCAGCACCACCAAGCTTCTTCATTAGACAGTTCCTGGAATTTAGATAGGACCCAGGTCATCCGCCTGCCTCCCAACATCAAAAAGGATTGTGGGAAGCTGTCTTCAAGGATCTGAAGCTCTTGATTTAACCCATTTGAAAGACTAGATTGGAAACTGTGCCTTTAGTACTTGTGCCCGCCATTGGCCACATCCATACATTTTGCTCTTCCAAAAGACCCTACCGGGAGGCAGCTGGCCTTGGGGAAAGGAAACAGCCATGTCCCACCTGAGGTATTAACCCTAGTGGAACAGCAGAATCACCAGGGGCCCACACACAGGTTAATAATATTCAGGTTCTCCCTCTTCGACTGCATCTCCTATGTAGGGCTCAGTCTTCAGCACTTCCTAAAACCTCCCTGTGATCCTGCAAATGCTGCTCTGGTGAATTATCTATCACCCAGTCACCTAATAACATCAGATATGCCAAGCATTTCCAACCACAACATCTCCACATCCCCTACAAAGGACCAATGGCCAGTGTGATTGAGTCCTAATTCTCTTTCTATACATTAACCACCTGACACTATCCATCACAGCTGGGAACAAGAAGAAAGTGAGGTGGGGTGGGACTCCATGGCCAAAAAGGGGGTTTGACCACTTTCCAAGTCTGTGACTTAATTTCCCACATGCAGAACAAAGCTAAATCCTCCTAAGGATGGAGAAAGGACAACTTTTTTTAATTAAAAAAATTATCTTATGTATATGGATATTTTGTCTGCATGTGTCTGTGCACACATGGATGGATGGTGCCTGTAGAACTTGGAAGAGGGCGCTGCATACCCTGGAACTGGAGTTACAGATGTTTGTAAGCTACCACATGGGGATTGAACCAAGGTCCTCTGGAAGAGCAGCCAGTGTTCTTTACCTGTGAGCCATCCCTCCAGCCCCAAGGAAAACTTTTAAGATGTGACTTCAGGGACACTGAATCCAGGAGAGAATAGGCAGTCTTTTAAAAAAGACTTTAGTTGCTGTTTTATTTTATTTTTTTAAATTTACGTGTGGTATGTGTGTCTCTGTGTATGGACACTGCATTTGTGCAAAAGAAAGGGCTGTCTAATGCTGGCAAAAAGGTGCAATTTTTTTTTCTCTTTGGTTTTTGTTTGTTTTGTTTTGCTTTTCTTTTTTAAGATAGCGTTTCGCTGTGTAACAGCTCTGGCTGTCCTGGAACTCACTCTGTAGACCAGGCTGGCCTCAAACTCACAAAGATCCACCTGCCTCTGCCTCCTAAGTGCTGGGATTAAAGGCGTGCATCACCACTGTC
>CM053764.1:49701355-49717329 GCA_028658305.1 Pachyuromys duprasi
AATTTTTCTCTCCCAGAAATATCGAAACATCACCAGACAGGCAGACAGAGACATTCTTTGTATGTCTGTGTGTTTTTAAAATTCCATTTAAAACAGTCATCAGATTAAATAAAAACAAGCAAAGTGGATTAGCAGAACTATTTCCTACAAAGCTGTGTCAATAGCTATTATATATTTTTTAAATGTTTGTGGAAGATGGGCCTAACCTTGGCCCTGAGTAAAGCTAGCCACCATTGTCCCACCCCTGGGTATCTGAGGGTCTGGTGAGAAAGACTTGGGGGAAGTCCCTCTTCCCCTGTAGCATGCAGATGGTCTACAATCATACCAGGTGCTTGCACACTCTCATTAAACTTCAGAGCATGTAAAAAGTTTAAGGAATGCGCCCTAACGTCACAAATGGCAGTTTTCCCCAGATGGAAACCGTAAAGCCCCTCAAGAGCCCTGGTTAACCTCATCTGTTTCAGGTCCAGGCATCCAAGTGTGTGTCAGGTCCACCTGAGCCAGCAGCAGGAAGAAGTGCAGAGCTAGCTTTGGATGGTCCACTATCTGCTGGGTGTCCCTTCCCTGTCTGTCTGTCCCCACCCTCACCCTCTGTCTGTTCCACAGAGCCTGAAGACATCAGCTCAGGATGTTTCCAGGTATCTACAGCATTTCTTCCCTTTGAAATCACTTTGATTTAGAAATGGAAGATCCGACAGACCTCTGGGTGTGTTTAGAAGGACAGTTCTAGAGACAGGTCATGAAAACACTGACCAAATGACCTGGCTGGAGGAAAGAGGTCTATGTGTGGTGGTGGTGGGCATGACATCAAGGGGGAGGCTGTATCTTGCTCACACCTTGTTAATGCCCCCACTTCCTGTCCCCAACAATGTGAACTGCTCTATCCTTCCACAACGATGATGGGCCAAAACTTCTGAAATTGTGAGATAAACTTTTCTTCTAGATTAAAAAAAAATTAAATATTCTTTTTCCTCTGTGTGTGTGTGTATATATGTGTGCATATTCACATATGTGAGTATGGGCACACTGATGGAGGTGTGTGTGTGTGTGTACATATTCACATGTTTGTGTGTGTTGGGCACACTGATGGAGGTATGTGTGTGCTCATGTGTGTGTATATATTCACATGTTTGTGTGTGGGCACACTGCTGTGGTGGTGAAGAAAGTAATGCACGTGTGTGCTCGCATGAGTATGTAGAAATCAGATAACCTCACATCTTTGTACCCACTCTTCATCTTGCCTGAGACAAGGTCTCTTTCTATTTTCTGCTTAGCCGGTGTGTACACTAGGCTGGCCAGTCCGTGAGCTTCAGAGATTCTCTTGTCTCCCCTTACATAGCTGGGAGATTCCAGGATTACAGAGACGTGCCACCATGCCCAGCTTTACACTGGTTCTAAGGATTAAACTCAGGTCCTTACACTTGTGTGAACACTGTGCCATCTCCCACATCCTTCTCTTAAGTGTTTAACGCCAAGTATTTCATCACAGTGAAGCAATGGTAACTAACAAATTGCCCCAGACAACCCAAGCAGATTAAAATTTCCTGATTCATGCTTCCCACTTCCTCTTTCTCGTCCAGGTCATGACAATGCTAATTCTACACCAGAGTGGCTTAAGTTAGGAAATGAAATAGTCACAAATAAACAGACACCCCCAGACACACTCCTACCGCCCTGAAGTCATTTCCACGTCAGCAGGTCATTCCCCCACTGTCCCACTTGGATGGCAGCCACCCCTCTCTCATCCTGTGGTCCTTTTCATGACATGCTGGAGACTCTTCGAGTGTCCTGGGATATAGGCCTCCTGAGCTGGCCTTTCCCTCACCCCACGGACTCCTGAGCTCACTTCAGCCCCTTCCCTCAGTTCGTGCCCCCCGCCATCTTCGACTTTGCACACTTTACTCCAGGACACCTCTTGGGCTTCCAGCCCATTCTCTCTAGTACCAGAACCCCAGCAACGCTTCAGTCCCTACAGCCCCTACGCCACTAGACCAGCGGTTCTCAACCTTCCTAATGCTGCTGGGTATCCAATCATATCACCATCTTCCTTCCCTGGCCTTTCTTCTCATTTCCCTTCACTGTATTTCCACCTTGGCTAAGACCATCTTCCGAACTCTACACCAGTATGGAAGTGGCCGAAAGTCCCTGGAACCCCCCGCCCCCCCCCCAGTGCTGCTGCTGGTGTGACTTCACACATGGCGGTGGCAGGCTGGGCTGTCGGGAGGTGCACAGACCAAGCGCTCGCTCTGCTTACTCTCCCCCCTGGACCATTCTCTGTACCTTATAACTATGCTGGCTCTGCTCCTGCTCACCCTCATTTCTGCAACTCTCCCGCATCACTGTCCCCTTTGGTTGAGTTCCTCGTGGTGGTAACAAGCCTGGTCTTCCGCTGCTGCCCTTATCCATCCCTCCACCAGATCCTCTCCAGCCACTGCCGCTAGTGACTCAGTTGCTCTGTCGGTGATACTGTCTTCTAGTAGCAGTCCCAAAAGTTACCCACCCCTCTCCTCCCCCTCCGCCCACTTCCTAAACCCCCCTTTTCAGCTCCTGGCATTGCACCCACCCTGGCTTTCTTTCAGCCAGTTCTCGCTGGCTCCTCCCCCTCTCCCATCTTCCCAGGGGTCCATAGCCCTGCACCTCCTGTTGGCTTGTCAGCTGAGTCTCCTCCTCCTGCTCTAGCATTCTACTCCTGGTTAGGTCTTGGCTCCTCTTCTGGCCCCAGCTTTGGCATGTAACGCATCCTTAGTCCACACACTTTTTACCCACTACCTGACCTCTTCCCCCTTCTCCACCTTTCACTGACCTCACCCTGACCACAGCTTTATACTGCAAACTAGCAACTCTCTTGAGAAGTCTCTACCCATGCACTGGGTGTGTATGGTCCCTCTGAGGTCACTCTCCTGCTCCCTTAGTGCTTGCACTTAAGTCTGTTAAAGCATCCGAAAAACCCCAACTTCGCTTCCAAAAGTAAAAGTAAATAAACAAGCGAGCAAAGGCCGCTGGCTCCTCAGTTGCTCGTGTTAGCCTTCCTAGCTGAGATAGTCACCCACAGCAGAGCAGGAGTTCCACGAAGGTGGGGCTATATTCACTCCCAATTCCAACATCTCCCAGGTCCCGCACCCACCCCTGAGCACTGGGTAATGGGCAAATATGAGCTCACATACTTATGGCTTTAGAATATCAAGAACATTAAGGCAAACAGTAGGGGACTATCTTCTGCCCCAGTGCCAGTGGGATGAGGCAGGGGACCCCTGCTGCTTAAAGATGTCCCAGCGTGACTGCTAGTCTAGGCTTCATTCTGGCTTTCTAAAAAGCAGGAAGACTAGATTTTTCTCCCCACTAGGAAGGGAACCAGGTGGCTGCATTTGGCTTTTGCAAGTAGCTCATCCTTTATTTGATGGCCCAGGCTTGAGGGGGACAGCTATAAGAGGGGCCTTTGCTACACTGACCCTGGACAGGAGAGAAGACACTTCCTTGCTTCTTCATTTGGGCAGCATCTGCCCTTGTCTCCCATGACAGTCCAGCTTTCCTGAGGCAGCAGGTTAATGCCATTTCACAGGTAAGAAAACTGAGCCTTGCTGGGTGGTGGTGGCACACACCTTTAATCTCCAGCACTCGGGAGGCATAGGCAAGTGGATCTCTATGAGTTCGAGGCCAGCCTGATCTACAGAGCCAGTTTTAGGATAGCCAACATTACACAGAGTGACCCTATCTTGAAAAACCAATAAGAAAGAAAGATAGAAAGAGAAAACTGAGTCTCTGATATTGAGGGCTTTGCCAAGGTCAAATGGGTAGCTGGAACCAAATCTGAAAGCAACTCTTGGAAGACTCTACTACATTGTACAAAGATGTATGTGATGGCAGGTTGCTGAAGACATCACAGCCTACACTCCTCCAAGTAAGACACCTCCCCTACAAGGCCAAGTTGAGACAGACCAACCCAAGAGGTAAGACCACCCCAAGATTCTTCTCTGAATGACTCGTGCATCTAAGTGCATAGGCATATAGCATCCTATAGAGATGCACAGAAAACACAGTTCTTAAGTCACAAATCAGAATTCTCCAAGGACATGCATTCTGACTTTGCTCTCCAATGCTGCTCTAGAGTGTAAGCTTGTGGAGAACAAGGAATAGTACACCCAGCACATGGTAGGTGTCTAATCAATGTATGCTAAGAGACAGGTAGTCTGGTTGGGTCCCAGAGGTGGGTTCAAGGGTCAAGGGTGCTCAGCTGAGGCTTCCTGGCTGGATCTCAAAACGTCTCCTCCAGAATTCTGGATGCTGTGCCAGTTGGGATCGCCACACTGCAGCAATGTAGGGAGAAATCCCAGGATGCTGTCATTAAGGTGTCACCTCTGAGTCTGCTAAGCCCCTGGGCCTGGGCCAGTGTTCACCTGGGAGATATGGGACTGTGTCCTCTGGCTCTCGCCGTCCCCCTCCGCCTTGTCAGTCAGCAGCCCCTGCACCTGGTACTCCAGCACGTAGCTGTCAATGAAGCGCTCCAGTTCCTCGATCTCCTGGGAGCGGCTGCTCCCCGCCTCGGAGGAGGCCGACGCTGCTGAAGAGTTCTCCATCCCTCCGGCTGCTGGGGAAGAGGACAGACAGACACACAGCCTCTGTGAGATCTGCGAGAGGCCAGGACCAAGCCCCGCTAAGGAATTCTCTTCATTCTCAGGAAATTAGTGGACTGTACTGGCTTATCTGTTTCTTTCTCTCTCTCTCTTTTGAGGGAGGAAAGGGTTTACTTCGGGTCATAGTTGAAGAAAGCTCCAGGAATGGAATGGAATGGTTGACATTCATGGTACGGGAAGTTTGCAGCTGGGATGCCTCATGGTTCAATGGACCAGGTAGCAGAGGGCAGCTTAGCCTGAAGCAGGATGAGCTACAATGCATGTGGCCTACCTTCTTCAGTGACTCACAGCTAAGCCACACCTCCCTGTGTTAGTCAGGGTTACTATTGCTGTGATGAAGCACCATAACCAAAGGCAACGTGGGGATGAAAAGTTCCTTGCCCTCACTGCTCCATAGGAACTATTGTTCATCATCAAAAACACTGAAGGCAGGAGCTTAAGAAGGGCAGGAGCTGATGCAGAGGCCATGGAGGAGTGCTGCTTACTGGCTTGCTCCCCATGCCTTGCTCATCCAGTTTTCTTATAGAACCCTGAATCATCAGCCCAGGGATGGCACCATTCACAATGGGCTGGACCCTCCCCCATCAATCACTAATTAAGAAAATGTCCTACAGGCTTGCCTGCAGCCAGATCTTGTGGAGGAATTTTCTTAATTGAGGTTCCATCCTCTCAGAAGACTTTAGTTTGCGATATTAACTTATCTTTAGCATTAAGATATGCTGAGTTCCCACTATGAAAGGAGGGAAACTGAGGCTAGAGGAGGCACAGGTGACTTATCTAATTATCTAGCACAGTGACTTGTGTAGTGCTGAGGTTAGTGCCTACTTCCTGAAAGAGCAGACAGTAAATCTAGTCCAGCACCCAAGCCCCACTGTCCAGCTTGACTTCAAATCCTGACTTTAAACCTGTGCAAAGCAAGACAGATCTCCTGATCCAAGAACTGAGATGTTTGGAACCTCCCAGATAGAAACTCTCTTCAAAGAGACAATTCCTTCAAGAAATGCCTCCTAAAGAGACTTTCCCCCTCTGACCATGAGACTGCCACATATGTGCTGTGGTCTGTGGGCCTCAGCTTCTCAGCAGAGCTATACAACCTTGCTGAGGACACGTGCTCCGTTAGTCTATAGAGACAGGACCAGCTTTTACTGACAGAATGCCGAAAGTCAGTGGGTTACCCATGTGGCTCTGAGCCATTGATGCTGCCTGGTTGCCATCCAGACGAGGATGACCACCCAGTAGCCCTGTGCCCTACTCTTGAGTTCAGTCTGACAAAACTGTCAACCTAGTCTATGGGAGCTGAAATCCACCGCTACCCTCTGCCAACTCTTCTCCCTCATAGTCACATATGATCCATACCTGAAAAGCTAGAACCTCCACCCTCCCTTCCAGGCTTTCCACCCCTTCCTTGTATGGACAGGAGGACTCCAGGCCTCATAGCAAAGGGTGTTACAGCTTGTCTTGTGTTATCATCTGGGGACCTGTGACCTCCCAGAAAAGCCCCACGCAGCTTGAGGAAACAGCACACTCCACCAACACAACTACCTGGACTTTCTCCAGACCACACCCTTGCAAAATGACACGGCAGGCCTGAAGAGTAGAGGCAGACACCTCCCAGGCCACGTGAAGATGCTCCAGGGAGGAGAGGCGAGGCCCTGAGCATTCAAAGGAAGGACCGGTGCCAGCACTCTTCCTGAGCACTCTTCTGGAACGCTGGTATTTGCTAATAACCAAGACTCAGTGGGGTGTTCCACGTAAATGTGTCACGGAGACCATGAGTGTGGACTGGAGATGGGGAGAGAAAACTGCTGGGAGCCAGGCTTCTGCCTTCCAGAGCTGTGAGCTAACAGCGGGCACTGCTGCAAGACCCAAAGGGCGTGGTGACTCTTCACACAGCAGCAGAAAGCTGGCAGGCGGTGCTTGCCCGCTGCCGCACTCCTCTACCCAGACTTTCCAAACCTACACTCTCTTCCACTTACGGAACTCTACAGCAGTGACCTAGAGGCCAGCTGGGGTCTCTCCAACGTCTAGCTTAATGGTGTTCTAGCAGGTAAAGGAATCACCCAGCCATGGCTTCAGGCATGACCATGACATTTCTAATAACAGAAATGTGAATGGTTCCTGCACCTGTATTGCAGGCTGAGGCATCCTTCTCCGCAGAGATGTGCTCCCCCTGAATGCAATCATCTTTCTAACAGCTATGGAATTATCATAACTGGACTACTTAGAAGAGGAAAGAGGGTCTCAGAGAGGCTAAGTAACATACCTGACTTCACACGGTTGGTGTGACTGTGCCTAAACCTCCCATGACCTCCCACTTGCAGGTACCTTGTGTGGACATGTCTCAGTTTTCTCTCCCCCTCCCTACTTCTCCAATGATCGGTGCTGTGTATAAGTGTGATTTTTTTACTCCTTGCCTGGGTACAGCCTGGGGAGGGCGATCTGCTCAAGTTCAGGACCTGACCTTGTGTGGGTGGTCTGAGCTGAATGGGAAGAAAAAGACCGATAGGGGTCTTTAGGCCAGAGGGGTCTACAAAGGAGAAACCTGCTGACACTGTCAGTACCTAACAGAGTGCCCATTATTCCTTAAAGACCTCAGATCTTAGCCAGGGCTTCTAGGCACATCCAAGAACTTGACATGGAGCCCATAGAATGGAGCAGAGGGTCAGCTTGCATTGGCAGCCTGTGGTCCCCTCTACTGGGCTCTCTAGAGACAAGTCTCACAGACACATGTCCTGTGAGGAAGCTGGACATGGCAATGGTCCTACTCTGGCTCACCGAGATAAGGACAGGAGTCATGACTCATTTGGATCCTGCAATATTTTAGTAGCCAGAGGGAGAAAAAGGACTATTCCGTGGACCCCTCCCCCTTCTCTTGGGCACCTATCACATCCACATGTTCCTATTCCAGTCACTGTCGCCCAGTCTGCTCCAGGTACAGCTGATAGCACCTGACCTCAGGTGCCACCTGCTCAGGGCTGTTCAGACAGGAGATACCCGCAGGACCCGCCTGGCCCCTGATCCCCGTGACCTTGAAGTGTAAGGATCCCAGAGCCATGCTAGACAGAAATGAAGCTCCACCTTTTGGTTTAGATGACAATTCCCAAGGCAGCATTTGTGACCTCTCAGTGGGCCTGAGCAGACTGAGTCCCAGTTGACTACGGTAGTGACCAGACTTCCAGTACCCCTCCCCTGATGCCCTCTTGTCCTCTTTCCTGGGGGACATAGTTTACAGAGATGCCATCCTCCTATCATCTACCGAAGTTGCTGCTGGGAAACTCACCCTCAAAGCAACAAAATCCCAAGCAGGGGCCAGGCAGGTCTAGGCTGCAATCTCCTGGTCCGTCAACTATTTTTTCCATTGTGTTTCAAACAAACATTTTTTTTCAAGCATACAACTCAATAGCTTTGAGTATGGCCACAATGTTATATAACTAGGACTACTGCCCATTTCCATTCCCATAACTTTTCATTATACCAAACAGAAGCCCTTTACCCACTGCACACTTAATGCTTTGTTCTCCAGTCCCAGACCCTGTTTAACCCTACCTTCCTCCTGACTCTGTGACTTGCTTATTCTGGGTACTTCAAGTGGAGTCTTACAATATTTCTGTGATTGGTTTCTTTCCCGGTGCATTCAGGGTTCATCCATGCTGCTGAACCTCGTGCACTTGAGGTATGGCTGATGAGGTATTGGATTACAGTAACACATCATGTCTCTTTCCTCTGGCCATCCTCCCATCCATTCACCAGGATGTGGGCTGTTCTCACATCTGTGGAGACTCCGCTATGAACATGCATGTGCAGATATGCTTGTGTGCAGATATTCTTTTGGGCAGGTGCCTACAGGCTCCCTTCTGCAAGGCAAGACAGGTGATCCCTCCACAATAAATGATGTTTTTATTCTGTTCTCTCTCAATTCAGTTTCCAAGTCACTGTGAGGGGAAGTGGGAAATATTCATGTAACTGGGTAGCAGGCTGAACTGGGAGCCACAGAGGAGGTGCTGGTTTTCGTAGTGAGAGGGAACAGGAAGGGCAGGACCAAGAAAAGAAGGAAAAGGAGAGATGAGGGTGTGGAAAAGAACCAGACACCTGACTCAGTCATTCAAGCACAGGGCATGCAGAAATACCCATCCCAGGAGCTGACCTCTGCAGTGGTTCCCCAGGACCTTGACCTGCCTCTGTTCCCTATCAGCTGATGGATGAGGAGGACCAGAAAGGCAGTGGGAGGAAAAGCACTGAAGCTGCATTTTGGTATAAGGGCACCAAAGGGGAAGGAGTTATCCTGAGGCTGCGGGCAAAGGATGGGGCTGAGGCAGACATAGCAGGAAGCAGGGCATGGGGGCCCTTGCCATTCCCAGAGAGAATAAGGGCCCACCTCTGTCTGTGTAGACGAGACAGCCCTGGCTGTGTGCTGAGACCTCACTTCCAGCTAGGCCATCTTCATGTTGTGGCTAAAGGCCTAAGGTTGTCAGAATTTTAAAAACACCTACTCTCTGATGTAAAGACACCCTCCCTACACTATTATCTCTACCCCTAGACCCTCACAACCCAACCCCTTGTTTTGCCCAAAGTTGTCTGCAGCTTCCATGGAAAGCCAGCACAAAGCACAAAGGGGTTTCTGCTGAGGTACCTATCTCTTCTCCTCCCTCTGGCCCTACCTGGCTCTGAGCCCGAGGCTCACAGTACCCTCCCTCAGGCTATAGGCAACACTCACATCACAAGGCACTCCATGGGCCCAGAAACAGTAAGATGGAGTCTCCACACTTTATTATCCTTCCACCCACCACCTGCTCAGTGACAAATGGCATTAAGCGCTGTAAATTTAGCCAATCCTTTTCAGAACAGACAGGCATTAGAGGCACTTCCCCTCCCCTCCCCCTCAGAAATGAGCTAGGTGACCTGCAAGCCAGGAGGCTTGATTGATGGAAAACCTGCCCTTTCAGGCCCTGGGAGTCCATCATTTTAGCCCCCTAACTTCTTCAAGCTCACTCCCTAACCCCTTCAGCATCCAACCCACCCAGCAGGGCTGCTGGACTTCATGCAGGAAGCTGGAAGATCTCAAAGTCTATTTTCCTGGCTCATTGTTTGCCTTGGGCAACAACAAAGAACCCAGCTACCCTTGGATCCCAGGCAAGCTGCAAGGGACCCTGTAAGTGAATGGGGAGGGTTTGCCTGATGCTCCAGGCCTCAGAAGCCAGCACTCTCCCATCTGTGCTTGATCCCAGCAGGATGTCAACTCTACATCAGGGCAACATGTGAGCTTTGAGGACAGGGAACCCAACATGGGCTCACTGTTCTATTTTTGTTAATATCAACCATTACATCTACCCAAGGCTTCATCCCAGCATTCCCCACATCACTTCCTATGAGGCCTGGTACCACACAGCACCATGCCCCTGGGTTCCCTGCCAGCAGTTTGTTCCCAGTGACCCTGTTACACATGTGCTGGTTGCTGTCATTACATGCTAGTTTCCTAGATTCCCCTACCCACCTCCACACAAGCCAGCTAGAACAGCTTCACCCAGAACACACAGTTGGGAAGAAAGTTCTTGGTCACTTGCCAGGCAGACCTGGGCCAGGGATATATGTAAAGCCTGTGGGTAGAGACAGGCTGGGCTGCCTGGAAGGGAAGATGCCCATAGCTGTCCAGAGGAAGCCATGGTAACCTTTTCCCTGCCAGGCCCCCATCTCATCTGGCCTGTGCTCCAACCACTCACAGATGACTCTCTAGAACATACTATTCCCCTGGCAATCAATTCTTCATTCCCATTGTCTGGCTGCTACAGTCATGCTGGCCTGATAGCTCGATATATTCATGTGTGTTAGAGAGACGCAGGATGGTTCAGTGGAGGCCTGTGTGAACAGAAACTTCAGGTTCCCAGCCCCTGGGCAGTGGGAAAGTTCAGAGACACACAGCAGTGGAGGTGCGACTCGAAAGGCAGTGACATTTACTGCAGCAGGAGGTAGGACATCCATCATCCTCTGAGTGGAGATGCTCCCACTTTAGCCCTTTGCCACTCTAACGTTGGACAGGGTGTTATTAGGATGCTGGCCTGTGACACAGCAAATGCCCTGAGCTGTGATCAAGCATTAGAGTCTGAGGGGCTGAACAGACTACATCAGCAGCATTCACATGTACCAGACGTTTGGAGTGGTATTTTTGCTTCTAGAACTTTTGTTTCACTGGCCCATAATGATGCATTTCTTTCTGGGGGTGGGCAGGACCACAAGAGAAGAAGCCTAGCAGACAGGCACGGTGGTCCACAAAACTCAATGGGCACAGAGTGCCTAGCATCTTGTTAAAATAGAGACCATGACTCAGTAGATTGGAGCTGGAGCCCAATGCAGACGCTTTGAGGCTATTTTTGTTTGTTTGTTTGTTTGTTTGTTTGGTTTTAGTTTTTGGAGACAGGGTTTCTCTGTGTAGCCTTGGCTGTCCTGAACTCACTCTGTAGACCAGGCTGGCCTCAAACTCACTGAGATCTACCTGCCTCTGCCTCCCAGAGAGCTGGGATGATAGGCGTGGTGCACCACTGTGGCTGGCTGCTGAGGCTAATTTTCCTTGAAACAGACTCACTATGTACCCCAGGTTGGTCTTGAACTCCTGTTTCCCATATGTTGAAATTATGGGCATGCGCCCACATGTCTTGTGAGAGTCTACATGTATAGCCAGCTTTCAGGGGTGGCTATTGGTGGCAAAGGACTACTCTCAGACTAGCCAAGCTCAGAGAACCTGTCCTGTCACTCCTACCCTTATTCTGATGCCCACCCTGGCATGGCAGGCAGCTGGAGGCTCCATCCTGGCCTGGCTAGATAGTCACCCTACAAGATATAAGCTCTCTTCTAATGGTCCATGCAGTGCTCAGGGAGAGCTTGCACAGAGTAGGACCTCCATGGGCTGGAGTGACTGTCTCCTGGGGGTTCCTAGGGATTTCCTCCACACTGTGCTTGTTCCTAAAATCCAAGCTACACAGCTTCAGTGGCACTCTGAGAATGCAGCCTAATCCTGCACAGATGAAGGTATCAAAGCCTGCAGGTGAAAGATCCTGCTGGAGGAAGACAGGTGCCTCTCTCTACAGTCAGCCTAGACTCGGGTCAGTCAACAACTCACCCAGCCCCCCCCCCCCCCGCCCAGCTGAGTCAGCCCCCTACTGTACCCCATACCCTGTGAAGACAGCCTTTGTGCCTCTCAAGTGTATGTAGATCTGGGTTACCACCATTAGCACTGAGTAAGTAAGAGTTGGAGGATGGGGGAGTTCTCAATAGGAGCAGTCACCCTTATAGCCAACTCTAGACAGGGTCCCTTTGCTTACTGCTCGATCCTGACAGCAGCCTCAGGGTGACTGGGAATGGGGCTGGTTCCCACGGAAGGGCAGGGCACGGGCAACAGAAGGCAGGAACTGTGCTGCGGCCTCTTAGGATAGCTGGTCTGCGCAGCTCCCGTCAATCCTGGAAGGCCTAGGTAGAGCAATCTAGGAGAGGTGCCGAGTGACCTGTCATGGCATCCCCCTTACAGTCCAGGCCACCAAGTGTGTTTTTCAAGAGAGAAAAAGCAGGAACTGGAGAGATGGCTCAGTGGTTATGAGCACTGGCTGCTCTCCCAGAGGTCCTGGGTTCAATTCCCAGCAACCACATGGTGGCTCCCAACCATCTGTAATGGGGTCTGATGCCCTCTACTTTCAGATGTACATGCAGATAGAGCATTCATATAAATAAATCTAGAGAGAGAGAGAGACAGAGACAGAGCAGCTGGGCCCAGGACAACTGGGGAAAGCGAAGGGCACTCAGGCAGGCTCTGTAGGTACAGTTTCTGTATTATCTCTGAATGTCCCAACTGGACAGCTCTGCCTTCCCTTCAAATCCTCAAGGACCACAGGGCCTCCACTTGGATTGGACATTGACCATTTCCCTTGGCTCTAGGCACACACTACCTCTCATACCTTCTTATCCTCCCCTATTCTGTTACTCAGCCCTTGGCTGTTCTTGAAATATTTATGGGTCTTTATCTGGCCTCGACAAGACAGCAAGGTGCTGCTGCCTTTTATGCCTGTCTCCTTTTATACCTGTCTCAGGCCTCACACACATCCTAGTGCTGGCTTCTGGCTTTGGGACCAGCTTTCTTGGTCCTCCCCAGCCCCCTCCAGTTCCTAGAATGTCAGAGACAAGATGCTAGGGTCCTCTTGCCTAATATCCTCCTCCCAATCCAGGGCTTGACCTCTCCCTATGACAATTTATTACAACTAAGGAGTCCCAGACACTTGTTGAGCACAATGCGTTACTGGACATGGAAGCCTATGGGAGGGTTTTGTGCACTGTGTATTCAAATGCTGATTTCTGTACCCAGAGAGCTGGTTATAACCAGCATTGTCATTATTATGAAGCATCTCCTGTCTTGGTAAGTCGTAAACACTGTTCTCTACCACCTTCTGATTGGTTAAATAAACAGCTGAACAGTCAGAAGCTGGGTGGGAAAGGATAAGGTGGAACTTCCAAACCCTGAGACAGAATTCCAGGTAGGGACCAGAGAGAGAAGCAGGGTAGCTATCAGAACAAAGATGAAGAAGGAGGTGCTGGGCAGAGAATATTAGATGGCAGGTAACAGGCCACATGGTGGGAAGTAGGCCAGGACATTATTGTCAGGTTAGAACAGCTGAGTATCTGCCTGGCTCTAATGCCTGAAGCTTTTAGTAAATATAAAGGTCTCAGTGTCATTATTCAGAGCAAGGGTGGGCATAGGAAAAACCTTGCATTTTACTGTGTAAGTCAGGTAAGATGGACCAAAACTATGCAGGGTCACGAGCCAGCCGAGTGAACCACACACATCCTTGGCTGGAGTCAGGCAGCTTCCTCAATGCCCCTGCTCCCAAGAAGGGGAAATATAAGGGGTTTAGGATCTGATTCCAACCCTGGCTAGCTTGATGCCTCCTGCACGACTCCGGGCTGTCCCCTAGCCTTCCTGCTCATCTGTAAAACACGCTAATGAACATAAAGACCATATACCTCACAAGGAGCTACCAGCATGAATCAAGAAGATGCAGGCGAGAAGGGCTCAGCACACCCAGGTACACAGCAAGCCTGCACTTATCACTGGACTTCACAGCAGGCCCGCTCTCCCTCCCCCCGCTTCTGCACTCTCTCCCACCTCTGCCTTTTTTGAATTTCCGCCTTGCATCTGGGGGCTGTTTCCAGGCACACCTCATCCATGAAGCTTTTCTTGGCCACTGGCTACTGCTGCCAGTGAGCTCTCCTCCTTAGTGTCTCACCACCGTAAATTCTCCACACCTCGACTGAGCCTTAAGTCTGGTCCTCTCTGGGTTACAAGTCCTGGGTGCCCTCAGTTCTGTTATTCTGCACAGACTCAAGGGGACCCATTTCTCTCATCCCTGCACTCCAGATAGATGACTGGGCCCCACCACTGGCTCTCTACAAAAGCCTCTGGCTTTACTCTCTAAGAAAAAGGACTACCTTAGAGCCATGTTGGAAAGGGAAAGGGAGACCAAATGTGCCCTGTTTTGAACCCAGCAGGGCACTTCAGGTTAAGGCCAGAAAGCTCCAAGGGAGTGCAGTGGCCTCAGTGCCCAAGCCCTCCTCAGGTAACACTCCTTCTCCAGTGTCCCTCCTGGGGTAACCACAGCCCCCAGCCACCTCTCTGTGTCTCCGCAACATCCTTCTTGAACCACAGCCCAGCAGGAGCTGTGGTTCCACACCACCTGGGTCTCAGTGGGGCCACAACACACATGAGGGCCTGACAGTCTTCAGCATCAAGAGGCCACACGGAAGGTGGAGCTGAGAACAGTACCCCCTTCCCTCTCCTCACGCTGTCCTCCTGAAAGCCACCTGGACCCTCAGCTCACAGCAGCCCTTGAAACAGCTCTTCAGTGGCTCACCGAGCCCTCTGGAGTCTGCACAGGTACTCACACTTGTCTATTGCTATGATTAAAACACCACGACTGAGGCAACTTCTAGAAGGAGGGGTTTATTAGGGTTTACGGTTCCAGAAGGAAAAGTACCCATCCCCATTATAGGGAAGTGTCAAGCATGGCGGCAGGCATGGCGACTCCAGCAGCAGGGTGGAGATTCAAGAAGGAAGCAATGAGAGCAAACTCACAAAGTGTGAGTTTCTAAACTCACAAAGCCCTCCTCTAATGCCATACCTCCTCCACCAAGGCCATATTTCCTCAGCCCTCCCAAACAGTACTTCCAACTAAGGAGCAAGTTTTTGAATGCTGGAGGCGGCGGGGGGGGGGGGGGGAGAGGGACATTGTCCCTCACACTACCGCCTGCACCACCCCTCAGATGATAAGCTCTTCAGGCACAGAAGCACAGCCACAAAATACAACCACCTGTTGCTCCTGGTTACTTGTGGGCTCTGCTGTGCTTTATGTGGCTGAATGCTTTAAAAATATTTGAACAAATGTTTATAAATCAAAAGGTTACACGTAAATATCTGCATTTCTGGCTTTTTGGAAGATACTCAACACTGGCCCCCCTTTTCACTGTAAACTGTCAGCTGGAGCGAAGGAGTATCCATTCAGAACGCAGTCAACTTATAGCTTACATAGACCTGGGATACCCTTGTTACCTCCCCATCACCCATGGCCATCACTCCCCTCACCCACATGTAGCATGCCTGGACCTCCAGGTGTCTAAGTGTGACAGACTCCAGTAAGAGAGTAGAAGGGGGTCATCTACGAGCACCAAAATGGGTGTGCCCCTAAGAACTTGGAAATAAATCTACAATAAGTATTACTCCCTGGGAGTTGGAAGTGACATTCACATGACAGTCCAAACAGAAATAAGCAGAAAAGCCACTGCCCAGAGGAGAGAGCGTGGCTTTCTTCTTCACAGGGTAGCTGGAGGGGGGTGTCACTTGGAGGCATTGGGCTGGCCTGTTCAGAAGAAAGCCACCGCAGCAGGCAGGCCATTCAAGCTCTACCCAGGGACAGGATGTTCCTTCTGGGTATCTCAGGGAGGAAAGAATATCCAGGGGTCCCCCCCCCTTCCTCTTCATGCCCCCGGCTCAGCACTGCTGAGTGGGCATTGTAGCTGGACTATTCTAAGACAAACTGCAACCCAACATACCACCTCCTCTTGGTCACTGGGAGCCAGAGCTGGGCTCCTATAGACATGTAGTTCATCTGCGGGAGTGTGCTGCGGGGTTTGCAGAAAGCAGACAACAGCCAGCAGGGAGCAGATGCTCTTCCTCCCCAGTATCAGCAGGCAGGCTGCTAATGGGCACAGGAGGGTATGTGTGTGACGCAACCCAGGAGAAGCCGCTCTGACATCTCAGCTGGAGGCCAGCCTCTCTTCTTCTGGGTAGCTTTAATGTATCTTATGCAATGT
>CM053764.1:49717829-49874748 GCA_028658305.1 Pachyuromys duprasi
GACACTGAGTGTTCTCTTTTGAAGTAGCTGCTCTCGGGAGTCACCAGCTGGAGCCTCTGGGAGGAAAGGACCTACCCAGAGCCTCCAATTCAGTGGGTGTGGGGTTCCTTTCCTCCCAGTCATGTCCAGCTTGTGGACATGCTTGCAGCTCGACTCAAAACTGTAACCCTCCCTAAAACATCATGAGGTGTGTTGTGATTCTTTGTAAACTTGATGTCAAGGCTCTTAGGCTTCACAATGGCTTTGTCTTGCTGCAGTGTCGACTAGACATATCCAGGGGAGGGTCCCAGGGAGAGGCTGGCCTGCCTGCAGAGGCAGGAGCCCCCTTTGGAGAACAGGGCCCAGGGTACACTTCATCCTGGCCTGTCTCACCCTTATTGGCTCCAGGAACCAGTATTGCTTTCCTTTCAAAAGGTGGTCTCAGGGCCTAAGCTGCCCTCAGGACACATGTGTGGTACCCGCTGGATATAAGTGTGAGGCAAGTAGCCATCGCTTCTTTTCAGTTTTTTTTTTTTTAAGTAATTTTTTTAGAGGTAAAGTTCATGCAGCATGAAATCAGCTACTTTAGATTATGCGGTTCAGCGCATTGAGCATACGATGTTCTGCGGTCACTGTCTTCTCGTCGCCCCAGTGTGCTCTCTGTTTCTGTGGGATTGTCCGCACCCCCCAGGTATTATAGAAGTAGAACCATCTACGTCCTTCTGTGTCTGTTGTCCTTTCTCTCAAAAGTTTTCAAGGTTTGTTCCGAAGCATCAATGGCCCGTTCCTCTTTGGAGCTGAATCATAATTCATAAACCATTTGTTTAGTCTTCTATCCACTGATGAACATTTGGTTCCTTTCCTTTGGGCTTTTATATATTAAAAAAAAAAAAAAATACTGCTCGAAACACTCCATTTGTGTGCACAGATCTGTTTTCGTCCGGGCTTGTGGGATTGCTCGGGCATATGGGGACTCCGTGTAACTTTTTCAGGAGCTGTGAAGTGTTCCCAAAGCTGAATATTTTACATTACCACTAGCAGTATAAGAGACTTCTGGTTGTTCCCATCTTCACTGAGCTTCACTTGTTTTCCGCTTTGGGCCTCATTTTTATCGTTATGATTTTGTTTGCTTTTCCTCCAATTCTTGCTGCCCACTCCTGTCTCCCTGTAACCCTAGCCCTAAACATAACCACCATACTGTATGCCATGTGTCCTAGGCAGCCGCTCTGCCCCCTCCTGTCCATAGAAGACAGCCCCCTTGTGGCACAGGAGGGACTGGGCAGGAACCTGGGGGAAGTGATGATCTCACCTCATTTTAGAGCCAAAAGAAAAGGGTCCATAAAGGGTTAAATAAAATACCCATAAAATGAGGTAAAAGTGGGTACTCCCTAGGGAGTGCTTCGGGTAGTTCTGAAGCACTGGGGACTGGGGAACTGGGTAGCTCCGATCCCTCCTGAGTGCGTTCCTAGGAGCATGTCTGGGGACGCCAGTGGGGAAACTGAGACTCAGGAAATCTAAGTGACAGTGACGCATTAGCCTATGAGTGAGGAAGGCATGCATCAATTTCACTCACTGAGATGAGCACCCTTGTCACAAGCAGGTTGATTAATGGCTGCACAGGGGACAGTGTTCTGTGCCCAGCTCCACTGTCCTGTCGAAAGTCAGAGGACCTGGCCACCTCCATTCACCAGCTGCCGGTCTGATCTCCTAGGATCACCCACCCAGCCAGCAGAAGCTGGCCCAGCATTCTAGGGGTGGACACCCGGGCCCTGGACTCATCCTGCCTCTCAGTGTCTGTGGGCAGTGCCCTGTGGCCACCTTATGGCTAGGACGGGAACTCTGTCGCCCTCAGCCTTGCCATGTAAGGGATGGACCCCACGGGTCCAGCCACTGCAGCCTCCCTCAGAAGCAGGTTACCAAGGCTCCCCACAGCCTGTGTTTCCATAGAGGGACAGAATTGGAGCAGGCTGTTGCCTTGGCAACCCCACTGGCAGCAGTGACTCAGCTGGTCTGCAGCCACCATCTGCCACACCTGCAGCTTTGTAGGAAGTTTCACCCTGGCCAGGCAGGCGAGGGGTCAGAGCTGGCTCCTGTGCACTGCCCACTGCTGACCTCACATTGCTAAGATGAAAAGCAAAGGCCAGGCCAGGCCCGTACTTGCTAATAGAATCTGCCATGTTCTCCAAGCCCAACTCCACCTGGACTATTCAGTTCCTGGGTGTTTTACCCTCATGAGATCTTGGAGAGTGGTGTCAGGCATTATGTTGGGGGCGGTTTCCCAGTACCTTCTTACCCACATCTATGGTCTCTGCATGGCACACAGTTGTTGCCTTCACAGGCCTGTGACACACAGTGGGTACTTTCATAGGCCTGTGGTACACAGATGGTGTTTTCACAGGTCATAGGCACACAGTTGGTACTTTCACAGGCCTATGACACATAGTTGGTGTTTTCACAGGTCAGAGGCACACAGTGGGTGCTTTCATGGGCCTGTGGCAGATAATTGATGCTTTCACAGGCCTGTCCATCACTGTCAGACAGATTGATTTGATGGCTACATGGTCCAGCCAGGCCTTTCTCCGCCTCCCCCCCTGTGGCCCAGCACAGTGGCTGTGATATCAGGGCCTGACCTTTCTTTTCTCAACTTACACCTGCCACGCCCTCCTCATGCCCCCTCTGCTCCAGCTCCACCTGCCTGAGCCTGGGCTATCCCAGTCACTCCTCTAGCATGCTCTCCCTGTCAATACATACCTAGCTCTCGAGAAAATAGAAGCCTGAAGCCCAGCTTGCTGGGCTGATTTGAGCTCCTGGCTTTACTGTGCCTCCCACTCAGTGTCCTGAGACTCTTCACCGCTCTCTCAAGCGTTCTCCTTCCTGCCCTCTGCCCATCAGCTCTGCACCTACCCCTCTGGGTTCCTGCGGCATCCCCGTATGCCCCCAGTGGGACACTGGCCACAGTTCCATAGGGCTGTCTCCCACCATTTCCCTGCTTGGTGAACCTAGGTGCCAGGCACAGGCATGCCTGGTGAAGAACAGAAGAGTCTGATGGAGGCCAAGTTCAGATCCCTGTTTTCTTCCATACACAGCTTTGATGGTTTAGCCTCCGGAAATCTTAACTCTGTCTGGACTCCAGGGCTCCACCACCCTCCCACCCCACCTCCCCCACCCCCCACCCCCACCCCAGACTTTAGGGATACTTGTCTCATGCTGCCCTCTAGTGGAGCTCAGGCTCATAGCCCTAGGAGGGGAGTTTCCAGTTTACTCAAAGGTGTCTGTCTAGTACCACATCTGGTGTTTTCCTTGACTGAAAACCAGAAGGGATGCTAGGAAGATATTTAAGCAAATGAGGAAGTTACTCTGCAACTTGAGTTGCATTAACTCGGAAGCTGGAGGTGTAGTCTGTCCGCTGGGAGGCTCGTGAATGAGAACCGTGGCCGGGCCTCTAAACCTAGGCTCTGATTGGCCTCCCACCTTCGATAACAGTAGAATCAGCTGCGGCAGTGGGGGTACACTTCCCCCGTGCCTTATGTTGGTGTCATTTAAATCCACTGACCAGGTTGTGACATTAGGCACTGTTCTTACCCCCATCCTCCAGATGAAGGAACAGAGGTGTGAGAAAGCTAAGGGGTTTACACTGAATCCCCCAGGAAGGGATGCATGTAGCTGGAGTTCAGACTCTCTCAGTCTGGTGCTAGAAGCTACACCTTTAAATGTTCAAAAGAGTTAGCGCTTTGGATGGTGAAGTGGGCCAGCATCTCCAATCTGCAGGCACACCATCCACAGAACACACAACATCACGGAGTGGCTGGTTTTACAGATGTGAAGGCAAGACAAGGAGAAGGAAGCTACCCTGGGTTTCTGCCAGCCCCTGCCTGCCTGTGTGACCTCGAGACAGTTGCTTGGTCCTTGTGTTTGCTGATTTTTTTCCTGTGGTACGATGGGGCCACGTGAACTGGAGTATTCAAGAATTGCGTGGATGTGGGGGATCCATTAGTCAGGATCTTAGCAGCTAGGAGGGGGGTATCAATGGGTTCACCTCTCACCTCCCCTCAGATGTATGTTGCGTGAGGGCTAGAGGAATCTGCCTCTGGGGCCCTTTCCTTGGGAGAGGTTCCTGAGGGAACCTCCTTTCTGCCATTCTCTCCTGCAGCCAGGCAGGGACAAGAGCCCCATGAGTCATCCGTCCAATACCTTTCTGTCTTTTGTGGTCTAGGTGTGGAAAGGGGAAGCTGGAAGATGGAGATGGCATCAACCTGAACGACATTGAGAAAGTCCTCCCAACCTGGCAGGTATGTCTGTCCTCAGTCCTGATCTCCGTGTGACATTGCTGCTGGCCCCTTGCTGCAGCCAGTGATGTGCTGTGTAGCAATGCGAGCAGGTGGGCAGAATGCGCGCTGTCCCAATGATGGCGTTCATGGCAGCCCTCCTTGGCGACACCGTCAGATCTCTGTCCCCGGAATGAAGGGCACTTGTGTTGGCCGTTCCTCCAGCCTGGAAGGTCGCCACAGAGGGTGAGCCCTCCACAGCACGCTCACACAGGCAGCAGTCTACAGAGTGTCGAGTGTGGCTTTGGGTGCCCGCTGTGCATGCTGATTTTGTCCTTGATTGGGTTCCTTTCCCAAAATGGATCCAAGCTCCAAGACTTGCTCAGCAGAGCTGAGTGAACTCGGGTCTGGAAGTGCCAGTAATGTGAGACCTCAGAGGAAATGGCGGGGGCCTGTCCCTCCTCACCCGTGGATTTGGAAACTTTTTACCCTCCTCGTCCTCAGTCTATGCTTTCAAATGTCTGTGGGCCCCACTTCTCATTTCCCATGGCTTGCCAAAAATCTGCCCATTTTTAAAAGGTCTTCCCCCGCCCTCTTTTGGGGTAACTTCTGCTGTTATGTCTTCAAGCTTACTCATCTTCTCTTGTAGTGTCCAAGTGACTGTTAAACCTCTCTGTTGTTTTTCCTTTGGGGAAGTTTCCGTGGATCTGTCTCTTGTGCCTTTCATCTCCCGCGTGTTTTAAGCACGAGACCTAACTGCCAGTCGATGCTTGATGTCCTTCCCCACCTATCCTGTTGCTAGAACCACTTCAGTCTGTTCCTCTTGTTTGTTTGTTTGTTTGTTTTGGTGCGGACTCAGGTTGACATTAGACTCACAGTGATCCTCCTGCCTTAGCCTCCTGAGTGCTAGATTGCAGGTGTGTGCCACCACGTTTGGCTTAAAGGTCATAGTTCACAGCACGTCAGTGTCAAAGCAAGTAAAAAGTAGGCTGCTGGAGTGCTCGGTGGCAAACAAGCTTGTTGCACAAGCCACATGTTCAGTCCCCATAACCCACACAACGGTGAAAGGAGAAAACCTACTCCACAAAGTTGTCCTCTTACCCCCACACACACACACGCCTCTGTACCCCCACACAACATCATGTACATACACACACACATGCACACACTTGTACACACAAATAAATAAATAAATTCTTTAAAAAAAAACTGTAAAAATCAAGTAAGGAAGAGGAGTGAGAGAACAGAAGTGTCACCCTTCACAGCCTCACCTGAGAAGGACAGGACAGCCTGTCCTTGTGCTGGACCAACCCTGCTGCATCATGGGAAGACCTGCTCAGCTGCAGGATCATGCAGTCATCCATATTTTTTTTAACATTGCAGGAAATCCCTATGTGCAGCAGTAGTCAGAAACCACAGGCTCTGGCTGATTCTGACTGTGGCCTAGCCACAGCATGGGGCATTTGCATTTCATCATGTAGGTCTCCCTAGGATGATGCAGACACAACTCTCTAGCACAAGAATTCCAGGTCCCAGGGATGCAGATGTTCAGGGGATGGCTGTCCTGAGAGCGCTTAACACCCCTCATTGCCACACAGCTATAGGTGCCTGCACTGTTGGGGCTCCTGAGAGTCAGCTACCCTGGCCATGGTGTTGGCATGTGCAAGGCTTCACTGTATGGAGTCACATAATGCAATGCAGAATGTTTGGGACTCCTGCCCTCAACCACTAAGTGCCCGTAACTAGGAAGAGTGTTCAGTGACCAGGAACACCACCATATAAGAAGGAAAACTCTCCCAGCTTCCCTTGGAATCCCAGGGCATGTGTGGAGATAAATGAACTCCCAGACAGAAATCCAGTAGCTCCCTTCCCTCCCATCTAGAGCCAAGAAGTGGATAAAGGGGGTCAGCCTGAGCTCATTTCCTGCCTGCGTTCCACCATCTCCTCAGGAGAAGATAGATGCTAAGGTCCATCTTGCTGTGTCCCCTAACAGCTCCTCCTCCCACAGAGGCCCAAGCTATGGTCTCCAGTGTCCAGCCTGGCCCCTGTCCTGGGCTCAGTCTACCCTGCCTGCAGTGCAGCTGGGCCTGGTCCTGATGAGGTCACCTCTCCGGTGATAACCTCAGATACGCAGGGCAAGTCCATCCCTCCAGCCCCCCAGACCTCCTCGTCCTCCTCCATGATGGTTCCTGTCCCTGCGTTCCTGCTCATTTACATGTCAGATTCTCTCCCTAGAGTTGAACTGGAGGGCTGTGGCCATATGTCCCTCATAACACAACCCAAGGCTATATGCACCTTCATAATCCAACCCCAGCCCCTCTTGACAGAATGGCTTTCCAGAGGCATGACTGTGGCTGTCTGGAGGAGACAAGACATGGGAGTTTTATCTGTGTTGCAGACAGCCACCTATCGTGGTCTTTTTAAAACTCACCTTTATTTGGGGTGTTTAGGCCTCTCCCTCCCTTCCACCAACCCCCCAACCTTAAGTAGGTGAAAGAAAAGGTTGGGGTAAGAGGGGGCCCACACCCTTTTACTTCTCCAGGGTATTTAGGGTCAAGGGGTTCTTTTAGGGCTCTATACCAATCTCTGTCAACCACAGACACAGCTAGCAGGCTCCTCCACACTGCTGCACCCCAAAATAGTTCTCTCTGTCGGTCTGCTCCAAACCGCCAGACTGTCTCTGCTCTCTGGTCTCTCCAAACTGCTCCATGCCACACGCCAACACTGAATGCCACACCATCTCTTTCTGGGCCTCGCATTTATACTCTTAGAGTCCTAGACCACACCCCTCTCCTTGCAGCACTCGGCAGGCTGTTACCAGCTGGCGAAGGTCACGCTCTGCACAAGACAATCAGCAGGTGTGGAAAACTCTCGCCCAACTAAAATCCCACACTTGGGATCAAAACAAAAGCATGTTTACATAACATACAAAGAACCCAAACAACTGTGGCTGTCTGGAGGGTACAAGTCATGGGAGTTTTATCTGTTCTGACTTCGAAGCCATTCCCTTCACCCCCACAGCCCCACAACAGCCCCAGCTAAGAGTGTCCCCTATCACTTTAGTACTAGCCTAGCTGTGCTCTTTTGGGTGTGATTTCTGGGCTATGGCTTGAAGGTTTGTCCATCATCTGTTGTGTTAGGATTTTATAGGCCACAACACAAAGTTAAACCCCCAAATCTTGATAGCTTCACACACATGCTCTCCTGATGTTGTGCCAGGGGGTCCAAATGTCCCCAGGTTGCTTCCTTGGGGACCCAGGGGTCCAGTTAGAGTCTATTTATAGGGCATCTAGGTTGCCCTGGCAAAAATAGAGAGTAAGGGGTTCATGTCCAGTGTCTTAAATGTTTGGTCCCAAAAATATCACTTCCACTCACATTGGGCAGTTAGTCACATGACTACACTCGACTGTAGCGCAATGGAGGAGAGGCAGCAGGCAGCTCGGTGTGCAGCACCCGTCTTCCTCTTCCCTTCCCTCCCTCCACCAACCTCCGAGGGCAGGTACTTTGCCCCGGCCTTTTAGAGAGAATGGCATTTGTCCCTCAGGAAGGGCACGGTCCCTTTAAGGAAATGACATGAGTAACAGACTGAATG
This sequence comes from Pachyuromys duprasi, assembly GCA_028658305.1. Taxonomy (NCBI): domain Eukaryota; kingdom Metazoa; phylum Chordata; class Mammalia; order Rodentia; family Muridae; genus Pachyuromys; species Pachyuromys duprasi. Next base: position 49,725,666 of record CM053764.1, read on the forward strand.
CCGCGTCATTAGAGCTGTAAATGCCGGGCAGAGGCTGGCATCCTGCCCAGGTCGCAGGCCCTGAGGGCGAAGTCTGCATGCTCTCCCTACAGGCGCCACCTTCCTCCGCCCCTTGCTGCTGCGATTTCCAAAGCTTTGGAGCTCCAGCTCAGGGCAGAGGACTCCAGGCTTAATGCTCCAAGGAGCACCCGGGTTGGGGGAGGGGATGCCTCAGTTGGAGATGAGATGTGACACTGGTTCCTGGCCCAGCCCCTGTAGCTGAAGCTCAGGACCCTACACTTGGTGATCCAGTTCACAGTGAGCAGTGAAGCCTAGTAGGAATCCTTTTCAGTGCAAACCATGGGGATTCCCCCATTGCTAGGGCTCTTGGGCCTTTGGGCCTAGGCCCTCAGACCTACCCATGGTCTTGGGGTAGCAGGGTAAGCAAGTTTCCATGTCCAGAGATCAACCCCAGCTACAAGAATGGCCTCCCACCCACAAATAGCATTGAGTAAGGTCCACTGTAGGTGAGGTTTGGCTTTGCCTTTCGCCCTTTTTTATGTACGCATGTGCAGATCCCAAGGAGCCAGGGGGCGACCTCGATGGCATTCCTCAGTCACTCCTGCCTCCTCTCAGACAGGCTCTCTCACAGGTCTGGAGCTCGTCAGTTAGGCTAGACTGCAGAGTCCGGGGATCCTCCTGTCCCTACCTCCTCAGCCCGGGGACTTTAAGTGGCTTCTGGGAATCGAACTCAGGTCCTCCTGCTTGTGAGGCAAGCATTTCCCCAACTGAGTCATCTCAGCTGGTGATGTAAGGTTCACCAAGGCCCGTCTCTCTGAGGCAACGGGAGAGGAGGAGGAGCAGGAGACTGGGCTGGGTGAAAGTCCGCAGCAGGCTTTGCAGCACCCGCTAGCGCTTGCTGCTGTGTGTGGGCTAAGTCTGGCTTTGCTCTCTAGGAGCTCTGGTCAATGAAGGCAGCAGAGGCAAAACGTGGACTCGGGGTTCAGTCATTCTGGGTGGTGAAGCCGTAGGGCAGGGCAGGGCCTGGGAGCTCTGCATCGAGCATTACGTTGGGGTCCTGCAGGACCTCCATGCACAGTCATGGCACTGCATTATGAACTGCGTATGACTGTGTGGTCTGCCTGCCACGTCACAGTGCAGCCGACCTTCCATTCCTGTCACTGTGGATGACAGCACACTGCCACATCTCCTCAATGCCCCAGGAGCACATTGTCTCAAAATGGGCCCTACTCAGACCGGACGAAAGTAGAGAAGTAAAGGGGCACTTAGGTCCAAACATCCTCTCCTATGCTGAGGTCTCCAGGAACCCTCAGAACATGTGGCTGTTACCCCCAGGACAGTCACAGTCGCGCACGCACACACACACACACACACACACACACACACACACACACACACACACACACGAGCACTGCCTTCCCAGGGTGCCTTAGCACGTGTAAGATGCGACATTGGCATGAGTTTGGGGAATTGGAAAGCATCGGCTTCTGCCCTTGGAAGGAAAATAGCTGGTGGCCCACAGAAGGGGACAGATGGAGTTCCGGGAGCCGTAATCCGAGCCGCCCATTTTTGTCCAAGTTCAAATTCAGGAAAAGGAAGGAGGCCAGCTCCTTTTGCACTCTCCTGGCCTCACCTCCATCCCATCCATGATGGGAACCCCAGCTCTTCCTCCCCAAGGTCTAGTGGCTTCAGGAGCTGTTCCCCTTCATTGCTGTCTTTGCCCCCCCCACACCACCTGTTAGCATCGAGAGCTGGCAGAGACAGATACCACGCTGATGTGCTGCCCTCCCGTTCTTCAGGAAACCCCAGGGACTCCTCAGACTTCTTCGCATTCCCTGGGCACAGACAGGACCCTCACAGTCCTAAGGAAATGCTCCTTGTCCCCTCCCCCACCCCCACACACATGCTTGCTTCTCTGATGCTACTGTGTCTTCTGAAAAACCCCAATAGGAAGACATTGTCAGCTTTGTTATTGTTTGCTTTTGAGACAGATCTCACTGTGTAGACCAAGCTAACTTCAGACTTCCACCGGTTCACCTTCCGCATCCAGAGTGCTGGGATTATAATCATGTGTCCCCATGTCCAGCTAGGGCCGTGTTTCTATCCTCTAACCCGGATTCTTCAACAGGCAAATGGTTTGCTGCCTGTGATTTGTTTGGCAGTAGAAATGGCAGCACACTTTACTTCTCCATCTTTCGTCTCTGTTAGGAAATTTGTAAACTAAATCCTCTGCCTGTCAATCATTATTAGTTGGCTCTGACCTCCAGGGACTTGAGCTGGATTAGGAAAAGTGGGCCAGGCTCTTCCTGAACGTTCTGCACAACTAAGTCAAATGGAATGTCTTACCTCATGAATGTGCCCAAGACACTCCCTATGGAGGATCCCGTAAGGCCCAAGGGACGGGCGAGTAGCCTTTTGACCTCGGGAAAACGCGTCTAAAGCATGTTTTTCACACAAGACACAGAGAGGACAGGAGACACAGAAGAGAATAGTAATTATGGTTAAGCACTTAGGTTTTCCCCCTACCACACTCCTTAGGAACCTGAGGGACAAAGGTACTTTCAAAATGAAAAATCAGCTTCCTATGACATGATGACCAAGAATTCTAGTATTTGGTGGAGTAAAAGAAAAAAATAATTGGTGTTGGGACAGGAGCTGCCTCTTTTACCAGCAGGTGGCGCTGTTTCTGCATTATAACAGGCTCGTGGGGCCCTCTGCCCCACATTGGGTTGGCATTGCCACTGAAGTGGCTATAGCCAAGTCTTCAACCCTCCAGATGGAAAACAGTGACTATCATTCCCCAAGGCTGCGTTGTCACGCTTGCCAAGTCTTCTGGAAACTTCCGGGACCTGTGAATTCATAGGCATAGGATTAGTAAAATATCCCGAATTGCCCAGGCGCAAAAGTCACGTGAACACCAAGCTCCATTCACCCCAAGCCCTGCCCTGAAGGTGCTTCCAGTCACTTCACAGTCCTGTGGGAGGGGTGCTCTGACTTCCTCACTCAGTGCACCAGTACGATGCACTGGGTCCCTTCCCTGGCGCACAGCATTCGCTGTTCCCTCAATGGCACACCACCAATGGGTGTGACACAGTGACTAACACTTTCTGCATGTACGGAACACTTTCATGAAGACGCTTGCCTCATTAAAAAAATTTTTTTTAATTTATTGGCTTTACATTTTTTTCATACGCTATATTTTGGTCATGTTTTTCCCCCTCCTCCGGCTCCTCCTAGATCTCCCCCAACTCCCTCACTGCTCAATTTGATATTTTTTCTCCCTCTTTCTCAAAAGAAAAGGGAAAGAAAAAAAATAGTTCAACAAAACAAACAATCAAAACATGGAGTCTGTCTTGTGTTGGCCCGCTACTCCTGGGCAGAGTGCCTGCCCTTGAGAGTGGTTGATGTACCCGACCACACTCTATTGGAGAAAACTGATTTCCCTTTCCCAGCAGGTATCAGTGGTGAAAAGCTTCTTGCTTAGGGGTGGGACTTTGCACATGTCTGCTTCCCCTTTTCTGTGCTGGGGTTTTTGTCTACTTTGAACCCGTGCGGAACTTGTGCATTCTGCCACAGTCTGTGAGTTTGTATGTGTGTCAGCCCTGTTGTCTCTGGAAGACGGTTTCCTTGAAGTCGTTCACCACCTCTGGCTCTTACAGTCCTTCCTCCTCCTTCTCCCTGAGCCTTGGGGAGAAGGATTTGATGAAGACACCCTGTTTATGGCCAAGAAGCTACTGATCACTGAGTTCCTTTGGTAGCTGTCTTTGAGTCGGTTGTCGCCTTCTCTGTAAGGCCTTTCGAACACTGTATGCTCTCCCCAGCCCTCTGGCTTTGTTCCCTCTTGGTGCCTGTCACACACATGCTGGATGGATGGTAGGCTTCTCTTCTCCCATTCGTTAGCTGCATGTGGATACATGGGGGGAGGGGCTCACGGTTAGATGCTCTTGTCCCTGAGGGCCTCACGCTTACTCTGTACCTTGGTCCAGAGCTTTTACCTCCCTCTCATTGGCTGCTGTGAATAGAGGCCGTGTGTTCTGTCCCTGGATCCTCATAGTCGCCTAGTGACTGGTTCATTCCGTTATCGTTTATGGTTTGGAGAGCTGAACCCACAGCTTACAAAGGGAAGCCAGAATTAGAATTCGGGCAGCCTTTGTGAATGGTAGGACAAGGCCGCAGCTCTGCAAACCCATCTTTTGACTGTAGGCAGCAAAGGATGCGCAAGTTAGAGGAGATTGTGGTTTCTCAATTGGCACGGAGAAAGTGGTTGTCTTTTCTCTCTACTTCTGAAGGTAATCAAATGGAAGGAGGTGGGGGAAATAGGAGGGAAACCCCTACAGACAGTTTGGAGGGAGGGTAAAATATGGGTGTTACTTTTAAAAAATCAGACCGGTTTCCAATGCTCCCCTGCTCACTAAAGACAAGTGCCAACCTACGAGAACCCCTCACCTCTCCATCCATCCCTTCCCCCAGAGTTTCCTCCCTTAGGACAAAAATAGGCAGCTGTACAATAAAGGAGACCAGAAGCTCTTCAATCCGTGGCTTCCTGTCTGAGGCTCCAGGTAGCCAGGCCCATGGGGAACTGTGGGCAACGTGCTAATGAGTGGAGCCTATTGTTATTTTTGTCACTTAGAGTCTTTTTTATAGAAACTATTTGGGAGTTGACTTCTGGTGGTGACAACCAGGAAGGACCCTTGGGAAGAGGCAACTGGCTGAGTCTGAGTGGGTTCTCACGGGTGCCCCCCCTCACCCCCGTGAGCCAGGATCTAGGGTGGCAACTGCTTTAGGAACTGGGTAGGACTGGATCCAAAGGGTGTAAGGACCCCACCATCCCTATATGACCCAGAATGTGGCCAGGGTCTGGCAAACTGCAGTCCCCACAGTAAGTCTAGCCTGCCTGTGCGGTTTTTTTTGCAAATAGAAGCTTCACTGGCGTATAGCCAATGCCCTTTATTTGCTCGTTGGCTGTGGCAGTATTTGTGCTGTAGAGCCATGTGGCGATGTCACCTCCCATTGGCTCCAAGCATACAGTATTTACTACCCAGTCCTTTACAGAAGAAGATTGCCAAATGTTGGCCCAGAATATCAGTAGGAAGAAAGTCTAGCCATGCCCCAAATGGAGCATCCTGTACCTCACCTAAAATAATTCTCTCAGGGCCTCCACTTCTTTTCGGCTGCATAGAGTAGATCGTATACCTATTTGACATCATGAAGCTAGGCTAGAGTTCAAGATGGGAGATGGACAGGCATTTGTGAGTTGCCTGTGCAGAGGCCCAGTTCCAATCAGAGTGGGCAGGCTTGACAGACAGGCAGCCGTTCTTGGGTGTGTTGGAGGTTTTCTTGGATTCCGTGACTCCCTCAGACTGAAGGCTACACAAATGAAGTCCACTCGCCATCAACTCACTGCAGGCGCTGGGAGCTTCTTCCTCTCACCCATTCCTCTTTCCTGGTGTGTCTCTCCCTCGCCCCTTCCCAAATATTTCCTCTCTTTCTTCTCTGATGCCATCCTGGATAAATCAGGCCACATCTTTCCCCAGAGCTTCCCTTCTCGGATTGGGAGGGGAGGGCAGTTTTGAGTGTGTCTGATGTATCATGACTCCTCGTGTGTTCGTGCTTCCCAGAGGAGGGAAGCCTTGACCTCATCCTGGGTGTGTGGCAGGGGTAGAGGGGAGGAGTGTCAGGAAAAAGAGAACCAGCATCATGGGGAAGGAAGCTGGTGCTGCGGTACGGAGGGAGGCTGCTGACAGCAGGGCCAGGATCTTCTAGAGACACACACCAGAATCAGTGGGCAAGCTGTCAGCTAGATGTTCCTGAGTTGGGGAAATGTGATGAAAGATTTGGGAAGCCGTGGGTTGGGGTCTGTTGGGACCTTCTGGTAGACGTCGCAGGGACTCTCTACAGTTGTACAGCAGCCACGGAAGGAGGTTGGCTACTCGGCCACCACTGGAAAGGTTATCCAGTCCATGCCCCTGCTTTGAGCCAAGCTGTACCCATAATCCTTTGCTGAATTCCAGAAGGCTCCATCAGTCATGAGCGCATGAACAAAAGGCCAGCATGGGCTAGAGAGCCTCTGTGGGCAGTAGAGCTGCAGGCCTAAGGAAGGCCAGACTGAACACTGCCTCCTTCGGGGTCAGTGCTCTGACCCTGTCCTGCCCTGCTGGGGGAGGTGAGCCAGCCCTGGGAAGAGGTGGCCAGCAGGGGTGCCGGGCACTCAGTACTGGGAGCAGGCTGTTAGTAGATCCACTGGGCCTTACCTGTGGGTGCACAGAGGCAGTGCATCTTCCATGCACTGGTACACTAATCCCTGCTAGGAGAGGGCCATGGCCTGTGGCATCTCTCTGTCCCCCTTCACTCTGGCCTCACCACTCACCTTATGGGAGTTTGCAAGGGCTAGACACACACACACATACACACACACACACACACACACACACCACTTTAATGATGCGACTGGTAACTTGGGCCAGTTCTGGTGAGCGCGGTTGCATGCTGGTCTAGCACCTGCTCTCGCCTGTGATCTGCCAGCGGAAGGAGCCGTGAGGCTGGGGAAGGGGAAGGTGTTGTGAGAGTGTGAAGCATCCATTATTCCTTTATGAGCCAGGGGCCTGCTTCTGGTCTCCTTCCTGGCAGAAATGGGTCTGAGGGCGGAGAGGCCGGTTATTTTCGTTTCCCCAGGCTTCTGTCACCAGGAGTGGCGGTTGGGGGCGGACGGGGCTACGTGCTGTCCGGCAGGCGTTTGTGAATGGGCCCCAGCTCCCAGGCCAGCGCCAACAGGCGCCCCCCCAACCCCACCCCCGCCTCCCAGGACGCGCCGACTCTCACTGGCTTGATGTCGCATTTGCTGCTATTGCAGTGGCTGGGTGGAGGAAGCCTTCTTCTGGCCCAAGAACAATACCAGGGTCAGCGCAGGGACCTCCCTCCTACACCCTCTTCCTTCCATTGTGAGCAGCCGCACAATCCCAGGCCTCGAGGTCCTGCACAGCTGGGGGGGGAGGTTGGTGGTGTCAAGCCTGGGAGAGATCAGCGCTGTGTGTGATCAAGCACCCGAGTTGGGGGTCTTGGGGAGGCATAGGGCCAGATGAAGCATATCTGAGTGGCAGGTATGCCCCTCTGCTGCACCAGGGGCCGGCAGCAGGGTGAAGCCTGTGGGTGAGCTGCTCCTCTCTTCCGGATGGCCCAGAGAGTCAGCACCCCCAGGCCGACAAAACTGTGGACCTTCTGCCCACCACTCCACTGTACAGATAAGGAAAACAGACCCTGAGCACTGAAGGACCAAGCAAACCTCTTCTTGCCCTGCTTCAAAATTTCCTACTGACCCTCAGAGCTGTCAGGAACAACCTTCTCCTCCCCAAGTTTCTTCTGTCTCCAGTGCCCAGTGACCTCTGGACCTCTCTCCAGCAAACCCTGAGCCTGCCTGAGGTCTCACCAGCCTGGTGACAAATCGACAGGCCCTCGGGCTAGAACCCTGGTCTCCTGCCCCAATGCCCTTTCTTTTTGCCTGCCGCACGCCTGTCCACCAAAGACCACTGGAAGGTTTTCCCCTCCGTGCCGCCCTCCCTAACAATATGCTTTCCTCGTACCCTGTGGTGTATTGGTTCATCTGACCTCTGCCAGCATTTTTTACAGACCTAGCATGAACAGGGTTGCCCTTCCCTCGGCATTGGTGTGGAGCCATCCCCCACCCCCCACCCCCCACCCCCCATGTGTTCCAGCTGCTGGCTGAACACGCGCCTTATCTGACTCGGCAGCAGGTTCTCAAAGTGGGGTTCCCCTCCATCAGCATCAGAATCCCCCTGGAAATTCACCAGAAGTACAGCTTCATAACTCCTAGCTCTCTTTTCACCCCAAGTGAACCAGAGGCTCAAGGGTGAACCCACATCTGGGTTCTCACGGACTTCTCAGGGGACTGTCACCCATGATGCCATTTGATGTTTTTCGCTCATGGCGCTGGTGGTAGACCCAGGACTTCTTGTATGCTCTGCATACACCCTGTCACTGCACTCCCCAGCCCCACACCTGCAGCATCAGAAGCAGCCCCTGAGGACCTGCTTGTAAGCAAATGTGACTTATTGCAGGGTGCAGGGGAGGGGCCAGGGTTGTGAAGAGTAGAGGCAGGGTTTTAGTGTACGTAGCCCAGGTTGGCCTCCAAGTGTTCATCCTGCTACCTCGGCTTGCCTGAATCACAAGTATGTTCCCTGTGGCAATGGCTCCGCATAACTTCCTGGTAATTTACTGAATGTTTGGTAGAACCTAATCCTGTCATCTCTATCGATGGCTAAGATTTTTGGTTGTATGGTTGTTTTTGTTCGATTCGTGTTTCTTTCTCTTTGAATTAGTTTTCTCAAATGAAGGACAAAGAATCCTTTTGTATTTGGTGACATTTTTTGAAGGCTTAGGGGATGCGGGGAAGACACCATCCCCAATACTCTGTTATTAGTCGTGTTCTGGGTGTCTCCTAAGCCTTAAAGTCCTGGCAAAGCCACCCTAGATCAGGGCTTCTAGGAGGCTCCTTACTGTCAACGCAGTTGAAGACCAGCTCAGCCACGTGAGCATCAACTGTGTGGAGAGTTGGGGCAGCCCCGGGCCTGTACGTGGAGGGAACCCATGTAGCCATTCTGCAGCGTCTCTTCTGTGCCTGCTTTGCATATGCAGATGGACCATCTTCCGTGTGTATTGGATGGCCATTGACAGTGGAGGAACTTGTGCCCAAACTCATAGCTTGTCAGCATGAGGCAGTATCATCACTCACTAAGCAGCCAGCAAAAGACAATCCAGGAATAATTCAGCAAACACGAGCTTCTGTCAGCAAAGTTTCGAAACCGTCTTGAGTTGACATTAAAGAAGCCATGAGCTTACTGTGGAAATCAAGTAGCTGAGGCAGTTCTGGCCTTCTGCACAGAGACTCTGTGCAATCTCACTTGGTGAGCAGAGTCCTAGGTCTGACATTCATTTCCTGGCCCTCGGCCTCCTTCCTCTAAAGAGTATAGGCGGCACCATGTTTCTGGGTCCAGTTTGTCGTGTGTCTAAGCATGTGTGCAGGCACACATGCTTACTCTCAAACACACACACATAGAGGAACACACATACGCTGTTCTCAGCTGAGATATTTCTAAAGGAAGGACTTGTCAGATGATAAAAGCATTGTGTATAGTTATGTGTTCTTCAAAGACAAGGGTTTTTTTTGTTTTGTTTTTTTGTTTTTTTGTTTTTCCTTTTGGCTCCAATCGGAAAAGCTTAGAAGAAAGTTCTATGCAGAGCGAATAGCCCCGCCTGGTTCCCACAAACCTGGGCGTGTGTTTCTATTACTGATGGAGGATCAATGTGCCGCTCTGCTGCCGAATGCCTGCGATGCCTCTTGTGATTTCCCAGAGGTCTGCCAGCCTGGTAAGATCTGGTGAAAGGGAAACAGCAGCCTCTCCATCCACAGACACAAGAGCAGCCCAGAGCAGGCCCGCTCTGAGGGTTTCATGCCATGTGTTCACAGTCGCTATTGCTTCAGGAAGCCCAGAGCTGTTGTCACAGATCTATATGTAGTGGTCAGTGGAGTGTGGGCCTACTTTCTGTCCCCCGTGTGGTACTGAGTGGTCGGGTGAACTGGAAGTGTGTCAGATTAAATAGCTTCAATAGCCACATCCAACTCAGAATACTGGGTAACCTTGATTCAGGCGAGATCCTAAGGAAGGAAGGAAGGGAAGAAGTCACTGGACACACTTCTGCTTCTAAGGCAGTAGCTCTCAACCTGTGGGTCTTGACCCCTGTGGGGGTCAAATGACCCTTTTACAGAGGCCACCTAAGATCATCTGAAAACACAGATATTTACATCGCAATTCATGAAAGTAGCAAAATTTCACTTATGAAGTAGCAATGAAAATAATTTTATGGTTGGGGGTCACCCTAACACAAGGAGCTGTGTGTATTAAAGGGTCGAGGCATTAGGAAAGTTGAGAACCGCTGCTCTAAAGGGGTATGAGCCCAAAGACTTACACCCATCTACTCACATTTTCAACATGCTACATGCTTCTATGCAAAGTAAATGATTCTAGAAGGTGAATGTGTTAGGTTTATATGTGTATGTTTTGTATGTATGTATTTGAGGTTTGAAATTCACAGTTTCAAACTGTAGGCCTGTGGGGAGGCCTACGTCACAGTGAGGAACATGGGGCCAGTCAGAGCTGTCTCCCTAGCTCCTCTCAGCGCATTCCTAAATATTCTTTCACCCAAGCTCAGCTTAGTAGTCAAAATCCAGAGGTTAGCAACCAGAAACTAAACCCTAATCTATAGATCTTATTTAAATGTTGCCAGTTGCCACATTCATGCCCTTTTATAGGTGACGTTTTTATGGTTTTTCTCTTGAGGGAAGGTGGGGTTTGTATTTTTTGTTTTGCTCTGTTTTCGGTCTAGAACCCAAGATGAAACTTGACTTTTAGCTATCTAAAACTATCTAAAGCATGTTTCTTTCCTCAGTCTTTCTTCTGTGACCTTGCCACGTCGCAGAGTACAGACAGGCTAGTTACTTTGCAGAATGCTCACCCGTTTGGACTCGGCTGGTGATGGCTCGTGATTTAACATGCGCACACACTTTTCAAATGAATGCCTTAGAGAAGATGCTTGCTGCTTCTTGATGAATTGAGCCAGGAGGCAGGGGGGTTGCAGGATGTGGTGCTGACCACCTGGCTAAGTCACTGCCTTCTAGGACTCAGCACTATAGAGTTACTTTCCCCTTTGTACTTAGCAGTAAGGAGCTGTCTGAATCTGTACAGATACTGTTTCTGATAATACTTTTACCCAATGAGTTTCATCCATTCATGATTTATACCTAAAACATCATGCTGGCTAGCAAATTATTTTTCTGCTTTCATGTTATTACCTGATTTTCTACTATAAACAACATCTGTCCCTCTTCCTTTTATCTGTTCATTTGTGTTCGCTCATAGTTTTTAGTTTAATTTGGGAGATTATAATTCATTATTTGTTTTGAAGCGTACATTGTCCCAAATTTGAATGGTGGGAACCTCTTCAAACTGGCTTCGATGTGTTTCTGAGATGTCCCCCTCAGTCTTTACATCCCCCCTTACAGTTTTGCACAGGAGGGTGATTGGTCTTATCTAGTACCTAGAAGCTACTATTATCTGAGACCGTGCGGACATTTCGCTGAACGGCTTTTAGAAACCAAGATTGGAAATGAGTTGACCATTGCTGTCAGGGCCCCATGTGACATTGACTCTTTTCTCATGTCCTTCAAGTCTCCCCCCCAGATTGGGCCTTTCTGGTCTCTTTGCCTAGATGAAGGGGAGTAATGGCTATGTGAGGTTTGGAAGGGAATTCGGGGTTCCGCATTCAGTCATATTCAGGCTTTCACCCACTTCTACCATTTCCTCCCAGCACGTGAACGCTGCCTTTTCTGGTGCCGGGTGCTCTCAAGTCCCAGGCGACAGGCTGTGTCCAGTCACTGTTCTCTACAGTCGGTATTCTCTGCCCCCACTCTTCAGCTCCTCCTTCATTCACTCTGTCCTCTGGAAATTGTTAAGAAGGTCTTCTCTGATTCTCTGTCCCGTTGTGGATTTTGTAGCTTTTCTGTTAGTAGAAGGGGCAAACAGGACGTAATTGAAAGAAATGGACGCAGTCGACCCATCATGTCAAGCCAGAAGTCTCATTTGGTTGAATGATTAAAAAGGAAAGTAAGCGGGGCAGCGGTGGTGCCAGGCAGCGGTGGTGCCAGGCAGCGGTGGTGCCAGGCAGTGGTGGTGCATGGCTTTAACCCCAGCACTCCAGAGGCAGAGGCAGGCAGATCTCTGAGTTTGAGACTAGCATGGTCTACAGAGTGAGTTCTAGGACAGCCAGGGCTACACAGAGACACCCTGTCTTAGAGAGAGAAAGAGAAGGGAAGAGGAGGGGAGGAAAAGGGGAAAAGGAAGGAAGGAAGGAAGGAATTGGGGTGCTGAAAGAATAGCTTAGTCAGTCAGGTGCTTGCCTGGCAAGATGGGAACCTGAGTTTACCCCCAGAAGCCACACTAGAAAACACATGGTGGTGTGACCTCATAGTCCCAGATGGGTAGATCCTGTGACTTACTTGCGAGCTACTTAAACCCACCAGGCATGCCCCAGAACCACAAGAGACCTGTCTGAAGAAAACAAGGTGGACAGCACCTGAGGAACATCTGTAGTTGACCTCTGGCTTCCCTACCTAAGCACAGGTGCACATGTACCCTAGCACATGAGCACATGTGAACATGCACAGCATGAGGAAGGGAGGTCAGAACAGGAGGGCAGCAGGTAGCACTGAGCTTTGAGTGCTTGCCAGGGGCAAGAGGAGCAGCAGGTGATTGTTGTCTGGGAGTCAGGTGACGAAGCGATCTGTTCGCTTAGTCCAGATTAAAAAACAACAACAAAAAACAAAAAACTGGCCTGTGACCCTAGCCCCAAGCATGCTGTCATTTGGCTAGAGGACAAAGGGGACAATCTAATGGACCTTATAGGGTTTTTTTTTCCCTATTCGTCAAAAGCTTTAGGAAGGAAGACACACCCCCACACACATAGATATGCATACATACAGCAGTTCTATGAATCAGTAGAAGAGCACAGGAGGGCAGGATGAGAGCCATCGTCCAGCTGTCTGAGGTCCGTATCTGTGCTCCAACATTACAAAGGTTGAGACCCACTTCAAGAACTGTCAGGATAGCAGTACCCTGGGCCCCAGTGATAACACCCTCGGGATTACAGCCACCGCTGCCTTTGAACTTGACCTCTGTAATGGTAAGACTCCTGGCAGCAAGCCTCGAGTGTCCTGAGAGCTGAGTTCTTGTCCTAAAACACCCCTGGGCATGCAGTAGGTGCTCTGTCCATCCTGAAACAATCAAGTCACCACTAAGGTGTCAGTAAGCTTTGCAAACTGATGGCAAAGAAGAGGGCAGCCATCCCGGAAGAGCTACCCTTGCCGTCTTCCAGGCCTTGGGTCATCGCTAGCATCTTCTGTGGCCACCTGGGACTCTCCCCATTGGTGTTACTAAGAAACCTGATCCCCACCCATCCGCACGGGTGGCCTGGTCCCAGAAGGCCTTGTGTAAAGTATAAGCTGTCTTGAGAACCACATGTGTAGAACTTCTGGTAACTTTAGTCTCTGTACTTGAGAGTTCCTCTCATCTGGAAATGTTTAAATGAGTCAGGACACCTGGTAAAGCAGGTTGACTATCTGGAATAACATGCAATGCCCTAGGGCTAAGGGTACGACCACCTGAGGGTTTAAGGTGCTCACGGAGGGCTGGTCTCTCAGTGGCCTGAAGGGGCAAGGACTAGGAGAATGGCGCCAGTTCCTGAAAATGCTTCATTTCTACCTGGTCACTTTGAAGGATTTATGAACATTGTCGCCTGAGGCCTCGATAGGTTGGGCTAGGTAGATGGGAGAAGACTGGCTGAGGGAAGGCTCAGGAATAGGAATGTCAAGTCTGGGTACCTGGACCAGCTGAAGAGAACATGGGAAACGTGGCCGCCTCGCCTGGTGGCCAGGTTAAGGAGCAGCTGTGGCTGTGTAATTTAGTGATGAGGTGACATTTCTTGCACATGGAACCCTAAAGACAGCCTAGTCATCACCCCCTCGGAACACATCATTTAAAGAAGGAAACTGAGGGCTCCAATAAGTAAGGACTAGCCCCAAGACCACACAGCTAGTCTACCCACAGATCTGGGGTCCAGGGTCCCCAAGCCACTAGTTTTTCAAACAACTTTACAGTTTCTTTTTATGATTCTGGTCTGTGTAAAGGGCTCACAGGACATCTGTTTAATAATTCATTCTAAAATTGCTGAGGGATCATGATCCAGTAGGTGTCGTTGAAGAGATTTCAGCACTAAAGTGTCTGCACATAGAATGCTCTGCAGAAAGGGAAGCAGGAAAAGAGAAAAAGGAAAGAATCCGCGCTGCCAGCCACACGGCCCTCTGTGTGAGCCTGCCGCCACCCTCTCTGTGAGCTCTAAGCACAATGCCGCAGGAGCTGCCGGCAGCAGCCCTCATGGGGAGCAGGGCTCTCCTGGGGACCTCTCTCTAGCTCTGATGTGCACAGGGCTCACACAGAATGTCAGCGTGGAAGATGTATTCATAGAAACACTATCAGGAATTTTTTTTCCTGCCATGTCATTGCCATGTGCTGCATTGTCAGCTGTCCCATGGTCTCTTGTAACTCATAACTCTGTGCTGCTGGGCATGCTGGGAGTTCATCCTTTAGCCCTAAAGGAGGCTTGCGGTGCATAGACCAGTGTGGCCACTGGTCAATATGGAAACTAACGAACAATGTAGTTTCCTTTCGTTAATATACTCAACAGCCTGTGCTTGGAGTTGTCAAGGGATTTAGCCTGTAAGGACCAGGAGACAACAGCTCTCTCAGGATTTTACAAAGTATGGGTGAGCAGTACCCTGGCCCTCTTTTTAAGCAGATGGAGTTTGATTGAATATCCAAGCCATTTGCTCATTTTTTAGAAGGCCACCTCTGGCGATTAGAACATGTCTGGCTGAGGAGAACCCGGTCTTGGAATATATCTGCCGGGCAAGAAGGCTGGCCACCCACTATTTCCTCAGGGTGAGGGAGTCATGAGGTACTAAAGATCTCAGAAAGGAACCTTTTGAATCACCTACTGTTGTGCATTCTTTAAAAAAAAAATCGGGTTAACTGTTTTATTTATTTTTGAAAGGTTTTTTTTTTTAACTCATCTCTCCTCTCCCAACTCCTCCCAGATCCTTCCTACCTAGCAACTTCATGTTCTTTCTCTCCCTCACAAGATCAAACAAAAGCACAGTAAGATAAACATAAACAAAAGCACACACAACCAATCACATAATCTGTTTTGTTGTTGTTTTGGACAGCTACTGAGAACGGGGCCTGCACTGAAATATGATTGATCTATCTAATGACACTCACTGGGAAAACCTATTTTCTCTTTCCTAGCAGGTGTCAGTTGCAGATATCTTCCTGGCTGGGGTTAGGACTTTGTGCCCACTTCCTCTTCTCCGTGGTGGGATCTTGTGTGGTTTGAACTTGTACGGGTCTTAGGCGAGCTGTTCCAGTCTCTGTGAGCTCGTGTGTGCACTAGCTCTGCTGTGTCTGGAGGATGCTCTTTCCTCAGAGCCGTCCACGACCTCTGGCTATTAACAGTCTTTCCACCTCCCTTCTGCATAAAGCCCTGAGCCTGGTGGGGTAGGTGTTGATGAAGACGTCCCATTTAGTGCTCCAAAGTCTCCCACTCTCTGCACATCGTCCAGATGTGGGCCTCTTTGTTAATTACCATCTACTTCAAGAAGAAGCTTTTTTTGATGAGGGTCAAGTGATGTATGGATCTATGGGTATAGTAATATGTAACTAGGAGTCATTTTATTGATGTGTTTCTTTAGCAGAGTAATAATAGTAGGTTTTCCTCTGGGGCCCATGGGCTATCTAGTCTCTGGTTCTGGGCCATTTAGCAGTATCAAGTATGGCTTTCATTTCATGGGCCTTTAGCATCCAAGGTTTTTTTTACTGTGACTGGTTACTCCCATGTCATTTGTGCCACTATCGCACCACTGTATCAGAGGCGAGTCACTGTGGTTTGCAGGGTTTGTAACTGGGTAAGACTGATGATTAGCTTTTTCAATAGCATGTGACGTTCAGGAGATGGGCTCTATGGGGCCCCATCCTTTGTGGTTTGCAGCTAGAACAACTGAAGCACAGACAGCTTCTTCTCTGAGCGCAGAGCAACTATCCTCCCCAGTTCTGAGCAGGTGAACAACTTCTGGAGGCTGCTGTGGACCAGAGGTCACTCTGTACTTGAAGAGGCAACCACAGTCCTAGCGCATAGGAGACTTGCAAGAGTGAAAAAGGCTGCCAGGGTCCTGGAATTCCTGAGTGCTCAGCCAGGCCAGTGCAGCTTACCTCACTCAATTGTCTTGAGTGATGTCATCTCCTTAGAAGCATATTATTTTTATGGACATGTAAGTCAGATTTCGTGCATAAGTCCACGTTCCAAGGTTCACTTGAAGGAATCCATTGCAATGATTCTAAGGAAAGTCACGAACAAGAAGCAAAAAAAAAAGAAAAGAAAAAAAGCTTGTGCTAGAGCCCTTTGTCGTGGCCCATCAATTCTGCCTGGCTCAGCTGATGCGTAATGGTTAAGCTGATCACAGGCTGCCTGTGTGAGGGACAGTTGTTGCTGTTCTGTGACACATGACACCACACACACATACAGAGGGAAAAGGAGAGGGAAGAATGGAGAAAGGGGGAGAGGGACAAAGAGAGAGAGGAGAGCCACCCCACGCCTCCAAGATCCCATGAGTGTATTTCACAAATACACCAAAAATGCCCGGAAAGCCCATTGTGGGTTCCTGCCCCTTCCAGATCGTTCTTTGGCTTCAGTGTACCCTCCAGGTCAAACAGAAACATCCACTTGGCAAGAAAGGAGAAGATGTTCCTTTCTGTGGTCCTTCCTGCCGGCGCCAAGGGGAGCATTGTTCCAGCAGGCTGCTGTGTGGTGCGTCAAGGCCATGCAGCACTCCCTTCCACAGGTCCTTTGAGGACACCCAGAGGGCAGCAGCATTGGTGGCTGGCCCACAGGGCAGGCTGGCTGTCTCCTGAAGAAGAAGAGTGGGAAGACAAGGAGCCAGACAAGACAAACCCACAGAAAGGGACACAGAATGGGATGACCTACACATACACACACACACACATACACACACACACACACACACGCACACACACTCACTGAATAAGGGGTTTGTGTCATAGAAAAGTAAGGGATCAGGCTCCAAACTCGTACTTTGTGACTTGTGTCTTTTCCATATTAATCACAGGCAGCTTTGAGTGGCACTCATTATTTGTGTCCTTTAAGAAATCCGGCTGCATCAGAGCAGGGGCTGGTCTGTTTGGGTGCTTAACTTTTCTCTTCCATACCCACCTTTATCTTTCCCTCTAAATAGCTTTGTCCTCAAGCATTCATAGGCTACCCACCTTCTATCTCCAGCTGCCTCCCTAGTCCCTGCAATAGTTCTTCTGCTCTCTGGCCATTGGCATGGCCGCCTGCTGTGTGTTTGGGTCCCATCCTCTTCACTCTGCTCCACGTGATTTTCAGAATGCTCTTAGCCAGCCACTGGACTTGTTTGCTCCAGCTTGGCCTTGCCTGCCCTCACACACAGGCTGGATCTCCGGTTGTGCATGGCATCCTCTATCCAGCCCCTTCTCTCCTCTCCTGTCCAGCTTAGGGGACCACATCGTTCCTGTCTTACACCCTGTGCAACAGCCACACCAGACTCTCACAGGACTCTGCCTGCACCTGGCGACCGGTCCTAACACAGTCCCTGTCACAAGGATTAGCAATGGAAGACAGACCGTAGCAAACACGTGTCAGGGACAGGTAGACCGTGGCAAACACATGTCAGTGACTCTGGTCTGGCCTGCACCACCCTAGGACCCAGGGGGTTGGATTTGGCCCTGACCTGGCCCATCCAGGCCAGAAGACCTCGACAGACTACTCGGTCATATCTAGAATGGGATGGGAAGATCCTCCTGCAGCCATCGCCGATGGCCGCCGTGAGAATGGAGCAAGGTGACTGGGACAGTCTTAAGACATTAGTACAATCTCAGGCCTTGCACGTGAGCACCAGCGAGTGCAGGGCAGCTCCCCAGGGCCTCTTGGGAACCACTCACACTCAGCACTGTGCACGTGCTCACGAGCAGCCCATACACACCAGTGGCAACACGGATGGGCCCCCTCCCTCTGCATTTGTATGAAACAACTCGGGTGAAGGAAATGTCTAGGAATAGACAGTCTTCCTCAGCTCCCCCCAAAATAACTCCAGTGGAAACAGTTGCAGCAACATTCGCCCTGATGCATTGTTCCAGCCTTCTGCAACATGGGAAAAGGGGCTCCTGTCATTTCCAGCTGGACTGGGAACCGGCTGGACTTCCAGCGAGGCCTGGGAACAAAGGGGGCCAAGCATGAGGGTGCCCCGGGTGGCAGGGCCCACTGGTGCTGGAAGCCCAAGCCCAAGAACACGGTTGTTCTTCCTCTCTCCTTCCCTTTGGGGACAGGCTTGCTTGACGCCGCTGGATTTCCCCATTGATGATGGGGAGGGGGGGCACTATCGGAGGTGTTTGTTAGAACTGTGCAGAGCTGTCCAGAGCTTCCTCTGGCTACAACACTCGGTGCCACCTTGCCCCCCCCACCCCACCCCTTCCTCTGAGGCCCCCATCTGCAGAGAGGTGTGCAGCTTGTACACTCGCCCGCCTGGTCAATCTGCCCACATCCAAGGAACCGAGGCACCCTCACTTTGCTTTTCCTCCACCGCCTCTCTCCCTGACTTCTGGGAGACAGACGGGACTGCAGGCTTTTCTTTCCTTCTTCCATCTGCCAGCCGGGCGTGGTGGCACACACGCCTTTAATCCCAGCACTCGGGAGGCCATCTTAGTGATCACCCCAGACTTTTTAGGATGACTTTGTTCCTATCACTGTACCCTTTCATGCGTGCGCGTCCACATGCACTCACACATGGAGACAGAGAAAGCTAGTTCTCTCCTAGCTCTGCCTCTGGCTCTCCGGTTCTTTGGAGCCTCTGTTGTCTCCTCCTTTTTCTAAGAAAGCCTCCCTGACGACCCTGGTGGAAGATTTGGACCCTTGGCTTTTTCACGGTGTGATACTTACCCCAGCTCATCACATCTCACACTCCAGGGCACATGCAGACAGAGAGCAAGTGGATCTGGTTAAACGTGCAGATTCCAACTCAGAGAACTTTGGGGAGGCCCTGAGCTTGCTTATCTCCGGTCACACCCACACACCCCGGGCACACTACCGAGGTGACCACTAAGGGGCGGGTACATGGCCTCCCCGATGGGCCACATGAAGCCATAGGACCTGGGAACAGTGGGGTCCAGGTTTTCCTGCATTTTCCTGTACACTGAAATTGCATTTTGAGAAGAGGTCTGTACCAGTTTTCTACCTTAGGCATTCGGATCTGATTGGCATGCGTGTGCACGCTGATTTCCCTGACTGCTTATTAACTCGGAGCAAAGGTGGAAGCAACTAGAAAGTATGGCTGAGGCTGTTGTTTCTTTCATCATGTTTATCTTGTCTCCCTACACAGAGAAACAGAGTGCGTGTATAACTATGTGAGTGTATGAGTGTGTGTGTGAGTGTGTGTGTGCACCTGAGTGGTATGTATGTATGAGTGTGTGTGTATGTGAGTATGTGTCTGTTTGTGTGTATGTGTGTGTGAGAGAGAGTTTGTGTTTGTGTGTATGAGAGTGTATGTATGTGAGTGTGTAACTGTGCACAATGCCCCTGGCCTCCGGGCAGGCCGCAGAGCTGGGGTCAGCAGAGCCCTGACCCACTCTCTGCCACCGGCTTCAGAAAGTTTTCCTGGACCGTGGCCACAGTTCTGTGTTGCTCTCCTGTATGATGGCAAAAGTGAGCTGTTGTGACACAGACCATATGGCCCGCAAAGCCTAAAATAGTCAGTCTCTGGCTTTTTACAGGAAGACGCTGCCAACCCCTGCTCTAAAGGGGGACCCCACGTAGCCAGGCTGTGACTGACACGCTTGCATGACACACGTGCTGGGAAATTGCAAACTGCTCCTTAGGCTCTTCATGGTTTTTAGTGGCCCTTACAGCTCCCCCCTGGCCTGAGCGATATGCTGTGTGTAAGCTCTGTGGGCTCTGTGGCCTCCCAGTGCAGAGTGAAGGGGTCCCACATCAAACCCACACATACTGCAGGCATCAGCGGTCTGGGCTGGGACGGTAGAGTCTGGCGGAGGCAGGGGCATGGCGCTCTAGCAAGCAGGGCCGAGGGGTGAGGAGCGGCGCCAGCAGACTCCAGAAGGCCAGGCATTGGTACCCTGAGCACACGGGCTCCAAGGCTCTCCTCCATTCCTTCTTGAGCCACCATGGTGTCCCCAAAAGTAGGTCAGCTCACTGTCTGCTCCAGCCATGCGAAGGGAAACCAACACCGACACCAAGTAAGTCACGGGGCTGCTGCCGCCGGGCAAGCCTGCAGGCTGAAGCCGATGGCCGCACCGACACAGGTCACCCGCAAGACCCTTTCATGTGGCCAAAAAAATCCCTAACAGCCTACTTCCAGATGGCGAAAGGTCAGGCTTGCTTTCTGGGGAAGGAATGAACACTGAATTTCTGACACGGTCAAGTGTGCTATAGTCCGAAGAGACAAGCAGTATCCCTAGAGCGTCTGCCAAGCAGAGCACAGCTCCACATAGGAATCTACCAGCATGCCACATTGGGTTAAGACCTTTACGGATTTATCTTTCTTCCTAATTGCAGACTGTCTTATACTCTGTACTTCTTAATTTGGGGAGGTTCCTTAGTTTGGGGCAGAGGGCTGTCAGTTTCTGTTCTGTTTATCGTTTTGGACAACCCTCGTTAGGGGGATCCACTGTTTGCCCAGAGCATTGACTCTGCTCTCGATATTGTCATTTGAAATCGGAAGAAGGCCGTGCGGTAAACAAGGCAGCTGGGGTGTGTGCTTCTCACCCCATACCTGCCTACAGAGCAGACCCCCACAGTAGCACCCACCCCCACTCCGGAGCTTGGTTCACACTGTCACCATCACTTCCCTGTCCTGTCAGCCAGCATTTGCCAAGTACCAGTTATGCAGGTTGCCATGGGGAGCTCAGGGTCCCCCCACCCCACCCCCGACTTCTGGACGGGTTCTTATGGTGATGCTGTGGAGTCTGGCGGCTGTCATGCTTATGAACACCTCATTGAGTTTGATCCTGAGCTATATTCAGATCAGCCCTGGTGCGTCAGAGCAGTTGGCACCCCGGTTCCCATCCTTTGCTCCTAGGCCTTTAGATGAACACAGCCTGTCTCCTCTCCCAACCCCGGCAGCGGCGATGGATCATGATGGCTTCTTCCCTTCAGAGCTGTCGGGGGCTTCACTTAGTCCATACATGCAAAGCCTCAGTGTGTGGGAGTCGCTGTGATTGGCACTGCGATGGCTTAGAATCCACGCAGATACCCCTTTTCTCCTTTCTGAGTACCTTCCAGGAGAAACTGGTCGCTCAGTAGGCTGGGGCTGTGCATTTGTTAGGCATGCTGCAGGGGAAGGAAAGAGCTGGCAATCCAGCTTCCCCTCATTGTCAGAACAGCTCCGCTGCACGTGCAGCCTGGCTTACGGATGCCTGAGTGCACGGATAGCTCTGTTGTCTCCTTGTCTTCTTGTCGCCCTGAAGTGACCCCACCACCACGTAGCTGTTGAGAAGCCAAGCGGTAGAATGAACGGGTTTTGTCCCGCACACCTAAGCTGTTCTTCTTTACTTTTCCTACGGTCATCTCATCCATCAGTTGGAAGATGTCTACTGGGCATCGGTGACACTCAAGATGTGACCCTGGAGATGAAGCTAAGGGTTCAGACAGGGAAGGTGAGACCCCAGGAGTCCCCAGCACCCTCCAGTTTTGTCTAGGCTGTGCTCCTGAAGAATGCAAACCCAGGACAGAAGGAAGGAGTTGCCCTCATTTTATAATCGATGACCATAGCCAAGCGGGGACCAGTGAGGGGGCACCCACTGATGCTGAACTCCTGGCCTCAGCTGGGGCCTGAGTTTCCACTCTCACCGTGCTGACCCTGTGTTGCCTGCACAGTCCTGCCAGAGTGCGAACACTGATCCCATGGTCTATCTGGCTTTGGCTCTATGGACCTTGAGTACCCTTGGACCATTCTCTGTAGGCAGAATTGGGGCTGAGAGCACCTCACCACCGGGCACAGTAAATCTGCATTCCAGCTGGATTCATTCCCACACACACCCTCCTCCATTTCCAGCACCTTACTTACTCGCAGTGAAGGGCCGGTCTCAGCCTCTCCGTAATGAACAGAGGAAACCAGCTCAGAGAGAGGCTGTCTGAACACATCTCTCTGCCATTCTGCATCTAGGACTTGCTCAGCAAAACTGAGCCATTTGTTACAAGACAGAACACTCACAGAGCTGAGCATGCCAGGGCCATGCCATCCTCCTTCCCCTTCACGCCAGTGAATGGCCACCTTGGTCCTCAGAGATCTTTTTTTTTTACGTTTTATTTATTTTTATTTTCATAATTTTTATTGATTACACTTTGTTCACTTTGTATCCCTCTATAAACCCCTCCCTCCACCCCTCCCAATCCTACCTTCCCTCTCCCTTCTCTACACATGCCCCTCCCCAAGTCCACTGATAGGGGAGGTCTTCCTTTCCTTCCTTCTGATCCTAGTCTATCAGCTCTCATCAGGAATGGCTGCATTGTCTTCTGCTGTGGCCTGGTAAGGCTGCTCCCCCCTCAGGTGATCAAAGAGCAGGCCAATCAGTTCATGTCAGAGGCAGTCCCTGTTCCCATTACTATGGAACCCACTTGGACACTGAACTGCCATGGGCTACATCTGTGCAGGGGTTCTAGGTTTTCTCCATGCATGGTGCTTGGTTGGAGTATCAGTCTCAGGAAAGACCCCTGTGCTCAGATTTTTTGGTTCTGTTGCTCTCCTTGTGGAGCTCCTGTCCTCTCCCTATCTTACTATTTCCCACATCTTTCTTAAGATTCCATGCACTCTGCCCAACAGTTGGCCATAAGTCTCAGCATCTGCTTTGATATTCTGCAGGGCAGAGCCTTTCAGGGGCCCTCTGTGACAGGCTCCTAGCTTGTTTCCTGTTTTCTTCTTCTGATGTCAATCTGCTCTGCTTTTCTGGCTGCGGATTGAGCATTTTAGCCAGAGTCCTCCCTCTTGATTAGTTTCTTTAGGTGTACAGATTTTAGTAGGTTTATCCTATTTTATATGTCTATATGAGTGAGTATATACCATGTGTGTCTTTCTGCTTCTGGGATAGCTCACTCAGGATGATCCTTTCCAGTTCCCACCATTTACTTGCAAATTTCATGATATCCTTGTTTTTTTATTGCTGACTAATATTCCATTGTGTAGATGTACCACAATTTCTGTATCTATTTCTCAATTGAGGGGCGTCCTCAGAGATCTCGGTCCAAGTAAGGATAAAGAATCCAGATAGCCACCATCATTCCTACTTAGCTGAAGAAGACTGAGCCTTGGCGAAGCAGCTAGATGTTTGTTAGAAAGCTGAGAACTGGTGGGCCCGTCAAAGATCTGACTTCTTGCAAAGCTAGAAATAGTGCCTTGGGAGCCACAGGCCATGAGCACCTGGGTCCCTAGGTCACCTATAAGTGTTGTTAGAGCAAGAATGGCCCAAATCTGTCTTGTCCGGGTCAATATCATTGTCTTAACTTCTTTCCGAAAGCAGTTCTGGAGGTCTCCAGTGTCTCAGACCCTGCGCAGAGGCCGTGAGCAAGCAGGAGAGGAAGCATGGCTCCGAGCTCCTGAAAGGTTACACGGCTTTGCTGGGGAGGTGAACACGTCAGCAATTACCTGGACTATTCGGCCCACAGATGGAGTGTTAAGGAGACTGTCCAGCTGCTGTGACCACATGGATTCATTCTCATGGGAATCAGAGCCAGCTGTAGGGAGCAGGAACATTGTGCTAGGGGCAAAGGCTAGAGCCTCTGGGAAGGCTGGACACTGCGAGTTAAGAAGGAGAAATGTGTGTGCTGGGGCCTGGAGGTCCTTGGAGAGCCCTGGATGACCGTTCTCCAGGCTCCTCCAAACCCCAGTGCAGGCACTGCTGCATCCTGGCCCCGGCCCAGCTCTCCTTCTTCTGTATTTCCATAAAGGGAGGTTAAAGTGGCTCTCCAGGCCAGAGGGATGAAAGGGGTCGCTGCAGCTTCTCTCCTGCAGCTTTCCTGAGTAAGACCCATGACTGCTACAGTGGGAATCTGAGAACCACATCCTCCCAATGAGAACCACCACCTCCCCAGCAGAAAAGCTGTGTGGTAGCAGGGAATGCCATCCCAGTGGCTTTGCCCCCACCCCTGGCTCCCAGTCCCTGCACCTGCTTCCTGGTCCCATCCCTCAAGCCCAGGATGTACACTCCGGCCTGACAGAACAAGCCTGAGACACTTCATCTAAAGCAAGAGCCAGGTGCCAGATGACGATACCAGAAAATTCCCTCCTTCCAGAGTCCAACCTGCAGAACACTTAGCCATCAAGGAAAAAAAAAAGCACACAGAGGCACCCCTGAAGACCTGGCCAACAAGGAGAACGGTCAGCCCATGAGAGGAAAGTGACCATGGGAGACTTTTATTGGAATGAAATCTGCCACAAGGGACAGCCCAGCTACAGGATAGCCTGGGAAGGGTTTGGGCCTGGACCAGGACTCTCCTCCATGTAGGACAACTCAGGTGTAAGGAGCAAATGGTAGCTGAGGGTTGTGTGGTCATGGGTCACTCAATGGACACCCAAAGCACTCGTAATTTGATGAGCGGTCCAAGTAGTGACAGCTGAGAATAGAAGAACTGATGAGCAAATGACCCCCCCCTTCCAGGAAAAATGCCCTGTGTATGCTTTCAAATCATATGAAGAATTACCTAAAGAACTGGACCCAGCACTGGGGGACTTGACTAAATGTCACAAGCAAAAGGAGACCATGTTTGAATAGATGTATGTACTTGATTTTCATACCAAGCAAGTCAAGACTGATGCTAAGGTCCGTGCCCTAGGCCAACCCAACCAGAGGTTTTCTTTGGGTCTGCAGAATGAGAAAAACAGCAGCTTCACGATGGCTTGGAACTTAGATCCAAGTGAAAATGCTAACTGGTGGTCAAACAGCTTTTGGAAGCCCTGTGACACTTTCCAGTGCACTGCTAATGTGTGTGAGAGTGTGCCCTGCTGCAGGAGCAGGGCACACACACTTGCCTAAGATGTCATCGAGAGCATTCTTCCTACAGAGCCATGGTTAGTCCATGGAAAGGACCATCTTTATTTCAAAACTTCGTCCTTCAGGGTCTCCTTGGGCAAAGTTGGTACTACCCCTTCCCCAGTTTTCAGATTTTTCTGCAACATGAGATGTAAAATGTTGGCAACTACTAATCCAGGATAAGCTGGAAAAAAAATAGAATTAAAGAAACAGATTTGCCTATAGTGAAGAATAAGAAGAACAAGAATGACCCATTTGAACGTCTAAACTTTTCTGTATTATATTAGCATCGTGTACGTGTGTGCAGGTGTGCATATACATTGCAGGGTATGTATAGTAATCAGGCGACAACCTTCCAGAAAAGGTTCCCTCCTTCCACCATGGGTTCCAGGAGTGAATTCACATCATCAGGCTTGCATAATTAGATGGGCCCCATTGATTTTTGGTCTGCTCCTCAACTCTTCCTGGGTCTGTCCACTCAAGTCGCTCTGACTCTAACGTCACTTTCTTAAGACCTGCCTCAGCTCTAAGGCACCCTCCCTTCTCAGTTGCTCCGTAGTGAGCTTACCTACTGAAACGATGTCCTTTAGCTGCATCCTGTTGATTCTCATCACCTACCACAGAGCAGCTGTCCGTGGCCCTACTCATTGCTACATCTCCAGTACTCTTTGGGATTTTGGTACCTTGTGAGCCTCGGAAACATGTGCTGCTCAAGTAGATTAGACCGCCACTGGTTCTGGGTTAAGGAACTGCCTTTCAACCAATCCTCTTGTGCCCCTCCCCCACCTTATCTCCCAGTACCAACACTGAGCTTGAGTTCTCGTTCTAGCCCAGGAGAAAAGCTGTCCCCTCCACCATTCTCAGTGTTAGAAGCTTCGGAAGCACCTCACTGTCAAGGATGCTGAGCAGGCCATGGGTGGTCCAGGTCTTGGCTGACCTTCTGCCACTGGGCAGCTTTATGGAAAGTCCCACCCATTGGAGACAGCTCTCATTGGCCCTTCTGAGCAGCCTTCCAGACTTCTTATATTGTACTGTACTAGGAGTTCTGCATAATGACCGTGGAGAGCAGGGGCTGGTGTGGGGGTGGTAAACAGGTGGCACCCTCAAAATGAAACATAGTTGAACATTCGGGTGGAGGAGGCTCGATTGCAAAGAGGTGTTCTGTGATGCGCTGAGCATGTTCTGGACACAGCCTAGGAGCTTAGGAAGTGGTTGTTTGGTTGGCATGGAATAACCAGATTCTAGAATTATCTTTCTGGGGATTCTGCTGCTTTCCAGAAGGCTCAGGAAGGTTGTGGATGGAAATACTAACACACACACACACACACACATACACACACATACATACAAACACACACACATATACACACACACACACACCCTTGAGCTGAAGGTTTTCCTGACCCAGGGGTTCTGTGGATAGTTGGGGTATTCTTGGGCCAGGAAATGAAAATGCCTCAGAGTTCAGTCCTCTCTGTTGGTCTTCATAATTGTCTAAGCTAGGTCTTCAGTACTCCCCTCTCTAGCTGAGTGGTGTGAGTTTCCATCCAGCTGCCTATGATGGTGTTTAAACCAGACTTTTGACTCCAAGTCCCCATTCAGGTAGTCCCAAATTTGCACTGAGCAAGATTCCTGCTCCACCACCCATCACGAACAAACACAAGACCAACTCAGCACGTGCTGGTCATGGGTCCCATTGCACTTGGGTACTCTGACATCATCAGCGTCAAACTCAGACCTTTCCACTGTGGCCTCTGGCCAGCCAGCTTTGACTCACCAGGGGAGGAACAAGATGGCTATCAGGTCCCTTCATGTTGAGCCTTAGAGACTCATTGTCCTTCCATAATGGGGTACACCTTGTACTCAGCATGGCTGATGAGTGCGTGGCTCAGGCAGAGGTCTCCACTCGTGGGTGCCGCCTGCCTCAGGACTCTCGTGACTGCTAGTTTGTGTGATAAGCTGCACAGCAGGCTATGCTCAGAAGGAACCAAGTCAGGAGCACCATGGCCCCTGTTGTCGCTTCCCCCTCATTTGTGGCCGCGAACCCATGGTTTCCGGCCTCCTGGAGCCTGTGGATTTCTCTGAGAAATGTGGGGTCTCCTGTATCTTCAGCACACAATGGCTTCACAGGACATGGAAGACATCTCAAGCTGTGACCAAAAACTTAAATATGCGGGCCTTCAGGGGACCTTCCCGATCTAGATGGTAGCAGGGCATGAACCTCTAGGACCAGGCCCAGATTACTACTGCCTTGGTAGCAGCGAGGCTGTGGGTTCTTACCCAGATCCTGCTGGGAACGAAATAGTCACATGCGATCTCAGGAAGATCCCAGGCTGCACTGGGACCTGTCCAGAATCCCTTAGCCGTGCATATCTTCTAGAAAAGTGTTCCCTGCTTCCTGTGGAGCTGCCATGCGCTGGGCATCTGTGGTGGGTGGGAAGGTTTGTGCTTCGGGGAACAGGGGAGGAACGAGATAGCAGGACTGGCTACAGAGAGCTAGAACAGCCTAGGTGTCACCCCTCTCTGCTTTAATCTCTGTTTTTGTATTGAAACTCCAGCTAAGGTATTGTTATTTTAAAGGGTTTCCACCAATTAAGAATAAATAAATTATGAGAAAATTGCCAATTTAAACGTCGCCAGCAGGCCTTCCCCTGCTCCCTGAAGCAGGGCGGGTTTCTCTAGACAGCCGTGCAGTCTAGAGATTCCAGGAATTCTAGAGACATTACCTGTTTGTTTCTGTTTGGGCATGATCCACATACCCTGCCCATGTGGAGGCAGACCTTGGTAGGGTCATTTCTTAGAAGCTGTGGAACAGCTTAACTCCCAGCAGGAGGAAGTCCCTGTCCTCGGAGGAGCAGTGCCGAGGTCTTTCTGGCCCTTTGAGTTCCCAAACGGCTGAGGTTCCTTTGGAGCGCTAACCTTGGAAACATCTCTGGCTAGAGCTGGCAATGGAGCAGATGTGAGGAGCCTTGAGCTAATATGTGCCACACAAACCCCTACCCCACCCCCGCGGGATATGCCCTGGCTCCCGAGGCTCACACTCCCTCATTTGCCCAGAAGGCACCGAAGAGCTGAAGTGTGGTTGGCTCTTCCGTGCCCGGTACTCATAATCCCTCACAGACAGGTCACCTGGAGTGTGCCAAAGAGGAGGAAGCTGTCTGTTCCCACTCGTGTTATAGATGGTCTAGAAAGGAGCAGGGATACAGTAGGGTCAGTTTGCAGAGTCATGAACAAGTAGAGGAATTGTGGCTTCCTAACTGCCAGGCACAACTGGCAGACAGATGTATCCACATGGACAGAGAGGGGCCTACCCTGTCAGGAGCCAGGCTGGGGCACTGTGGCTCAGCACCTCTATCACTCCCTCTGTCTGGGCTAGGATACCCACTCTTCAGTTTTGGTTTTGGTTTTTAGTCCCATTGTCTCGTGGCTACTCGGCTTCCTAATAAAGGCACTTGCTTAGGACCAGATCCCCTGTTTGGGAGGAATTTAACACACCAGGACCAAGACCTCCTTGTACATGTGTGATGATTTCTTCTGTAAGAGCTGGTGTGGACTGAGAGAAAATGGTAACAGACCTTGAGGGAGTCCATGGATCCACATCCATGGTCAGCAGCCAGAAGTCAAAGAGCCAGGAGCTGGGCCTTGCACTGTCTGCCTGTACTCCCAGCTGTCAAGGGGGGCTGAGGGAGGAGGAATTCAAGTTCTGGGCCAGCCTGGGCTACATAACAAGTCCAAGGCCAACCTGGGTACTTATTGAGATCCTATCTCAAAATTTAAAAAAAGAATTGGAATGGACCCCAATGATAGAATAGTTGCCCAGGGATCAGTACCCAGTACTGAAAATTAATTAATTAACTTCAAAAGATCATGGGAATGCTTAGAAAGTAAATCTTCCTTGAAGGTTAGGTGGAAATTGAGATCCATGGAACTACAGGCTGTCAACTTGAGCTCTATGAGTGAAACACTTCTAAACTTCCTTGAAGCAGATGGGAAGGAATCGGGCAAAGCAGCGACTGGGCACGCATACACACCCGCCACGTGTGCACATAGACACACACACACACACACATACCCCTGAAGGGTGAAAGAGCAAGGTAAGCTTGGCAACAATGAAGAAGAGAGAGTGAGGGCAGGGAAAGGTGGAGTGATGCGAGCTCACAGGCTCAGTTTTCTCCGTTAACTGACTAGGGGCTGGGGTACACTGAGCCCGCAGGCCCTGCTTGGGGCTCATCAAGGTAGAGAAGAGGGTGTGTGGCCCTAGCTGAGACACAGCTCCTTTCACGATGGCTGTTGCTGCTACATCACCTGCATAGCACTTGTTTATTAGAGCAGCTCTAACCGGCTCCAGCTCCTGACCCCTCTTTTCCTCTTGCCTTTTCCTCCTTGACAAACATTTCAGTGTCGTCCACCATGCGTCAGGCAGCATCCCATGATCAAGACAGACAATTTCCCACCATCCTCTTGTGATTCACATCTGACTCTACTTTCTAAGAAAATTAGAATTGAGGTGTGTCATATGCAGAAGGGGTCTGGTTTGATGGGTTCCCATCTCAGTACCCCAGCCAGGGCTCTGCTGAGCTCAGGATTCCTCTCCCTCCCAGCTGGCTCCCTGTCCCTCCAGATTGATTTCTGTGAGCGGCTTGTCTCCGAGGCCCACACAGGTCAAGTTCCACGGGGTCATGGGTTAGGCACTAGGCGAATGTTGCTAGGTCTCAAAGCCAAAGGGAGAATGGTCTCCGGGAGAGGAGCTGAGAGAGAGTAGGCCCTAGTGGCGGTCTAGGTCCAGGGTGATACCTCAGAACCATAGTCACAGCCACCTGGCCAAAGGCAGGAAGAGTCACCTGAGAGGCTTAAAGGCCCGTTCCCTTTCGTGGGGAGGAGCAGACAGACGTGCTGAGCAAGATGGTAGCACAGAGGCCACAGGGGCTCTCAGGCCATTCTGACAGCCTGGAGAAGCCCGTTCTCCCCCACAGGGGTAGAGCTTTTCTGAAAAGCAGGTGAATCCCTGGTCTGAAGCCAGAAACCTTCCCCTCCTCCTCCCATCTCCCTTTCCCCCTCCATCCACCCCACCTCCTCTCACCAAGCCACCAAAACAACAGCCCACACTCCATCATTCTAGGCTCCTCACTGATCGATTCTGCCCTTGCGTGCTTTTATCTAGGACATGCCACTCTCCCGCCCTTAACTCAGCAGTCACAGTTCTGGTCAGCTGTTGCCAGAGATGAAGTGACTGAGGGAGCCTTTTCCTTGGGGATGGGTCTGAGCAAAAGGGCAACTCCCTACTGCTGCTGCATGTGTGGGGAGAGGCCTGGATAGGCCTCAGATTCCAGAACTCTGAGGCGAGCTGGAGAGACCGGCGCCTCCTGGCTCATGTTATGCCAGGCACCACGGGCAACTCCATCTGTCAGCCCAGAGCTGAGAGCCTGGTCTTCGGCCAGCTCAGGACCAGCCTGGGAGGGAGTCTCAGCTTCCTGGCCATTGTCTATTGGGGGCACACCCACTGTGCTCCTACAGTGACCTGGAGAGGCCTACAATGAGGGAGAAATGGAGGGAGGGAGGGAGAGAGGGAAGAAGGGGAAGGAGCAGGGCCAGAACCTGGGCAGGGTGGGAGAGAGGAAGTGAGAGAGGAAGAGTTGGTGCTTTTCCTTATTTGTGTTTTATATTAAAGAAAGCAAATAATATCCTTTGAAAACCCCATTAAACAAAGCACATCCTGAAGGTCCCAGTGGCCCATTGTGGCTGCCTGGAGCCTGGAATCCATTCACACATTTTTTGGCTAGATTTTCGGAGGCTAGAAAGGCTGGAGTGGGAGGGAAGGACCATCATTAAAATAGTTTGAAATGGCTTTTGCTCCCGGGACTCAATAGAAGTCTGTGCCAAGTAACCATAACTCCAAGATCCCATGTCTGCCTGCTCCGGCGTCCTCCAATCACCTCTCTGTGAAGCTCCAGCAAACTGGCCACCAGTGTCTTCCACCTTCCCCTGTGAAGGCAGAGTAAGGGGAGGCCCTCCCTGGACAGTCCCTGTGAAGGGAGCTGCAGCCCATAAAACTGCTCGCTAGTGCTCTCTCTCTCTCTCTCTCTCTCTCTCTCTCTCTCTCTCTCTCTCTGCTTGATCTCTTTGGATCTCCCTGACTGCCAAGTGGGGCTTGGAGCCAAAGGGACCCCCCCCACCTTGCCAGTCTCCAGTATACCTGGATCTGTGGCTCCTCCCTCACCTTGTTCATGCCTAAGCAATATGAGAAACTGTAGGTATCCCAGGCGGGAACTCTTCCCCCTAGATCCCACTACCCCGCGCCAGCTGCCCAGGATGGAATGACAGCACTCCTGGACATGTTCTCTACATATTTACATGTCCGGTGTGCAGACCAGCTTCTGCAAATAATTCTGCCTGGGCCCGGGGTTTTGGCAGGATTGACATTGCATATAAGCAGGTCTCTTCCCAGGCTTGATCTTAATCTATAATCCTATATAATCATAAGGCAGTATGCCAAAGCCACCCTTAGAATTTCCCCCAGGCCCTTCTTTGAAGTCTAGAAGACAATGAGCTCTTTGCATGTTTTCCCTAAATACTTCCAAGGTAAAGGAAGGGTAAAATTGCATGGGGGATTTGGCCGTAGGATTAGGAGTGAGCTTGTGCTCAAGGCTTGGGCTTGGCACCCTCATCTCCAGGCCTTTCAATGTCCTAGAGTAGAATGCGGTGACATTGCTAACTGGAAATTGGGAAAGGAACCTATTCCTTTCCTGTAGCCGTTGTCTATGTACCTGACCCTTACAGGAGACGGGGAACACTCAGCTCTGGCTTAGGGTTCCACGGGAAGCCCCTCACTCCCCGTCTGTTTTTATGAATCAGCCCCTAACCAAGAAGGATGGGGAGGCATTAGTGGCCTTGGCACTGCTGCTTTTCTCTACAAGACCTTAGACTATGCACTTAGCCTTGGCCTGAACAGCTTCCATACTTGAGAACTTGAACATCATGCACTCTGAGGGCTTCTTCTGGCCCCCCTATTCTTCAGGTCTGGAATCTTCTTTCTCCTTCAGTGGAGATTCATTTGTTCTAATGACTTCTGTCTTCAGGTCTGATTAGATGGGCAGAGTCTAGCTTCTCATGCCCTTCACTGGATATTGTCATGGGAAACATGGTCTTGGATACACTCTGTTCTTTTGCAAAATGATTTCATGTCCTCTCTCTCTCTCTCTCTCTCTCTCTCTCTCTCTCTCTCTCTCTCTCTCTCTCTCTCTCTCTCTCTCTCTCTCTCTCTCTCTCTCTCCACATCACAGGGCTACCACCCAATGCCCCATGAAGTAGAGATTGCACACACCAAGAAGCTGTTCCGGAGGAGGAGAAACGACAGAAGGTAGGAAAGACTCTTACGAATGCCATCATTCATTCCGGCTACTTGGCCGGTTCTTACACCTGTAAACAAAATGGGTATGTAGAGGTAACACTGGCAGTAAAATGGGCCTGTGCATTTCTGCGCTTGGGCCAGGGACTGGGTCCCCTCAGAAGACCAGCAGAGGGCCACCATCTCCACTCCTTCCTGGGAGCAAGCATTGCCCAGGATTTGAGAAAGTGTTTTCTCTGCAATCCAAAACTCCTCAAGGAACGGAGCCCACAGCTGCATGCTTAGAGGCATGGCCTCCAGGAGGCTCCCCAAACTAAAAAATGCAAAGGCCTTTCTCTTTCTGGTTCCATCACTGGGAATTGTCCTGCGTTTGAGCCACACTTTGCAGTGAACCTCACAGTTTAGAGCTTTAACCATGGGTCAAGAAAAGTGTGATGAGCTAGCCTGCACTGAAGCCAGCAACCAAGATAGAGCATCCAAGAAATGTGTGTGTCCGTGTGCTTGATGGGGCTTTCTTACGTGGAAAGGTCTTGATAGGTCTTTATATCAAAAAGGTCTTCTTGATATAGTTTAAATGAAAAATTTCCAGGTGCAGAATTGTATTGTGCTCAGCCATTTGTATCAAAAGGGGGAGTGGGTTTTTGTTTTGTTTTGTTTTGTTTGTTTGTTTGTTTTGCTTGAATGTGCAAAAAGTATTTCTGTATGGAAATCTTAAAAAAGAAGAACAAAAAGGCTTAATGCCTGAGAATTAAAATCAGGTGTTTCCCTATAGGGAATTTATTCTCATACAAAGATGATGGCTTGTGGTTTTACCTTCAGTGAACAGAGAATGTCCTTTAAGAGACAAGAATCAGCCAGCTGACCTCAGAACCCTGAGAGCACCACAGATGGAGGTGCTGGGCTCCTGCCAACCGGGGCCTCCGACCCCTCACTCCACATGGAAATCCTGAACCAGGAAGTAGCAGCTGGGCAGAAGATAGATGCCCAGAATGCCTGTCGTCCAGTAGTAGATTTTCTCTTTCTGAAAACATTCACAGGGAAATGAGTATCCAGCTAACTGGGAGGCAGGCTGTCCTGAGTAAGGACTGGGAATCAGCAGATACCAGAAGAGGTCGCTGAGCCAGGAGACCTCTGAGCCAGGAGATGGGCCAACCCCTGCCCCTGCCCCTGCCCCTGCCCCTGCCCCGACCAGCCTGCCCTGTGCCTCCTCTCTGCTCTGTAGCACTTACACAAGACAAGTCTTGGGTTCTGGATTCTGTGTAGAGGAAAGAAATGGGAAGCGCCCTTCAAAGGAGCAAGGCTTGCATTTGTTTACCTTCAGTGGTGTTTACAGGGCCAGGAAGGAGTCAGGAAGAGCAGAAGGCCTTCCGTCCTTCCTCCCCAGTGTGTGTTTCAAAGATGCCAAGACTCCCCAAGCTTACAAATGAAAAGGCTTCTCTGGGCCAAGGCACTGGCATGCAGGTCAGCCCACATGTCACTTTTTGGGCCAGGTCACCATGCTCCACAGGAGTCTCCTAGACGGGGCAGGCCTCCGGAAACGACATGACCCAGGAATGTCGGGAGGGCGTGTGCGTGGCATGGGAAGACCAGGAAGCTGGGCCTCTACTTATCTATGCTCATGGTTGTGAATGCACTGGGTAGGTCAACCCACCTCAAGAAGGGTGTGGACCGGGCCAGCATCCAAAGAGAAGCAATAAAGATGATTAAGGAGACAGAAAGTATGTCCTGTGAAGAGGGCTGGAGGACCGGGGCCAGGGTAGAAGATAGAACGTCTGCATGGTGAAACCCATCAAAGATTTACATGGCAGCTCGTGTTTACAGAGAGGGAGCATCATGTTCACTGAAGTCAGACTGCAGTTAAGGGTGCAGACACACACAGCTGAAGTATGTGCTAGACAAGGAAGCAGTCAGAAATATAACACAGCCCATTTCTCACTTGCGGGGAGTGTCTTGTTAGAGAGCCCCCATGTGGTGGAGATTTTCAGGACAGAGCAGCAACAGTGTGGCTGAAAGACTTTATTACCTAGAGGCCAGGAACTCCTAGTCTTTCTTGGGAACTGTAGTGATTCTGGCATTCACAGATTGGCTATGAAACATTACCAAGTCAATCCCAGCTCTCCCAGAGATGGCCTTCCATAGTGACTTTGTGAGATACAAAACCTGTATACTTGACACTAGCCTTGTTAGTGTCTAAGGATAAACCATGCTGAGAAGGTGGCACAGCGAGATGACCAGAGTCATCTATGGCGACCAAGGAACACAGCCAGCATCTATGTAATACCTCAGATCTTGCCATTGGTCAGGAGAAGGGAAGTGAAGTGGCAAGCCACATCTTCCTGGTGTCTCTGTGACTCACTTTGAAATGCCCGCAGGAGTCTTTGGCCTTCTGTCTCCCTAGAAAGTGGCTGGAATTGGGTCTGATAGCTGCAGGCCCCATGATACTTTGCTGTGGCTAGAACTGAGTGGTACCTCCCAGCCAGAACAGGCATTCTCAAAACTTGAACCTAACATCCCCATCCACACAGAAGTCTGCTAGTTGTCCTAATCGTGTTTGGCTTCCCAGGTGTCTCTGTGTGCCCTGATGCTTTTCTCTCCCCTGTTGTGGAGGCATCAAGGAGCTGAATCATGTAGCCGCGTAGGCATGATGCCCTGAAGATAGGGCTACATGTGATGTTTTGCTTCATTTTGTTAAAGATTATTTTGAATTATACACCTGTATGTATGCGTGTATATATGTATATATACACAGATATGTGTGTGTATAGGTATGTATACATGTGTGCTGGTACACAGAGAGGCCAAAGGCATCAGATCCCCCTGGAGCTAGAGTTACAGACAATTGTGAATCTCCCAATATGGGTTCTGGGAACTGAACTTCAGTTCCTTTGCAAGGACAGTAAGTACTCTTAACTGCTGAGCCATCTCTCTAGCCCCCAGGGTACTTCATTTCATAAAACTATGTTTTCTTTAATAAAATTGGTCCACTACTAGAGAGCCTTGTGCAGGCTCATTCTTGTAAAGCACTTGAGTGGTCTTAGCAGCATGTTCTGCTCTCCAGGTCAGAGGGGCTTCAAGGGGCACAGAAAGCATTTCCATGTAGATACTCTTCTCATTACTGCCTTGAAAGTCTAATCTCATAGCCGTGGCATCTCCAAGCCCAGGACAGTGGTAGAGCCCCTCTACAGGAGCAACTTAAGGCTCTGCTCCCCCTTCCCTCAGGTTGCTTTTGGGGGCTCTAATTAAAATTAAGTTGTGGGCTGCTTTTTGCCTGTTTTGCAAAAAGGATTGACCACATGAGCAACCTGGAGGTTTTCCCCTTAAGAATTTTCTCAAAACTTGGACATTTGATAGCCATTTGCTTGCTTTTGGGGTAATAAAATATGTCAGATGTCAGACAAAGGTTATGCATTTGAGGATGGAAATGAAGTGAATGAATATCCCATGCATTCCCCAGGAGTAGCATGGTTTTACATGTTCCGTCTCTACCAGGTTAGAAATGGACAGCTAAGAAGGTTACGCCTAAAGATCTCTGCCCAATCCCAACATCCAAGAAGAAGAGATTCACTAAGGGGCTAAAGTCCTGGCCCATAGCCTCTGCTTACTTGGCGGATTCCCTCCTGCCTGTAGAAGGGGAAGATCTCTTCAGCCCTCCTCCCACTCCCCACCTTCGCTCCCCTCACCCCTCCTCTATTTCAAGAGGTGAACATGTCACTGTAGAGAACAGACACTACACGAGTGGAAAGCAGACTTCAGGATGAGGGTGCTTTGGAAGCATGCTGTTAGGAAGCGGCAAGGGGCATCAGGCTCAGACAGAGAGGTTGAGCTCTGGGGCAGACTTGGGGGGATGGTCTGACCCTGCAGGGGGTTCTGAAGCTGGAGGAGCTTCTGACAGTGTGACCTAAGATGGAACAACCATACAGAGCTTTCTGTGCCCTGTCCCTTGATTATCAGAGGGGGGCATGGTCCTAGGATGAGCAGGACCAGGGCCATTTCCATAGGGGCAGCCAGAGGACTGAGAGCAGTTTCTGATAGGCATGTAGGTGGTACATTGAGTGTCCAACGATGAAGCACTATTAACCCCCATCCATGTTACTGTTCTGTTGCTGTGATAAAACACCATGACCAAAGTACTTGTAAAAAGAGTTTTTGAGGGGCTTATGGTTTCAGAGGGTGAGTGCATAACTGTCATGGCAGGGAACACAGTGGCATGCAGGCATACATGGTGCTAGAGCGATAGCTGAGAGCTTATGTCTGGGTCCATAGCACAAGGCAGAAAAAGAGAGCTATTTGGAAATGGTTTGACCTTTTGAAACCTTAAAAGCTGCTCCCAGTGACACGCCTCCTAATCCTTCTCAAACAGTTCTGTTACCCGGGGATTAAGTATTCAAATATATGAGCCTATGGGGACCATTCTCATCCAAAACATCCCCCCACCCCACAACATGGAACTGTTCTCCATGTTATGGTCTGTGATCCAGATAATACCAAAAAGCAAGGCCGTTATGGTCAGGGGCCTAAGGTAGAGCCACCATAGTGGCATTCTGGCTGCAGAATTAACCAGGTTGTTGTATATGTCTGTATAGCATCCATATTATGGTTTAGAGGAGGTATCATGGGGAGGGGGGTCAGGGGGAAGGGAGACCTAGAATGCTCCCCTTTTGGAGTAATGATTAAACTACCAGTGAAACTCATGGAAATGGACATGTGAGGGAAAAGAGAAGCCACAGCTAGACAGATGATGGGCAGGGATTCCCAGTAGCTACCCACCGCTCCCTAGAAGCAGAGACAAATGTGGGGCTCAGAATCCCAGCTGTGGTTAATAGGATGGAGAAGCCACTGCCTACTTGCTCTGAAGATCCCCTGCCTAAGTCATTGAGAGTCTCAGAAGATTGCACAGACTCCAAAGCCTAGCCTCTCAGCAATTAGAGTAGGGCGACCAATAGAGGCATTCATGGTCTTCTGCATGATGCCCACCTGAGCTGCCAGGAGTCAGGAGAGCCCTTCTTCAAACTGATTTGCTTCGTTAAATGAGGTCTCAGAATGGTTAATGTACTCTGAGCAAAGCAGACAGACAGGAAGAAATAAAGAATACCTTAGCCGTCCTGGCCAGCGTCAGATGGCTCCATTGCATGAGAAGCCGGAGAGCAAGCTGTCCCCCTGGGGTGCAGAGTTGGGCTGCCTGCTGGACGCAGCAGGGCAGTCATGCTGTCTGTCCTACAGCTGACCATGACTGTGGCACGGTGTCCTCAATCTGTGGAACCAGCCAAGGCTCTAATCTCTTCCCTGCTTCCTCAGGGAAGCACAAACTCAGATCCCAAGTATCAGCCATCAGCTTTGATTTTGCAAGTGCCTTGTAAACACTGCCTGTCACTGATTAAAACAAACAGGACATCTGGAATGGGAAGCCATTGGTATAACACAGTTACAAATATACTAAAAACAAGACAAAAACATCAATTCTGTGCTTTAGAGGGTTGAATTTTGTGACAAATGAGTATATGTCAATTTTTAAAAACTTCTGAGGCAAGTTCTCCTTGTGTAGACTCACTGAGCTATAATCCCCCTGCCCCAGTTTTTCTAGGACCAGAATCACAGACTACTCATCTTTGGGGACAAACGTTGTAGGATTTTGCTGCTATTTGTTTCCTGGGTTGTCTTGGGGTTTTGTTTTGTTTGCATGATTAGAGAAAGCCGGAGGATGATGTGATAGGAAAGGCCCCTTGTAACCCTCTTTAACTCTTGGTGTGCCGGGGGAGTGACTCTTTAAAAAAAAAACGCAGATCTGGTCTGGCTGTAATCTAGTCTATGAAACTATGCTAGCAATTAATAATCACCTGTTTGCTTCTAAACCATCTATGTTTGCAAGTCCTCTTGGGGAAAAGTGAGATCTACATTCCTTAACTTTTGAAATTTAGAACTACATACATGTGGCCTTAATTTCTCTCCATTTTCTATCGGAATTGGCTCCTAAGATCATAAAGGCTAGGATATCACTCAGTCTGTCATACACTATGCGCATTGCTGTAAGAAGCCAATGGGGTAATTCAGTCTCAAGTCCAAAAGGCAGGAACCAAGTGCACTGATGTCTGAGGTCAGGAGAGCATGAGTGTCTCACTTAAGAAACCAGCGTTGTGCTCTGCCCATCCCTTGGCAGGTTGGCTGATGCTGTTCACACTGATGAGGCTGGATCTTCTTTACTGGGCACAGTGACTCAAGTGTGATCTCTCTAGGAAGCACCTTCATCTATACACACAAAAAAACTCATGTATGTGTGTATAGGTGTGTGTGTGTGTGTATGTATGTGTGTGTGTAGGTGTGTACATGCATACACATACTGGTCTATTCATAGCACAGCACCTGTGTGGAGGTCAGGAGATAGGTCAGACTAGCTAGCTAGTCCATGACTGCCCCCCACCCCCACCCCCACTCCTCCAGGGACTTTCCTGTCTCCACCTCCCATCTCCCCATGGGGATACTGGGATTACAACATCTTCTGTTACATATCCAACTTGTATGTTAGTTTTGGTGATTCAAACTCTCATCCTTACACCTTTTCAAGTGTTTTTTTACCCACTGAGACACCTCCCCAGCCCCTAAAAAAAGTCTCACCAGCTATGAGGTAGCTCTCAGCCCAATCAACTTGACAGCTAAAAATTTACCATTTATTGTATCTGTTCTCTAAAATGCTTTAGACAGGTTAGGGGCCATTCATGACGTATTCTCATAACCGGCGTGGCCCCATCCCTCCACTGAGAAATTCCTATTCCGTGATCTGTCTCCTCTATGGCCCCGGCATACTGCGGACATCTCAGGTCGGGTGGCTTTTTCCAGGCCAGTTCCTGTTCTCCCGTGGCAACCAGACTGGGAGTTTAAGAGATCTACTTTCTTTTGTCTCCCATAAGTTACATCATGTTCTCCATCACCAGCCCCATGTTTCTGTCCGCTGTCTCTAAATACAAACATGTAATTTTAGAGTTGTGGTAATATTTTTAAGTCTGACTGCTTGCCATTGCTCTGGCAACCCAACTCCAGGTCATCTGTGGTTTTGAGTGGCTCCTTTCTTCAGTCCAAAATCCAGCCTCACAACATTTAACCGAAAATGTTGAAATGACACTTGGGTCTATAGGCAAGGGCCCTGATAGCCAGCCAAGGCCCCTTGGTCCCATGTCTGCAAGTCTCAGCATCTTTCTTTCTGGAGGGGCAAGCACTCAGCATTCCTCCATCCATCGCGGGTTCTCTATTCTACAAAGGGGCTAGGTCTTCCAGATGTTGTTCACCAGGAACTGATCAGGAATTAACTACCACAGCCCTCTGTCTGTCCACCAGCTCACTCACAGAAGTTGCTGCTCAGTTAGTCTTTTTAGATGTACAGTCAATGTTCAATGATCCATGGATTCCATATTGCAAGTTTGCCTACTTGCTAAAACTTGCTATAACATGAAAATACCTGTGATGCTTTGACAGTCAGTCACTGGCAGACATGGACTAGTAGACATGGACGGTAAGTCATTGGCAGACATGGACTAATTTAAGTTGCTACCCAAGACCCCAGCCAAGGTCATGCAATATACCATCCTACTTTTCTTATTTTGTCTCTTCTCCTGATCATGTGGTTTGTCTAGTGCCATGCTTTTAACATGTGTGTGCTTTTTTGTGTGTGTTTTGCTGTTTGCATGGCTCCTGAGTAAAGTGCTGGAGGTTTGTGTACTGATTCTAAGTTCAAGTTCCTTTTTGGGATAGAAAAGGAAATTGTGGGGAGTGGGTGCACAGATCTGTTTCATCCTCCCCAGGATCCGAAGTTCAAGAAAACTGTGATGTGCCTTACAGAAAGAATGTGACTTTAATGATCTTCATGCAAGCAAGACTTAGTCCTGCAATGAGTTCAGTGCTAGCAGGTCAATGACATAGACTAAGTAAGCAGTTTCTAGGAGGCTGAAGAGATGGCTCAGTGGTTGAGAGTCCAGCCAGCATTTCCAGAGAGCTGGATCCAATTCCCTGTACCTACACAGTGGTTTACAAGCACCATGTAGCTCCAGTCCCGGGGGATCCGACTCCCTCGTGTGGCTTCCATGGGCAGGGCATACATGAGGTGCACAGACATATATGCAGGCAGAATGCCTGTACGCTCTAAAATAAATAATCCAATGTAAAAATAAATAAAAATAATCCAATGTAAAAAAATAAATTATAAACAGAAACATAGATATGAAAAGAGTTTATATATTGATGAATTGGTGAAAATGTGACCAGAGGAGCAGTAACTCAACGTGTTTGCAGTGACATTCTGGAAAGTAGCCTCCTGAACAGCAAGGATGAACTATATTTGCTTCTTAAAACAGGATAGAGAGATGCTGAAGATGAAGGGCGTGCGGGGAGCCACAGGATTTTGGGCATATTGTTCATGGTGGTAGTGATAGGGCTAGGAGGAAAGGAGGGGGCACTTTCCACCCGCCTGTCACAGGCTTGCTTTTGCTGCTTCATTTGTGCCATCCGGGGATGATGCCGTCACCAAAGCTCTTGTAGACAGCTCAGCCCCATAGTGACTGTCATTGCCATCCTGTTGTCAGGAGCTGGGGGCTGTGAGACATCCGTGCTCACGTTGCCCACGGTTTCTCTTTCTATCTCAGCGAGGAAATTGCCCTCATTAAGTCCCTGCTAAAGATAGATAAGAAAATGGGCCAGGCAGACCCCCACCTGGCAGGCAGCCCTGTCAGATTGGGAGCAAAATGAGTCAGATAGGAATTATTTTTAGGATGTCTCCTCCTCCCCGCACGCCCACCCCCAGACGGGCTCACTTGGAAAGAGAGGCTCATTGCTTCAAGCCACATGTCCGGGTCCTCAGGGTCCTCGTTAGATTGAAACGGAGCCCCCAGGCATTGAGCAAACCATGACGTGTCATGCTATCCTCTATAGTGCTGTTGCCTCACCAGCGTTCCTGGTGCCAACCCTCCTGTGAACCACATGCCTTCCTGGATCCCTTTTCTGCCACTCTCCTTTCGTCTACACTCCAAGTTCACACTCCCAGCTTCGTACTTTATGAGAATACAGACCCCTGGGAACCTTCTCCTATGGAAGGAAGAGTGTGTCCCTAGCTCAGAATTCACAACCACATAGAGGCCAAACAGGCACAAGAGGTGGCCTGCCATACATTTGGCAGACACCCTTAGCAACTGTTCCTCCCACTGGGCAACAGGTACCTCCCAGTACTGTGTCCACAGCTGGGGAACTGGGCATTACTTTGGTCAATCATTCTTACCCCTCTTGTTCAGCTTTCAGAGTTCTTTCTAACGAGCAAAGCAGGGATAGCCAGGATCAAAAAGGGCAACTGAAGAAGGACCAGGGGGCATGCCTGGTAGCCTGGGGATGGGAGGGCTATTGATCGGGAAACTGGCCATAGATTAATGCAGCTCCAGGTTTCTATGGCTGGGACAGGATACGGAGGACCCTAGGAACCAGCCACCAAGTTTGCTATAACTAGTCCACCTCAGATGTCTTAGCCGTTCTTTTTTGGAGGACTGGGCATTTCTGGATTGGCTCACCAGCACCACCTCCAGCTCTCCCTCCTCCACTCAGGGCTCAGATAAACAAGCATCAGCCAGATCATTTCAGCCTCCCATGGGGGACAGCGTCTATGGTGGATAGCCAAGCCTTTGGCCAGGCTCACTTGATTTTTAAGTCCAGCTCATCTGCCACCAAACAGGAGTCTTGGGTTGTGGGGGAGACACTCACCAAATTTATTCTTCTTATTCTCAGAGTCAAGGATGCAATTAGATTATTTGTAGGACCAGGTACATATCCTCAGAAAACATGCATCCCTTTCCACTGTGAACATGGAAGAAAAGGATGCTAGACCAGGAGCTCTGGAGTCTGGTCCAGGACCCTTGCTGTCTGCTCTAGGAGCCCAACTTTTCTGCTGTGAAGTGTGATTTTGAGTCCAGCTCTCAAGAATACTACAGAGTGCATGACACAGATAAAAACAGAGTCTTCCCAGATCTATTCCATTCATTAACCATAGGATAGAAAAGGCAGAATTGAGAACATTATGGAAGCCGGCCTAGGCTCTCAGGAAAAAATGGCTTGTGTTCTTTCCAGAAAGTTCTAGACAAGCGGGACACATCTCTGCTCCTGGGTACGCCTTTCCTCTCTGTGTCTAGTCCAGGTCTGTTCGCTGGCACCCAGCCGTCCTGAGCTATGCCGTCATGTTCCCTGCATCTGGTGTCTGAGATCTGACACCACGGGGGAGCATCCTATTTGCAGAGGTGCCAGCCTGCGCATCTGTAGGTTCATCTGTGGATCTGCTGGATCTAAAGGGGTACCATACTGAAGATCCTCTGGTTCTGAGGGGTGGCAAGCTGTAGCCTCCTGGGTTCTAATGGAATACCAGACTGTCGACCTATTGGTGCTGAAGGGGTGGCAGGCTAAAGATCCATTGATTATAAAGGGCGGCAGGCTGTCCATCCATTCATTCTATGTTTTTCTCTGCTGGATCCTAAGATAAGCCTGGCCCACCCTCAGCCCATGCCTCACTCAACCACCCCTCGGGCACGTCCAAGGCTCACTATATTAAGAGCACTGTTTTGAGCCCTAAACAAATATTAGTTCATATAATCTTCCCAATGTCCTGAGGAAGGGTGCGCTATTTTTATTTCCATTTTGCAGATGAAGAAAGTAACTTAAAGAGGGAAATAAGGGAGCTAGGAGGCCTAGCTTCATTCAGTGCCTGTGTTTCTAACCAGTGCTCTATCTGAATCTTCTCCTCGCTGCCCCATTTCCCCATCCTCCCTGTCCTGAGACCCTCCCTGCCTTTGGCATAGACCCAACTAACTTTTCATCACAGTCCATTCAAGACTCCGTGGTCTTGGGAGGATGGGACCTCCATTTTCAAATGGACTGAAAGAAGGGCTACTCTTGCCTCATGCCAAGAAAGGAATGAATGAAAAGACTTCAGACAAACTCACCACGCTCTCCAGTCGGCGGCAGCGCTAGGCCAGTCCTGCCTTCCCTCCACTGAATGATTCATGAGTGGACACATATTGGAAGTTCCTGTAGTAGACCAGAGATTTTTTTTCTTCCAGGTGATGGCCCCACCCAGTAGGAGGCCCGAGAGAAGGTAACTTGAGTTGCAGGGAGATGGCCAGCCCTGAAGTGAGGGCTTCTTCCTGCTGCCCTCGGCCCCTGATCAGGAGGCCCAGCCAAAGGCATGAGGGTACACTCCACTTACCAAGGCTCACTAGCAAAGACCAGGCCACAGGTTTTAAAAATACCAAGGAGCCTTCTGCCTGGGTCAGCATTTACCCTGAGCCCTGGGAGTTATTTCTGAATCTTCCCAGTAACTTAATTTTAGCCACTTATTCCAATGCATGTGTTTTAGGGATGCCAAAGTGGCCTGTGTTATGGTTTGGAGTATTTTTGGGAGGGCCTGGTTTCCAGAAGTGATGCAGGGGCTCAATTAGGCAAGACACCAGCAAACAGAAATAAAGTAACTCAGGAGAACAGGTCCCCAGAGGTGATGCCTCTGCGTAGCATGCATGGGAGAGGCTAGGGGGTAGAGTCAGCTTGGGCTCTCTATGACTCTGTGCACTTACAGAGATCTGAGCATCCTCCGATCATGAGCAGGATGCAGCTGCCCAGGTTTCCCTGGTAGGCCTGGACAGACACAAAGTGATCCAGCATGAGTAGTCAAACCCAAGCCAGTGGGAGACTCTGTAGGCTCACTTTGTAAGTAGACAGACACCCAAGTTCACAGGCAACCCATGGGAAGCTTGAACATCCTTGTTGTTGCCACACTCATAATGAGCTGTCTTTGGATGAATTACATCAACAGTTCATGACTCTTTACCTCCAGTACCAGGGACTGAATGGCAGGCTTCCCATATGCTAACCAAGCGCTTTACCACTGAGCTACATTCTCAGCTTTCTTTCTACTAAGTTGCCTGGGTTTGTTCACTCTGTGGTCCAGGCAGGCCTTGAGATATGAGCATCCTCAGAAGTGTTCAATACAGGAAGTATAGGCCTGAGTTGTTCATCAGTTTTCAAATAGGCCTTCAGAAGCCCTCTCAGTGCCGCTTACAAGAAGCCTAGGGCCTGCTCCATCTACCTGCTGCAGCTCTTCCTGCTTGTCCTTGGCTCTCCTCACCAGCCTTCTCACATCCCATCTTTATCCATTGGGCCCCCATCTTCTCTTAGATCCTTAAATAGGCCTGTTTTGGCTGGACCCTTCCTGGGACTCCTCTCCCCACACCTCCTCTGCTGGAACCTTCCATTGCCAGCACTCTTTGCTCTTCCAGTTCTCCTCTGCCCTTTGCTGGTCCAGTTCCGAGGTATGTCAGGCATGAGGATCCAGTAACGGATGGGCAGGCAGGAGGCCTGAGAGTGCGCAGAACCCTACCAGCCCCATCCCAGAAAACAGCCCCTCAGCCCCACATCCTCATTCGCCTCCCTTGAGGACACCATTACTTCAGGAGCGCAAAGGATTCAACTCCCGGTTCTCCTGTCAGTGTGAAGTGTGACACTGAACTCAGGAAAAGAAATGTGTAAAGACTGGACACTAAGATGGTTTTGGAAACAGAACAGATGAGCTGGGGCTGGTGGCCCAAGTGGTTGCCACACATGTGGAGCACATGCTATGGAATGGATGGCTGAATTCCTCTGCTCTGATCAGGAAGCATTGTGCCTCTGAACCTGAGGCACAGCCATGGCGCGCAGAGGCAGGGCAGGGACCCTGGGGAACCAGAGCAGGCAAAGAGTAGGCTTGCCTGGTGTTGCTGATGTTGGAGATGGTAGAGTCGGGTCATTAGGTCCCCTCTGCTAGA
The DNA here is from genome assembly GCA_028658305.1 of Pachyuromys duprasi. NCBI lineage: Eukaryota > Metazoa > Chordata > Mammalia > Rodentia > Muridae > Pachyuromys > Pachyuromys duprasi. The sequence goes on from CM053764.1 coordinate 49,770,572, forward strand.
ACCACGTGGGCCAGCACCTTCTTGAATCCCTCATCCCACTGCCCTTCCTAAAACATCAGGGAAATCGCAGACCCTCTTTCCTGGCCACCCCTGCTATAGTTTGGGCTACCTGACTGTGAGCAATTGAGGACTGTCATCCCACCTACTTGTGGTGAGAAGGGGAATGTGCCCTGCCCCCTTCTACTGCAAGCAACTCCCTGGAGCTCCCCTCCCCCCTCCCCCCTACCTTACTGCTCCCACCCCCCTATCTTGGGAATTGGCCATCAGTGGTTAATGCGACCTTAATGAGACAGATCTCTTTGCATTTTCACTTACACTTTCAGTGAGCACCCAGGGTTAAGAGAATGACCTATTATTTATGGTACATTAATGAGACCCTCCCGTGAGTGGGAGTTCTCTGGTGCTGGGGTGAGAGGGGAACATTGGCCGAAAGCAGGATTCGGGGTTCTTGAAAACTGAAAACCATCCAACTTGAAGCCAACACACATTTTACCTGTACATTGTCTGGGAGCCACACAGAGTGAGCGAGCCTCTACAGGGCCCACATTCCAGCCCCATTCCTAGGTGGCCTCCTGAGTGTGCTGAGCTGTCTAGACTCTGAGCTGTTTGAGCTCTATTACTGGATGAATAGCCCCAAGGCAGAGCTTCGCCTCTTTGAAGCAGTGTGTCTTCTATCAAAGAACCCATCTCCTTCGTAGCTAGGCTTTGCAGTGCAAATCAGACAGTGCCTGGAAAACAGCTTCCAATGTCAAGGGCTTATATGAACTTGAGAACCCTGTGTTTGTGTCTGTACTGTACCCATGTCTATATTTGTAGGTATTCGTGCATTCTCTCTCTCTCTCTCTCTCTCTCTCTCTCTCTGTATATCTGTATATCTGTATATCTGTGTGTCTATGCCTATGTGTATCTATGTTTGTGTTTGTGGACTGTGTATCTGTGTGTGTACTGACTGTGACTGCTTCAGGGACCCTGCTAACCAGCATTGCCAGTGATAGTTTGTTGGAAATGGAACAAAGGCCCAGACTGAATATTTATGTGGAAGAGTATCTATTGCTACATATCATATAATTCCCAAAGTAGAGAACTTAGCTCCACAAATTTTGATAAACCCTCACAACTTCAGAGGCTGAGAAACCCAGGACTGGCTCACCCCGTACACTCTGGCTTGGAGTCCAGCTGTCATTCAGGGAACGTGGTCATCAGTGAGCTCAGTTGTTTGGTATCTGTTTCTTGGTTTATCAGGTGATTGGCACATCTTGCTTCCTCCATAGCTCTGGGTTACAAGGCAGACCTCTGTATGCACATGTTCATGATGTGTTTGTGGCCTCAGTTAACTCTCAGAGAATGACCCTAGGGAGGAGCAGATGGACAGACAGACAATCAGGGGGAAGCTGCAGCACTGTATTCTCTGAGATTCATTTTAGAGATGGTGCATCATCCATTTTCTACCATCATCTCTTGGCCAGGAGGACAAATTTTCTGTGGTGTAAGAGGAAGTTCCAAGGGTGTGAACGTCCAGGAGGTGAGAGCCATCTGGAAGGCTGACTACTACAACCCACCTGCCTCCCTGAGTGACTCATCCTTCCTCCATACAGAATACACTTGCTCCTCCCACTGTTACTATCAGCTCAGAGTTCAGCCTCCCATTAGTAGAAGCCATGTGCAAGGTACACACGGGGCTCTTTGGGTACAGTTCTTTGCATTTGGTTCTTTCCAGATCTGCAACCTTGTGGTCTAAAATAACTAGTTAGCTGGGCCCCTGCATACACATAGCCAGTATATAATGTCAGGACAGACATGGTCACTGGGGCAGACATAGGGTCACTGCCACAGACACCCATTCAAGAAGGGGGAAAGCAAGAAGCACATAAATCATTGGTCTGTATAACTCTTCTGTAGTGCTGCTGGGCAAATGTTGGAGGTTCCTCCATCAGCTAGAGTCCTGCCCTGTTCCTGTCAGGAGCTGCTTTACTTGGCTCTGGCCCTACCCTCTGCCATGGAGATCTCTCATGTTATTGCAGCCAGGATCAGTGTTAGAAGATGGAGATCGCTCATGTTATTGCAGTCTGTGATCACTGAGTACTCTGGATCATCAGTTCTACCTCCAAGTCGCCCCTCCATGGCCCCATCCCATCCCCCGCCCAGCTTCTGAAAGATGACTCGTATTTGCGATTGAGTTATTTTCTCAGCTGGCTTCCTGTCTATAGAACTTGAGGTCCAATGGCTTCTTTTCATGCTGTAGTCTCCAGCCCTTCTGGTCCTGCTGATATAGTTCTTTCAGAAATGAGGTCGGACCTTCTGTGGAGCCTGCTGTTTTCCACAGCATTGGAAAAGCTCAACTTCAAGTCCCTCAAAGACTTCCTCTCATCTTCTTTGGTCTTCTGCAGAGGGGATGGCCTTCAGCTTCTTGGAGCTCTGCTGTGTGGCTGGGAATATCCAAGGATAGTTATAGGTGCCTTCGTTTCACTGAACTGTGTCGGGCAATGCCACCTTTGATCTTCCCAAGGTCTTGATGAAATCCCATCCTCCTCTACCTAGTCTTTGGACACTGCTTTCATGAGTGTGCTGGCTTCGATCTTTACCCAGGAGTCATTTCCTGATTTTAGTATCATCTACTATCTGGTTAAGTCTAGGACTCTTCAAAACTAGCAAGTTCTGATTCCGTGTGTGTGTGTGTGTGTGTGTGTGTGTGAGAGAGAGAGAGAGAGAGAGAGAGAGAGAGAGAGAGAGAGAAGTCCTTTTAACTTGTCTAGATCCTCTCATCTTACTGTACTCATCAAGAAGGAACCAGGCAACATCTTCAATGCTCATGCAAGGTCACTGCACCTCGTGGGCATTTATTCTTTTTCCCCTCAGCATCTCTGATGTTGCCCACAAGACCGCTTCCTATAGTCTCTGTGGCCCTGGCACTGGCCATGAATCCTCACAGTGGTTTATCCCAAACTCATGTTTCTCCACAGAGCCTATGCTCTTCACGAACATGAAACTTGAAACCCTCATTCCTGCCTACCATCCAGGCCCAAGATACCCCCATGGCTGAGATTTCACTGCAGTAGGATCTCTAGGCACAAAAGCTGAGTAAGTTATGGCATGCTGTGTAACAAATTACGCCGAGAATTAGCAGTTGTTACTCCACAGCTTCTGGAGCACAGCTGAGTTCCTTTGGCTCAGGTCTCTTGTGACTGTACAGGCACACTGTCATCCAGACATGCTGTGCCCTGCCCCTTCCATCTTAAATGTGAAACTTCACTAAAAGCTTTAAATGGGTTGAAATTTTCTGTGTTTACCTTGCAAACTCTCTGATGTGACTGTTGGTTCCCCACTGGCTTCAGGCTGCAGGCTTCATTTCCTTGCAATTGGGCCTCTCTACAGGATGCTCATGGCTGAGGGGAGAAGGAGAAGAGAAAAGACGGCAGAGAGAAAGGGAGGGAAGGAATAGAAGGGGGAAGGAGAGGAAAGGAGGAAAAGACAGAGACAGTGTGTCAGAGATAAGACAGAGGAGTGGGGGAGATGGAAATTACCTGGTCTCTTCCCAGCCATTTTGCTGACAAGGAAAGTAACCTATTACCCCTTCTGCCATTATTGTATTAACCACACAAAACTGCCCTCTACAATGGAGGAAAGGACTAAACAAGCATGTATCTAGCATGGTGGTACAGGGCTATATGCCAACTGAATAGGTTTGAATAGGTATGGCCACCAAAGGTTCATGTGTTCAAATGCTTGACCATAGGGAGTGGCACTGTTACGAGGTGTGGCCTGGTTGGAGGTGGTGTGTCACTGTGGAGGTGGGCTTTGAGGTCTCCTGTGTTCAGGCTATGCCCACTGTGGCACACAGTCTCCTGCTATCCGCAGATCCAGATATAGAACTCTCAGCTCCTTCTCCAGTGCCATGTCCGCCTGCACTCCATCCATGCGTTCCACCATGGCGATAATGGACTAAACCTCTAAAACAGCCCCAACTAAATATTTTCCTTTATAAGCGTTGCTGTGGTCATGCTGTCTCTTCACAACAATAAAACCCCAACTAAAACACCAACACTGAGCAGAAAGAAGCAGTGACAGCAGAATCTCACGTTTTGGGAAGCCTGAGAAGCAAGAGACCCTGTTTCAAAATGTGAAGGTGTTGGGACTGAAGAAATGCCCCAATGCTTAAGAGCATATATTGCCGAGTCTGGTTCCCAGCACCCACGTCAAGTGGCTCACAACTGCCCGGGACTCCAACACTCGCTTCTGAGCTCTGTGAGCGCTGACACTCTCACGCTCATGCCCACACAGCACACACACGTGCACGCACACACACACAATGAAAAATGAATTTAAAATCAGCAGTGGAGAGGTAAGAGACACAGGGAGCCATGGTTAGTACTCAGGGCTCCTGACTGTGCCCTGCCCCTTCCATCTTAAATGTGAAACTTCACTAAAAGCTTTAAATGGGTTGAAATGTTCTGTGTTTACCTTCTGTTCAACTTCAGCTCCCCGTAAGAACACCGTTCCTAACCAGCTCCCTGCGCTGTATCACCGTCCTCCGCATCATGGCTCATTTCTACATACCTGCAGTGGAGTATGAGCTAAATCTTTCCTCCCTGGAGAAGGCTTGGAGCTGAAAGATGTTGTTGCCGGAGCTTTAGAACAAACTTGCCCCTCAGGGATACAGCAGGGGTTCCAGGAAAAGGGAACTCTCCAAGCTGTGAGCATGTGCACGCACATAGGTACACAAATACCACACACACAAACACACACAAACTCTAGCATCTCAATGATTACAACAAGCTGTACTTTTAATTGGATGCACTCTAAAACACTAGAGTTTGTCAGACACTGGTAGGGAAGGCTGCCATGAGAAGATGGGAAATTTTTAAAGTGTTAACTGTGCAAATAATAATGTCTTGCCTGGTCTTTCTCAGAGTGCCCTGAAGTGGATCCAGGAGGCAGGTAGGGTAAATACTGGTGTCTCCATTGTGCAAGGGAGGAGTGTAAGACTCAGAAAGGCTGAGCGACTAACCAGGTACCTTACAGAGCTGAGTTTGTCTCAGATCTCAGAAGGTGCAGTCTTCATTCCATAGAGTCCCTGGAATGCTGGCCTTGTCCAGAGGACATACTCTTTACCACTTCAGTGTAAGCACCCTGGAATTGTGTGCCAATCCAGGTGAGGGGTCCCACCTGGAAAGGGCCAGCTGTTGTGTGGTTGCGTCTGGGGCACAGCAGAGAAGGTGCTCAGCCTGTGCACTCTAACAGGTGTGACGAAAGTGCTGGGTGCCGGTGGAGATAAAAGGGGCTCCTTTGACTCTGTCCTTCCTCTCACTTTCGAGGTATCCCTGGAAATAGCACTTCAAGAGACTCTGTCCTCAAGTGGAGAGACTGGGGTGAAGTACTAATCGCCCTCTCCTTGCATGCTTGGTGCAGTCACCAAGTTGACTGTCACCGCATTTGCCTGCAGTCGGGCCACATTTAGCACAGGGCCAGTGACTGCTGCAGCGGACGGCAGATATAGAGCACTGTTGAGCCCTGTAAGGACCCAGAGAGCAAGCAGGGCACAGTGTGTTTGGGAAAGGAAGGGACAGCAGAGTGGGAAAGCCTGGGCAGGTCTAGAAGCTGGCAAGAAACAAGGTCTTGAATGAGAATATACATGGCTGAGAAAGAAACAAGGTGAGGCCCCCTTGGGAGAAGAGGAATTATTCCCAGAGATGAGGCTGAGGCTGGGGGACAGTGCTGACCCTCCTGGGCATCCAGAACCCACAAGGGCTTTACTCTCCTTTCTCAGGAGCTGTGGACCAGGACATTCTGAGGGCTAGAGTGCACGTGCGCTCACACACACACACACACATGCACGCACGCGCAACAAAACAATTTCATGGTTGGGAAACAACATGAGGAGCTCTGTTAAAGGGTCACAGCATCAGGAAGGTTAAGAACCGCTCTTCTGCACTGAAGTAGGTTTCACTAACCCTCTAATGCCCAGAGAATAAATATTGCTCAAGACACATCACTAGCTCAAGGACTCAAAAAGGGCTATTTGGTGCTGGTAGGTAAAGGGATGTGTAGATGAATAGTTTCTCCCAGTAAAGTCTTGTATGGAAACTGGCCACATAACCCAAGAAACAGGACTTCCGGCCTCCGTTAGGTTGGGACCAGGAACTTTGATGTCCCTACCACCGGCTTCTGCTCCATTTCCAACAATAATGGCGGGTGATTCTACAGGGTACCTTCTGTGCTAGGAGCCTTAGCTGGATTTGGGACCAGCATACTTCATCTGCGAAGGTCTCTTTGTGAACCATAGGTCTCCTCTATCACCTCTGCTCTATTCTGCTACTGTCTGGCAAAGGCAGCCTTAATGATACAGAAATGCTTGCTTTCATTCGCAAAACAGGTGGTGGCTGGATTTGGCCCACAAGCCGCCGTTGACCAGCCCCTGGTTTAGATGGTCACAGATCAGTACAGCATCTGCTCCACCCTAGAGCTGAGGAGACCAGGTGCCTGCCTATCACACGTCTTGAGGCAGACTTCAGCTCATCTGACCTAAGAGCCATTCCCAGAGGCACACATTTTGAGACAGACTTGGGCCACCCATCTGGCCAAAAAGCTGTCTCCTGGGGCTACATTTTGATGAAGAGGCTTCAGAAAGCCTTGCCTGAGGCCATCCTGGGAGGCTTTAAGGCATCGGGTTCTTCAGAGTAACTAGTAATGTCCAAGAGGAAGCAACTGACCTCGCAAGGCATGAGGAAGAGTCTCTTCGTCCTGTTACCCTGAGGTTAAGATGGTTTGAGGAGAGTAGGGGAAGGGGCCGACAGGAAGGCAGACAGACAGGCAAGAGGGAAGTGTTGTCTCAGGAGCTGGATGACTACTGCTTCATGCACATGCCTGTGCTGCCTCCAGGCCTCACTGTGGAGAAGCCTGCTCCACAGCTATAGCATAGGCCACGTGTGTCTCCACAGACATCTATCTGTACCATAAGAGGAGGAAGAGGAAGCAGCAAGTCATTTGAAAGGTACCAAGGTTCTTATGGATTGAACCTCTGATGACAGGGCACACGTTTTAGACTAAAAATTCACAATCCCCGTAATCCCTTACAAAATGAGCATAGAGACGTGCATATGATTGACCTTAGCAAGCCAAGTGGACTATAGATAGAGAAGGGGTTATGAGAGGCATGTAGGAAGGCAAACTGTGAAGGGCTGGACCCAGGTGTAGTTGACAATCCCCCAATGAGCCATAGAGTCCCTGCCATTCTGTCTGGGGAGACATCCATTAAGTCCTCAGATCCAACCACAGCCTGTGTAGCTGGAGCAGACCAGGCTTCTCTAATGGCTGCAGCTCCCTGAGTACCCTATTGACTCTGGGGCCAGGAGCAGGGCTCCTTGGGCCACAGATGGAACCTAAGCTCAGGAAATGTCATGGAAGGAATAAGGAGGACTCTTGGGAAGGCAGGAAAACAGGGATACATCTCAGTGGATTGGTCCTGAGTCAGGGATTGGTGTCCAAGGGCAGAGATGATGCATTCTACCACAGAGCAGTGTGGCCATTTGAGGAGAAGGAAAATTATGAGTCTGCCTGGCTTTTCACATGGCCAGGGCAGAATTCAGGAACAGTGTGAAAAAAGTTACTTTGCCTGGTACCTTCCAGGCCAAAAAATTAGTGACCCTACGTAGGCTAAGCAGACTCCCTTATGACTCCGCCAGCAAGTTGTAACCAATCCATCCTTTCTTCAAGGCATCCCTCCCATTCTTAGAGTCCTCTGTCTCTAAGAAGTCTTTCTTATGGGGACAAATAGCAAGCTGAGGTCCCATACAGCCAGATGTCCCCAAGTAGTACTATTCAGCGAAGCCGCTTAGGACAAGCCACTTAAGAGTCCATCTTACTCTGTCCTCTGAGCCTGGCTCAAACCCAAAGTGGGAGCAGCCAGCAAAGGCCCGCATTAGGCTGGCTGGAAAAGAGACTGAGGGACTTTACAGCATGGGCCTTACTGCTGTGGTCCCAGGAGTGATGGGAGCCCTGTGCCAGTCACTTTGGAAGTGCATGAGGGTCCCAGGAGGTGGCCAGGAAAGGAAAAACAGTGCTTCTTGCAGGCCTAGATCTGGGCCAGGCATTCAAAGAACATACTAATTACAAAACAGTAAAACATACTGAAAGGTCCATACAATACCATATAGCTGTGTGAGGCTCATGTATACATGCTTGTAAATATACATGGATGTGCATGCATGCAGTTATGTATTAATATGCATGTTGTATATTTACACTCGCTGTATGTTTAAGTGTATTGCTGTATGTGTGTGTATGTATGATTCCATAACCATGTATGGGTATTGTGCATATGTGTACAGTTTGTGTGTATGTGTGTGGCATGCAAAAATAGCTTTCTGAGGGTTACTGTGGTCAAGCAGCTTACCTAACCTGTCCCACCAGTAAGCTGGGCAGAGGGCAGGGGGCTGATCACTGCTGATAATAGACAAGACAGAGGCAAAGATCCAGGCAAGACTTATTGCCTGGTGCAGCTTAGGGACAGCAGGCAGGCTGCCCTGGCTTCAGAGAACCCTTTGAGGGGCTGCGGAAGGGAAGCAGGTCAGGGAGGTGGCTGTGACCACAAAGCAATCAGTCAGAGCCACACACCAATCTGCCACACTGCCTCCTATGCCCTCAGCTTGGGTGTAAAGGAGGCATGCTCATGGGAGCTTCCCAGCATGAGCAACAGATACAAAGAAGCCTGTAGCCTTGGGCGGAGGGCAAGGAGAAGAGGAGGCTGGAAGCTGCCATGGGCACTGAGAGGGAGAGGATGGGACACCACTCAGACCATGTTTCTGCCACTTCCTGGAAGCTTCATATTTCGTGTGGAGTTGCAGACACATGCACACCCATTCTTCTCCTAACTAGTTAGACGACAGTGTGCAGAATGCTTACTGGTGATGCAGTCCTCCCCATCAAAATAGACGGTAAGCGGAACTTGAGACAACCACCGCTAAGGTCAGGAAGGTACATGGCTCCATGCTTTTTGAGAACCTGCCTTGAGCCTGGCTTGCAAGGCAGGGCTAACAAACAGGGCGTAAATGTTTGCAGAGGGAAGAGCAGCAGAGGGCGGGGCCGCTTGTGATCCCGGATGTCGTGGGAAGTGGAGGAGGTGGAAAGGGCACACCAGGGTGGTCTGGTGGTTGGGATGGCCGCATTCCTGGGAACGGTTGCCACGAAGCATTTTCCCCCTGGCTTCTCCATGGCAGCGACTATTGCTTCCCAGAGTGTTATGAAAACCTGCAGTTACCCAGCCGCCTCTGGGTGGGAGTGTCCAGCCCTTGGCCTTCCAATATACACTGAGTCAAGACAGGGTCAGTGCAGAAAGTGGGGGCCTGTCCACACCTCCCATGGGGCTGTGGTTAGGAATGTGGGGACTGGGAAGGTGAAGGAGACTGGCTGGATGCCACTGCCGCTCCGCCTGGCATGGCAGCCATCCTGTACACAGCATGCTCTGGGGCTGTCCGCAGTTCCATGACGTCACTGGGATCTGGAGACACTTCTCTGCCTTGGCACTGAGTGAAAGCCAGAACTGTGGACTGATCCTGGGAGTGATCTCTGGGCAGGAAACTGTGATGTGTGGCTCAGAGGAGGCTGCCCATGCTACATCCACTTGGGGATGGCTCAGCTTTGCTCTCGCCTGCTTTCCCAATGATTTTCCTTTGGGACTTATTTATTTCCTGTCTCCCCGCCTTTGCATGTGTGGGTTGCAGCAGAGGACATGAAGGGAGAATGGAACTATCTGGAAAGGTAGTCCCAGCTACAGTGTTCACAGTAGAGGAAAAAGTAAAAGCCATCCAAGCCAGGAACTTCCCAGAGCTGGACCACCTTGGCTGGTGGCCCCCAGCAGGAAACGATGTAGGGAGTACCCTGTGGGTAAGCTAGGCATCAGAGTCGTGGCCCCCTTACTCCTGAGGCAGGGTGTTCACTCCTCTGCCATCTGACTAGGTGTCCAGGGCACTGTGCCACACGCCATTTGGGCAGCTGTGTCCCCCTAGAGTTGTACTGGTCTTCTTCCTGCTGATAGTGGATTGTCATGTCATAGTGCTGTCTCCATGACCCACTGTGCGGTTGCCACCCAGCAGACCCATGCTTCCCCACCATGCACAGAAGTTGGATGGGTCCTGAGGCAGCTATATGTGAAAGCACCTGTCTTTGTCTCCTGCTCTGCTCCATGTGGAGTTCAACCAACATCTGTTGAACCAACATCTAGTTGAAGGCACATGGGGGTCATCTCACCCAGCACCAGACACCTACCCTTGGCAACCCTGCACTACCGCTTGACACCTCTCAGCATTTGACAGTCCTCAAGATCAAGGTCTTCACATTTCAAGCAGGAGGAAACCACACAATGACCCATTCCCATAACGTACATGTGCAAAAAGATCAGAATAAAACTCATTCTTTTGTACCCTAACTAAAAAGACAGTGACAGCAAAAATAATGAATTGTGAGTGATACATATACGTAAAGAAGAAAAGGAAGAAGAAGAGGAGGAGGAGGAGGAAGAGGAGGAGGAGGAAAGAACTGCTGCACATGGAATTCTGGGAACTGCTTGACCCTTATTCGAAACCTTAGGCCTGGAAAGTGGTGGTGCCCAGCCACCTTTAATCCCTGCACTCTAGAGGTAGAGGGAGGCAGATCGCTCTGAGTTCCAGGCCAACCTGGTCTACAAATCGAGTCCAGGACAGCCAAGGCTACACAGAGAAACCCTGTCTCAAAAGAACAACAATAAAAAAAAAAGAAACAAAACTTTAGGTATTCCTTGGCTCCACCCCTTCCCTCCACCCACACCATGGTCATCAGTGATTGGTCCAGCTTCACCTTGAAAACAAGCCCCAAGCTCCTGGCCTCCTACCACTGCCCCAGAGCTCTGCTGGCTGTCACATTCCTATGGTCTCTTTGCACCTGCCTTTTAAATGTCATCCCTTCATTCAGAGCCTGTCAGTGATTTCCCATTCTGTGTAGGATAAAGGACAAAGTCTTCCCAGTGACTTAAAGATGATTGGGCTTTTATTACCTCCCTGATCTTCTGTCCTGCTCCGTCCCCCTCATGCTGTGCTCGGGTCACACTGACCTTCTTGGAGATCTTGAACGCGGAAGTGAGCTCCTAGCCCAGGCCCTTTGCACTCACTAACCCAGCTGCATGCATTGTGTCTCTCCCTCGTGGGTCTGTGGCTCTGCTCTACTCGCTAGAGTCACTGTTCAGTGACGGGCCTTCTCAGTGAGACCTACCCTAACCCCTCTGCTCTGAAAATGCACCCCTACTAGAGGGGTCCCCGTAATACACACTAGCTCCCTGATCCTTCTTCTTGCCTCCCTAGCCTCAAAGAACTCCAAGTGCTTCGACAAAGGGGGTTGTTCTCTACAGGACCACAACTCACTACGAGTGGTGTGTCTGCAGCATGGCTTTTGTCAGGCCACTCTCTTCTTTCCCAGAGGCAGGTTGGTGCACAGTGAACACACAAGCAGCATTTGTTAGGCGACCGAGCACTGCTTGAGCCACCGCCCTTTCCCTCAGGACCTTGCATGGTGCTGTCGCCCACTGTCCAGACCAGTGGTTCTCAACCTGTGGGTTGCGACCCTTTTGGGGGGGTTGAACAGCCCTTTCACGTGGGTCGCCTAAGACCTTTGGAAAACACAGACATTTGTATTACAGCTCATAACGGTAGCAAAATTACAGTTATGAAGATGTACTGAAAATAACTCTATGGTTGAGGGGTTCGCCACAACATGGGGAACTGTATTAAAGGGTCACAACATCAGGAGGTGGAGAACCGCTGCTCTGTAGACGGTTCCTCCTGCGTCTTTCCGTCTACAACTCAGACAGAAGCCCACAAGATGACCCAGGAGCTACATCAGCAGTCAGATTTGGGGCTGGAGAGATGGCTCTGAGGCTAAGAGCACTGGCTGCTCTTCCAGAGGTCTTGAGTTCAATTCCCAGCAACCACGTGGTGATTCACAACCATCTGTAATGAGATCTGGTGCCCCCTTCTGGTGTGCAGGTGTACATGCAGATAGATCATTGTATACATAATAAATACATCCTTAAAAAAAAAGTCAGATTTGAAGAGGAAGGGGTATCTGTCCCCTCTATCCAGGTGGAGGTCACTTGTCCCTTAGCTTCCTCCTCCCTCCCTGGGTTCACTCTGGTCACTCTCGTATTCGGTGTTTCTTACATCTCAACAGCTACAGGACAGACTTGGTTCCTCCTGACTGGGTTGCCTCTCCAACCAGCGCTGGGGACTGTTGGTCCTGAGCCTAGGCAAAGATGGCTTAGGGTGGTATTTGAGGGACAAGCCAAACACCTGGGCTGAGTGCCAGGTAGATTCACCCGCTAGTGGTGGCCCTTGACAACTCTGTGAAGGCCCGAGTCCCCGTTTGGTGGGCTTCTAGGGAAGTATGCAGTTGATCTGTAAGGCTTCATACTCTGTTAAGTGGATAAAGAGGGACCGGGCTCAGGCAGCCCTCTTGGCCCCACCCTACCCTTCTGCCCTGGCCTGAGCTAACTTCCAAGCCCTTAAAGAGGCAAAGTCACCGCTGCCACTCATGGGGCAGCAGCAAAGCTGTGAGGCTCTGCCATAGACGTGGAATCCCCAGTTTGGGTGGCACATCCCAGCTATTGGCCAGGCAGAAGGCAGGCCTTAAAGAGGAACAGCTCTGGAATGAGATGGTGTCCAAGTTGCAGGCATCATCTGTGAATCCCCAGATGCCAGCCTGCCTCCTGGATGCCTCTTGCTGAGGTTTTCCAGGCCTGCCTGCTGAGGTTAGTAAATCCCCAGGGACCGCCCATGTGTTGGAACACGGCGGGTGCTCTGACATGCAGTTCACAGACAGGGAAACTAAGGCAAGCAAGGCTTACATAACTTGTTGGGTGAGACACGGTGAAGCAGAGGTCCGCCAGGGACCAAGCCTCTTCTTTCTGTCCAGCAGCCAGGGACTCAGCTGTGCCCTGGCCTACCGACCCGCACTCTGGCACTGCTGTCTGGCTCGCTGAGTGGGCTTGCCCCCGTATCTCTCATGGGAGCAGTAGAGTGAACAGAATAGTGCAACCCACCCACCCAGCTGTACAGCGGTGGATCACCCAGCTGCCCTGGGAACCACTCTGGTGGGTTGAAGCTTCAGACAGTTTTAAATGATTTTATTAGTAGTCAAATGTTTAATTTTTCACCTATGATGGACCTTGGTTAAGGGGAGGGAGGCACTGAAGAGCACAGATATTAAAAGGCTGGTTGGAGCACTGAGGCGGTGCTAATTCTGTGCGCTTGCCATGGGGCGCTGTGCCCACGTAATAACGATATGTTGCTTTGAAATTTCTTCACAGAAAATCAGGATTTTTTTTTAATTTCATAACTCATGGGTCTCCGGCTAAGTGGGGAAAGGTTTCATTTGGCCTCTGTGACTGTTACTAAAGAATGTACCATCATCCACATCGGTGTACATCAATAACCCTGGCACTCCAGGGGCTGAAGAGGAGGAGGCTAACCTGTGCTACTAACCAGGACAGTTTCTCCAAAACTCAAAGGGAAAAAAAAAAAAAAACACAACCAAAGATTATGTTAAATATGTGCATTGTCATCCGATTCTAAGTGCCTATCAACCTAAAGATTGTATTTGATATCAAATTACTTCATTATCTTAATAGGTTTTTAATTCCAAAGAACATTTACAAGATAATATTCAGCTGTAAATGGACTTTTCCAGTCCAAAAGGCTGGAGCAAGGGCAGCCTGAGGACACTGCTAAAGTGCCTCAGGTTCCACAGGGGTAAACACAAACACTGAAGATCCGTCCTTTTTCCGCCCACCAAGCAGCAGGTCTCCTGCTGTGTGTCACACAAGCCCACCCTGGTACTCAGGGTCTTGCTTTGAGTTCAACTTTCAAGTTCATCCAAAAGGGCAAGCCAGTGTGTCAAGGTGGGTGCTACTTTTCAGGGCCCTCCCTGGTCTCTTCAGACAGTCCCTAGTACATACCCATATGTCACTATGGTCCACAAAGCACAGAGCTCCACAGGGCAGTGTTTGGAGCCTGTGGTCCTCTCCTGTAGTGCATCTCTGAGACGAGTGCCTGTCTGAGAGGGGAAAGGGGGTCACGTGTTAGCTGATGCCACTGTATTTGGTTTGGTTTGCCTGGAACATAAGAAACTAACTCAAGCAAAAGTCTTACCGTTAGAATTCTTACCATTTCTTCCAGAATGTTCTCTCTGCATCTCCATTTTAACCAAATTTTTTGATGGTGACTGTTCCAGAATCTCAGAAAAGTTGGATTTGGGGGATGTTAACTCAGTTGGTAGAGTTTTTGCCCAACATGCATGAAGGTCTGGGGTTTACGCCCTGTGTAAATCCAGGCACAGTGGCACGTGCCTATAATTGAAGCACCTGGGAGGTAGGGGAAGCAGTATCAAATGTAGGGTTTCATCAGCTACATAGCAAGTGTGAGGCCAGCCTGGGCTATATGAGACCCTGTCTCAAAAGAGCAAAACAAAGACACAAAGATGTCAAAAACATGCGAGAAGCATACAAGCATTCCCTTCTCCCCTTTTCACCGCCAAGCGCTCACGTCGCCTGCCTTCCTCCATCTGCATTCTTTTCGGGTCTGTCGGTGAAGTGAGTTCCTAAAACAGTACTTCACAGACTGGTTCGTTAAGACAAAGTCTTTTTCATGACCACAGTACAATGGTCAGGATCAAGACACTGAGTCCGGTCCACTAAAGGTATACGGGATGTGTGCTGTAACCCATCTAAGCCCTGTGTGTGGCCCTACAGTCTTCCCGGATGGGCATCCGGTCTCCCTGCTGTGTGTTCACCTGGGACAGACCTGTGGCCTCAGACCATATCAACCTATGGCCTTGGAGCGCCATGGCCTTGACTGCTTAGGAAGGAGCTGTCTCTCTGTAGTCTGGCTTGTCCCAGAGGTCAGACTCAGGTCATTTGCTCTTGAGTGAGATCATGTCCAGCCATTCTATCAGGAGGCAGTGCTGTATGTAGGTCCCGTGTCGATTGTGGTTACCTGGTTAAAGGGGAGGCTGCCTGTTCCCCACGGTCAAGGGTTTCCTTTGTGATTCTGTGGGGAGGGCACTGGAAACCTACCAGTGTTTGGTCTTTTACCCTTGGCCTCCATTGAGTCTTCATGCCTGAAACAGTTGATAATATCGTGGTTACCAAATCATTTCCCAATTTCATCATTCCTTCTAAATATACTAGTTGGCTTTTTACCACAAAGGATAGTCTTATGCTTGTGTGTATTTCTGTGTGTGTGTGTGTGTGTGGTTTGCCTGCATGTGAGTGTGTGTATCACATATGTACCTGGTACCCTTAGCCGCTGAGCCATCCCTCTAGATCTTTTGTTGTTTGTTGGTGTGTTCGTTTGAGATAAGGTCTCTCATTGGATAGGCCAGGCTGGTCCTGACTTTGTGATTCTCCTGCCTCTGCCTCTCACATGCTGGGATTATAAAAGTACACACCATGCCTGACTTTTCCTTGGCTGGTATTTTTCTTATTGATCATCAAACTTGGGATAAAGTCAAGGTTATTATGTGTGCCAGGCAAGTGCTCCACAGTGGAGCCACACCCCCAGCATCTGGGCACTAGGAGAAGTCCTTGGTGCCCATCTCAGTGCCCCTAGGCACTGCTACGTGGCTGAAAAGGTATTCCAAGTGAAGGTCATGGCTTCGTGTCTGCTGCAAGTCCCTAGTGTTCTGGAAAGCTCTACCCTAAGAGAATATCTGCTGGGAAGCCTGTCCCCAGGTGGCCTGGCTGGAGTGAGAATGAGGCCATGTGTGAGCCTGTTGAAGGTCCTCTGGGGTCACGTCTCACCACAGATTCATCCGTCTATCAACCCCAGCTGAAAATGTGACCCAAGGGAAGCGCTGCCTCAGCCAACGCCATTTTGTATTTCCTCTCCTTCCTGGGATGGAACAAATGGCCCTTCAGGGACAGTGAACCTGTCAGTAATGAAGTTGTGAGAGGAGGAGGCTCCCCCAAGAGGGTGGCTGCTGGGGAATGGCTAATGGATTAATGTGGTGGCCAGCAGAGCCTGGGAATTCCTGGCCCCCTTCAGCCCATGAAGCCTAACCAGCCCTGGCTTGTTGGAGCTCCTTGACCTCCCATACCTGGGGCATTTGCTTCTTTTGGGGAAACCCCGGAGCACTTCAGGCCCACCCATGGCCACCCCACCCTGTTCTCCATGAGTATTCTGAGGCTGCCCAGACACAGCTCTGTACCCACCTATCCTTACAGGCCCTGAGTACCAGATTGGCCCCCTGGAAGGTGCCTGCCTGTGCCTCAGTCTCCCGGGCACTAAGATTGAGATCACAGGGTCACAGCCTGCTTATCAGATCAAATCCTCTGGGTTAACCTGGGTGCTGCAAAGTGTCCTTCCTTATCTGAGAATGTGCACATGCATCAGAACAGGAGCGTGTTCTGTCCGTCAGTCTCCATACATGTAGGAGTCCAGGGCTCAGTGTCAGGCAGGCTTGCACGTTGTGTATGCTCTCCCTCTCTGTCTCTTGCGAACGAGCAGGCAGGAGTGGACGAGAGTGCTTTTTGAGGATGGCAGCCCCTGTGTATCTCACAGAAAGTGACAGCCACACAGTGAGGAGAGACTTGTGTGTGCTCTTGTCACCCACAGAGAGTTAGTCCCAGGACCCAGCCACAGTTTTCTGTAGAACTTGAGGTGATTCAGCCCCCTTGTCTCCATACCAACCACTGCTGGTATCTCTGCATCTCTCCTCCTGTAATGTGTTCCCTGTTTGGCCTGTCTTCCCAATTCCTCCCTCCTCATCCTACTCCTCTTCTTCCTCCTCTTCCTCTTCCTACTCTTCCTCTAGAAGCCTTCCTCAGAAAGCACTATTGCAGGTAGACTTCCAGTGACTTCCGGCAGTGCTGCTTGTACTTTTTAACACTATGATATTGCCTTGTAGCTATGTGAGCTACACCAGACACTGATAACCTGAATCAAAGGTTGCCGAGGAAGGTTCTAAATGCAATATATGGCCTCAGGCAAGGCTAGCCCGGAAGATTTATTTATTCGTTCCATTTCTTTCTTTCAGCAGTTAAAAGTACAAACTGCTCTTACAGAAGACTCCAGTTCAGTTCCTAGCACCCACGTGGGACAGCTCACAACTGCTAACTGTGGATTGAGCAGGCGCTGCCTCAGGTAGCCAGCACTCTTAGTCACAGAAGGCAGGTCCCCAGACCCCCCCCCCCCCGTGAGTTCTGGGAGCTGCAGCTGCACTGCATTTTTCTCAATGCTACAGTTTAATTTGTAACTTAAGAATGAACGAATCAATAGCAGCTAGTCGGTTGGAGCCATCATAAAAACGGATTCCAGTAACAGCTATGTGCGTCTGTGCTGTGGCCGCCCTGCTGGTATGCCTGTGAGATGACAAAAGATTGTGATGAGGGGCTGGCGGGAGCCTGGTTTTGCAGTTGGAGGTCCAGTTGCAAAGCTAACACAGATGTGATTACTCTTCACAGTCTCACAGATGGAAGGTTCATGCATGCTGTAATTCTTGGCCACCACGGCATACAGGTTTTATTCTCTTTCCTTATTAAGTAAAAAAAGTCTACCTTTTTAACCTAGAGAGCGTACAGCTTCTCCTTGCACAACTGTGTTGCCCCTGTAAGTACTCTTACTTGATCATAAATATTGCAGTATCCCAGCAGCCAATCTTCTTAACCCTGCTCAGTATCTAACAGGCAGGTAGCATATACAGTGTGGGTAAATCACAGGGACCATCCACATCCCAAGTGAGAGGGAACAGGAAACTGGCATGTGACTTAAAACCCGTGAGTGGATTTTTCATTTTGTGTTTTCAGAGCATGGTTAGGGTGTGTGGCTTAAACTGCAGAAGGCCACCCTGCAGGTGAGGTAGCACCTGGTGTCCTGGAGGCCTAGATGTGAGTGAGCACGTGTAAGAGATGAGAGAAGTTCAACATGCTCATTCTCCAGTCTGGGTCACCTGTGCTGGCCACAGGCCTCTGTGTGGAGCACTGACCTCTAGCCCTGAGATGGGATGGAGGCAGAGCACTCTAGGCCTGCGGAGCAATGCACTGAATTGCAGAGAGAAAGCCTCAGAATGGGCTGACATGCTGGGCATCTCCTGAATACCGGCCCACCAGGCCCTCTATGGGGGCTGTTGAAGTGACTGTTAGAAGAATAAAACAATGACCCAACACTAGAAATACACTCTGTATTTGCTAGCATCTATATATACAGTGAGGACTGGGAGAGGTGAAGGAATTTGCCCAGAGTCACACAGCTATAGATGTAGCGTCAAGATTTGAACTTAGGGAGTTTGGCTCCAAAGTTTGGCTCAAAGAAGAATAACTATGAAGCTCAAAGATGCGTAGACCTGCCAGCAGGCTGCAGTGAGGGGCCACAGGCTAGGCCTGGAGGCAGCAAAGCCTGGCTGGGCCAAGTGGAAGGGCGAGGGCCTTCCTCTGGAACCGCGCCACCAGGTTCACGTGGAGCCTGACAGCTCCCAAGGGCAGCCGCGGGCTCTTCCCATGACATCATACTGCCTCAGAACTCTGAGGCCAAGGATTCTTGGAATGCTTGATTCATCCTGGAACAAAAATAATACTGCGTATTTATAACATGCCTTTGTACCCCAAAGGCTTTCCTGGGCTTTATTTCATTGAAAGCTCGGGCCAGCCTTGTGACTACACAGGAATCAGAGAGGTGGGAAGCCACCCTGAGCAGGCCCGAGCAGAGGTGTCCATGTTCCCATGCCGCAGTTAGAAATGCTGAGGCTCAGGCACTGTGTGGCTTGACAAAGCCACTTAGCAAATCATGGGTGAATGAGGCGCCCAAGAACCCTGGTGTCCGACAAGAGCAGGATGAGGAACTCATGAGCCACCAAGTTTCCCCAGCAAAGACACTTCCTTTTAGCTTCTGCCTTGCCAGAGATAGAGCCCGTAGCTCTGCCCTCCCTCCTCCAAGGGGCAGCAATGAAGCCAAAGGGCCACCCTGAAACTTGGCCCCAGCCGTATCCCCAAGACTCTAGCCACAGGCACCACAGAGGAGATGGGCAGAGGATTGTTCCCAGTGCAATTGGAACCCAAGGCCATGCATGGCTCCTGTGGTTCACCCCAGACAGAGTGGAGCCCAGGCTGGAAGACTGTTTAACATACAGCTTTCCTTCCCACAGGCCCCAGCCGCCTCCTGTCCCGCCCCTTGTCGCCTAAGCCTTTACTTCTGCTTGTCTAGCCCTTCTGCACCCCACATTGTCTCAGGATGGCCCGCAGCGCCCACACACATACACACACACCGTGACTTTGGCCTAAGTTCTCCTCATAGTGCTTGTGGTGACTCTGCAGCAATTTGCTGGCAACCCTGGACCTCAGGACCCTGGAACCTTGAACCAGGAAAGCATAGTGGTCAAGATTGTACATGCAGGAGCCAGAATACCCAGTTCTAAGCCAAGCTCTGCTGGCCACTTGCAGAGTAGGACAAGACATCCTCCCTGTGCCCTGCTGACCTCACTGTAAAGTGGGGTAAGCAATGGTACCTCCCCCCGATGGTGAGCAGAAGCTGTGCCTGGCATACTGTACATGCATCGCCTACGTTGTCTGTTTTTGTCACTATGACTCTGTCCCCCTGATGCCTCAAGTCCTCTGTTACCTCCAGCCCTCTGAGAAGGGCTGTCTCCAGGGTGTTCAGCCCGCATACTGCACAGAACAGTGTGCTCCACCGAGTGCTGGGCTGTGACTGTCGTGATCTCAGACATTCCTGAATGGAGGGCTGTCATCGTCTCTCTGCTCTAGGCTCTGCACGTTGCATGCTTCAGCCCCTTCAGCCCCAGGAATAGACTGAGCCCTTCTCTCTGCTTGATTGCCCTTGCCTTCTGTCTCTGGTCATAGCTAGATCTAGCTTCTGTAACTGGTAGGCTACTGTCTCTGAACCCTGGTGTAGGTATTGAAGTACCCACTGTGGGTTCATGAAAGCCCAGGACACCCAGAGTTGCGGTTCCTACAAGTGATTGCAGAACAGGCTGGGAGGAGAGGCGGGGTAGGGTGGGCAAGTATAGACAGTGACCATGGTGGACACCAGGAGGGGCAGAGGCAGGATTCTGGGCTAAGTTAACTCCAGACGGGAATGGGGCAATGCTGAGAGGCTGCACGGGAACACCAGACACCTGCCACTCACTCACACAGCCCTCAGAGGACACTTCAGTGAGCCCAGTGACAACTTGGGTCAATCTTCAGGTGAAGCCATTTTAAATTAGGGAGTGACAGATGAACCAACTGTGGTTGGGGATGAGTGTTTTCCTGGCTGCATTGCACTCGGGGCCAGGGAGACCCTCCACAGGACAAGAGCTGGCCAGGTAGCCATCTGGCATTCAGGTATTCAGTCCACACAGTGAAACATCACACTTCTAAGTTTTCCCTGGCTTGCAGAACCCTCAGTTTTGAACTGCTTCTTTCCAACCCTGAGTAAAGAAGAAAGCCGCAAAGCATGGGAGACTGCAGCATGGTATCAGGATATCAGGAGTGTTCCAGTGCCCACTAGTTCTCGGAGAGGAGAGAGGGACAAAATATACTGACTTTCCTAGCTGAGTTTCCCTTCATCCTGTAAATGGAAGCTGGAGTAGCGGTTGGCTCTTTGTTTCTGAGTTTCATGCACCAATGCTGGGCAAAGAAGCCCCTGTGCTTTAGGGAAAATGCCTCCGACACCACGCCCCTGAATTTCATCTCAGTCTTAGGCAGGACACGGGTACAAATTGCTGGTCTTGGCAGGAGTGAGGACAAGAAACATGAGCTTCTGTGCAGCTTTCGATTCACTCACTCATCCAGGAATTTTCAGAATTTTGAAGCAGACCCACAAATTATGTGGTGAAGGGTCCCACATGGAGAGAGCTATAATAAGCCAGTGGGCCTTGGACTATCTGGTTGGGAGCTATTATGAAATTTGTTTTAAAAAAATGAACAGAGAAACATTTGTCTCCATTTGGCCTGATGTTAAAACCATTAAAAAAATTTTTTTGAAGTTATTCTCCATATACTCACCTCCCAAAATGTAGCTGTGATGTGTTCTGAGAACTTTTTTTTTCCTTAGAAGTTTTAGAATAAACCAAAATCTCTGATTTCGGAACCAAAAGAAGAATCGACTAAATGAATTGTAGAAAAAGCATGCGCTGGCCATTTCCATTCCAAGACTTTTTTTCCCCCTTGTCCAAACAGCAGGTACTTCCAGGAGCTTGTGTGGAAGCTTGCTCTTGTCCACTAAGCCATCCTCTCACCTGAGAATGAGGTCACATCGAACAACAAAAAGGCCAAGTAATACACATTTTCACTTTTTGGTGACTGTACTGCCAAACTGGGTGTATGCACAATGCCCCCCAAAACCAGACCACGTGTACACACGTCTGACAACAGATACAGCCCTCTGCTCACCCACTTTTAGGAATAGAAGCAACTCACCCTGACCCAGCCAAACCCAAACCCACAGATCTCCTGGGGAGCAGCCAGCTGGCCCCTGAGGAAGGTATCAATGAAACCCAGCACCAGCAAACACAGAAGAGAGCACACTGGCTCTGGCCGGCTCACCTAGCTACCACTAATAAATATTTGTGAATGGCCAGAGCAGGGAAGCCTGAGCCACCATGGTTGGGGAACCGGGCCCAAGCCTATGTCTGTCCATGCTTCCAGTGGCCCTCTGGGCTCCTTGCCAGGCAAAGAACATGGGCCCACTGCAGTTGTTTCCACAAAGGTCTCTGGGAGTTCAGCCCTGTGCTCCTGGGAAACTGGACCTCAGAATAAATGAGGGACACACTGAAGGTGACCTTCCTGGTCCTATGAGTGGACAGGAATGGCATCTCCGAAAGCCTCAGTGGGTTTATCTATAAAGTGAGAAGAAAGGAGGATAAGGGCTCAGCTCAGTGGTGGAGCACTTGCCTAGCGTGTGTGAGGATTTGGGTTCCATCCCCAGCATCCCTTTCTCCCTCTCTCTCCCTCCCTCCCCCCTTCCTCCCTCTCTCCCTCTCTCTCCCTCTCTCTCCCTTCCTCCCTTTCACCCTCTCTTCTCCCTCACACACATACACAAGGAAAGATCCATAGTCCACCGGCGCACAGAGGACAGTCCCAGCAGTCACTTGTCCTGAGAAGGCAAACTAAAGAGATACTTTGTGTCCCTCCTCTAGTGCTACCTGCACTCCTGCTCGGCTTCTCAAGGGAAAGCTGACCCACGGCCAAAGCTCCACATACAGTCCTCCTTTTGGACCCAGTATGTCCTAGTTAGAGGTAGTATAGCTGCCTTGAAACACCATAACTGAAAGGGCTTACATTTTCATATCACTGTTCATCAGTGAAGGAGGTCTGGACAGAAACCCAAACAGGGCAGGAGCTGAGCAGAGGCCATGGAGGAGTGCTGCTTACTGGCCTGCTCCCCATGGCTCACCCAGCCTGCTTTCCTATAGAAGCCAGGACCACCAGCCCAGGATGGCACCACATACAGTTGGCTTTCTCTTGGGTTCTGTACCACTATATCAATCTTAAGGGGCATGTGGCAATTCTCAGCTGTACCCCAGTGCAGCTCAGAAGGCAGCCTGGGGGTGACCGAGACTAGCCAGAGTGCTGTGAGTGGGAAGACACTGCCTCAAGCACGGGGACACTTCTGTCCTCTTCCCCTGCCTTCCGTCCACACGGCAAAACCCTCCTACTTGGTTTCCTGGCGCAAAGCTCAGCTATGCCGCTGGCTGGTCCCTGCTGACAGAACATTGCCGTGCTCCGCCTAAAGCTCCACATTCGTGTTCCAGAGCTGTGAAAAGTCACCAATGGGTGTTGAAAACACAGGCTTTTCTCCTCGCTCTTCGGAGGTGTCTGCAGAGTTGAGTTCTCCTGAGACCCTTCTTACTGGTTTGCAGGCGAATCTGATGCCTCTGCACACTGGTGTCTTTGCGTGTGTACAAACTGCTTCTCGTTTTAAGGACCCACGTCAGCTGGGATTAAGGGCCCACCTGGTAACTTCATTTTAATGTGTTCCTATCTTTAAAATCCCAGTTGGCTCCAGAGAGTCACATTCTGAAGAATGGAGTTAGGGCTGTAACACATGAATATTATCAGATAATGCTGACCCAGGGCACATAGCTGGAGGGCGGGGCAGAGGCAGGAGGGTTCCCCACACCTTCTGTTGGCCCTTTCAGATCTTTCTTCTGTATTACCTACATTGGCCTGTCATGTGGCATGGATGAAATGTTGCTTTTTAGAGAAAACTGGATGGCTCATGGGAGGCTCAGGAAAAGTGTTGAAATGACTAAGGATCAGGCTCTGGTCGCCTGCTCCAGTGTTCGGATGAAGAGACCCTGCCAGTTTACTCTGTAACCCCTCTTCTCCACCTCTCCACTCTCCTTTGTAGACGGCAGCAAAGACCCCCAGGAGGGAACAAGCCCCAACAGCACGGTGACCATCAGCCAGGCAGTGCCAAACACAACAGGGACCACCAGAAATCCTACCAAGGGGGTTCGGGTCCCCACCCCTCAGGGAGGCCCACACACCACGGCTATAGCCAGAACCGACGCTGGCACCATGGCAATACGAAGCATCCGCCGGGAGACAAGGGAGAAGCAGGCAGCCACCGCAACGCCAAAGAGGCCGTGCCCGTTGAGAACCCCAAACTTGAAGACAACCCGGGAGACACTGGACACAGTGGCCTGGAGCCCCCCGGCAGCCCTGATGTTCTGACCCCAGCAGCTTCTGAGAGGCCCGCCCCTCAGATGCCAGGGGGACCGGAGGCTGAGACAAAGCATAAAGACAGTGTTGTTCCCGAACGCCTCGGGGAGCGGCCCAAAATCACCCTGCTGCAGTCCTCCAAAGACAGGCTGAAGCGAAGGCTGAAAGAAAAGGTACCGGTAATTGAATTTTCCTTGTTCTCTTGCACCCGGGAGGACAGCTGAGAGGTAGGCGCATTGATGGGTGTACCTTGCTGGAGCGTCATGGGTTGGGACAGGGGCTTTTCCTAAAGGGTCGGGTAGACCCACCACACCAGGTGATCATTGCCATGGGTACCACCAGGGCCCCACAGGGAAAGCCCACAGCAGCTGTACTTGACGGCCTTCAACACATACTAGCTCCTCATCTCCTCCCCATCCCCCCCAGAGGTGTCAGAGACACAGGGAAATCAGGGAAATTACTAGATGCCATGGGGCAGGGAGCTGGGTCCTGCTAGCCCTGCTCAGGGAGTCAGACAAAGGATCCCACCCTCATGCGCCACGCAGTTCTCGAGTGGGAGAGCGGCTGGTTTTGCACCTGGACCCAACATGGTAAGTGAAAGTTCCAGAGTGCTTAAGGTGTCACTGTGTCACCTGAAGGGAGTGGTGTCCCGGAGGAGGAACCACCTCCCCTGTGTGCACGGCCACGGAGAGCTGCAGATGGAGCCTCACATCTCCATACAGCTAGAGCTCCCGAGTTGAGAACAGAGGACCAGCAAGGTGCCTCACTGTGTCACCCGACCCCGATCCTCAGCCATGTCCCACACTCTAGCAGAGGGGGCCATTGTGTTCTTGGGCCACAGGCCTATTCTGTTTAGGTGCGTACAGTTTTTTGAAAACTTCATGCCACTTTTTGTCTTTCTATTCTACAGACTTATCCCAGTTACTGGGCCCTCTCATACAGGCATAGGCTTTATTTGTTTGGTTGGTTGGTTGGTTGGTTTGGTTTTTTAAATTTTTCCTGTTAGAAGCACCAGCCATTTGAATACCACATAGAAAGACTCCTCAGTGCTCAGTATTTGTGTGTAAAGGGACACCCAGCACAGTCTGCATGGGATGCTAAGCCAGGGACAAGTCCACATGATTGACCATGCATTTAGAGCGGGACAACTGGAGGCCACTCCCAGCACCACTGCAGGCATTCAGGGGATATGACAAGATGGCCACCCTGAGCTTGGCCTTCCCCACCTCATCTTCTCTTTGACCCTGTTTTCCATTTATCTATCATCTTACTATGTTTTTGATAATTCTCATTAAATCATTTCTAGGTGAAGGGATATGGTGGATAAGTGGGGAGGGGGAATCCTGGGTAGAAAGTAGAACTCAACAAGCAATGTCAACCCTGGACATCAGAGAAGTTAAGGAAAAAGTCTGCCAAGAGCATGTATGGCATGAGGATCTCTGGTAGGAGTTACTGAGCACACAGCGCCCTTCTTCCTGAGCTCTCCCTTCGTCCTTCAGGCCATCCCAATCCCGATGAGACTTCAGCCCCGCTCAGGTGTGTTCTATTTGTATTTCCCATACTCCCAGGAGGAAGTGACAATAGAGACAAGCAGTCCTCAGCCAAACAAGATGGACAAGTTGATGGAGATTCTGAACAGCATGAGAAACAACAGCAGCGATGTGGACGCCAAGCTCACCTCCTTCATGGAGGAGGCCCAGAACTCCACCAACTCTGAGGAGATGCTAGGAGAGATTGTGCGGACCATCTACCAGAAGGCGGTGTCGGACCGAAGCTTCGCCTTCACAGCTGCCAAGCTCTGCGACAAGATGGCGCTCTTCATGGTCGAGGGGACCAAGTTCCGGAGCTTGCTCCTCAACATGCTCCAGGTAACCGGACACCGACAGCTGCTGCCCCGCTCCCTATCTCTCCGATGAGGGTTATTGCTAGAGAGAGGGCTGCGAGTCCGGATGGTGGTTGAACTTGTCCCGCGTTCCTTCCTCCCTTGCCCGATTAATAATAGAAAATAAGAAGGCATCAAGGGGTGAGAGACTAGCGGCTGGATTTGTGTGTGTTGTGTGAGTGCTCCATGGTTACAAAGGACCAATATAATTTTATAGGCGTTTTTTGTTCGACCGGCCTTTCTCTTGTTCTATTTTCATGATAAGGCTATTGGCCCTACGCTTTGACCTCTGCATGTCTGCGCCGTCATGAACTTGTTGTGGACCTCTCTCTTCCCCCTCCTCCTCCCTTGCCTCCCAACTTCCCCCTTCTTGTTCCTTTAGCCCCCAAAAGCTTGATGGCTGTACCCTTGGTGTAGCAGGGATGGCAAAGCCTTGTGGGTCAGGATGAGGACACTCTGTCTGCTGTTGCACTAAGGTCCAAAGCAGGAGGAAAGCATGGCCATCCAAGATTTTCTCGGTGCCTGGTTGTGTGCCTGTTGTGTATGGTAACAGCTGACTGGTGACCCCAGATCTGGTGACATAAAGGAGGACAGCATGGCAGCCATATCAGGACAGAAGAGCTTTTTGTTTTGTTTTTTGGGTTTTTTTTTTTTTTTACTCTAAATGGGGGAAAATGTCTTTCCTGTTATTTTGCATAGCAGAGCCAAGTTTAGATACAGATTGTGTTATGAGGCCTACCTGGTAAAGCAACCTCCTGGAAGTGAGGAAGGCAGGGATACAGGCTAAAGGGACCACCAGCAGTACATAGGTGAGTTGGGTGACCCTCTGCCAGAGTGCCCAAGCAGTGCCACTTCTGAGAGCTGAGGGGCCTCCCCTCATAATTACGCTTGGACAACAGCTGCCCACAGGGCACCTGGCCACCTGGTTTATGGTCTGCAGTGCTGTCCCTGAAAGCAGAGGGGAGATCACTGCTGGCCCACCTGCCTGTGGTGCACTGGGCCCCGTGCCCGCCTGTCCTCTTCTGTGTGTGTCTCACTGTCTGCAACCTGAGCCTCCCTGGCCAGCCCCAAGCTTCTCTCCAGCCTCAGGCTGTGATCAGGTTGCCATTCCTGGATCACCCATGCTCCCCTGGTGATGAATTCCCGCATTACCTGAGGGATTTGCACATCGGCATGTTCCTCGCAGGCCGGAATGTCCTGGGAGAGTGGAGAGGGTGACAAACAGGCAGGAGAAGCCCGTCTGCCATGCAGCACCAGGCTCAGGGGAGTCAAGGGCACAGCTGGCCTCAGACTTGGTTTGGGATTTCTTTTTTTCCAGAGAAGGGTCAGGGTGGAGCACAAGTTCAGGACCATGGCTGCCGGCCGCCAGCGATCCATGCAGCAGGCAGGCACACAGGCTTTGTGGCACCCAGGAAAGATAACTGGCCACAGAGGCTACCCCAGGATGGGTTGTGTCTTCTAGCACCCATGGCAAGAGCAATTTGAGTTAGTGAAATCGTATCATGGGCACTAGCTGACAAGCCAATGTGGAGTGAGTGCTCTGAGACACAGTTGGACGAGCACTAAACGGAAAACCTGAGGCTACACATAGTCCAGGCTTCAGCAGTCGAGGCCTTGGGAACGGGCACAAGTGACCTCTCTTTTCTTACTGCTCCAAGGCCTGGCCCTGAATGAAGCAGTCTTGGGTTCCCCTGTCCTCGCAAACTGCCCTCCCTCACACTGTCACTCAGTAATGAGTGATACAGACTTTATGACCAGCGCCAGAGGCCAGCTAGTCCCAGGGTGCTCACATCCTGCCTGCTATTCCCCATCACCACCCTGCCATCAAGCTAAGCCTCTGACTGCACTCTAGTGAACAAACTCCCCCAAACTCAGACACCACTCCCCTGGGAAATTTGCCAGGGTCTCCCGCTCTATACTCCAGCAGCAGCCCATCTTCCTCTGCCCCATCACCTGGCCCCCTGTTCTGTCACATGACTAGCACTGACCAAGTATCCAAGGACACCAAGCAGCAGCCTGGGAGCTGAAGGTTTAAAGTATGCAAGGAAGACAGGAACTTCATCTAGTGACCACAGGAACCTGTAGTGACAAAGGAGTGCATGCCCTAGTTCCCCAGGCTCTGACAGGCCAGCATGTGCTCTGTGGTGTGCAACTGTGGGTCTGGCTGTCTGCTCAGTGCTGGAGCTGGCAGGCCATGGTCAGGGAGAAATGGCTGTTGTAAGAGGAAGGCACCAGAAACTCCCTCTCTCTCTTCTCTCGGTCAAGAATGGAGCCCCGAGAGGCTAACAAGACTCATATTGTAAGCTCCAAAGGTGCACGCTCCTGGTGACCCATAATGGTGGGAAAAGGCCATGTGCCCAACTGAAGCATTTGTGGTTCATCTGTAGGCCACCCCCAAGTGGGATTCCTCTTAACACTGGAGCCACAGATGAGCTTGGCCAAAGCCCTTTGGACTATGAGGAAAATCAAAAGTTAAATTTATTTTTTTAATTTATTCACTTTATATTCTGAGGAAAATTTTAGCTGTGCTGGGTAAATTGCTCAAGTACCCACGGATCCCATGGCCAAGAGGAAGCCTGCTTATCTGTGTGAGCCTCTTCAGGCCCTGCTGTGCCTCCCTGCAAACAAGGCGGTGGCTGGTAGAGCAGGCCTTTCTGAGAAGCGTAACTCGTGGCCACTTGCCACCCAACCTAGCAAGTCTAAAAGGAGAAGCGACAGACCTGGGGACTCACCCACTTTCCCTCTTCACACCTCTAAGGAAGTCTGTCTTCACCGCCCACAGCGCCCTTCCCTCCTGTCATTCTCCCTGGAGTTCCTGATCTGTGTCCTCTCAGTCCCACTTGACTCTGGATCTCCAGCCAGCCCCATGTTCAGTCTGGCAGGCCGCTGTCTGATATGGCTGTCACACAGGCTGTGAGGCCCCGCTTAGTGACATGCACTGCAAAGCGACCAGGTGTGAAGTGTCCCATGCACACCCCACCTGGCAGCTGTCTCTGGATGTGGCTCTCCCTGGCTGAGTGCTCTTTCAGCCTGGGTTTTGGCATGAGGAGTCGGAAGCACGGCAGGGAGAGGGCACCCTTGAGTGTGGTGAGTACTCAGCTGCAGAGGTCCAAGATTCCTGCCAGGTTGGACTTCAGCACCCACAAAGTGGGAAATGGGGTGTGGAAGGTCCTTCCCATTTGACTCTCTCCATCACGATATCAAGAAACCTGGGAACACTGATTTCCTTCATGAGTCCCATGGGCCTCAGTGGACCCCCCAGCACCAAATCCCATGGCTCAAAATTAGTCAATGTTTACATCTACACTGGATTCAGTTTTTACCTTAAGCATGGGTCCTTTCTTAGTAGTGTGTTTATAAGGGTTCAAAATTCTATTTCTCAAGTGGCTATTTCTTAAATGTCATTCATATGCCAAGCTTGTAAGTCTTCAGTGTGGCCCTGTACTCCTACCAAGCTTCCTGTGATGCTGCCAGGCTGGTCCAGGGTCCTCAGAAGCAAAGCATTGGATGGTTTGTAAGGGAGGGGTCACTTTCATGGCTGGGCCAACAAGGCACAGACTTTTATCAATATGGCTGTCCAGCCTGAGAATGCTACATTTCAGACCCAGGTGCTCTGTGGAACAGAGACTCTCAGCCACTGTCTTTAGGGATCACATGGAGTGCTGCGGCTTCACCCTGGAGTCCTCCTCAGGCCACGTGAAGTGAATGTCACTGCCAGAAACAAGACCTAGAGACACCAGGACACTGTTGTCACGTGCCAACTAGCCCCACATACAATGAACCAGCTAAAACTTATTTCTCAACTGCTAGGCTCTTTGCTGAGCCATGTGGGGGACTCAGACTGGGTTGGTGGGAAGACAGGAGAGGGAAAACTTAGCTGTGGATAGAATGCCTTCACCTCCAACCTCATTTTCCTTTCTGTGGAGATGCTGGGCTCCGGCATCCCAAGGACCCTTTTTCACACTGCTCGTCACCGTCCTGAGACTTGCCCACCCTGGAGAGAGGAGTGACCCTCCACTCTCCTCCCCCGGGGTCCCTCTGTTCCCTGATCACACCTTCCTGCTTCTTCTTTCTTGGCCTCTGCCGTTTGTTGTTGGCATGGCCATTATGTGTTTTAGGGGAGGACCTCACTTTCACCCCCAGTGCTGACCAGGCCACCCAGTAGGGCTGGCGGCAGCCACCTCTGTGGCTCTGCCCTGCCCGTGAGGCCCCCACATCCTTCATGTGCCTAGCTAGCCAGCTTCTGCACATTGATTGTTTCCACTTCTTGGAGACTGCGGGCTACCCCTGGCCGAAGCAACCAGAAAACTCCCTTGATGCTCATCAGGGAGTTGCGGTACAATCCTGGGGAGGATGAGGGCTCCGGTTTCATGGGGAAGGAAGAATGACTGTGCCTCTTTTTATGGGACCTTAGGAATGACAGGAATCAAAGGCCTGAGCCCCCTCCACCCAGTCACCGCCCTCTACCTTCCCCTTGAGCTCAAGGAGGGCTCTCTTGCCTAGATCTTCTTGGGTAGTACAAGTTCAAGCCCTCCTCTGTTGAAATGTGTGTGCCCTGTTTAGCCAAGAGGTGTCTGCATCTGAGCTATGCAGAGAGAAGTATTATTAGAGCAGGCATCAGTGTGCCTGTAACTGAACCCAGCTCTCCCTAGCAACTGTTGCTAACAACACATCTAACAGAAGGGTGTGATACCTTTTTTTGAAAAGAGGGGGGGGAAAATCTCTTCATCTAGACCAAGTCATAAACACAGCAGGGTTGTTGTACAAAGACAACGCAAAATCAGAGTTTGGCAATTGGCCAGATTTCAAAATAGACTGCTGTCCACTAGTAGCTTTTAGAATATGACTATAGCCTCTTAAAAAGCTGATCTCAAGCTAGAGAATGGGAAGTTAGAGTTTCTAGCCAGGTTTCTGGCCTAGTTCAGCATTGTTTTTGCGCCCTTGGTATAAAGACGCAGCTGGATGGTGGTTCTGTGGGGTCTCTGGAAATGCCTTTAACTCTGCAGGGATTGGCCAGACCCTGTGATCTGGCTGCCCTTATCAGGACATCAGAATCTGGCCATAAGCCCCCAAGATATGTACTCCCCATCACATCCCTTAGCCTGCTTTCTCTCAATCCGTACCTGTGTCCTGAGTCCAAATTACAGGCTTCAGAGGAGGAAGCAGGCCGTTCCTTTAACTGATTATATGAGAACCCTCCCCTGCCCTCTGGCTCTCTTGGATTCTGGAAAATCTAAAACCATTCCCTGTATCCTAGTATACCATGCTCACAAGCCTTATAGTCTACAGAAGAAGAAAAGACAGGGCTGGCCATGGCTCTGGAGTCAAGCATTTCTGAGCTGTAGACTTCTCAAGGACAAGAGCGCTGGCTGTTGCCCTTCTCAAGCTCCTGACATCATGACTGGTACACAGCAGGTGCTCAGTAAATGCGTCCTTACCCTGGGAAGTGATGGAGCATTGAGTTTGGGGCCCCAGTGTTCCTTGGGACAGAAGCCCATTCCTGTGAGTGATTGCAAGGTGCTTTCCCCTTACATGCATGTGTGCGCACATGCACACACACACGCACAATCACACACACTCACACATGTAGAAAGTAGTTTAGCAAAGCCACAGCTCTACAGTAGTTGTATGGGCTCCTAGCTCCCATCCCATTTCCCAGGTAGGACAAGGGTTGAAAACTTGGGGATGTCCATTCCACAAAGCCACCTTATTTGGACTGTAAAGTCTATCTTAGGGAAAGGCAGGATTGCCCCTGTCCCTCACACTTTGCTGGGCCAAGGCTGCCCAAGAGAACACTCCTTTCCATCCCAGTCCATGTGACCTCCTTATACTCTGTCCCTCTGCCTCCTTCCCTGCCTGCTGCCACAGCCACAGCTGAGCCCGTGTGCATTGCAAGCAAGTAAACTAATTTTAATGTTGGCTTAGCTGGGCTTGCCCAGGAGAGAAGCGCATTGTTCTGAGCATTCCAAAGCTGGGGCAGGAGCCCTGGGCCATCACCACACACTCTCCCCTCCGAGGCTGCTGGAGCCAGCAGGGACAGGACACAGGGCTAGCAGGCAGTGCCAGCCCTTCCTCATCTGTGGGTCACAGAGGGTCCCCAGGCCCACAGAGGGTCTCATTTTCTCGAAGGCCTGGCCTCTGAGAACCCATGCTGAAAGCCAGGCTTAGGGAGGGCCATGCAGAGCTGGTACACTCATTGGCAGCCCACAGCAAGCTTGCCTCGTGTGTCCCAGGAGACCGGTGGTCACAGGAGCTTGGCCCCCTGCAGAGTCTGTGGCAAGCTCGGGCCCTGGCTGGGAGCCCTGAGACTGTCTCCACACTTAGAACTTAGCCATGCTGGAGCCAGAGCAGGTCGGAGCCATGTACCTTGCCGCAGGGGCCCTGTCTGTCCTTTCGAAGGGAGGGGGTAGATTTTTATCTGCTTTTTCCCAATTGTACGTGTCTCCTTCCAACCTTATTGAGCACCTGCTGTGTACCACATGCTCTGGTAGGCCTGGCATATGTGTCCATTCGTTACACTCTCTAGTCCCCTTATCTCTCTTGAAACCAGTCATGGGTACCGGCCAGGTCTCAAGTACTCATTCAAGGAGCGAAGTCAGTATTTAGGCCAGATCTCTCTGACTATTAAGTTGTGAGGGTAGAATGAGGACATGGTGGCTTCTTGAGGCACTGAGTCTGAGGCTCCAGAACTCTGGGGTGCTCGGTAGGGCAGAGCAACTGACAATCTGAGCATGATAACATGCTCTGAACACTAGGCTTGCCAGCACATGCTTACAGTCCCAGCATTTGGGAGATAGAAGCAGGAGGAGTTTGAGAACAGTCTGGGTTACTTACTAAGGTCCAAGCCAGCCTGGACAGTGTGCCTGGGCAGCACACTGTCTCAAACCAAACAAAGCTGTCTGGAACAAACAGCTACCCTTGGAATCCCAGGTCTCTCGGCAGGACTTCTGCTTTGGAGCCAGAGCTGAGACCCTGGGGACACATTGTGGTACGTACCTGCTACCTCCTTTCCTGAACCTGAGTGTCCAAATCCATCTTGGTACCCAGTTTCTGCCCTAGAAAAGCCCTGTAGGCTATAGTAGAGACTGAATGAGTGAATGTACCCACAGCCCTCAGCACAGACCTAGGTCCACAGTGCTGGCTTGCCCCATGGGTGCTGGGAGAGCAGGAGGCCTGACTGTCCCCAGGCAAAGGCCACCCTTTGCCAAAGGCTTGAGACATATCTCCCACTCCCTTGCAGACTCAGTTTGGGATAAGACAGGTGAAGGGTGCCTGTAAAACAGTGACCTTAGGAGAGGCCTGAGAAGTTGATGGGTTTTCCTTTCCAGCCTCCCTGGTCTCCAGGCCAGAGACCCCACCCCAAAACATCACCTGTATCAAACCATTTCTTTTTTAGTTGTTTTTTGTGTGTATGTGTTTGGGTTTCACTATGTAACCCAATCTGGCCTTGATCCCTCAACCCTCCTGTCTCCTTCAATGAGTAGGTTTGTTTAAGCTCCTCCTATCTGAGGCTTGTGTCTTTGGAACAAAGAATTATCAATGTCCTACCCTCAGCCAGCGTAGTAGTTAGTCTACTGTAAGAGTAGGCCAGAGCAGCCTTGGGTAGACAAAATGGATGGTGGTCAGGTGGCCACCACTGAAGAGGGGCACTTGTTGATCTGCTTTTCAGTCACTGGACCTAGGGAGCTTTCCCTGGTCAGGGGCGATTTCACCATGTCCCTGGCCAGGCCTTGTCCTCTTTCTTGCACGCCCTCACCTCTCACTCCAGCTCTGTTTTCCCTGATAAATCCCCTGAGAGAACTCTACCAGAAGTGTCCCTGCCCAAGGCTGCCAGGCAGGTCCCGCAGATAAGTGGGTTATCGGAGAAGGTGGCTCGGGTGTCCCAGGCCCCAGAGGGTCACCCCTGGCTGGCTGGCAGTTCACCCCAGCACCTCCTCCCGCTGCTGTTCCCTCACCCAGCCAGCCAGGCAGGAGACAGCAGATCCCTTCCCACCACCTGCCCCGGGCAGCCGCTGGGAATCTGAGCTATGCTAAGCGACTCCAGATCAGGGCATCTCAGCCCCAGACAGGGCGCCTCTGCCTGCTGCGCCACCACTGGAAAGCTGGCACCAACCAGCCAGTGGAAAAAAAAAATCTCCGTGCTGGTTATGTAACTTCTCCCCAGCCTGGCCCTTGCTACCCACCAAGGCTTCTGGCCACCCTCAACCAGCCACCGCAGAGGGGAAGGGAAGGGTCTCTTTTTCAAAAAGGGAAGGAGATAGCTCTGTTATCATGAGACCTTCCTCTCGGTCCCACCTGTGCCAGGCCCATGGATACTGAAAGAACTTGAAAGATTAAGGGTGCAGCTGAGCTCTGAGCAAGAACTCTGCAGAGTCAAGGGACCAAAGCCAACAGGCAGGCATGGTTTTAAAGAAGAAAGAAAAAAGGACCCCTGTACTGTTTTTTTTTTTCAGCATTTTTGTAAATTATGGTCACAGACAATATAAAATCAACCACTTGAACCACCAGCTCAGCAGCACCAAGGGCACTCACAATGACCATCACCCCAAACGTAAGCACTAATCTCACCAAACAGTAGCTCTCCATCCCCCTGGCCTCCACCCTGCTCTACCTCCAGGAATTCCCCACTCCGTACCACACACATGGATTCATGGGTACCACATTTCTCTTCTGAGTGTACCTTATCACATAGCATAACGGCTTTAAACTTCACTCCTGTGAGAGCATGTGTCATGTTTTCTCTTTTTAATAGCTGAATAGTATTCTGTTATATGTGCATACCATCGTTTATTCCTCCATCAGTGGACACTTGGTGTTTCCACCTTTTGGCTTTTGTGAGCAGTGTTGCTATGAGCATGGATGTACAGAATTCCTGATTTGATTCTTGTAGTTATCTATTTAGAGGTAGGATTGTTGGTTCACATGGAAATTTTATGTGTAACTTTTTAAGGAACTGCCATATGGTTTTCTGGACATTTTTAATGGAGGAAATGTAGTCAATCGAGATGCAAAGAAATTACATAAGTGAGGGAGAGGGAGGGTACTACCTCACCTGGAATCAAGCTGAGAATGGGAGGGAGTCTGTAAGATGATCTGACTAGGCACTGGAGAGGCAAAAAGGTTTAAATTAGTAAGACCTGGGAAGCTAATATGGGCTCTTAAGCTATAGAGTTTCAGAATTCATTAAAAAAAAAAAAAAACACAGATCAGTAAAGACCTAAAATTCTATATAGATAATCTAGTGCAACTCACTCATATAGATGAGAGACCAGCAGCCCGGGGAGTTATTGGGGACATGGCGGTTATAAGATATTATGCTTTTAGGCAGCTTACACTAGAGATCTCACTGTGTTTTGTTTGTTTGATAAAAATAATTTGTGTTACATTTAGAGAACAAGTGCATGCATTCATGTGTGCTTGCTTATATGTCCATGTGTGTATTGTATCTGCATGCCATAGTATGGTTGTGACGTCATAGGATAACTTTCAGCAATTAGTTCTCTCATTCTACTGTGTGTGTCCTGGAGACTGATCTCTCAGGTTATCAAGTGTGATGGCAATCACCTGTACCCACTGAACCATCTTGCCAGCCCCAATCTAGACATCCTGAGGGACTGTGTATTGCCTGTGAAGGGAGCATGCAAAGATTGGTACCCCCTATGCCAACATCTAAATTTCATGCAGACTTTATTCCCAAGCCCCTTGGGAGCCCACTGCTTGCTGGCGTTGGCATGGAGAATGCTAGTGTTTCATTCCCAGAAGCTAGAAGCTGGACTTACCTGCCGTGTAGACAGCTAGCCAGAGCAGGAAATGTAAATCTGTTCCCTGACCCTCGGCAAAAGCTGCAGCGGACCCTGAGAGCTTCTAGAAGGATAAACTAGTCATCTCAAAGTCTGTGAAGGCCTGTATAAGCAAAGGGCATATAGTCTGTGCTCCAGAGTGGACTTAAGCATACAGCCTTCTGGCCACCTGTGAGAAGTGGCCAGGGAAAGACTCTCTGCCTCCAGCTACAGCTCTAATCAGGAGGTGAGTGGACAAGAGTGAGTAGAGAAGGGAGAGACGTCTGGACAGACAGAAAGGATAACTTTTTGCACAGCAAACAGAAATGCCACACAGGTAAGAATGCCATGTGGGTCTCCAACACAGTGCTGCAAGACTATTTGCTCACTGTTTTCAGGCATCCAGATTCTGTACCCTAGATAAATGAGGGCCCCTTTACCCAGACAAAAGCCAGCCCGGCTCCCTAAAGAAGGCTGCTGGGAGGTCAAGGGCAGCCGGTGGGGTGCATGTCGTCTCTGCCTCCATGACTCCCAACCAGATGGTACTAGGTGAGAAATCCTGTAATGTTTCCTCCAACATGGACTCACCTCTGTCCTGGGGAGAAGGTAACTTACCACTAAGAAGCTGGCCACAGGCACAGGAACCTGTGTGCCAACCAAGCCCTGGGAAGTCAAGGTCAAGGTGAAGGCTCTTACATACTTCTAGGTCCCCCACCCCTTGCTGCCAAGCACCTAGCCCTCAGCTTTAAAACCTTTTCCAGTGGACCAGAACCAGAGCAGGAGCCTTTAGAGAGAAACAGGCCAGTGCCTCACTGGCCCCTCCCCCACCCCGATTCTGGCTGGTCTCCAGGCAAGGAGTGAATGACCCATTAGAGACAGGGAGCCACCTATAGGGAGTGATTGTCATTTGACCCTCTGTGTGCCCTCCGGATCCCACTCCAAATGAGAGAGTGAACAATGCTTCAAGCCAGTTTGAAACATTGGGGCAGGCATGCTCACGTAAAAACCATGCCCTCCTGGGCGGTCACCCATGTCCCAAGTGACCACAATCTTGGTAGGCCCCTGCTGGGCCCAGGCACATTTTCCAGGGTCTGTGCACACACCCAGACCTGTGAAGAAAGGTCCTGCAAGCTACCACACCATGCTGTCATAGGCTAAGCAAGGCTAACACAATATGAACATGTAGCTTGGGTGGTATTTGGAGGTAACCCCTCTCCATCGAAAGTTCCCGGATACTCACAGACCATGTGTGCTGAGTAATTCCAGGTTCTTTAGCATGGTGGCTTCCGCTAGACATCAGTCACCATGTTACTTTGGGTGTTTGAAAAATAATCTGGCCAGGCATGGTGATACATGTCCAAGTTAGGAGGGTGAGGCTGGGGGATTGTTGGATTTGAGGCTAGCCTGGGCTACTGAGTGAGACCCTGCCTCAAAACAAAACGGATTTGACCGGAGGAATACGTTTTTAAAGTAGACTTAAATGCAGAGTCCTTTGAATTCAGCCTGCTGAGCCATAGACACTTCCCTCCAGTGACCAACTTACAACCTAGAGAAATGGCAGGGACAGCCAGGTACCAGCTACCTTCCCCTGACCCTAGTGCGGACCCAGCAGAACCTGTCATGCCTTGCTCTTCAGTTAGCTGGGATCTTGATGCCCGTCTCACAACCTTAAACCAACCACTGTGGGGGAAAATCCACGCAACATCCTGTCATTCCTTCTGCACTCTCTGAAGACTTGCCCTTCCAAGTCTTTGAAAATTCAGACACCCTTCCCTATCTCCCTGGAGGAGAAGGAGGCCTATCCTTTCACGACCCTGGGGAAGGAAAACTTTCCCACACAAGCCCAGGGCCGCATGCACACCGAGATTTGGGGCTGATGCAGCCACAAAGACAGCTCTTAGCAGGGCTAAGTGTAGAGGTCCAGCTGGAGTCCTGAGCTCTGCACTGTTCTACTGTACTGAGAGGAGGGAGGGGGTGACTGTCCTCTTCCAGCTGTTCAGAAGACCAGGCCCATAAATGGGAGGTTGGGAGGAGGGTGGTTACAAGCTTCCTGGAGGAGGCGGCCCCAAAGAAGTGGGAGGCTAGGGTCAAAGCTAAGATGGGCATGTGGAGGAGTCTGTGGTGGGGTGGAGGAGGGCCAGTGCGGAGGTGTGTCCAGCCTAGGGGGGATGCTACCCAGCCAGGCCGTGACCCTGGCAGAGTAACCACACTGGCCTGTTCATCCTGCTGGCGCCAGCCTCCCACGAGTTCAGGCCAAGGCTGCATTTTAATCCAAAACTCGGACTTCTATCTCAAGTGTTGTAAGCTTCCTGCCAGCCTCAAGCCTCCAGAGGTAGCAGGGGTTAGGCAGGGCAGGGTGCTCATCTAAAATCCAGACCAGACTTAGGGAAGGGCTCCAGACCCCAGGGCTTCACCTAGCAGGTGGCATCAAGAGCCTGGCATCCTTCTAGGTCCACTCAGAAGCTGGCTTGGCCTCCTGTGGACAGGCCCCTCCCCATTCCCAGATTGTAGTTTCTGAGTACCCTAGAGGGATCCTGGGGAGACTGGAAGTCTGGAGCCAGCCCCTTGCCTAGCTGCATCGCCAGCCTAAGTGTACCTATGGGGAAAATGAAAGCCTGGGTGAGGTCCCGTCCTGGGTACGCAGCCCTCTAACCACCACTCACCAACCCCCTAGTGCCTGGAACTTGTGAGGTCAGTTGGAGGTCAGGAGTGGGGATAGCCTCAGACACACTGGGGATGGGAAGGGAAGATGAATTTCCTCAGATGACCAGGGGCAGGGTTAAAGGTCAGCACCGGAGGAAGCACCCTGAACTGCAGAAGGTGAGGTGCTGAGCAAGGCTCACCTTTCTGAAGTAGGATAGTCTCAGCCAATCCTTCCAGAAGCCTCTCCACCCATAAAATATGGTTGTTAGAAATGATTTCAAGTTGGGTACAGTGGTGCATGCCTGTAATCCCAGCACTCAGGGAGGCAGAGGTAGGCGGATCTCTGTGAGTTCGAGGCCAGCCTGGTCTACAAAGTGAGTCCAGGACAGCCAAGGCTACACAGAGAAACCCTGTCTTGAAATACCAAGAAAGAGAGAGAAGAAAGAAATGGTTTCAAAAGTCCCTTCGAGCTTATTCCAAAGCCTTCAGACTTCTGGGCCAATGGAGACAAGATTCCATCCCTACCATCCCAAACTGGGCAGGCCTATAGCCCAGCTCTGTACTTCCATTCCTTTCCCCCACACACCCACCTTGTCGGGCCTGCTTTGTCCACACTGCCTCTGGAGGCAGCCCTGAGTGAGCAGAACAGCCTGCAGGGGGCGCCCGCACGCAAGGCGGGCCTCATCCCTGCACTCTGGCACTCTGAAGCTGCCCCACAAGGGTCTAAACCAGGTAAAAGTGACTCTACCATCCCAGGCTCCACCAAGAAACTTCAGACTGGGGGTGAGCCTGAACCTCCAGCAAGGGCCATGGGGACCTTCAGGGCGGGCTGGCATCCCACTTATATGTGAGGTTCCTTGAAGCCACAGTCAGGTCGCAGAGGTCCCAGGCAGACTAGGTGGAAGGTGAAGCAAGGACAGTGTGTGTCCAGAGATGCCACTGTGCCTAGGGAGTCCAGCTGCCCTCAGGGACCAGAACGCTAATGAGCTCAAGCCCTGGAGGCTGCATATTTCTAGCACAGGCAGGTTGGTTTGTCTGGCACTCTGTGTTCTCCTCAGGCAGCGGGAGGAGGTGTGAGGACAGGCCTGGCTGTCAGCAGTCCTCCCCCACTGTGACAGGAGTGGACAGGAATCCCAGAGATGAAGAACAGGCTACTGCCTTCCAGGCCTCTCTACCTTTGGTTGATAAAACAGTCTGCAGCCTTCCAGGCCTCTCTTCCTTGAGGGTGTGGGGAGGCCTTCCTGGAGAGTGGGGGCTCCCTGCCCTATGCTCTACTCTCCTTAGGCCACCCTGGGTAGCCCTATCCAGCACTGCCCTCCTGCACACATTCCCAGACTATAGAACTGATGGGCCTTAGGTCTCCAGTGATGGGAAGCTGTGGGACCCCTGAATTTTAATACCACCAGTTTGTGCCGGGGTTATTTGGTTACTGTGTGATGTTGAGCCTTCTAGTAGGATACTTTCTGGAGTTATTCAGCAGCCTACTTTGTTAGGATACCCCTAAAATAGAAAGCAAGAAAACTTGGAGTCCCAGAATTCTAGAAAGTTATCTGCATGCTTCACAGCAGCTGGTTAGTGTGGCAACTCACAGCCTGTCTTTTAAGGAACTCAACTGCCAGGCAGGAGAATAGATGAGGTTGCTTTCCAAAGCCCCTAGCTATTCAAATACAAGCCCCTGCTGTTTACAGGACCCATCAGCCACTGGTAGAAGGCAGGGGTTCACACTGACCCATCTGAGCTATATGGCCCAGGGCAAACTGTTTTCCCTCTCTGGGCCTCATTTAGCTAAAGGAGGTTCGAACCATGGGCATGTCAGCATGATGACATAGACCAGTGTCCTGAGCATCTGCATTAAGGAGATGGAAAGGAAAACCAGCAAAGCTATACAGCCAGTGGAAACAGTAGGAACTGGGGGAATCCCTGCTGTCTCAGGTCCCACCTTCTTAAACACACTGTCGACTGAGTACCCATGGCCAGAAACACACTTAGGGGTCGGTGAGGCCTGATGACAAGGCAAGTGTGAGGCCTGATGAGGCAGAAGGCAAGTGGCCACGAAAGGAGACAAGAGACAGGTGTTTTAAGATGGCAGCGCCGTTCGGAGCCTACAAACTGAATAGTGACCTGTGTTCTCCTGCTGTCATCCTGAAACCTAAGATTATGGAGAGCACTCGTGGCCAGAGCTCAGTGTGGGATTGGGGTCTGCGCCCTTGTTCCCTGTCTTCCTGGAAAGCGGGATGGGTCTGAAGCTGACCTGCCTGGGCCTCCGCATCGTTTTCTTTCCATATGATTCATGAAGGCAAGAAAAGGAAACTGTTTGGTTTGTTTGGCTGTCTCTTTCCTGGCCGGGAGTGGAAGAGGTAAGGGGAGGCAGTGCGTGGGGCCCAGAGGCTGCAGCTCTGGGTGGCAGAGGGTCTGCAGCCAGCTGGGATGTGCTTGTGTCTTTGAGCAGCCTTCATGGTCGGGGAGCATCAAAGCCGTAAGGAAGCAGATGATTTGTCAGATGACACTGCATCTTCTGTTACCTGTTTACACACCTTTAACTATTCTCTTCCCAAACCCACAAAGGCTAACCCTGTACTGCAACAAGAGCTAGAGAAAGGCAGGCAGACAGACAGACAGACAGTGAGTACTGTGTACTCTTACTGATTAGGGGCCATGGGGTATTCACACGAACAGCCCAAGTTGCCCAGACAAAGAGCTGCCTTGTCCAAAGCTTCCTCGGCTGTTGTGGCCATGCCTTTTATTTTTAAACAACCCCTATTGCTATGTGATTTGTCATGACCCCGTACATTGCAGTGGCTGTGGCTGCATTTCAGGGGAAGTGGATCAGGATTCAAAACTGGAAAGATCAGAGGGAGTTTCACTGGAGGGCAAGGGACACTCAATACTGCACGTTACACACACACACACCTCTGTAGCCTTCACTTATTAGCATATATCTTCTCCCTGCAAACTTGATGGACCACCGCAGACACCTTGGCTCCTCTGCCTGATAAAGGGGAAGTTTTCATGCCGGCCACTTGAACATACATTGATATGGTTGGGGGGTGGAGGTTGCTGCTGGCTCCCTATGCTTCCTCTCCCTGCCTGAACAGAAGGGGCAGTGGGAGTTAATTGACAGGAAAGACCCAGAGGGGCAAACTGGCCAGCGGCCAGTTCAGCTTAACAAGCATCTATTGAGCACCCTGTGTGGCTAAGGACAGAGTACTCAGGTAGGACCAGGGGAAGGAGGACGGTATGTCTGTCTCTTCCACACTCCTGTTCCCTCTGTCATTTCACCCTCTCACTGGCTGGCACGGTCTTCCTCCACTTAGATCTCAGAAAGCCAAGCAGCCAAAAAATGCTCCCTAGGGGAATCACAAAGCTCCTCTTCTCTTTCTTGTTGTCCGTCTCCCCAGTGACCCCAAAGGGCTTGCTTGCAAAAGTTTGTTCTCTGGACTTCGTGTTTTCCCCATCTGCTCTACCCTCCTAGCTCCTGCTGGCTCCGGCCCCAGCGCCAGCCCCTGTCTGTCCCTGCAAACACAAGTCAGCTGTGTGTGCAGACAAAGCTTGCAACTCTGCGGGGGCTGGGCTGGGCAGAAGGGACATTTCCAGGGAACTCTGGGGGCAGTGGCTGGGAGGGCAGAGGCGACCATCTGATTAGCAGGGATTCGGCGGCGGCACAGTCTAGGGCAGAGAGGGTGCGGGGGCCCTTGGCTGGTCCCCAGGGGCCAGTGGCTGTGGGTGGTGACCAGGGGAGGCAGCCAGGCTGGAAGAAATCTGCTGTTTGAGAAGTGGAGGAAACCGGCTGGAGCGGAGAGATAACAGCGCGTTCTCTGTGTGTCTGTGTGCGTCTGCGTCTGCCGGCGAGGGCGGCTGGAGCCAGGCGGTCTGAGGCCGTATCTAGCGAGATTTTTGTTCTGGGTTGTGAAAGTGACCCATGGAGCCAGCAGCAGGGTTCAGGGCCTGGGAGAGAGGACACGTGTCCCTGGCCTCCTCCCCGTCTCTTGTGCTGGACTCCCCTCCCTCCCTTGGTCAAAGAGTAGAAGGCGGGGGTGGGGGGAGCGTCCTTAGTACAGAGGAAATGGCACAAAGGCCCTGCTTTCAGCTCGATGGAGCCACTCGTTTGACGTGTGAACTTGAACACTTCCCCCGCTATTTCTGCCTGTCTCAGTCTCCTTGACTATAAAATGGGGATTTTTGTACCTTTCCCTGCATAACCCACGGAGTGGTCGAAAGCTCTTATGAAGGCTGTGAAATCAATTTGTAAACTGTAGAGTGCCACATGCAAAGAGTCAAAATGCTGAGAACTGCTATCCACCCCACCCCACCCCCTCTCCCCGAGTCTGCTCAGGGAAGACTTGGTTAGAGCACCTTGCCGGGGGAGGCAAAAGACGGAGTGTGGGATGAGGACAGGACGGAGAGTGCAAGAAGGGGACTCCTTCAACAAAAACCTGGCAGGAGGGAACTCTCCCTGGGTGGGAGCTTCATTCCCAGCTTGCTGACGCAAGGAACAGGTGGCCAGGGTTGGACATGGACTTCTCCAGGGAGATAAGAAAGCTGAACAAAGGCCCTCACCCATGGCAGCCAGGGGTCTGCCTTGCCTGGGGGGATGAATTACAACTGCTCAGAAATGTGGGGAAACACCATACTTTCTTTCCTTTCTTAAGCCTCAACTGCCCAAGAAAGCCAGGTCACCTTCTCATCCCCCACATCCCCAACCTGGAAACCAGCCAATGGTGTGGCAAGACTGTGGGTCTGAGAGAAGCTGAGCTATTTAAAGCATGCGGCGTGGGGGCCTCGCAATAGCTTGCCCTCCACTGGCCCAAATCCTACACCTCGGGCCATCCACAGGACCATGGTTCAGATGTCCCAGCCCTGAGAGGCCGCAGCTGGTGTGGCATAAAAGGGCAGCCCAGCCTGGCCTAGAGGCTTGGGTCCTTTCTTCTGTTCCTCCAGGCTGAGCTGATCTAGCCACAGAGGCGCCTTGTAAATGAGGCTGGTACTTAGAAGAGGAATAGAAGCCTGCAGCCCCAGACTTGGAGGGCCAGGGGGCAGAAGCAGAACCAGGAGCTCTGCCTGGTTGCCACTTTCCTTTTGTAGTAATGACTCCTTAGCAAACTCTGGGGTTATGTGTGAGTGTGTGTGTGTGTGTGTGTGTGTGTGTGTAAGACATCTCCAACTGCCAGCTACCTGTCTGGACTTGGAAGCCCTTAGTAAAGAATGTTCTTCTCTCTGCAAGTGACCTAGAAGAGTAGGCTTGTCAGATACAAAGTATCACTCAGGCCACACAAGCGGGACCAACTGAGAGTACCTTAGCAGAGGGCTTTCCACAGATCAGCATATGGACCAAAGCTGTTCTCACTGTGTGGCACTAGTGGAGAAGAACTGTACCAAGTCTCGCCCACTGCTCTTTCTGGGAAGGGCTGGCCCTTGCTCTGCGACTACAGGCCTCCTACTGTCTTGGCACTAAACTGCCCTTTCTTTTATGAAGTGATGGATGGACACTTTTTTAAAAGACATTCTTAGCAAAGTAGAGTGTTGGCAACTCTCAGTTTTATCAGCCCAAGAAATCGCGGAGCTTGGGACTCTGGTTCCCAGAACAGCAGTTTGCCAATACTCAGCTATCCCAGGGCACTGAGCAGACCAGGAGTAAAGGGATTAGCAAAAGGCAGCATTCAGCCTGGGGCACTAATGTCTGGGCCCACAGACCCAAGGCCGTGATAATTCAGCCTCAGAGCTAGCGTCTCGACCCACACCCAGCCCCTGTTCTCTCACCATGTGACTTGGAAACCAGCATCACCGCTGCATGCTACCACTATGCCTACAGTCCTGGCGGAGCCCAGAGATGCTACCCAGGCTGCTTCTAGTGGTACATAACAGTGCAAGCTCAGAGGCGGCTCATCACAGCTCACTCCCATCGCCTTCCGTATCCATGCCCCTGTGTCCTAGTGTCCAAATGGGCCTTCTGGCTGCACACAAAGATGTCAGTTTCACATTGCTTGGCAAACAAATTGATGGACAGCCTTATCCACATAGGGCATGCCCATTTATCAGGCCAGCACCACTGTGTGGCAGGTAGCATGCTAAGAACAAATGGAAAAGATCCTTTCCACTCCTGTGGTCTTATACTCTTATGGGGCAGGGGGTACAGAAGGGCAAACCCACTGAGTGTGGTTTCAGAGGCATGTTTGAAGCACTCTGAGATGTTGCAGAAACCAGAGATAGACTCCTATGAGGCAGGTTCTCAGAGAAAAGGGTGGCCCAAAAGAAGAAGAGTGCAAGGAGCGTGCTGAGCGTAGGCAAAGCGAGACAAACTGCGGGTAACTGATCCCAAGCACAGTGTGCGCTGGGACAGAGGTGGCCAGGCTGAGGGGCTGGAGCCAGGCTGGGGGGACCATTACGCTACCGAGGAGCAGGAGCCAGACCTGTGGGTCCCTGGGCCACTGCAGAGAGTTTGTGAAAAGAACGGTGATGTTCCCTGACTGGCCTGTACAGGTCTCCTTCTGCAGCAGGGTAGAGGGCTAGATGAGGGCTGCTGCCTTCTCTGCACGTGAGATGTTCCCAGGGGAACCTGCAAGGACCAGAGTAGGCATAAGCAGCTTCCATTTACACAGTGACAGTCGAACCAAGGTCAGGGATCCCCCGCCCCGGGACTGGCAGACTCTGAGTAACTGATTTTAGGTGAGAAGCCACAGAGGGGCTTGGATGTCTTCAGGACCTCTTCCTTGATTGAACATGCAAAGCAGTCTGGGTGGCAGGACCCTTGGGCACAGTGGTTTCGTACACCTGTGCATGGGAAGAGACTCTCCTGGGCTCAAGGGTGATACAGTCAGCCTGAGACATTTACGCACGTCATTCCCAATGGTGGCCACACACTAGGATCTGAGGATGAGGATGCCAAGCCTGGAGGGTTGGGA
The DNA here is from genome assembly GCA_028658305.1 of Pachyuromys duprasi. Taxonomy (NCBI): domain Eukaryota; kingdom Metazoa; phylum Chordata; class Mammalia; order Rodentia; family Muridae; genus Pachyuromys; species Pachyuromys duprasi. Next base: position 49,815,449 of record CM053764.1, read on the forward strand.
TCCCTTGTCCGAGGTCCTGCTGAGTCCCTTACACTTGTCCGCAGACACATCACTCTTCCTCCTCTGCAGGACTAGGCATAACTGTGCATAGCATTTCTGCCCCCACAGTTGAGCGAGTAAGGAGCCACACAGGGCAAAGAACTGAAGGGGGCAAAGGACAAGCCCTGGTAGAAAAGCCTCCTCTGCAGCCTACCTCCCAGGGCAGAACTGATTGCCTCCCTGGGGAGTAGAGGGCCTCTTGCCTCTGCTTCGGGCGGCCCTCATACTCTGAGCCCAGCAGAGAACAGCGTGAAGAGCCTGAACTGTAGCCACATTCCTCCCATAGGTTCATGTCGCAACCCTGCCACTTACAGGTTTTGTAACTTTGGCCTAGCGTCCTGTTCTTCCTGTGTGCAGCGCTTCACCTGCTTTCTCAGATGGCTGAAGGAGCTGACAGGAATCAAAGCAGTGGCTGGCACATTGTAAACACTCAATAAATACCTAGGGTTCGGGGATTACTGTTGTCACTGTGTAGTCATCCAGTGCCCCGAGCCCCAGTCAGGGGCAGGTGAGCATTCTACTTAGCCACTGGCTACTTTTCATTGTGTCAGAATTCCTGGCCTAACAGAATCCAGGCCTAGCACTCTGAAGGTAAAAGAAGGGTCGGGCCAGCTGTCATCTATCCTTGGCCTCACCCTAGCGTAGCCCATGAGCCTTCCTTTCTGTTCTCCCACCAGCCTGACTCTAGAAAATCCTTCGGCCTGGGCAGGGATTAGGGATCAGGGTAAATGACCCCTGAGTCTTTTGCCCCAAGTGCAGCAGTAAAGTTCCTTAGCCCTGTCATTCAGCCTGGCCCCCTCGGGGGACCACAGTCTCTCCATATGGTTCACCCAGCAGACTGGATGAGGATCCCGGGGCTGGCACTTTGTTTGAGGCCTCCAACCCATTGAGACAGGGGCGGGGCCTGTGTCATGACAAGAGCAGTGCCTTTCACTGGTCCTCTTAGAGCAGCTGTGAGGGGCGCAGGCAGGAGACAGATGACCAAGCGAGTCCACTCTGTCCTCAGTATTTGTAAAGGATGGCAGAAGGGCCCAGCCATGAACAACTGTGGCCCTCATTGCTTCTGTGTTAGGCGTAGAAGGGAGGAGGAGGCAGGGAGAAAGAAAATGGGGGAAGGGAAGAGGGAAGGGCCCCACATGTATCCTAGAAGGCCTGTCCCCTTGCTTTCACGCATCAGCAACCACATTCGCACTTCAGGCTGTTCAGACCGTTCTGCCTCAACTGCTCCTGAGCCCTTAAATACTGATACCCCTAAACCAGGGGTGCCCAAGGCCACACCAAGCCCCTAGCCCTGGTCCTGACCTCCAGGTCTCCCTCCTGCATCCTGGGAGGAAGGTGTGCATGGCTGTTGTCTGCTCACATGCTCCACCTCCCCAGGGGGGGTATCTGGCCATTTGCACACTGCCTGCCTCTCTTCCAGAGGTTCCATCATAGGTCAGATTAGCGGCCCTCAGCTGGAAATAGTCTTTTCTCTGCCCTAACTGCTGCAGTGCCCAGCTCTCCCATCCAACCTGTGTATGCCTTGGAGTGGCCCTGGCAACATGGAAGAAAAGCCAGTGGTCCTGGGGGCACAGTGCTGAGGGCCGCCAAGCCTGAACACATGGAGTCTCTGCTAGAGTAACATAGGCAAGACCTGAGTGGGAGGTGTAGGTCTAGCCATCTGTCCATTAAAAAAGAACAGAGCTAAGAGCCCCTGCTTCAGGTCTCTGAGTGAAAACTCTCACAGGAGGCATTTGAGGTAGTTCACCTTCTAGCCTTTAAGGGGGGGAGGGGGGAGACAATTTTTAGTTTTGTCCTTTTCCCAGGGCAGAGATAGGAAATGAGAAAGAAGCCAATATAATGGAAGTTAAGACCCTGCTCAGGGGCCAGAGCCCTATTCTAAGGACCTTGCCCCTCCAGCAGAGCTGCGGAGGCCTGAACAAGGGTAGAGCCAATATGTCAGGACAGGATTCAGGGTGTTTGGTTTCTGCTCTGGGCCTATTCCTGGGAGGATTCTGGATGCCATCTCACCTCCCCGGCCTCAGTTTCCTCACGGTTGAGTGGGCTGATCTACAGCAGTAAGGGTGGAGGCTGTAGGCACTGTCAATGAATCATGAGACAGTGTCCCTCCCATGTCCTGATACCGCCCAGGAGCACCGCCAGGAGCCTCTGAACCTCATCTACCTGCTGCACTACCTGCCCTGCAGGAGCTACATTGCCAAGAATGTCTTGGAACTGAAGAAGGTCTGGGAATCTGTGTGAACAGCCAGAAAGTGAAGGACAGCAAGACTCATATGTATGATAAGGGTGGAGGGGTGTGGGGCGGGGTGTGGCTTTAGTAGGGGCAAAATACAAGACCCATGTCATGACTGAGACGCAGTGACCACACTCAGAGGTGAAAGAGAAAAGAAGCCCTCGGACTTTTGGTGGGGGTGAACGTGACATCCCCTTGGAGGTGCAAGCTGCCAAAGGATTCTGAAGATGAGGCCACAGTCATGACATAGGATCAGTTGATGATGGCTGAAACTGTTCTAGCCCTGGGGTCCCCCAGCAGACGTGGGGGTACCATGCTAAGCATGGAGGTCTGCGGTTGGGTATGTATGGCTCCTTTTAGCAGTCACTCTAGACCACATCGTCCCTCTTTAGCAGGGAAGGCTGAACCAGAGAAGCTCATTATCTTTCGGTTTGGGGATATGTTAGCTGATTTTTTTAGTTTTCTACAATATGGTAGACAATAGTAGACCTAAGTTCAAATTCCAGGTCTGTTATGTATTAACCGTGTGATCTTGGGTAAGTTTCTTATTCTTTCCAACCCTTAGTTTCCTTGATGGTAGTGGGGGAGGGGTATGATAAGAATGTACTATGGGGTAACTATAGGAATTAAATTATATAATGTATGTAAAGGCCCTATCACAACCCTGGCCCTCAGGAAAGCACTCATAACACTAGCAGTGACTCAACTGGAAGCCGGCTGGGGTAATTGTGTTCAGAATTTGCATTTTGGTTTGTCATCAGATACACAATCAAGTATAAATGAGGAACACACCACCTTCGTGGACCAGAGACCCAAGATGTTCAGAGTTAGTTCTTTTTCTCTGACCTCTGTACAACCCAAGCTGGCTTCCTGTTCAGTTTCCCTGCCTCAGCCTCCCAAGTGGCAGGAATACAGATTTGAATCATTAAACTGGTCTCTAGGTTCAACAGTCCCAACCAAAGTACCAGTATCCAAAAAGTCTCGGAAAAGGAACGTTTGGGGGCAGTTTGGGGTGTCCGGGAGCTTAAGGTTCTGTAGGGAAGATTACACATTGCAGTGGACATCACCTGATTCCCAAGGAATGTAGGTCAAGAACAAAGACATTAGAGCCTGACCCCCGGCTTTGAGTGGCCTGCCAGTTCATGATCTTCGCCTCTCCGTACCCCGTGGTGCCCCTAATGTGCAGTGGGATCCTCATAGTACCATTGTTAATCCACCAGTGGAATTCGCTCTTCCAACAGAACCCCCAGGCTCGGTGGCATCGCTTGGACTGACTAGAGCTCCTTTCCTACTGAGAATAATGAGGCTCACATAGGTACTATGATGAGAGAGACCACATAGCTAGGATACTCAGTAATGCTCAGAGGGGTTCAGGGCCCAGGGAGCTTTCACCTGCGTTCGCAGGGGACATGCACAGAAAAGGGGGACTGGGCAAAACTTGCTTGCCCTGGTGCTCGAGGCTGGGCAGAGAATGGGAAAGGGATGAGGACAGAGCTTCTGCCCTTCGACCTCATGTCCCATGGAGAAGGAAGTCTGGTGACACAGGCTAAAAGGCTGAGGCTGAGAACCCAAGGCATCTTGAGTCCAACCTCCTTGTCTGCGACCCAGACTCAAAATTGTTTGCCCAGAGTTACTTGGCCAGAGGTTAAACACAGAGGTAGTCTCCAGCAGGCCTGGAGTGAGCAAAGATCTGATAGCAGGGGTCTGGAAGGTGCCACCTGGGGCCTGAGGAGGCTTGCTGGAAAGACACATTCCAGGGGTCATTGTGAGTAGGGGACACCACCAACATTAGTCACCAGAAGGGCAGCCTGCCAAGCCTGACTCTGGCTCAGGCCCAGCTCAGCAGTTCCCTCCCCACCCCCTGGACACACGTAGCTCACCAGGCCTGGGGATATTTCCAGAAAGTCTAAGAAAGTCCTGGGACTGGGTAGGCTGTGAGAGTGAGTGCCTGCCCAGGGCTCAGGGCCAGGTCCCTCACAGAGAAGCAGACGTGCTGAGGGGAGGGGAGGGGCAGAGGACGTGACCGGCAGCTTTCATTCTCAGAGGCCAGGGATTTCAGAGGAATGCAGCCAACTCTGCCTCTCAAGTTCCCACTTCAGACCCCGCCCGGCTGGAGCCAAGGGCGCCTACGAGGCCACCTTAGAAATCAGAGGATGTGTCACAGGCGCTGCTGTGGAAGGGAACACGTCCTGCCCATACTTCTGTGAGCAGACTCACCCCCCTTCCTGGTTCCTGAGTGTACCTTCTGAAGAGCTTGGGGAACCCCCCCTTGGCCCAGCTTCCTTCTCTCAGTCCCCATACCTAGCCACCTCCAGCCATCTCCAGCAAAAACATCTGTGTTTCTAGGAATGTCACATCAAGGTCATGAGTACACCTTGGAGAGAAGAAAGCCGACACACCACACCTACAGAATGGCTCTGTCTAGGGGATGGGAAGGCATGGTTGAAGAGGGACAAGCCTTCTGCATGGCTGGCTTGCCGTGTTGTGAGAGTCACTTGCTGGACAGCCGAGGAACAAGATTGAAGGAGGGGGTGAGGTCTGCCCAGATGTCCTGCCACAGGCGTGTTTGTGGGATCATTCCAGTTTCTCCTTCCTTCATTTCCCCGTTTGTATAAATGAAAAGCACGCTCTGGATAGACTGGCAGCCTCCAAGGCCAAACTAGCAGAGACTCAGAATAAAGGAAAGGGGGGCTGTTTTCAGCGGGTTTGGCTACTGTCCACCCTTACCCTACCCCTGCTGGTTGGATGCTACCACTCTGCCCACGCAGCCCTGCTTGCCCTGGGGTTCCTCCTCTTAGTGACAGCAAATAGTTGCAGACTCAGGAATGTACTTGTGGCTTGCCCAGAGAGCCCGAGGCCCCGAGATTTAATATGCTGTCTCCCCCAGAGCCAACGCCGCTTGTGCCCCTCTGATTCCTGGGATTCCATACTCTGTAGCCCTTCCTGTTCACCCAGGCTGCTGATGTCTGTCTGCTCCCTCACTGGGTGTTCAGCCCTCCGCTGCCTGTTGTTTCTGGCCTCCTTTCAAGGGTCCATTCCTATCTCTCCAACTGCATTTCAGGTGACTTCCCTCATGGGATGGGTCCATGAATGTTTATGAAGGGCCTACTGTGTGCCACATCTGGACTACAGGAGGGAGTCAGTAGTAAGCAGAAGAGACCAAACATGCCCTGAGAGAGGCAAGGGCTTGGAGTCTAAGCATATTACTTCTTTCTTGTTCTGTGCAGTATGTGTGCCTGGAATTTGTAGCTCTGAAGGAACCAGCCCACAGTATAAAAGCCCTGAGGCAGGATATGCCTGCCACATGGAGCAAGGCCAGCAGCTAGGACTGGGAGGACTTAGGTCATCAGGGTCAGGGATCTGCAGGCTGCCATGAGGATTTGTGTCCATGCTGGAGGATTTGAATGTGTAGGTACTGTGACCAAGATCTGGCTCAGGATCAGTAGGTCCAGCGGTCTGAAAGCTTGCAGTAGACAGTGGTGGGTTGGGGGGGAGGGGGGAGGAAACAGCTCACAGGCTTGAGGAGAAGTCCAAGGAAAGGATGGTAGGAGAGCTGCAAGGCAAGGCTGAAGGGTCAGGTGCAGTGTAAGACATGGAGGGGTGGTCTGGGAGGAATAGACCCCAGGAGCCATCGGGTGGCATTTAAAGCAGAAAAACTTAACTGTAATCCCCAGGGGCAGTAGCTAGTGAGAAGAGCTTTCGACCTGACACTGTAGCCTGGAGTTAAAATGAGTGGGTGCTGACCATGTCGCATGCACCATGCTGCCTGGCAGAAATGAGAGGCAAGAGGCTGCAGCTCCCCTAGAGCCCCCTTCCACGCTGGCCCAGCAGAGGGCACTCGGGGGCCAGCTCACCCTTCCTAACTGAGGCTTCTCCAATGGAGGAACAAGCAGGGACAGGCTACCGTCCTGTTACCCCAGACCTCTTGACATTTCATAGGAAAATAATGTCATTTTATCATTCCATTCCTCTGTGAAGCTTAAATTTCAGCTTCCAGAAAAGTGAGTGAGAGTGCAGGATAGGCGCCTAGGCTATCTTTGCCCCCTGTGGCTTTAAATAACCCAGGCCTTTCCACACAGCCATTTACAACCCTGGCCTCTGTCCTGTGGTGCCAATAAGATTAAGTATTTAGCTCCCACTATATTTTCTCCTCTGTATTTCTGACAAAATGTTTCTTGCCTCCATGACACTGTCTCAGTAAACAGAATGCAGCTGGCCCTCCACGTGAGTTCTACTCTACAGTTCAACCAACTGCAAGACGAAGAAAAATATTAAATATTTAAATATTCTAGAATGTTCCAGAACACAAAACTTAAATTTTCCCTGTACTGGGTACCATGCTGTAAGGAAGTGATGTGTAGGCATTAGATTTGACATTAAAAGTTATCTAGAGATGATTTAAAGTATATACAGAAGGATGCCATGATTAGTCATGAATACGATCCCATTTTAAATAAAGGATTTGAATATTTCAAGGTTTGGGCAACTACAGGAATACTGAATAATGAATGTACCTGGATAGGGCATAGCATGCTGGGTGGCCATAGGCTTCAGTGGACTTTTTAATAAACAGCTCAGTTGAAGTTTACCTCTTTGATGTCACTGCTACAAAAAGTTGCGAAAAATGAAGTTACTCAAAATGGCCAAAATTCCTGGCTTAATTACATCTATCCACGACTCCATGGGTTTTTTGGAGAGATGGTTAAGGATATGGAAGATGCCTTCGGTGCTGAGTTGCTTAGTTCAGAGTATAGGTGGGATCCCAAGGAATTCACCCAGATACCCAGGAGCATATTGTACTGGCCATGAGAGCTCAAACCTTAAGGCAGCATTGACTTGGGGCCCGTCTGCACCTGTTACCTTCTCTCCTGCTCTATACCAGATTCTATCCCACATCCCTACTTCTCTGTAAGAGGCAGGAAACATGGACCATCTTGAGATTCTTTGGTCCTGCTGATTCATGGCCCAAAGGATATCTAACGGGTCCCAAGGGAGTGCCACAGGGCCATCCTACCTCATTGATCCCATAGCCACTCCCAGCCTCTCCTTTAGTAGGTTTGTTTCCTCCCAGCCAGGTACAAAGCTGAGGCAGGGGTGAGCTCTGAGTGATGTTGAGTCACACTGGACAAGGACAGGATACACCAAGCACAGTCAAGACAGAAGACAAAGGCTTCCATACCAGAGCTAAGGGACACCACATAACTGAAAAGCTAAGACCCTCAACTAACCGCCTCCTTTGCCTGCCATCTCACAAACCAGGCTTCCAGTGGCCTCCTTGGGGTAGAGGAAGGACTGTGGGGCTAGGAGAAGGTGTGCTTTGACAGCTGGCTCTAGGTAAGCATGGTGATAGTCCTTTCAGTAGGCAGCCTCTTGACATGGTGCATACAGGGACAGTAGGAATGTAGAGGGAAGTTTGGGGATGCTCATCCCAGAATAGCTTTAAAACTAGGACAGCCTTACAAAGCACCTAAGATGATTGAAAGCAGGTAGGATTGAAGCAGATGCCTTCTGGAGATGCCTGTCAGACCCAAGTATGTCAAAACTCTGTAGGTTTCCTCCATTGTTCGGCAGACCTTCAGGACACAGCCTAGGACATCCTTTCCCCCTGGGCTCCTTGGATATAGCACATTAGAGTCAGCACCTGACAAAGAGAAGCATCAAGCAGGCCTACCAGCATCCACAGAAGGACAGACTGATGGGGGATGGGGGGGTATGCGGATGTGTAGGCAGATGATGCTTGTGCTGTTACTTGTGCTCCGGATTAGCTGGCTCTAGTTTGGGGTGGGCATTTGTAACAACATGGAAATCCTAAGTGCTTAGTCTTGCTTTTACTTCCTGTGTTAACAGATGTGAGCCATGGTCTGGAAACAGGTACTGGCCCACTAGGTTGGTCCCCAGTGGCCAAGTTTGTTATTCCAGAAGGGACAGATTATGAAACCATGACATGGCTCTTCGTGGGAAGCTTACTGGTGCACAGGTGCTAACATTATCCCCAGGTACTGAGGCCTCTTCGGAGTCCCCTGTGTGCTGCTGGCTTCACTTCTACCCAGCCTGATTTCTCCAAGGACACAGTTTCCTGGGGTCATGATTACTTGTGGTTTTTGAGACATGGGTTGTCCCATGAACTAGCACAGGTGGGAGCCTGTAATTCTAGCCAGAATTATGTTCAACAAATCCTGTGTGAATTCTTCCATGTACTGGAGGTACCTGGTGAGGAGAAGGTCCTCCTCAGTTATATCTTACTTGACATTGGTTTCTTAAAATGGCTTGTAAAGAGGTGCCTGTATTCCCCAGGCTCTGTTCCTAAGAGCTGATTTTGCAAGCGTAACAAGACCACCATCCTCTGATCCCCAGAATCAGGTAGCACACTTGAGTCTCTTCATTTTTGATGATGAGGAATTCCATGTGAGGAAGTATTTTGGACTCCTTTTTTGTCTTTTTGAGACAGGGGTTCTCTGTAGAACAGCTCTGGCTGTCCTGGAACTTTCTTTGTATGTAGACCAGGCTGGCCTCAAACTCACAGAGATCCACCTGCCTCTGCCCCCTGAGTGCTGAGATTAAAGGCGTGCACCACCACACCTGGCTCAGTATTTTGGACTCTTAGGAGAAACCCTCTTTGTGTAAAAGTTGGATGTTTGTAGGAAACAAACATGAGCTGTAGCCCAATCTTGGAAAGGCCCTCAGCCAGGTATCATGGTGCTGATGCTATGAGTAATTGGAACTGTAGGTTGGCAGCGAAACAACACATGACAGCCTAGTATCAAAAATGGCAAAATATTTCACCATGCTGTATGATTTTAGATCAGCAAGAGTCTGTGGAGGAGGAAGCTGGAGCCCTTACAGCAGAAAGGTAATCTGCCTGAATACAAGGCCGAGGTTACTCTGATGGCAGCTTACGTCCATGCCCTGAACACTCCATCATGTGCACCTCATAGCTACCCAGGCTGTCCCCGGGAAAGCTCAGATCAGGCGCCTATTTACAATCTCAGTTTCTGAAATATGCACCAGGACCTCCTGAAATCCCCAACAATGCTGATAGGAGGAGGCTGGGGAGTTCAGCCTTAATCTTACTGAGAAGAGTAGCTTAGGATCCTGCTAACAGCTTGCCTCCAATGAGTTCAGCCCGAGGAAAATTACTGTGTCCTTATCAAAGTGTCCCCAGAGACACCAAGATTATAATGGCTTCCCCAAAGAGAATCAGAAGTCTCTGGATTCTTCCCTTCCAAGCCCACTGCCTGGAGTCCTGCTTCTTTCGCAGAAGGACAGGTTTCTGATCTGCTGAAAGGGGCCAGCAAGACTTGTCATGGATATGAATCCTATAGTTTGACTGGTAACTTCATGGAGAAACAGCCATTCTTCTAGCAGCGGGGAGCGGGGGGGGGGGTGGAGGGGGACGGGGCTGACAGTTCTGCATTCTGGGTGAGGGGGTCCCATTGAAGCATCACCCCAGTGAGGTCTGCCCTTACTGACCTGACGCTGCCTTCTCTCCCTCTACAGTGGGAGCTCGTATGAGAGGTAGCAGGCCATGTCTTATAAACGACTGTGCTCAGGAGGCTGGGCAAGGCCAGGTGACTGTCTGAGCTCGCTGAGTGCTCTCTGCACTGTCCTTGGGCACTCAAAGGGGAAGTTAGCCCTGTGTTGGGCAGGGCTGATGACACGTGGAAGGAGTAGCCAGACCTCTACCCACCGTCACGGCGTGCAGTGGGGAGCAACGCTTCCTTGGCCTGCAGCAGAGCCAGCACCAACAGGGGCAGGCAGGGCCAGAAGGTGCCAGACACACTACCCATCCCTCCAGCTTCCTGTCCCTTTCTTCCGCAGCCCTAGGAGGGTGTTGTGGTTATTTTCATCTGAGGACACTGGTGTGGGAGGTATTTGTCAGCCTCATCTGGTCAAGGCAATTGAGTTGTCTGCTGTCCACAGCACCCCCAAATGAGTAGTGCTAAGCATGCAAGGCTGTTCACATTTAAAAATACAGTTGGATCAACGACAGCTGATGTGTTCAGAGTGCTGACATCACAGCCTAAACCCAGACTGTCGGTGGCTGAGCCCAGGCTTCCGTTTAACTCTCTTGATTTTGGGTTTATTGCCCATAAGGGGTTCTGCTTTTCAAGCAATGACTCAGTGTCTGCCACCCATGCAGGAGGGAAAATGGTTGCGGACTCTGTGGTGACCTGAGGGCAGGTCATCTCCACCCAATCCTGACAGTGTAGCTACTGGACATGCCAACAGATGTTACACGCAGACACCATGCTCCTAAGGACAGTTTCAGAGTGTCGCTGTGGAGGATCTTATGTTAATTAACGTTCCCTCATTGGGTGTAATGCCCAACATTTCTCAAGTACCTTTGAGATTTGCTATCTTCCAAGACATGGCTTCATGGGTGGCATGTTCTCTGCTGCTATAACAAAATGAAGCAAACTAATTTAGGAAGATGTTTACTTAGCTCACAATCCTAGAGTTAGAGGGCTAAGAGGTGGCAAGGGAATCTAGTGACGGCTTCCTGCTGCCTTGCTAGGTGACAGAAGATTTAATGGCAAGCGAGCCCATGAGGAAAGGAAGTATGGGATGGATTCCCTGTGACAGGCAGCTCTCACAACGCCTGACCTGTCTTAGTGTCTTCTTGCTGTGAAGAGACACCATGACCACAGAAACTTCTATAAAGGAAACCATTTCATTGGGTTTCATTACCAGTTCAGAGGTTTGATCCATCATCATCATGGCAGGAAGCATGGTGGTGCATAGCAGTCATGGTGCTGGGAAGGTGGCTGAGAGCTCTACGTATGGATCCATAGGCAGCAGGAAGAGACAGAGACCCATTGGCCAGGCTTGAGCATCTGAGACCTTAAACCCCGCCCCCTGTAACACACTTCCTTAGACAACACCGCACCTACTCCAACAAGGCCATATCTCCTAACAGTGCCATTCCCTATGGGCCTATGGGGGAACCAGCACACCACCCCTGTGAGAAAGGCATCAGCCCCATAATAACCAGCACTCAAAGGCCCCACTCCCAACATCAAATTTAATTTGCAATCAAATTTCAACAGGGATTTTAGAGGGGAGAAGTCATAGTTTGGTACAAGGCTGTCTATCTCCAGGCAGTGGTTTTAGTCTGGGGTCATTGTGGCCCCAGGAGACACAGTGCAAGAGGGGATGAGACTGGGCTTTGACTGGCATTGAAATGATAGAGGCCTTCAAGGCACTGGGTAACCCCCTACAGAAAACCGTGAACCTGACCTTCAGTGTCGGTCATGCTACCGTGAGGCTGCTCTGCATGATCTTGAGGCAGATGGAGCCTCTCTCACCACTCAGCATGCGGCCGGACAGGAAGGATCCTGATTAGAAAGGCAGTGTAGTGGAGAGAGTAAATGATGCCAGTAAGCCGCATTGGGTCACATGACTACATGACTGATCACTGCGTCTGTTAAGCTGTGTACATCATGGAAGGCCAAGCCAAGCTGAGATTTACGAACCTGGTAAGCAAGATGTAATCTCTGGCCATAAAGATGAGCACCTAGCTTTGCTGAGCATTCTCTCTCTCTCCCTCCTCTCTGCTCCAATATGATTAGATATCCGCTGCCCCATTCAGTCTTCACAACAAATCCTGGGCCCAATAGAATAAACATCATCAGCTCCTTTTTGTGGATAACCAAACCAGGCCCAACAAGGGGAATAATTTGTCCAAAGGTCACAGTGTCCCAAGAGGATGTTTCCTGGTCTCCAGTGAAACATCTCTTAGTGAGGACAGCACCCCTTTCTGATCTCTGAATTCCCTCCCTCTTTCTTGGGTATCCAGGTGGGTACCCAGAGGGTGTCTCTTCCATGTGCCCTATTACAGGTGGGAACCTGAAAATGCATGGAGTAAGTTTCTGACCCCAGCAGCCACCTTTCCCTTAGGGAATTTTCTTGGGTACTCCAACCAAGGACCATGCATGGAGAATACCTAGACCCCCTACTCAGATGTAGCCCATAGCAGCTTAGTCTCCAAGTGGGTTCTCTAGTAAGGGGAACAAGGACTGTCTCTGACATGAACTAAGTGGCTGACCCTGGGCGGGGGGCAGCCTTGCCAGGCCACAGAGAAAGATGATGCAGCCAGCCCTGATGAGACTCACTAGGCTACAGTCAGATAGAAAGGGAGGAGTACCTCCCCTATCCGTTTACTAGGGAAGGGCCATAGGGGGAGAAGAGGGAGGGAGGGTGGGACTGGGAGGAGATGAGAGAGAGGGCTACATCCAGGATACAAAGTGAATAAGTTGTAATAAATAATAAATAAATTTATTTTAAAATTGTTTTAATTTTAAAAAATTTTCTTAGGCTGGAGAGATGGTTCAGTTGGTAAAAACACTGGCTCTTCTTCCAGGGGACCTGGGTACAATTCCCAGCACCCACATGGCAGCTCACAACTGTCTGTAACTCTAGTTTCAGGGGCTCCGGCACCCTCACACAATGTGTGTGTGTGTGTGTGTGTGTGTGTGTGTGTAAAACATCAATGCACATGAAAACCAAATCCTGAATAGCTCAAAGCCAGAATCAATTAGTTGTTTTCCTGCATTCTCTGATGTTTTACCCCATCTATCTTATAGTACAGGGGCCAGAAAACTACCTCCCTCTTGCCCAGAAATATTTTCTCTCTGGGACTGCCATTGTCCCAGCCCCTACACTCACTCACCTAGTTAATGCAACAATGCTTGCTGCATTTTTCTCCTACACATTGGATGGATGTTGGCACATAAAACAGTAATCAGTTTGCATGCCCCGTGAAGGAGGCAGGCACTGAGCCTGTACAAAAGCACACATGTAGCTTCATGCTATGCCCTGTGTAGGGCAAAAACGTAGGCAGTAACAAGAGTGAAGGCCTCCATCTTAGAGAAGATGGAGTCTGTGAGAGGAAAAGGAAGTCCCTAAAGATAACGTAGGGCCAGTTTCTTGTGGGCCAAAGGAGGGAGTCCCAGCACCTCAGAATGCAAAGCCTGCTCACCCAGTATATCAGTTTGCACGCCCATCAGAACTATCTTGAAGGCCTCCACTCTCCTGACTCTGATCTGCTAGGCACGTGAGAAGGGCAGAGAGGAGTAAGACATCCAAGAGGCTTAAAGTTTAACCAAGAAGACAGAGTATGCATATGAAAACTAGTGCTAACCCCACCCCCACCTCTAGCTGGCCCTGTGCCCTAGGACCCCAATATCAGCAACTGTGTGCTGTTTTATTTTGCCTCTGCCAATCTGACATCAATTCCTGTCGTACCTGGCCAAGTGGCCAGCCAAGTGATTTTCATTCTCACAATGTCTGGCTCTGTTGCTCTGCTGGGCACACTACACAGCCTTCAGACAGCTAAACAGGTTGGTGAGTGCCCTTTCCAAGTGCCTCAGTTGCTCTAAACATCTTTCAGGTGGCTCAGCTGGTTTCTGCTTCTTCCAGGCAGCTGGTCTGGTCGTAACAGCTTCATTGCTTCTGTCTCAGAGGGCTTTGGTTGCTTACTCTGGCAGGGAAGGGCCTAGTGGATCTAAATCTGGCCAGTTTCAGGGACTTCCTGAAGCTCCTTTGAGTTCTTTACCTTCCTGTTTAAGGAGTTGCCCTTCAGGGTGGAATGTTTCAATCTCTGAGGAGACATACAAAATCCTTTTGTCCGCACAATACCTAGGACACTAGGTTCAAAAACTCAGTGGGAGTCAGGTGGAGTTTTTTTCCCAGGCCTGCTTGGTTTTCAAGCTCTGGTATATATTTTGACACACCAATGGTTTATATACTTTTTTTTAACAGTAATATTTATTTTGCAAATTCAGCCTAGGGTATATGCTCACCCCGTGAAACAAGTTTTCCAGCCTCTGGAATTCAGGAGTCTGGACACTGATTATGACTCTGCCACTCACTGCTCCTCACACATCTCCTCTACATGCTCCATGGGAATCACAGGAATCACATGGTAGTCCATCTGGTCTTCAGACTAGCCCTCATAGCTCATCAAGGTGGCTTGAGCACTCCCTTAAATCCACCCCAACCCTGCCAGACTGTACAGATCAGAGTGTCACCGAGTCCAGTTGAGTAGCTGCAAACATACACGTTTTAGCAGGAGTTCTACAAGCATGACCATTTGTGTGTTGGAAAAATGTGCTGACACATGGATGGTTCTTATGTCCCTAACATCCAGAGACAGGGTGCATACAAACCAACACCCCAAGTCTGCAGATACAAATGTTGACCCTCCCTAAGCCAGCTAGACTTCGTATCCTTTTTCCTCTTCCTAGCTATTCTGCTATGGGCTTCATTCCTGCCTGTTGCTTAACTATCACCCGGGAAACTTTCTGGGATATGGCTTGCCACAAAGATGTGTACACTTCCTTTGGAGCTTCATCAAGGGATAACGCCTTGTAACTGTTAGCATGCCTTTTGAAGACTTCATTTGCGGCAGAGTTTAACGTCATGGGTAGATTTGGACTAAAGACTGAGTCATTCTAAAATCCCCAGTATATGCCAAATCTTTTCATGAGCATTACAAGGGGTTTTCTCAAATTCTATAAATAGTTTAATAACGCCTGTATAATTATCTATTTTTACCACTAGCCTTCTGGACAGTTTCAGTAATAATTGGGCTGCACTGAAAGGATTTCTGAAGTCCTTCAGTTACCAGTGGCATGTAGGACATAAACTACGGCCTAGTGCCGCAACAGACACCCAGCTCTGCCTAGGGTTAGAGATCCAATCCCTCGAGTAAAACCTGGTGCAGGTGGGCCTCTTGAGAGAAAATTCTAGGAAGGCTTAAGGAACTGGATTCCTACCTGACTCAAAATTTCTTATACAGAAAACTTCCCACATTTGGTTGCTGCCTGACTCAGTTCCTCACATTACAGAATATGGGTACTATTGCCATTTTGTTCTCACATCACTCCATTGCCTTGGTGTCTTTCGATACAGGCTTCCCATCATACAGATGAAAATGCAGAGGCACAGGCAGCAGTTGGCTAGCTTTGTCTTTATTTTGCAGTTGGCTTGCTCCTCAGATTTACAATTTATGCAGGCATGTGCACACACACACACACACACTTTGAGTGAGCATCATAGTCCCACAGGGAATCTTGCAGGAAGGCTAACTCTCACCTATTTGGCCTAGGCCCTGATAAACATGTGTCCGTGGGCTGCTGGCCACTGTCCTAGCAAGATAAGAACCCAAAAGGGAGGAATCCTGATTCTCTAGAGATAGGAGCCCAGCCCTTTCTTCCAACCTGGAAGAAAGAACAGGAAGGAGTAGTCTGCCATCATGTTTGTGAGAAGGCCTGTTTTAAAGTATCCCTCAAGGAATAGAAAGAGTGAGGAGTGGAAAGCAGAGCCAGGCTTCTATTCCTGCCAACCTCAGACACTGGTCAGACTTCGGTAGCTGGCCACCCCCACCCCAGTGAGATGCCAAGCAGTAGAGCCAGCTAAACATGGAAAGGGCACCATAAGAATGCACACAGTAGGACAGTCACATCCACTTTGTAGTGGCAGCGACACAGGTGCCCCCTGGTCTGAGGACGTCAACCCTTCATGCCCTGGGCTGGTAACCTGCACCTGTGTCTTCCCTGGAAGGCCAGGCAGGTGCCACCATATCAAGTCTATACCGTTGTGTTTAAACAGCTCAGCCCTGCCTTCCTGTTCAGCTGAAAGGAAAGCTTGCATCCCTGTGGAGGGCTTCTCAAGGCCACAGGCACAGCAGGTGCTGGCTCCCCTTGCCTGAGAATGAGGCTTCACGCCTGCGTAAGTGTGAGACAGAATTCCCACTGAATCAGCCCGGCTTCTCGGCTTCTCCCGCTGCTGCACCCCAGCACCACTCCCCCGCCCTGCTGCCATCCGCAGGGGCCCAGCCTACCTGACCTGATTTCACCAACTGAAATAGTCTGGGTGCTCATAGCCCAGGACAATTGGAAATGTCTCCAGAACGATCTAGGTTCATCTGGAAGGGGCTGATGGCAGTTCCCAGCCTCAGCGAGTGTCCTTGCCCTGGAGGCAAGTGCTGGAGAGCAAGAAAGCATTCACAGCCTGAAGTCCCAGGACCCATCACGTTAAACGGGCATCTGGGGCTCAAGAGTGTGTGTGTGCCCGTGTGTGTGTGTGTGTGTGTGTGTGTGTGTGTGTGTGTGTGTATGTGTGTGCACATGCGCTTGTTGATTAGAACAGATTCAAGAGAGTCACAATCACACTGGCATGTAAGAGTTTTTGATAGGATTGTTCAGAAGAGTTTGAAGCATGTGTGACAGCCACCTGATAGGGTTTGTGTGTCACTGTCTCTTTTGTCCAGGGGTCCACAGACACCCTGTTGACCTACACAAAAAGGTTATATGACCTAGGGCTGGCCAATCAATGCCTTCATATACTCAGTGACTGGTCTGAAGGCGGGCCATGTAAGAACCAGGGCCAGTGCAACCCCATTCCAAGATATGGGGCAAGAGGGGCTCTCACTATTCCTTTGATCTCACATTGCTGTAAAAGACATGAAAAACTGCTAGAAGCTACCTTTGCTGTGTGGAGAGTATGTAGTAGGCATACAAGTCAAAGAAGCCGGGGGGAAGCAGACAGAAAAGGGAAGACCAGTTCTGCCATGGTGTCTGTATCCTTGGGCTCCTGTCATGGAAGCCCACTGAAGCATGTGCCCAGGCTAAAGCAGATTTCTGTCATTGGCAACTGAAACCTCTAAGTGTTATGGTTCGAAGCTGAGTGAAGCATTAAAGTCAGCAGGGGTTGTTGTTGGACGGTGGTTGTGGGTCATGGACCAGGAAGTCAAGGGTAGTGGTGTAGTCATGGTAAGAAATGATATTCAGAAACCCAGCCAGTGGCTCTGGGCTGACAGGTATGAGAAGCCCAGGGCAAGCAACCAGTCCTTGGCAGAGGCCACAGTTGTTTGCTCACACAGTCTCCCGGGACACCTTCTCCCATGGACCTAATAGGGAACACAGTAGGTGATTGCCAGAGTCTAACCTGCATACCATGACCTCCTGGCCAGATTTAGCATCCACGTTCCCAAAGATTAAGCCAAGACTAGCTTCCAGATCCAGGAGGTGGCTAGCTAGTATAGCTAGTATAGCCCAGCAGTTGCATACCTCAACTGGAGCCTGCCAGAAGAAGGAAATGTGAAGGTCTAGGCCATGCTTTGGTGGACAGGATGGCTCAGGAGACTACTCCCAGGATGTCCCTGTGTGCCAGACATATGTCATTTGTGACTCTTGAGGCCAAAGAGGTCAAGCTGACTTGGTCAGACTGGCACTAAGCCCTGGGGAACCCTACTCCATGCTTCTATGAGTGGCTATGAGAAAGGGCAGAGGTCTGCCTGAGACCCGAACGAGGTTCCCCCTTTTCAGCATCTCTTTCCCTCCTGACACCACACCCTAAGGAGAGCAGCCAGGCCACTACCCCACTGTCTCCTCCAACTCTGTTTGCTCACATTGGGTAGTAGTGATTCTCTCCTGAGGTCAGGAGCCTGTCATGTCAAAGAGGCCTGTTGTTACATGAATCTTTTGCTTTTGGTCCTCAGGAAACAACCTTAAGTAGCTTAACATCCCTGAGTCTTTAGGATTCTGAAGTGCTAAAATCCCAAGAAAAAATGCAAAATGGAACAGCCAGGCTCCTCTGGGGCCAGAAATGGCCTGATTTGTGATAGTACCCCTGGCCTAAGCTTGGGAATCCCTTCCCCCCTTGCTGTTGATGCCTGTGGCATAAGAGACTTCCAATGGGAGCCTCCTTTTCTAGGCTTCCCCCATGATAATGACATGGTTGGGACAGCAGCTTCCTTCTGGGTGCAGGCAGCAGGCCCTGGGCTAAGGGGTAGAGCAATGAGGAGACATTGTGGAGTTTGTGTGGGCAAGTGAGGAACACAGGCAGTCCAAAGAGGGCCTGTCCCAAAGGCCGAGGGAGAAACCCTTGTTGGGAGGAGCTGGGCCAGAATCACAGGTGACCCCCACCACACCACACCACAATGATGTGACCATACTTGAAGCAACATCAGAAAAGGAAAGAATCTAAGATTGGATGAAGGGACAGCAAATGTGAAAAGTACGGCTCACAAATGTGAAATGGACTGTTAGTCGTCCCCAGTACAAACTGGCTCAGAGAGACGGCAACAAGAAGTGAGAGAAGGGAAACATCCAACCTTTCTGCTCTCAAACCGTGGATGAAAAAGAAGAGTTCTACAGAAAAGGCAAAGGCGTCACAGAGCAGTGAGCTGTCCACTCAATGACTGAACACCTCCCATGAGCCAGGTACCATCCTAGAGGCGTGCCATGGATCCCAGCCCTGTGAGTTCCTGGCTAAGGGGTCAGTAGATCAGCAACATGTTCAGGGCCCCACGTCAGATGACAGGAACTTGGAGGAGCCTTGGGACAAGCAGGGGACTGCTACCATAGGCACATAGTCAGAGGAGGTGAGTTTGGAACCGAACCCTGGAGCAAGAGAAAGTTGGGGCCGGATACCAAAACAGAGCAACAAAGAGTGAATTTGATTTGAAATTTTCTTTCCTCTTCCCAATATCAAAAGAAATCCCATCAAAAAGCTCATTTCAGCCCCCACCATTTGGGAGAGTGTCAGAGCTACCAATGCTGGACAGCCTCTGGTTGCCTGAATCCACAACACACACACTCCAAATCCATCCTGGCTTCACAAGGGGGAAAAACACTTCCTGGCGGCAGTTACTAAAAGAGCGTTTTCTGCCCCACCCCTCCCCGGGCCCTCCCTGAGGTGGGGGTGTGGGCTTGATGCTGAAGTACACTTCTGAACAGAAGTGTATTAGCCACTGGGGTAGTCCAGTTTGGATGGGCAGCTCTCCCTTGGTCACTAGATTTGGAAAAAAAAAAAAGTGAGACCGGGATGATGGTGAGTGTGCAGGGTGCAAGGTGGTCTATGAGCCTCAGGAAGTGCAAAAATACACTGTGGTCCTTATGCCAGGCCCCCCCCTCCAACCCCCACCTCTGCCCCTACAGCAGCATCTCCCTGCTGTGGCTAGCCTGCCCACAGGGTCGAGGGGGTAGGGGAGCTGTGTTTTTCCCCCTCTGCCTGTACACAGCTGTTTTTGGCTTGGCCACAGAATTCTACCACACCAGAGTTCATGTGGTTATCCAGAGTGGGAAGAATTTCCCAGAATGCCTTGAGAAACCTGAGACACTGAATGGCTTTCAGGGCTTATTGATGTGGCTGGTGCAGGAAATAGCAGTACGTCAATAAATAGTTTTAGGCAGGAAACCGGGCTTAAATGGTAGCCTTGGAGTTTGGGGAAAGACACCAGGGGTTGCTGGGAGGGAGCCTGCCCGTCAGATGAGAACCTAGAGCCAAAGAGCAGACTTTGAAATAACTGCCCCTGAGCTGAGGCCCCTTGCTGCTCTTGGATGCAAGAGGCTGAGGTTGGGGGCAGACTCAAGACCCAAGGACAGGCCAGTTTCAGCTGGCAGAAAGGGGCTCTTTGTGTAGAGGGGGGTTGGTAACCTCTGCCGGCGAGGTGTCAGAAAGAGACACACAGCCTCTAGGTGAGGTGTCTAGAGGACACACAGGCTAAGCTCCGGCCTCTAGGTGAGGCATATTCACACCCCATCTGGTGGAACTCAGTGCCAGCTGCCAGTCACCCCAAGACTTCCACTGTCCTACTTTAAACAGAAGAAAAGGGGGGCAAGGAAAGGAACCATTACGGTCAGTACCTGTTTTTTTTTGGTTATGAAAAAAAAATGGTTACAGAAATCTAGGGGGAAAAAAATCCATAAAATGAAAGAAAGGATAAAGGCCATCCACAGTTCCACTATTTGAAAACAACCATATTAAACATTTGAACAGCTCTTTTAAAGACTGTATTGGTAGATGAGATGCAGTTGAGATGCAGTTGAGTTTCTGTTTTCATCTAGCATTATATAAACATCTTCTCATGCTTTTATAAATTTTTCACAAGCAAATTTTTGGTTGTTTGTTTGTTTCTTTGTTTTGGTTTGGTTGAGACAGGGTCTCTGTAACCATGGATGTCCTAGAACTTACTATGCAGACCAGGCTAGCTTCAGACTCACAGACATCAGCCTGCCTTTGATCCCAAGGGCTAGGATTAAGGGCTTAGGCTACCACAACCAGCCAACAAGCAAGTTTCAATGAATGCATGGTTAATATCTAATTTAACCATTTTCTCCTTAGATGCTTAGACTTTTGAATTTTTATGTTAAGCTTGTTTAAGATCTCATTTACATTTGTTATGTTTATTTTGTGTTTTTGCACACACATTCACATGACATAGATTGTAGATCAAGGTCAAAAGTTAGCTCATAGTAAACAGTGTTCTCCTTCTAGCATGTAGGTCCCAGGGATCAAACTCAGATAGTCAGAGGAAAGCTCCTTTACTCAGTCAGCCATCTTGCTGGCCAGTTAAGAGTATTTTTCCTGTTCTCGTTATTTCTTTATAATAGTTGCCCAGAGGTATAATTACCAGATGACTCATAAGGCTTAATTAAGGTTTCTTGGGAAAAGAATGTATACTGCCCATGTGTAAGAATGCCTGTCTATCAAATTCTCACCAGCATTGATGATTGCCATTTTTAAAATGTTGCTAATGCAGCAGATGGGCAAAAATTATTTTTATTCATTTAACTACTACTGGTAGTAAGCTTGTGTTCCCTGAGGGTTTTCTTGAGGCTGATCTAAAACATGCAGTGAATCCTCTTTGCCTCAAGCCTCAGACGCATGAGCCACTATGCATAGCCATCTCCACATATTTATTGACAGTTTTTGTTTGGACCAGTAATTCCCTTCTTAATGTCCTCTACATTTGTCCGTGAAGATCTGCTAGGCATGGGGAGGCAGAGGCAGGCGGATCTCTGTGGGTTCAAGGCAGCCTGGTGTACAAATCAAGTTCCAGGACAGCCAGTGGCTCTGTTAAAGAAAAACGCAAAAAAAAAAAAAATTTGAAGATTTTATTAATCAGTGGTTCCCAAATCCTAATGCTGCATCCATTTAGTACAGTTCCTCACATTGTGGTAACCACCAGCCATGAAATTATTTTCATTGCTATTTCATAACTTTAATTTTGCTAGTTATGAATTATAATGAACATTTCTGATATTCAGGATATCTGATATGTGACTCCTGTGAAAGAGTCATTTGACCCCAAGGTTGAGAACTGCTGCTATATATTAAAGCAATTACCCTCTGTCCTAGTCATTGAAGGCCTATTGCCTCATGTCAGTAGCCTCTTTTAACTGTTTTGTTACTCTAAAGCCACCTTTCTCCGCCCAAACTGTGAATTCAGTCCGTTTCACCTTTATTTTTCTTAATTGCCTCTTTGTTCCACCTGGAGTTCATCTTAGGGTCCGGGATGAATAGAGACTGTGGATTCTTTTCTGCCTGACATTAGACAGCTGTCTAATGCAGTGTTGGTCACATGAATACTGCATCCTCTGCCTCTGATTTGTGACCCTGCAGGATCATGTGGTCAACCCTGGTGGATGCCAAGTTTGTTTCTGGGCTATCTGATCTGGCTGTCTATGTTCTGTCCATCCCATGGCCTTTTAATTATTAAAGCTTTGGAATAAATTAAAAGTAATACAACCCTTTCCAATTTTGTTGTGTCTTGACTAGTGATTTCTGCCATTATTCTTTCAAATTACTTTTAGGATCATTTTATTTTCAAGTCTCTACACCCAGTGTCCTTGCCACACAAGCACAGGGTTCCTGTTATACATCTATAAATTAGCTTCTGATCATTAAAACATCTCACTGGTAAATTGTACCATGAAAGCAAACTGTTGACTTTTATATATTAATTTAATATCTAAACATTCATATTAATTAGTTACTAAACTCTGATTAATCTTTATTAGAGGGTTCTCTTGGGTTTTTTCACAGATACAATCTAATAATTTTCTCTCTCTCTTCCACCCATGGGCATTGCTGCTGTTTTTCAATCAGACCCTTTGATGTAATAGATTGCATTTATAGATTTCCTGATGCTAAATCATTACAGCCTTCCTGGGATGAAAGTATACTTGGTTATAATGGATCTCTCTGCTGGCATTTCATTTAGGACTTCCCTGTCCATTCACATTAGAGAGGGCAGCTGGTGCACTTCCTTATTTATAACTGGGAGATTTTGCTTGCACATGACTCGCTGGAAAACTCATTTTTCCCTATGTTTTGGGTTCATTTCCAAATGACAACAATTATCTCACATTTTTAATAAGTTTGTATGAATTTACCTATTAAAGAGTCATGACTTGAGAGCCCTCCCTATAAAGGTAATTCTTGTATAATTTCATTTTAGTTCATGTCTTTTCGTCTCTCCTGGCTTTCATTTCTTTTTGTTTTTTTTTTTAAGTAAGGTTTGATACCTATTTTCCTGAAAGATTACTCACTTCATCAGGTTTTCAACTTAATGTAGTCATAATTTTTATCATGCCTTACTTCTTCCCTATTTGTTTCCATATCGAATTTTTTCTTCTTTGAATTAATTTTTTTCTTTCTTGTCTTTATGTGCAATTTTCTTTGTTATTTTCTAATTAATTTCCAGTTTTACCTATATTGTGTTCTTTCCTATATTTCCTTAGCTGATGATGGTTTCCTGATTTTTTTTGAGTGGCATTTTGGGATAACACTATCTGCTAGAAATATAATGCAACCCACTCACACAATTTTAAGTGTAATTATAGGTTCTACTTAACCTAGTATATCCAAATTTTCAGCATGTACTCAACTTTTAAAAACTATTTATTTTATGTGCATACATGTGAGTGAAGGTGCCCATGAAGGTGAGGGGCATCAGATCCCTGCAGAGCTGGGGTTACAGGCAGTCTTGAGCCACCAAATATGGGTGCTGGGCCTTGAGCTCTGGTCCTCTGCAGGAGTAGTGAGCGCTCTTAACTGCTGAGCTTTCTCTCCAGCCCCAATCAGCCTTTTTTTAAATGAGAGATTTTACATTCTTTTTTCCTTACCGAGTCCACAAAGCCACAGTCTATTTTATAAGTAAAACACATTGTTCAGTGAGGCCCGTTGAAGTACTCAATAGTCATATGTGACTATAACACTGGAGAACATAGGTTTGCATGATGGTTCCCTTCCTTTGTTTAATAGCCAAAGTAGTTAAGACAACCATTGACCTCTCATTGTAGCTTGAACCACATCCCACAAGTTTTTTGCTGTTGTTGTTGGTTTGGTTTCTGGTTTATTGATTTTGCTTATTTGTTTGCTTGTTTTCGTTTTTGTTTCTGTTTTTGAGACAGGATCTCTCTAAGTAACCCTGGCTACCCCAGAACTCACTATGCAGACCAGGCTGGCCTTGAGTCCACAGAGATCTACCTGCCTCTGATGATACACCCGGTGACAGCATTATGTTTGGGAAATTATAGCAGAATCAGTTGTCTATGAGAACTGTTCTAGTTTAGATGTATTAATTTTATTATTCAGATCAGCAAGGTAGGTCATTCTTGGCCATGTACCCTGTCAAAGGATGTCAGTGACTTCCTTTCCCAATGTAGTGCTCTCTGATCCCTCTTTTGTCTCAATAGCTTTTGCTGCACTTTGAGTCTGTGCTCTTATATCTACTCACTATAAGCAGTATTTATCTTCATACGTCATTATAATTTTTATCTTTAAAAACACTTTGATTTTACTGTCAACTTAGTTTTCTTTTTATTTGTCCAGTTATTTTTACTCATTCATCATTTAATATACCCTGCTACTGGTTTCTATTTTTTTAATGGACAGTTTTTTACATTTATCTATTGTGGGGGTGGGGCAGGAACATGCCTCAGTTTACGTGTGGAAGCCATAAGATAGCTTACGGGGTCCATTCTGTGCTTTCACCTGGTGGGTTCCAAGGGTTGAACTTGGTTGCAAATATCTTTAACTTACTGAGTCATCTTGCTGGCCCAATTTTAGTATTCTTTAAGGCATAGTTTTACTTTTATTTCTCTGATTAGCAAGCTGAGGGAAAAGAGGTAGACTTAAAAATCTTTATGGTATAAATTAAGGAATGAAGTTTGCATTTCCGTCTTCTGTCTCCTTCTCACAGTCTTAACCAGTCTTTAGTAATTTAATTTTTCATTATTAATTAACTACTACTATGAAATCATCGTTTAGGTTGCATTGAAAACTTAGAATTGAGCTGAGCGGTGGTGATACAAGCCTTTAATCTCAGCACTCAGGAGGCAATCCGATCTCTGAGTTCAAGAACAGCCTGTTCTATGCAGCAAGTTCCAGGACAGCCAGGGCAACACAGATAAACCCGCTCTCAAAAAAGCTGAAAAAAAATAATTAGATTTAAGCCAAAATGAATTTTTAAAATAAAAATTAAATATTTTTTCTTCCAAAAATTATTCTTGGCTTTTGCTTTACTCTTAAAAAACAACCTTTTACTGACTTATTTTGACTTAGCTTCATTAAGTCTGCCTGGTTTCAGTTTCAGTTTCCCCTTGCTGTTATTCTATGGCGCGATTCCCTCAAAACTGAAGCATACATATATTTTGTTGGCTGGAACTTCTATTCAAGAAATTTTTTTTTTTACTTTTAATAAGATGATATAAACGTTACCGTTTCAACCATCCTAGGTGTACTGTTTGCAAAGGTAAAACATTAAATACACATTGTTGTACGACAGACCTTCAAAACCTCTTCCTCTTACACAGCTGAGACTCCCCACTGATGCCCATGCCTCCCTTCCAGGCACCTGGCAACTCTGCTCTCCTTCCAGCCTGTCTCCTGACTGCCCCAGGCCTTGTCTGCATCTCAGAGGCCTAGTCTTCCTCAAGGCTCTGATTTCCAGCCTCCTTCTGGGCTCCCAAAATCACTTCACCAGAATCTTCTTCTGGCAGCTAACCTATCTCTCTTATGTCAGTAGTTCAGGGTAAATGTGCTTTATCATGGGCCCCTGTGGACTGCCTGGCACATAGCACAGTGATACTCTTAAGAAAGAATTAATGAATGGATGAATGAATGAATGAATGAATGAGTTCATGAAAACTTTAGATTCTCCTACTAGGTGAGCAATTTGGCTCAACGCTTGCCTTGAAAGCCTGGTGGCCCAAGTCTGATCCCTCCAAACCATGTCCATGTGGAAGGATCTAACTCCAGAGATGTCCTCTGGTCCTCACACACACAGCATGCACACACACAGCATGCGCACACGAGAGAGAATAATAAGAAATTAAAATTTTTCTTCCTGTCATCTGCTAGGCTAGCAGCGGGGAGGAGTTGGATGTGTGTTTTGAGCCTAGCACAGGGCCTCAAATGGGCCTTAGTGGTGGACGGCAGATCTGCACAGGCAAACGGCATTCAGCTTAACTCCCTGACAGGACGGTGATTGAGAGTCGGACAAAGGAGACAAATGAATTGAACCGGGAGATAATGAATCTAAGAAAGCTGTCATTCCCCATCCCTTCCCACTCCACACACACACACACCTCGACTACCACCATGTACATCCCTAGGCCATAATCTCGGGGACTTCCGTCCCAGGCCCAGGGACATCTGTGAAGGAGGAAGGTGACCAAGTCCCAAACACTCTCAGAAGAGGAAAAGCTGTGCCCCCAACCCAGGGTAACTGGAAGTCGTGCCACAGACACAAGGCAGATTCCCATCCTCATTTAAACCCTGTCTGCCCGGCTGTCCAGCTGACGTTACCCCCCCCCACCCCTGTGAGGCTGACGCGCTCTCTTGTGCCTCTGCAGAAGGACTTCACTGTGCGCGAGGAGCTGCAGCAGCAGGATGTGGAGCGCTGGCTGGGCTTCATCACCTTCCTGTGCGAGGTGTTCGGCACCATGCGGAGCAGCACGGGCGAGCCCTTCCGGGTGCTGGTGTGCCCCATCTACACGTGCCTCAGGGAGGTAAGAGCAGAGGCCCAGGCTGCCGCGCTACTGCCCAGCCCACCTGCCGCAGCTAGTGAAAGCTCTGCCCAGATACACATAAGAAAAACACCAGAAAGCAATGGCTGGATTATATGCAAAGGAATGGGTCCTTTGTAGAGGAGATAGATGGTCCCCCCATGTGTCTACTCCCTGGGCATAGAGAAATAAGCTTTAACTCACACCTTAATCATTCCTCATCTAAAACTTAGTGGAAGTTTAGGGCGGCATATCAATGAATGCATCTTTGCAATGAGTTGGTTTACCACTGATTTTTTTTTTTTAGCTGTTTTGCTTCTACAGTTTATCTTAAAAAGTAATAAATAGGGGCCGGTGAGATGGCTCAGGAGATGAGAGTACTTACTGCTTATTTAAAAGGTGCACATTTAGTTCCAAGTACCCATGTGGGGCAGTTCATGACCGCTTGTAACTGCAGTTCCAGGGAATCAACACCCTCTTCTGGCCTCTCGGGGCACTGCCCGAATGTGATGCACTTAAACTCATACATACATACATACATACATACATACATACATACATATATACATACATACATACATACATATAAAAATAAAACTTTTAAAAATAATAAATACGAGAAGCCAAGAGACTTTAGAGAAGGAAGTTTGGGGTGCTTGCTCTTCCAGATAGGAAAGCTCACTGTATGAGATCACTGTTGGGGGGGGGAGATAATAGAAGAGAGCAGAAATGGACCCTGGGAGGTAGGTGGCAGGAAACAACCCACCTCCTCCTAGGAAGGAGCTCGTTGGGAGTGGGGTGGGAGCATTCTTGAGAGTGGGAGCCATTACGGCTGCTGATATGAGGTGGAAGGAAGATGTGATGGAATTCCTGTTTACCAGCCCCATGGCCGCATTCACTGGGGTGTGGATTTCAGGAAAAGAATCACAACGGCAATGAGGCCCAGGAAAATAGGTCTCAGGACATATATTTGGATCACTTGTTGACTCCCCTCAAAGGCTGCCCTGAGGATGGTGGGCGGAAGGAGCTGAAGCTCCACAAGAGGTCACACAGGAAATAAGGAACTTATTTCTGTCAGGCATCTGTGTGTGCCTGGTGCTCAAGGCTGGAGACAGGGAGTATCACCTGGGAAGAAAGCAGAAATTGGGGAGATGGTGGGGCCATATAGGAGGTAGGGGAAGAGTAGCCGGGAGGGAGGAAGCATGTCTCCAGAAAGTTCCAGAAGAGCAAGTGGAAAGCATCCCAGAATCCTTCAGTAGGAGCTTGTACCAGCCATCCCTGTCCTCTGCCCCGGCAGCGCTTTGCTGCCACCAGGGACACAGGGTAAAGTAGTCTCTGGAGAACCAAAGGGCCAGGGCAGAGAAGTGGCAAGGAGGGGGTGTGGGGGTTGGGCCTGGGCCACTGGCAGAGAGGACGACAGTGTGGGCAGGTTCTTCAGATCATCTTCTAGGAAAAGCTACAGAGAAAACTGTCAGTGGGCTGAAAGAAAAAGAACAGAGTTGAGAGGCATGCTTGTGTTTTTGGATAGACTGTAATAAGCAATCTGAGTAAAAGGAGGCTGTGCCTGTGTCTGGGGAGCATCCCTTTATAGGAAAACGGTGTGTTCAGCCCAGCCTAAAGCGGAGCACATACCGCCCTCCGGTCACTTGAACCCACAGCTCTGAACCACCCTATGTTGGCGGTCTCTGTTTCTTTAGGACTGTGCTTGACTTTAGAGCTGCCTCACTCATTCTGCTCGTGGCCTCTCCTAATTGCTTTTACTCTTCGGGGCCTCAGCACAACGTGCAGGGCCGAGAGGACCAGCAGCCTGGCGTTTTGTGTCCCTGTGGAGTGAGTGGAAGGCAGCCCTTTCAGAGACACGGAGCTGGGAGTGGCCATTGTTGTCCACATGGCCCCTGAGAGCCATCTCAAGATGAGGAACAGAGCTGCTCTAGGGCAGTGACCTGAATTGCCCAATTCCTTCTGCGTGATCTCTCCCCTCCTCCTGGTGTTATTGTCACCTGCTTTCCCTCAGCAGGAAGCAGGACTGTAGGGAGAGCTGGCCCTGGCTGCTGGGAGATTTTTCACACCACCTAAGGTAGTGCAAACTTTGTGGTGTGAGATCCGGGAGGTGCCAAGAGGTCTGCACAGACAGGGAGCAGTGAGGCCTTCCTAATGCACACTTGTTTGATGAGTTAAGCTTTGTGGGGGGAGGGGGCAGGGAACAGACATTTTGACAAACACAGAATCACACTGTGCTCAAGGTAATTTCGAATAGCAAGCCTTCTAGGCCTTTCAGCATTTTGTAAAAGAAAAACTCTGCCAAGCTGCCCCCTGCCTGTGTTCACATTCACCTGGTTTTTAGCTGCACCTTCTTGGGTAAGAGATAGTTCTGGGCTTTCCTCATCCGCATAGCACTTTGGGTCTCAAAGCACTTTGAGATAGTTACTCCCGTGTGGCTGTGATAGACAGAATGCCTGACAGGAAAAAAAAAAAATTAAGGAAGGAAAGATTTATTTCGGCTCATGGTTTCGAAGGGCCCTCACCATCATTACTCATATCCGAGCAGAGAGCGTGATGACAGCTGGAGACTGTGGTGGACAGGAAGCAGAGACTGAGACCAGAAGTGGACAAGGATAATGCACCACTAAAAAACACATTTCCCTTCACCGCTCAGCCCCAGTATCAAACTTATTCCAGCCCTGTTCATTAGAGTGTCCAGGTCTTCCCAAAATAGTGCCACCAGCCCAGGGCTAAGATTTCAGAACAGCCTATAAGGGACATTTCAAATTCAAGCTAGAATGCATTATTTTTTTTTTTTCTAACAATAGTTAGAATAGCACAGCATGGAGAAAGAGCTAGGTGCACTGGGGCAGCTAGGAGAGAGCAGAGATGTGTCTAGAGGACCCACTAGGCACCGGGACTCTCAGAGAGCTGTGCCCTCCAGGCTTGGGAACTAAGCATATGCCGGATCTTAAAGGGAACATGAGCAGAGTCCCTGCCCAGAGACATACAGCCAGTCTATGCCATGATTAGCCTGGAGATCCTGGACCCTGCATCCGAGGACCTTTCAAAAAAAACTACCCTCTGATTTAGCCTTAAGAAAAGATGAAGTTGCCCAGTTGGTGGTGCTGGTGCATGCCCTCAATCCCAGCACTCCAGAGATGGAGGCCAGCCTGGTCTACAAAGCAAGTTCCAGGACAGCCAGAGCTACGTAGAGAAACCCTGTCTCAAAAAAACAAAAAAGGGGATGGGGGAGGAGGAAGAAGAAAAGATGAAGCCATGAAGAGGTGAATTCTTAAGAGTTAACTGCCGCCTCACCTGCCTTATCACAGGTAATCATATCCAAGCATGAGCAGCAGTCCAAAGCAGGTAGAGTGAGATCAAGGAAGTTTCTTGAACCAACATTGCTGTTGCTGCCTACCTACCCCATGCTGGGAAGGTATAAGCTTTCTCTTGGAGTCAGGCAGATGGCTGACCTACAGTCTATAACATCTGCCCTTTCTATCTAGATGTTTAACTCCAACTTTTTGTTGCTGAGATAGATACCGGAGAGAAACCATTTGAAGGAGGAAAAATTGATTTTGGTCTACAGTTTTAGAAGGTTCAGTCCATAGTCATCTGGCTCTATTGTCTCAAAGCCCATGGAAAGCCAGAACATCATGGAGGAAGGGCATGGGCTAAGAAAGCCACTCACCTGTGGCAGCCAGGAAGCAAAGAGAGTAACAGGAAGTGGACAACACTGAGACATACTTGTATGTGTGTCTTGTTGCCTTCCTATTCACACCTTGTGTTTGCATAACATTGAGGGTTTTTGTTTGTTTGTTTTGTTTTTCAGAGAGGGTTTCTCTGCATAGCCTTGACTCTCCTGGAACTCACTCTGTAGACTAGGCTGGCCTTGAACTCACAGAGATCACCTACCTCTTTAATCTGCTGGGATTAAATGTGTGCACCACCATCACCCAGCTTAACATGTTCATTTTTCTCAGGCTGGAGAGTTGGCTCTGTGTGTAAAGCTCTTGTCATGCAAATGTGAGGGCTGGGGTTCAGATGCCTCACACCCCCATTTAAAAGCAGATGTGGCACAATTGTAACCCCAGTGCTGGGGAGGAAGAGATGGGATCGCTGGGACCAGCTTGTTAGCTAGGCAAGCCAAGTCCACAAGCTCTAGATTTAGCAAGAGGCCCTGCCCCAGTTAGTAAAATCGATAGTGACTAAGAAAGACTCCTAACATCAACCTCACATGCATGTGAACATGCACATATATGCATATACTACACACATATGTACGCACACACAAAGGAACAAAATCTGGTAATATTGTAATGCTAACATTTATAGGAATTCTACCCTCCTAATAGATTCTTAAGTGTAAATATGGTGGTATTATCTATACATACAACGTTGTAGAGCAGGTCTCTAGAACTCATTTACCAACATAACTGCAGCTTTTGTACCTACTGACTAGCACATTCCTTGAGCCTTTGGAAACCGTTACTCTGTTCTCTGACTCGGTGAATTTGACAGTCTTACATACCTGACGAATTAGCATGGTTTCTGTTGCTATCATGCCAGATGCTGAATGTTTTGTTTTCAAAAGATTTATTTAGCTTGCAGTTTTGGAGGCCACAGGTCCAGCCACCATGGGTACCAGCTCCCCAACCTGTGTCCCCTCATAGTGGATGGCACCATGGCAAAGTGCGTGAGAAAGATCACAGACCGAACACAGGAAGCCGGAGAGTAGTGCGAAGGCCAGGCCTGCTCTTTTTATAGCAACTAGAGAACTCACTCCACAGCGTCCACCCCCTCTAGTGACCTCATTTCTTCTCATTATGTATCCCCTTCTGAAAGGTTTTATACCAACTCCTAACACTGCCATACTGGGGAACCCAGCTTCCAACACATAAACTCTCAGAGGGCAAACCACCTCCAAACCATGGCACCTAACACAAGGGGAAACCATGTAGTAATTGGCCTCCTTGGCTGGCTTGTTTCACTTAGCATGATGTCGTTGGGGCTCATCCACGCTATTGGTATTGTGGGATTTGCCTCATTTAAACGCTGGATAAATGCTCTGTTCTGCATGCACACCGCGTTCTCCACATCCACGCACTGATGGCCAGTTCCATTGTTTCTCATAGTGTGGTTCTTGTGACCATTGCTGCAGCGACCATTGGCGGGAGTACAGATATGCTTAGAGAGCGTGATTTCGGCTCATCTGAATCAATCTCAGAAGATTGTTCTGCTTAGGATCTGCTGCGGAGCCTGGGTACCGTTCTCTACAGCCTTATCTTACCTTCCCACAATCATCATACAAGGGTTCCCAGTTTGCTACAGCCTCACCAGCAATCACTGCCTTGTTTTGTGATAACAGGTATCAGCTGATATCTCACTGTGTTTTAATTGGCATTTCCCTCGAGACTAATGATGCTCTCCTCAGACACCTGCCAGCCATCTGCATGATGTATTGGGTGAAGTGTCTGTTCAAACCCCTAGCCTACTTTCTGGCCATGTTCCTAGGTTTTCTGCCATTGAGTCTTAGACCAGTGGTTCTCAACCCGTGGGTCACAGCCCCTTTGAGGTCAAATGACCCTTTCACAAGGCTGTCTAAGACCATTGGAAAAAAACAGCTATATTTACATTACAGTTCATAACAGTAGCAAAATTACAGTTATGAAGTAGTAACAAAAATAATTTAATGTTGGAGGTCACAACATGAGAAACTGTATTAAAGGGTCGCAGCCTTAGGAAGGCTGAGAACTGCTGCCTTAGATGTTTTGGGCATTGCTGCCTTATTAGGTGTATGATTTATAATATCATCTCTCATTCCATGGGCTATCTCTTGTTCTGGGTATCAGTTCCTTTCCTGTGTAGAAGCTTTTTGGTTTAACATAAGTTGACTTGGCTATGTTTATTTTTATTGCCTATTCACTGTCCAATCAATGTCTTTTCACTATGTTTTCTAATACTTTGGTGGTTTCGGAGTCTTGCATGTATGTGTTTAATCTACATTGTTATTCATATAGTATGAAGAAGGGTTGACTTTTGTTCTTGTGCATGTGGGTTTTCCCAGCACCACTTACTGAAGACACTGACTTTCCCTTTTGTTGAGGTTCAGTTGATATGTAGCTTTATTCCCCGCCTCTCTATTTTGTTCCATAAAATCTAGAAATCTGTTTTTATGCCAGTTGCCATGATGTTTGGTTACTGCGGCCTTATAACATATTCTAAAGTCAGGGACTGTGATGCTTTTAATTTTGTTCTCTGGTCAAGATTGCCTTGGTTATTTGGGACTTTTCGTGGTTCCATTTGAAATTTAGGATTGTTTTGCTCTATAACATCGGATGACTGTGATTCTTAAATGGGTTGTAGTATTAAATCTTTGTAGCACTTTGGTTGGTGTGGACATTTTTCACGATACTGAACCTTCCAATCCAAGGTTGGAAGCAACACAGGATGCTCACTATGCTCATATTAAACACAGTCCTAGAAGTTGCCAGAAGAATTAGATAGGAAAAAGAAAAAAAAAAAAGGTATCTCCATCTAAAAGGAAGGCATGAAACTGTCCTTGTCTGCAGATGACATGATCTTATATATAAAACATCTAGTTGGGCATGGTGGCTCTCGCTGGTAATCTTAGCACTGGACAATCTTAAGCCAGCCCAGGACAGCCCAGAATATACAGCAAGACTAAGTCAAAAATTCTAAAGATATCCTCCAAAAAACTGTTACAAGCCAGGTGCAGCGGCATATGCCATTAGTCCCAACACTCAAAAGGCAGAGGCAGGTGGATCTCTGTGATCTGTGAGTCTGAGGGCCAGCCTGATCTACATAGCAAACTCCAGGCCAGCCAAGGCTTCATGGCAAGACTTTATCTATAAACAAACAAACAAATAACAAATTCAACAAAATCAACTATGAAAACCGCTTGCGTTTCTACATAATGATAATGAACTCACTATCCAGGAAGGAAATTAGGAACACAATCCCATTAAAAAGAATAAAATGCTTTGACTAAACTTCACTAATGAAGTGACTTACACACTGAGAACTGAAAAACACTGTAAAAAAAATTTGTTCTAGAAGACACAACTTGCAAGATTCCCCGTGAGCTTTACCAGTGTTCTCTGCGTGCTATCGTCTAACCCAGGTCCTCAGCCAAACTGGCCTTGAGGGCACCACACTTCAGGAGTCCCAGTGACTGACCGAGCTGGAGCATGGACAAACTGTCCCCCTTGGCAGCTGGCTTCTCTGGGCCAGCCTGCCAGACTCCCGTTCTGGTTGGTCCTGTACCCATCTGTGACCCTTTGAGGCTCGCTTGCTGTCCACCTCTCCGCTCCACCATCCCCTCCTAGCCTCAGGAGCATGCCTTCTAAACTCCCTGGAGTGATTATTAAACGCCTCTTCTGGGCCCCTTATTTGAAGAGCTTTTCTGGAAATTCCTGTGGCTGGGGAATTTTTTCAATGAAGCTTTGTGCCTGCTTCTCCTCACTTCCTTTCATCCTTTTTCCGTCCCCGGGGAAAGTCCTTCCTTCCCTCTCTCATCCACTGCTCTCATCTCTGCCCTCCTAGGAATTCTACAACCATAGACACAGGACAGAGCTGGGGAGTGGGGGGCAAGGTTTTCTGCCAGGAATCTTTCATACCTCTCAACTGCCTTCCAGCTCTTACCAGTCAGTCCCACACACACACCTGCCCCTTGATGCTTTGCTTGTGGAAGGTGGCTCTGAAGGGGTCTGCCTGTGAAGAGCCCCTCCCCCCACCCCCCACCTCCCCACCCGGCACACAGACCCAGCAAGCAGCAAGCTGGGCTGCCGGGGGAGGCAGACAAGCACGCCAGAAGAACAGAGGCCAGCAAGTCAGGCTCATCAGGAAATGAAACCGCTCCGTGCAACAATGAGAGAGACACTTTTTGAACTTTGTGCGTGAGCGTGCATTCAGTCGCTCACATTGTTTTGGCTCCAGGGAAATCTGACCTCGGAAAAAGCTGAGATGAAGTGGGTGTGGGTAGAAAGAGTCGGCTAATGCAGGATATTCTTCAAGGGCCCCTTGCCAGGAGGACCACTCCTGACCTCCCCAGAGCAGGGGGGTGGGATTGCTTGGCAGCCTAGCTGGGGCCAGGAGAAGCCCAAGGTAAGCTGTGCTCTGGTTTCCCCTCAGGGAGGGGAGATTTATTGGCTGGATCCATGGGAAATGATCTTCACCCTGCACCTCTGGAAGTTTTACAAAATTGCTAATTCCCAAGCCGGCCTTCACAGCTCTCCCTCACCCAGTAAAACCAAAGTTTCTGGGGATGGGGTTGGGCTGTGGGGGTGGAAGCTCTCCAAGTTGATTCCGGGCTGTGGCCACGGTCAAGTAACAGGAGCAGCCACATCCCAGGTGCATTTAGTAAGCAACTACTGACCAGCCAAAAGCATTGTGAGAGCACCTGACCTCAGCACCGAGCTCCCAAGTTCGAACCTCAGCAGCTGAACTTCCTGCCTGTAGAATTCTAACCTGACCTATCAGCCGTCCGATCCCCAGGTGTCTTTTCTGTTCCATGGGAGTGTTCTGGGTTGGCTTTAGGGCCGCCTCAAGTAAGCCAGGCGTTCATGAAAAGCAAGTGAATGTGGCAACTTATAATGTGTCACTATGGGGCAGCGCGTATCTCAGGCATGATTCAAGAGAAGATTCTTACCTCAAGAGGCCACATGTTCCTAACTGGGCATCCAGGCCCCAGAGTCAGATGTGCTACCCTGCCTGATTTGCATTCTTCCTTGCTCTTACTTACTCCCCACCTCCATGATGAGGGACTTTTTTTCCCTTCAGGTATAGGGTCCCCTGCCTCAGTCTCCAAGGCAGAGGAGGGGAGGGTATATTGAGACAGGGTTCTCTGTAACCATGGCTGTCCTGGAATTCACTCTGTAGACCAGGCTGGCCTCAAACTTCACAGAGATACCTCTGCCTCTGCCTCCTGAGTACTGGGATTAAAGGCATGTGCCACCACTGCCTGGCTGCAGTTTGCAATTCTTATAGCATACGGAAGAGTTAACTTCTGCCCAAGGCTGTCAGCATCTACCCTTTGGACTTGTCCTTTGGCATGTTGTCTTAGTAATGGCTTGTGACCCCTCCCCAGTTACTTTAAATCATTTCATCCTCCCATTGGTACTTAGAGGCTAAGTCTCACCTATCAAAGAATTGTAGGATTCTGCGCTCATTCATGATGTCTGGAGTTTGTCTGTTTGTTTGTTTATGGCAGGGCTTGTGTAGCCCAGGCTGGACCCTAACTCACTATGCAGCTAGGAATGACCTGACACCCTTGGTCCTCCTGCTTCCACCTCTCGGGTACTGGGGTCACAGGCTTGCACCGCCACCCCGGGGCTGTGTTCCTGCTCAGCAGTGATTTGGTCTGATTGCAGAGTTCTCCTGTTAGCCTAGGAAGAAGCGTGGTTGTGATCCCCACCCCTTTACAACGTGGCAACCACATCTGCAGAAATTACATAGCCCAGCACATGCATGGTAGGCTGGCAGCTGGATGACTATGGGGGAAAGAGGGTAGCTGGCAGAGTAAGGAACTGCTGGGGACAAAGAGGAAGCTCCCACCAAACACTCTGGTAGAAGAGTTTCTAAAAAGCTTTAAGCCTGAAGGCAATACCAGAGAGGAGTTTGTGTACTCACCGAGCTAACAATGAGGAAAATGCTACTTCCTTATGGGACTAAGATGAACTGAGACAACCAAATCACCCAAATTTGGAGCCAGCCAGATGACCCCATGGAGCCCAAGCACGGTGGGAAACACAGTATATGAGTGGGGGGTAGTGAGGCACAACTGGGGAAGGGAATGGTTGAGCAGAAAAGTGGGTCCTAGCACCTCCTTGTCACAGAAAGTATTTGTACTGTAACAGCCGGAACAGTGCATGAAGGAAGGAAATGAAGCCTGTAAATCCTTGAACGGTTTCTTTCTCCACTAATCTTAGGTACAGAATCGCGGCCGCATGTTGCTCTGAGCGTGCAGCCTTCCCAGGCCAGGTACCCAAGCCCTGAGCTCTTGCTTTTGCATCCAAGTCCCTGCAGGTTCCACGGCTCTGGCTTAACCTTTCCTGGAACCCTGATGAAGTAACCCCCAAATGTGTAGTCCCCTCCCTATCCATTGTTCCCCTCTTCTGCCTGGCATGGCATAGTCAAGCCTCTCAGGGTATGATACTGACCTGTGCAAAACATCCCCACCACCACCGCCGCACAGAGGCAGTGCCTTTGAAGCGGCCTCAAAATAAAACTGTGGTTCCCACCCAGCCCACCAGCTTTTCCATCCTTTCCCCACCCCCATCCCCACCCCCGCCCCCACCCCTTAACTGTTCAGCTTCCTTAGCCAGGCTGAGCACACTGAAATGTGAAATTTGAAGCCAGTGTTCCCCTTAGCAACCATGGTAACACAGGATCTGATAGCGAGCCTGCAGTTATAAAAATACCAGCTTCCACCAGACACTGGTTTCCAAAGGGAAACCAGTCCCCGCTCCAGAACCATTTTTAAACAGTCCTCAAACTTC
This sequence comes from Pachyuromys duprasi, assembly GCA_028658305.1. Lineage (NCBI taxonomy): Eukaryota > Metazoa > Chordata > Mammalia > Rodentia > Muridae > Pachyuromys > Pachyuromys duprasi. Next base: position 49,852,027 of record CM053764.1, read on the forward strand.
AGAGATGGCCAGCACACTCCAAGTGCGGTGTGGCTGCAGGAGGCTGTCACAGGAGGCTGGTTTCTTGAAAGTGGCATGGGGCAGCTTTGGGTATGTTCTCTGAAACCCAGAATGCCCTACGAAGGCCCATTTTCCTAATTGCACCAACCCTTGGGCATTTTGAAGTCAGGTTAAGTGGCAGAGACGACGTGACCCTTGCCCTTCTAGGCCCCTTCTAGGGAGTTCTCAACTCCATATTGCCTCACTGGAAAATAACGTGGTCTTTCTTCTCTTTGTGAAAAACAGTAAGGGCTCCCGTAGGGAGGGGAGACCAGGGTGGTTAAAACTTCCCTACTCACATCAGGAAAAGCCTGGCATCTCGTGCCCAGTTCTGGACAATGCAAGCTTCCATTCCTAGACTCAGCGTTCTCAGTAAGGAGGCATTAGCCTTGAGATGAGCCAGCGGCCCTGGAGTCTGCTCACCCAGCCTGTAGCCTGTTCCCCCTGAGCTTCCCTCCCTCCCCGCCCCCTCTCTGTGACAGCCTCCCCAGTCCTCCCTCTCCTGCTCCTCCCAGCCTTTTGTCTCCTGGGGCGAAGCCTTGTAATTTGAAAAATATTCTAACTTGGTAATTAATGTCTGAACTTCAAGAGCACCCCCATCCCGCTTCTGCAGAGCCGGCTAAAGGCAGGCCAAGACGAGGACAAAGATGTGGAGAAGCTAAAAGGAGGCGTGAATTTTCTAGATGGTCCCTTAGCTTAGCTGGACTTGTAAGTTTTGGGGGGTTAAAACCACACGGGTTACTTTCCCCCCACTCCCAGCCCTCCCCCGCACTGTGTCCATTTCCCAGCAGGCTGATGGCAAAGTCCCTCCAGCTCAACAAATTTGGGGACGCTAGGGTGTCAAACAGGGGCACTCCATGAGAACAGTTCACAGAGAAATAATCCAAGGGAGAGAGACAGAGAGGAATAGGGAAAGGGGAAGAAGGGGGAAGGGGAGAGAGAGAGAACACGCAACTATATTTAAAAAATAATAAGGGGGTCTGAAAAGAATATTGGCTGCTGTTCCAGAGGACCTGGGCTGATTCCCAGCACACATGGTGGCTCACAACCACCTGTAACTCCAGTCCCAGGGGATCCGGTACCCTCTTCCAGCTTCCGTGGGCACCAGGCAGGCGTGTGGCGCACAAATGTGCATGCTGGCAAAGCACCCCAAAGGAGAAGGAGTACATAGAGAACAGCAGCTGAGGAGGCTGAGGCAGAAACATCAAAAGTCAACCCGGGGCTACAGAGTCGCTCAAGGCTAGCTCGGATGACTCAGTAAGACCCTGTCTTAAAATAAGAAGTCAAAAGAGTCTAGCATGAGCAAGGATCTGGGTTCTGGGGTCAATACCCATTACTGAAAGGGGAAGGGAAGGGGAGGGAGGAGGAAGACGCCATTAGTCCTTTATGTTAGAAACATACATGGATGTGTTTGTGTGTGTTTCCAATGCATTAATTTACTTATTAAATAAAATGTATTCATAAGCTACGTATTGGCTACAATTTGCCACATAATTCTGACTTTGCTTAATTAGTCATTAGCAATATTAGGTTCTTTTATTCCAATTTTTTAAAATTTTTGTAGATTTACTTATTTTACTTCATATGCATGAGTGTTTTTACTACATGCATGTGGGCCTGTTAGATTTCCTGGAATTGGAGTTACCAAAGGGGTTATAGATTTACTTATTTTACTTTATATGTATGAATGCTTTGACTGCATTATGTATGTAATAGCACGTGTGCCTGTTGCCTTTCCTGGAATTGGGGTTTCCAGTGGTTGTGAGCCGCCATGTAGGTGCTGGGTATCAAACCAAAGTCCTCTGCAAGGACAGCCGGCCTTCTTAACAGCCAAGACATTTCTCCAGCCCTTCTTTCAGTATTATGAGTTACTAATATCAGCTCTCAGATCACACACTATCACTCAAGAGAGAGAGAAAGATTACAGTGCAGCTAAGAAAGGCCAGGGAAGCTCCTGAGTTAGGCTGTGTGGGTCCCAAAGCTGTTCAGGCTCAGAGATGTCAGATGTAGGTCCAGGCAACAGGCCACTTCAAAGGCCAGCCTGAAGTGGGCTAAGTGTGAGGAGCAGGAGAAACTGTACTCAAGCTAGACACAGAGGCAGGAGCCCTTCTCTGTGGCAATTCTCCTGAGCAAGGCTTGTGATGAGTAGATGATTGGTCAGTGTTCTTGGTGCATTGCAGTCTTCGGGAGCTCCTCTTTCTGTACTGTCGGTTGAGGGGGTGGTATGTCTGAGTAATTGATAAGCCCAGTGTTTGGTGTTTCCAATATCAATTTAATGCAGTTCTGTGTCACTATTGAATGGCACAAATAAATTATTTACCATTGTACTTCTTGATGTTTTGGCAAGTGGTAGTTATTTGTTTGTGTAAACAAGATATAGAATTTTTTTTTTTTTTTTTGGCACCAAAGTGAAGTAACTCAAGTCAGGGCTAGTGCTCTATAAGAGGGAGTCATTATAGGCTGGGCACAGCCTGAAAGAATGCCACTGTTTCACAGACCACCATGACCTGGAGTAGGTCCCGCTAATTCTCCAGGGAGTAGAAATGGATGCTTGTACTGAGTACTGGTGATGCCTGAACACAGGAGACACTCCATGGCCCATAATGCTCTGGGGCTTTCACTGGGCTCTGCAGACCCATAGTTCACAGTCAGCCTGGACTGCTGCTGCTCCACATGCGTCATACCCTCTGTGGGTCAGAAGCAGCATTGGGAGCATATGTCGTCCTAGGAGAGAAACCCAGAAGCCAGCCCTCCTCCTTCCTGTCTCTTTAGACCCAGCTGGAATCCAGGTCCCTTATGATAGGTCTAAGTCAGTAAGGCACAGGCCTCTGACTTCTAGGCCCATGCCAAGCCCTAGAGAAGGAAACCTCAAGGAGAGGCCTGCTCTTGGCAAGGTGGACTTGAAGCTGACACCCATTAGCAGCTGCGCCTGTCTGGCTTTCAGGTTCCTTGTCGGGCACAGAGCTAAACGCATGTAACTTAGGTTTACTAATTTCAAACTAACTTCCTCCCTCTCTATAACTCTCTGTCTGAGTGATACCCCACCTCTGAAAAGTGAAGTCAGGAAATAAGGGGGCCCTTTAGTTATGTAAAATGAAGTGTTTCTGAGTAAGAAAAGCTAAGGTGAGGGAAGCCAGTAGAACAAGTCTTGGGGCACATGCTGCTCTGTCAGACAGTGTGCCTGCTCTCCAGACGTTCTGGTCTCTGTTTAGCTTTCAGTTCAGAAGAGGGTCCTGACCACACCCATCGTCCCCACTGGCTGCCTGTCATTGTCCTCAGCCTGCCTTCTTTCTCTTCAGGGCCTTGACAGTACTCAGTGTTACCTTAGGTTTGCTTTGTAAATCTGTTTGTTTTCTACCGTGGGAACTCTAGGGGCAGGAAATGTAACTATTCATAGCCATGTCCCCAGTGGTGTCTGACATAAGGTACATACTTGATAAATACTCATTGAAGAAAGTAACAAAATAACGTGTCTAGACTGAGGGAACAGAAGACAATGGTCAGTCAGTCAGCCTTTCAAAAAGGAACCTGGAGGAGCCTCCCAGAAAAGAATGCGGAACCCCCATAGGCTGGGTGGGTTGGCTGCAAGTGGTCCTCAGGGGTGAGCCCACAACCCAAAGGAAGGAAGTCTCCCCTAGATCAAACTCAGAAGGAGTCTGTGCCCACCGTAAGTGAACCAGGGCAAAGGTCCCCTTAGCCTGGCCATACCCAGGCCTGCATCTGGCTCCATTTAGCTGGCCTTTTTTCAACTTCAGTCCACCAAGCTTCCTGGGAGATGGCAGATTTAATTCATCTACCCAGAGTTGGGGTTATTAGGAGAGAACAGAGGAGTTCCAGCGAGGCTTCCTACAGGGAGGAACTCCCCCCACCACCAGAGGAGGGTGTCATTAAGTACCCACCTGCTGTGTGTCAGTTGCACATGAAGATCCCTGGGAGCCTCAGCCATCACCCCTGTATCCCCACCATTGATGAGGAATCAGAGGGGGGTACCCCAGGCTCAGGAGCGCCCCTTGGAGGTCAGGGAAAGTAGGGCAAAGCAGGAAGGTGGAAGGATAGAGTAGCCGGGAGACAACCCGGCAGTGGCAAAGGCGGTTGACGTGAGAAGCATCGTAGCTCTCACAGATCCAGCAGAACCTCAACTATGGTGCCTTGTCCAGTATCTTCATAATTTGAAGCCACATTGATAACGTTTCATGTTATCAATGGTATCCAAATAGTTATAATTTCAACATGATGTAACCAATGGTAAAAAGTTAAAAGTTTGTTGTTGTTGTTGCTGTTACTGTCATTGTCTTTTTCTTTTTTGGAGACTGAATCTGGCTCTGTAGCCCAGCCTAGTCTCAAACTCCTTACCCTCCTGAGTCAGACCGAGAGCTAAGGTCACTGCAGCAATCTGTATTTTTAATATTCTTTTTGTGTATGTGGGCTAGGTGAGTCTTTGAAAAGGTTTTACTGTGCGGGCACCACTCCGTTTGGGCCACACACCATGTAAGTGCTCAAACCACGTGTGGCCAGTGACAATGCTACTGGCCGGCATGGGTACGGAGGCTGGCTAGCTCCTGGAATCATCAGGCTCTTGGAACAGTTTTGAATGCTGAGAGTCACAGAAGTGCTATTTACAGCCTCCCTCTCTCTGAGCCCCCAGAAGAAAGGGGGGAGCGGTAAGAGTTGCACCCCAAGGCTCACAGCTAGCTCCTGCTGGGGTCTGTGAAAGCAGTTCTGTATTCCCTGATGGACAAAGCAGGAAGGAAGTATATAGGAAGGGAGAAGTGCCCTGGCTGGGGTGACACCGTATGAGAAGGCTCAGGGCAGAAGCCACAGTGGGGATTGGTGCCAGCCAGCTGCTGCTAGTGGTTGCCTGCAATGCCCTGTACGGAAGAGTCATAATCGGCCCATTCTTTCATTATCCCCTTGACTACTTCGGGCGACCATTTCTGTAATTAAGACCCTCTCCCTTGCTCAGTATTAAAACATAGAAGTATTTGCTGAATCTGGTTCACAGGGTTGAAAGTTAGACTTAGGAAGTACACTCTGTGGAAACGCAAACACACACGCAGTAATTACCCTTGAATCAAGGCTGAAGCCCTGCTTAAAACAATTAGTCCTGAGACTAGAACTGTAGGCACAACTCCCGTTTTGGCTCACCGTACTTCACCCACAGGGGGATATGACCAGTCCTCAGGGCTGGGGACAGGAAGGGAATGAATTGGTCTGCTGCTTTGAGTCTGGGCTGGCCTGCGTTCCGCTTGGTTTGGAAATGTTAGTCAGAGGAGAGTTTGAGGTGTGGGGAAGGGCAGGGAGGATGTGGTTTGGGCAAGGGGAGTTCAGAGGCTTCCCTGAGCTTGGCCCAGTGCCATGGGAAGTCTCAGAAGCTCTGCCCGCCACACTGAAGTGCCTTGCCTGGCTGGAGCGGAGGGCGTGGCTAAGGATTAGCTGACTGGAAAGCAATTAGATGAGGTGGGGCCAGGGAAATACCTGGAATCCCAGGGCTGGAGTTAAGACTGGCTTGGCTAACCCGGAAGGCAGGAGGCTTTGGGGGTCTGGGGAATAAGTGTGGCCTCTTGCTGCTGGGAAGAAGTGGATTATAATATAGGAGGTCAGGGGAGCTTGCAACACTCTGAGAAAGAGGCCTTTTCCCTTGATGACCGTTGCTAAATTCCTCTCCCACTCCTACTCAGACCATAGATTCTCCTGTCTTAGATGTATGGTCCTGGGGAGTGTGGTATGAAGTGAGCCTTCCAGGGCATTCACAATGGGGAAGAAGAGGTGAGAGAAGAGTGGGTGCCCTGAAGCAAAAGGATGTCCAGCTGTTGAAAGGTGTAGGGAAGATCATTAGCCCTGCTAAGAACCTGCTGCCCAGAAAACCCCACTATGCATTAAAGCTTGCAGAACTGCCCGAATCCTGTCCTCTGGGCAGGGAAGGGGACTTCCACCCAAGGCCAGGAGTCTCAGGTTTGTACAAAGAAGGACTTTACATTTCTTCCCTACTATTTAAAAATATAAAAACTGTTCTTAGCTCATGAACTGTGAAAATCAAGCCTTGGCCAGTTCTGCGTGGTGGCTGTAGTTTACAGTCCCTGATCCAGATCTGTGGTTCTCAGCTGGGGAATCCCCATTCAGAAGTTTTTGTTACACATTAAAGTGAGACTTGCTGTCATGAGGGAGAATTCACAGGTCCCCGGGCACGCGGGTGCCGCAGCAAGGCCCTTCCCCTAGTACCATCATCTGGTCCAGCCTCCACTCCTGTCTTATAGATGACAAAACGAAGGTCCAGGTGACAGAACTGTCGCATGAAGCCAGGCAGTGGCTGCTTCATCTCAGGACACAGTGCTAGATGGCTTTTTATCTATTTCTAGCCACTCTCGGAGATCTGCCCTGCCAGGTCACACCGCCCGGAGCTCTATCTGAGACACAGGAAGTGTGTGTGTCCCCTGGAGTCCTATCCTGGCAGGGCTCTGGTGAGTCATTTCCCACAAGTGAAGCTGGGTACACTGAACTGTCTTCATGAGAAACTCCAGCCTGCTGAGGGGATCTGCAGGGCAGAACCCAGAGGGAAGCTGAAAGTACTCTCTGGGAGGAGAGCAATAGAATGAAGGGCAGGACATCAGGTCCTTAGACTAACAGGATTAACATCCCACACTGTTGGTGTTAGCTGGGGTCTGGGGCAAATTCTGCCTCATCTGTAGAGTAGGAGGGAGCCTTTGTATCTGCCTGGCTCTTGCAGGAACAAGAAATCAAACTTGTTAAATGTCTCACACATTGGTAGAAAACGGTATCTTTATCGGTCATCCTGGCTTATCTCTTAACCATTCGGCTGAGAAGGCACATGATCTTTCTGGTGACACAGTGACATCATCATCGTGTTGATGGCCCTAAAGGGCAGTCACCCTCCATGCTCCTGAAGCATTTCCACAGATGGCTTAGTGTAAGAAGTGTTAAGTTCACATTTAACTCCTATGTGGCCCTCAGGTTCTAGAAAACCAGTGGATGCGGATATGAACATCTATGAACCTGTGTGTGTGTACATTTTTTTCTGGGAGAGGTAGCTAGTTTCCATCAATCTTCAAAGGATGCAATGTTGCCAAGAAAGTCAGTCATGGAGCTGAGAGATGTAGCTTGGTGGTAGAACACCTGTTTCACGTGTGCAACACTTGGCTTCCATTCCCAGATTCCCTGCACCAAAAAGAAAAAAAAACCCAAAAATTAAAAATTCATGGTGATTTGAGAAGCCCTGGCTTCCTGCCCTCCCACCGTGTATCCTTGGGCATATCAGACATGTCTCATTCAGATCTGAATTTCTGTCATCAGCCAGAAATACCAGGACTAAAACTCTTACCTTGCCCCACCGACTCCTAAAATCTGATGACATGATGCTGCAGGAAGAAAAGACTAGAGAAGAGTAACTGAGGACAGGCGGGCTGGGAAATTGCCGCCCGGTGAGGGACTGGCCACAGCAGCCCATCGCATCCGTGTGCTTGCCTCAGTCAGTATAAAGCTGGGTCTTCTAAATGCAGGGCCCAGGGCAGCCTCTGCAGGCCACAGAGGCCCAAGGCTCCTTGACTCAAGGGGCAATTCTGGTTCTATTTCTTGACCTAGCATTCCCTTTATGAAAATACATCCAAACACTTAGAATTTGGGCACATTTTTGCATGTGTTACATTTAAATAAAAAGTTTTCTCAAAGATGTCCAACTGAGAAAAGTTAAAAAGATGTTACAAAATCACCCCTCTGCAGAATCTCTATGTAATTTTGCTACAAAGTTAGCACAGAGCTGAAGAAAGTCATTTATACATAAACGCAAATAATAGTGTAAGATTTTAAAATACTCCTCAAGCCAGATTTAAGTGTCTCTCTCTGCCCAACCCAAGCTGCTATCTAAGTCTGCTTGCATAACCTTGGCTGGCTTTAATTTTTTGACGAGCCCACAGACAGACCGTGTTGCCTGACGGCTACAGTGGACCTGACTGGGTCCCCATCGTCTGTCCACCAGAGCGATGGCCCGTTGTCGTCCTTTTCCTCTCCTCCCAGGGTCCTCCTCTGATGAGTCCCTTTTATCTCTTAGAGCACTACATCCCCTGCTATGACGGTTTGTTTACATCAGTCAGCGGTGAGCACAAGGGGAGAAACATGCCCTTAACCCCATGCTCCCCGCCAGCAATCCCCTTTGCTGCGCTCCAGGACTTTCAAAAGAGCAATCTCCTTACACGCTGTCTCCCTGAAAGGCCTCTACCCCACCAAGCCAATAGCACAGGACCTGTCAAGCCTGACATATGTGTTAAGTATCCATTATATGAAAACTCACAGTGTTCCAAATTCCTAGACTTTTTGTATACCTACGTTAAATGGAAAATTCCATACTATGAAACTTTCTTTCATGTTACCAAATTATTTTAACTGCTCTATAAGATTATCTTCAGGCTATGCCTCTATATGGTACATATGAAACATAAATGAATCTCATGTTTAGACTTGGGTCCCATCCCCAAGATAACTCAGGGTTATGAAATATTCAAAAATTGGAAGGGAAAAAAATCAGACATCAAAATAAATTTGATCCCAAGCATTCTGTGTGAGGGGTGCTTGCTTGTATTTACCAATGTCACAGGACTGTTCTGGCTTCAGCTCAGCTGTCCCTGGCTCAAAAGCAGCTGTAAACGATGCCTTTTAGGTTTTTATTTGCTGCCATTGTCGTCATTGTGGTTATTTTGAGACTCACTTCATAGCCTAGGCTGAACTTGAACCAGCAACCCTCCTGTTTCACCCTCTTTAGGACTGCAGGCACGTGCCACCTGCCTTATGAATAAAATGTAAATGAATGGGCATGGCTATTCCAGCACAATTTTTTTATGGGTGCTGAAATTTGAGTTTCATATAATTTCTACATTGTAGCCAAATACATTTTCCTCAGCCATTTAAAAATGTAAACACCATTCTTAGCTCTGTAGAGCAAATGCCCATGTGAAAAGCAGAACGCAGAAGGCCACGGGTAGACTGGGTATTACTCCATGTGCAGCTATGATTCTCAACTATGGGTAATTGGCAAGGACTTGATATATTTTGGAGTTGTCACTACTGTTTCCGATGGTATCTTGTGGGTATAGCATTCTACTCTGCACAAGAAACCACCACAACAGAGAATAATATGATACAAATGTCAGCTGACAGCTGAGAGCCCTGGTCTAAATGACGTCATTGGCCAGGGACCTTGTAATGCCCTGGAGGTTCCTCTATGCTGAGGACTTCCCTTTGCTTCTCCAGCCAGGACCGCTCCTGCGCTCCAGGCTCCAGGGGCTCAGCCAGACCCTCTCTCCAGACAGCTTCAGTGGCAGTCCATGTAGCCCCTGCCCAGGGAGTTTTGCTCAGGCTAGAAACTCCAGGCATTCTCCCTGACTCCTCCCTCCTGATTCCCAGGTGATTCTCACTTCCCAGCTGGCTGCCAGCATGCAGACAGTAAGGAAATAAAGTTGATTGCTGATCCCTGAATAGAATAGTGTCCCTCCTAGTCATCTCTGAAGTGTAGCCATAGGCAAGCAGGGTAAGGACATACTTAGGGATGTAATTTTCCGTAAGTTCAAGGTGTACAGACCACCTCCGGGAGCGCTCAGTGCAGGATGGGAGACTTGACTGCAGGCTCTGGAAGTGCAAGGGGTGGCCAAGGGACAGGCAACCATAGCTGCACTGGTTCAGAATATCAATAGTTCCTCAAGACTCCAACCACACAAACCCCAGATCTGTGGTGCCAGACCTGTAGCCATCTATCTCCTTAACACCTCACCCTGGCCTGTCCACAGACCCCCTCAGGCTTCTAATGCCTAATAGACCTACCTGCCGCTCCCCCAAATGGCACCTCTTTGCAGGGTCAGCTTCTGGCTGCATTAAGCCCAAAGCTGTCTCTGTCCCTCACCCTACTCCACCCTGAACCTGCCAGGTCCCAGGGGCTGCAGACAACTTTTGCAACTATCTCGAATGTAGTCGCTTTGTTCTCTGTCTGTGGCTCAGCTAGGCCACTGTACCTTCTGCCTCAGTTATCCACCAATGTTCTAACCACGTCTCCCTCCTCCTGCCCCCTGCCCTGTTTCCGTCCCCTCTGCTAGCACTGTAGACCACTGGCGTGAGGGAAGCCTCCCTGCCTAGAATACTGTCCTTCCTTCCTTCTTCCTCCCTCTTCTGCTCACTTGAGAAAGGTCCGTTCCCCAGGAAGACTTTGCTGAGCATCCTCCTCCACACATGCAAAGAGAGCTCTGCTTGTCATCACACCCTCGTCCTGTGCCCATGCAGTCCGCTTAGTGATGAGCCGCCACTGGTGGAGCTGAGCTTGCTGGACACTAGCTATTGTCTCGGGTGGTTCACGAGTGGATTGTCCGACTTCAACCCTTCAGCAATCCACAGAGGAAGAGAATATTGCTATGCCCACATTGCAAATTCGAAAGCTGAGACCCAGAGAGGTGACCATAAGAGGTACAGCCTAAGGGAATGGCTGAGTTAGGATTACAATCAGTCTTCCTTTGTAGCCTGCATTCCAAACAGCCAAATGCTGGGCTCTGGGCTTCACTATTGGACAGACGGACGGACGGATGGATGGATGGATGGATGGATAAATGTGTGCTAGATGGACAGATAAATGAATAAATGAGTGGTGAATGGATGGATAATTGGGTGGGTGGACAAATGGGTGGGTAGGTGGATGGATGGATAGATGTTTGAGTGGGTGGATGGGTAGGTGGGTAGATGGATGGATGGATAGATACATTTTCCTACTTGTGGAGAAGTTGAAGCCAGGATCTGTCATACCTTAAACCTTAGGTCACTGAGGGGCCTTTTGGAGTATCTTTACCCCAGACAGGCCAAGCTTTCTTTCAGACCCAGTCTTCTAGTCTCTAAGAGGAACAAACCTAACATGAACAATGTGAAAAAATCCAGCCTACACACATACCAAAAGCTAGGAGAAACCAAATAGTTGCCTGCAGGATGATGAATAGTGAGCCTCTGGCCGAGGACATCAGGGGAGAACTTAGGAAGACTTCGAGGAACAGGAGGCAGGAGAAGAGGAGCAGAGAGAAAGCAGAGGCGAGAAGGGTTGTCAGGTTGTCCTGGGGAATCTGGGAAGTGGAGCCAGGGTGGAAGGTGTGCTCAGCAGAGGGAATGACGGTCAGAGGCTGGAGGCAGGTGAGGATGGGATGGACAGCTCCGCAGGCCTGTGAACAGATAAGCTGGGCTAGGAGGAGGTCTGGGAGAGGAGCAAGGAGAAGGCAGGCCCTGATGTAAGTGCGCCAGGGAGCAGAAATGCCAAACTAAGCACTTTATCTCGTTGAGGCACAGTCGGTTTGAACACAGAAAGAAGGCATGGAGAAAAGGAATATTAACTTGAGGATTATCCGTCTGCAAAGATCACCCCGGCTGTGACAGCACTGCCCCATTAAGTTTCTACTCTGCTAAGGGTGAGGCGCTAAAGCCAAGCAAATTTCCAGGTGCCAATTAAAGTCTCTTATCTCTAGGTCTCTGAGACTTGGCAGAGTCCTCACTGAATCCCTTCTGAGGTCCCCAAGTGGCCCCAGGCCCTTTTCTCAGCCCAGGCCTGTCTGCCCTTCTGCTGGGTGCCTGCTACTCTGATTACAATGGTAATTATGCCTTTAGCACAACCCTGTTATTCTCTGATCATTAACAGAGCACACTTGTCCCAGGCCCAGCTGTCGTACCCTCTTGGTCCTTGGTTCCTGCCTCACACACTAACCCAGCAAGGAGCTGTCTAGGTTCTGTCACCTGAGGAACAGCCTCAGCCCAGCTTCTGCAGTGTGGCTTCTGCTACCATACCTTCTCCATCACAAGAAGGCCACGCCCCTGACTGGGATCCATGTGGCTATGGACATTCATATTCATTCTTTTTTTGAGACACGGTCTCTCTATACAGTCCTGGCTGTCCTGGAGATTGAAGTGTAGACCAGGCTGGCCTCAAACTCACAGAGATCCATCTGCCTCTGCCTTCTTAGTGCTGGGATTAAAGTGTGCCCTACCACACTGAGCTTTATGTTAATTTATTTTTATTTTTTTGTTTTTGTTTTGTTTTGAGACAAGGTTTCTCTGTGTATAGCTGGCTCTCCTGGAATTTGCTCTGTGGACCAGGCTGGACTCAAACTCAGAGATCCAACTGCCTCTGCCTCCCTCGAGTGCTGGGATTAAAGACACCACTGCCGCCGCCACCAGGCATTTTATGTTCACTCCTAAGTGCAGCAAGCTAATATTGATACGGAGGAGAGAATATTGTAAACAGAGCTGCTCGGTTTTGCTTTTTTTTTTTTCCAAATGGCATGTTCAGTGGCAGAAGAATTGGTCAGTGTGTGACCACTGTTCCTCAAGGTCCTTGTTGGTCACTTTCGAACCCACGTCCTGTGGAATCTGAACTGGGTTGTAACCCCTGGGCTCGGAAGAATAGACTTGCAAGTGTTGGTGCAGTCCTCCCACAAAGAATCTCTAAGAAGCTTCTTCCTGATGGAGCAGCCCACCAGATTATCTTGGGCCCCTGGGGTAGGGAGCCACTTCCTTCTTTGCTGCAGGCTCCTCAGGTTTAAGATAGGAGACGTAATCACTGTATTGACACTCCCAGCCATCTTCAGTGATTAGATCTATTTGTCTGGCTTTGTGAAAGGGACCATCATGCTCCTCAAGGAGACATCCTGTCTCGGACATGCCTCTTGGGGACAAGGGGAATGCAGGAAGGGAAGGCAGGGGCAGACAGGAGGTGTGATCAGCCAGTGCTCTTGCAACCTAGGGACTCTGGTAACTAGGCAGCAGCGTAGCCACCCCAGGAAGCTCACTCCATAAGAGGGAAGGACAGTTTCGCAAGTGAGGCTGGACCTGGTGAGCTGCCCATCGGGCCCTGGCACAGCTCTGGGCCTGTTAGGAAATCAGGGAGACACTGCGTCTCCCGGGCAGGCGCCGCTTCTCACTTGCCCCAGCCCTGCTCACTCCAGAGCCAGGCTGGCAGCTGGGCAGGTGGCTGGGTGCCCTCTTGCCACAGGCCTGGTGCCCAGGAAGCTACAGCTACAGCTTGGAAAATGTCCCTCCTCTGGGTCCCATGATAAGGCCAGGGGGCTATCCAGGACCGTACCAGCAGGAGAGCAGTGTGACGTTTAGGGAAGGATTCCAGACTGTTTCCTCCAGAGGTTGCGTTCCAACGCCCTCTTGTCCTTTCCTGTCAAGTGGGGGATTCCTCTGTACACAACAAAAGAAAACCCCACCCGAGACACCCAACTCCCTCCCACCTCCACTTGAAGGGCAAAGTTTACCGCTGCTTTGGTAACTACTTCAGGGCCATGAAGGTGCACAGAGCTGATATTTTAATATTGTATATTTGACCCCGCAGAAGGGTCTGGGGCAGGAAAGCGTGTGCTTGCTATCTTGGGGGTTGTTTTGGAAGCCTCTGGGCCTGTCAATCAAACGGGATGTTTCTCAGTGGAGACATAACCATAGGAATGGGTCCAAGGTCAATAATGAAAAGAGTCTAGGTCCGAATGGGGGTGGCTAGAGATGACAGGAAGCTTACCAGGGAGCTGTGAATGAGGACAGGCACAGTACAGCCACTGCTCGCTTGGAGATGGAGTTGTGAGGTAAGCAAGCCTTTCTGAGGATCTTTCCAGCAGCACAGAACAGTGTGAACCCTGGGTCTGTCACCATTGGCTCGCACAGGGGCTTTACTGCGAGCACTAAAGTACCCAGAGCCTCGCAGCGTCCCCGTGTACCGTAGTTCACTTCAGAGCAGCAGTCTACCCAAGCCGTTGAGACTTGCTGCTGGGAATGTTCCTCGGAGGCAGAGGATCGGCCTGCTTGACTCCTCAAGGTCTTACCCTAACCCAGAAATCACTCCTTCTACGGGCGAGTTGCTATGGGAACTGTAACCTTGAATTTCCTGGCTCTGGGGCTGTGAAAATCACAACCTGAACCTTCCGTTGATGTGGGTTTTTCGATTAATTTCCTGTTTGATTGTTTACTTTAGAGAGCGGAAAATGCCTTTGCAGCAGCTAGGTCCCTTTACCCAGAGGCTCTCTCACCCTCCCTGCAAAACCAGCAAGGTCAAGTCCAGGCCTTGGGTGGGTGGAGGTGGGGGATGCAGAGGCCAGGGCAAGAAGGAGGCCCAGCTAGGGGCAGAGGGCAGCCCTGCCCCCGCCACTGCCCTGCTTTCCTCCTTGTTCTTCCCAGGGTCCCAGCATGGTGAGGACAAACCTAGCAGTTCCCACTCTGGCCCAGTTAGGGAGTCTGGCCACCCACCCTGAGTCCCAGGCCTGGCTCCCAGCCAGCCTTAACCCTTCCTGACTATTCACTGCTGAGTCAGACGCAGGCTGCCGATATTGCATTCCTTCAGAGATATGAGTGACAGTCCGGGATGGCCCCTGTGCCTGGCTCCCCCGGTTAAGCTGCCGTGCAGGCAGCTGGGAGAATGTCTGCTTTGTTATCTTTCTTTTCCTTGCTGCAGCAGAGAGCAGCAGTGTGTGATGTGCCAGTGGGTGAAGTGGCAAGGGGGGCGGGGAGTGGAGAGAGGTCAGCAGACAGGCTCAGGTGAGGCCCAGGATACAGCTATCCTCCTCACCTTCACTGATAAGCACCCTGCAATAGGGACAGAGGGTCGGCAGCCCCAGGCCTTCCTCCCTTTCACACCCTCATCCTCAGAGAGAGGCGGGAACTCTGAGCCCACTGTATTGGTTGGTGGAGCCTCTGAAACTAGGGAAGAAGCAGAAATGCCTTGTCTTTGAGACCCTGTGAAGGGCTATCCTAAGCAGGGCAGTTTGAAGAAGCATGCCTTCCATGCTGTCCCTAATTGTTTCCAAGTGACAGGTAAAAACAGAGTGTCCCAAACAAACCAGGTGGGCAGCCATCCATCCTCCCCTCCCTTTCAGCCTGATTCTGCGCAACTCATGGGGTAGCAATAGCCAGCCTGCACCGACTTTGAAGCCAGTCTAGACCTGGGTTCAGATCCCATATTCCCATCTATTGAGTTCTCTTGGGGAAGTCATTCTGCCCTTCTAGCAGGAGAAATCATGTAGTGTCTAACGGAGTTGGAAGGATTTAGAAATGTACGCAAAGCACCTAAAACAAGCACTGAACATGTAAAGCAGGTTACAGGTGAGGAGCCCAAATCGGGCTTGTGCAGCACTCAGGAGCCCCCTCTGAGAAGGGGAAGCCTCAGACTATGTCTGGTGTCTCCTATCTACCCCTGAAGCAAGATGGGTAGATGCTGGGGTAACTCAAAACAGAAAAGACAGGCAGCTTCTAGAAAGGACTGGGGTGGGCACCGTGGGCAAAACTGGGAGGCATTGACTGCAGACACGGCTGACTTCCCTGGTGTCCCTCAACCGACCCCAGGGTCCTGGGAATTCACAGCTGCAGAGATTCTGAACAGCACTCTCTCCTAGCTAGGCCACTGACCGGGGTTTGGCCCCGAGAGGAGCCCCTGGAGCTGTGGCCCCTGGCTCTGGTGTCTACAGAAAGATTCGATGTCTGCACAGGGCCCCGGATTACATTTCCACTCCTTGGGGCCAGCTGTGGGATGAAGTACTACCCCCGTGTGACATTTAGTGTGGCCACTTTGCAGGGGAGGTTTGCAAGCTCGGCAAGAAGGAAACTAATTATTCCCACTGGGCGCCTGGTCCACAGCTAGGGTGTCTGCTGGCCTCCATTAGAGGCTGGCAGCCAGACCTCAGGCACAGGCTTGGACTGAGTGCCAGGGCAAAAGCATACACTTCCTTGACATCTGACCTGGGCTACCCTACCAAGACTCCTTGTTAGGCTAATAGACAAGTGACATTAGGGGAAATTCACCTCTTGGGGCTATCTGAAATGCAAGCAGCACAGACTGATAATGCAAAGAACTGAACATGTGATATGATGGGCTAGCCTTACCCACAGCGTGGACAGCAGAAGCATCTAGATAAGTTTAAGTACACAGACCCTCACTCGCCTCCCTCTCAGAGGGAGAAAGCCCTCTTCCCCAAGGCTGATCCATGTACCTGATCCTCCTCGCTCCCCAATCTGGTCCCTTCTGAAACTTTTAAACAGATTACAGACACCTCCCCTCCCTGCCTCCACACATACTCCTATCAAACCAGGGCCACTCTTGATACCCTATTCTCTTCCATAGGCAAGGTCTGAAGGAAAACAAGAGAGACTAGGGAGAAGAGGAGGAAGAGACAGACGGGGTGAGGTGGGGGAAAGCCAGGCTGTATTCTTTCTATGTGTGCTGTGAGCTTCCCTCCCATTCTCCAGGCCCAGTCCCCAGCTTCTCCCTGCCCCTGTCCCACACTGAGGTCATTGTGGCAAAGGTCACCCTCTTTCCTAATCACTAAATCCATGGCGATGTGCTTATTGTTCATCTTACTTGACCTCTGCAAGCATTTGACCTGTTGACCTTGCGCTTCCTGGAAATCTTGCCTTCTTCCATGACGATACTTCCTCTTGCTCCACTTCACTCTCTTCCTCCCCTGGGGTTCATCCTCTCTTATCCTTCAGCCATTGTTGATTCCAAGATTAGACCCCTCACCTTCTCATCTTCTCATTCCATGTATCTCCAGATCCCCTCATTCACACCTGATGACCTTCACTGATCCCAGGTACTGAGCCAGGCAGCCATTCTCCTGCTCATCACCTTCCAAGATCATTCCTGAGGACCAGGAACTTGGCATTGCTAGCACCTCGCTCTTTAGCTCCTGCCTTCCCATCCTGTTGGTGGCATTGCCATTTGTGAAGTTGGTTAAGCTTCAGGCCTGAGAACAGCCGGGCATCTATGCCCCACCCCCACCCCATACTCACTATAAATCTTCGCTCTCTTTGGCATGGTCCTCCCTTTATACCTGCCTCAGTGCAACTCAGGCCAAGCCACCAGTTTCACATCACAGCCTCTTGCTGGGTTTGTTGCCTCCAGACCCAGCCCAAGCCTCCTGACTCTAGGTTATTCTCTGCTCTGTGCAAGAAAGGATCTTTGTTAAATGTAAATATCACCTGCTGGGCCCCCATTTAAAATCTTTCAGGGGCTCTCCAGAACCCTGAGATAAGACAACAGACAAACAAGTGAGTATTGTGGCATCTAAATCCCATTAGTATTTGGCCCTGACCTTGTTATGCCACATTCCCCAGCCCCCCAGCCCCCCAGCCCTGTGTGTTTTAGGTATATTGGCACACTGTTGGCATACTGGTAGGTGCATTGGCCACGTGAACATGGCTTGTCTACAGTCTTAGCTTGTGGATACTCTTCTTTGCAAAATGCCTGGAATAGTCTCCACTACCACCATTCACCCCATGCTTCAACCCCATATGCCTGGCAAGAGTCTCTGTAGTCTTCCCTGCTAAAATAGAAATCTTGTCATTATTCTTGTGTTTGCACTGTGCTTAGCATATAGTGAATGTTTCTTCAATGTTTGTATGTAGGTGAATACATGCTTGTGTGGAAGGCAAATGGGTAGGTAAGAATAAGTGGGTAAGTGGATTAATGGTTAAGCAAATGGACGAAAGGATAAAGTGACTTGATGAATAAACAGTTGTCACCAGTGCAATCAAAGAACGGGCAAGATCAGTCCATTGCTGTTGTCACCAGTCAGCAGAATTAAGAATTAGGAGTTCCAGCTATCAACCTAAAAATTAGCTAGTCTGGGAGAAATGAAAAGCATCCTCTAAGGAAGAGGATGCTGACCCAGGACTCTGTTCAGCTCTGCTCAGACTCGCTGTCTGTCTGGCTCATGCAAGCCATTTAACTACTGATGCTCGGTTTCTCTGTCTATTAAGTCGAGATAATAATGCCTGTGGCCTTTGCCTGTCTCCACAAGAGTGTCACGAGGGTACAAAGTGTGTTGGGATCTGCGGGGAAGATATGTGTTTATAAAGATATAAACGTAATCATAATAATAACACCTTACATTTGAATCAGGCTTTGCACTTTTCAAAGCGCTTGCCCGTGTATTATCTCCATTGACTCTCAAAACAGCGAGGCAGATATTATCCCCATTCTCGGGTGAGGAAACTGAGGTGCAGCATGATTAAGTGGCATGCCCTGAGTGACGCTTGGTGAGTGGCAGATCTTGACTCTCAGCCTGCTGCACGTTTTTGATGATAGGCTTTCTTGGATAGATTATCTGCCTTCCTGAACAGAGAGAACCAGACGTAATTGACCCTCTTCTGGATGACTCAAGGTCATTACTGTGAGTATCAGTTCCTGTGTTGTCTTTCAGACTTGACTGTGATGTGGGTCCAGAGCCAGCGGAGGCATAGGCTAGATGGACTCTGACAACTGCAGGGCACTCCCAAAGTGCAGGTGGCCACGTGAAATCCCCAGCAGAGCAGCCCATGATCCAAGTACCATGTGCTGGGGCTGTGTCCTCTTCCCCTCGATTTCTCTCTCCTTTCTTTCCACTGTCAGTGTTTATGTCCATCTCTGAGGTATCCTGTACCTTCGATTCTTTGATCTCCTTTTTAATATTTCTGGCCTTCAACGTCATCCACTTTTTGATTTTGTCCTTCCAAGTCTTGGTCCTTCCACATATCCCAGCAGCCAATCAGGGTATTCTGATGAGCCCTGGTCCCCGGCAAGGTAGCCATTGAAGTCTGCTTTGTAAAGTTCTTTATCTTGCGCCCTCCTTACTCTCCCCACCCCTAGCCCACATGGAACCGATGCCATTGGTTGTAGCGTGTGAGGTAGCTGGGCCTGATCCCCAAGACTACAGAGTGTGCCTGTGGAGAGCTGGGGTGGTCAGGAAGGGCTGGCCAGCATACCTCAGGTTGACGCCCTAACCTGGTCTCCTTGCTCATCCCTACCAGCACATCAAGGCAGCGCCACGGTCCTTCCATCAGCACCTTCTTTCTCTCCCTGCTGGGTGGCATCCCAAAAGCCAGCCTAGTTCCATCCTGGGCACGCCTTGGGCAGCATGCCCAGGCCCATGGCCCTTCCCGGGGGGACTCAGGGATGCTCTTTCTCTAGTTGCTGTCAGGCCTCCCACAGCCTGGCTGGAGCACCTCAGCTTCTTCTCCCTGAGGGAGGATGTGATGGGTGTGCCCACAACAAGGCTCCAGCAGAGACAATAGCACAGGAATGCATTCGCTTCCTAACAAACACTGTGTGGGCTCGTGCAATTGCCTTGGATTCTCATCCAAAAAACACATTTCACGGTGCAAGGGTGCGGGTGGCTTGCCTGCCCCAGCCCGCCCACATCCCTCTCTATGCCAAAGAGTTGGAGGAGGCATGGCCTCTTCCCCACCCAGACCTTCACCCCGAGATTGGGCCACACTGGTCTTTCATTAGTGCAGCCCTTCTTCCTAAAAAACGGTGGCTCAGAAAGGCAGTCTATTCTCCTAGAGGGCTTTCTCTGGTTCTTTTCTTTCTTTCTTTCTTTTTTAAATAGCCAGGGTTTTGTTGTGGTAGATTATGTATACATAACATAATATTTACCATTTTAAGTATACCTTTACAGTATTAAGCCCATTCACATTGCTTTGTAGTCATCCCTACCAGCTACAGAAACTTTTTCTGTTTTCCCCAGTTGATAACTTGTCTCCATTGAATAACTCCCCATCCCACCCCAGCTTCTGTTAGCTACCATCTGCTGTCTCTATGAATCTGCCTTTGTCCATACCTCATAGAAGTAGAATCATTTAGTATTTGTTCTTTTGTGCCTGGCTACTTTCATTTAACAGTGTCTTGAAGTTCATTGAAGTGATGGCACATGTCACAACTCCTTTTAGGGTTGAATAATATTCCCTTGTAGAGACGGATCATTTGTTTATCCTTCCCCCCAATGGTTTATCCTTCCCCCCAATGGTGGACACTTGGGTGGTCTGCCTTTGACTACTGTCAATCATAAAACCTCAAAGAAGTGTACAAGTATTATGTGTGTTTCAAGCGGCCACTCCTTTTTGAGGCCAATCTTTGAGTTTAGGCAACTGTTTCCTGAAAAATCCCAAGTAGAATACACGTATATGAGAGACATGCTTGGCCCCTCACCATACAAACAGGGTTCTCTTATTCAAAACCTAAGTATCCGTTTAGGAACCTAGACTTGGGAAAATGCAGCACAGAACAAAAACTCTGGGCAAAGACAGAAGAATGGAAAGCGTGTGTGCTTGGAAGGATGTCTAAGATACCCACAAAGGGAAAGTCCAGGAGTGACTACTAGGGGGCCATGGATGGGTCTGGGCAGCCTGGGAGGGTACACTCAAAGGGGCTCCGGGAGGGAGCCTTCGCTGAAGGAGGCAGGTGATCCTCTTGTTAGCACAGAAAACAGCAGGTGGGGCCTTCCTGGCAATCCCCAGAGTGGGAGCAAGGCCCTCAGAGGTCAAATGAGGAGGAGGTTGAAGGAGCTCTAAAGGGTCAGCTCTAAAGGGTCTAGGGATCCATATTTAACAGGTAGCACCAAGAGGTAGTCTGCATCTAAGGGACGAGCAAGTCAGAGTCCAGCGCCAAGTGTCTTCTTTACTCTTCAAGGCACGTTCTTTAGGTGAACCTGGAGCTCACTAACTAGGTAGACCAGTAGGCCATTGAACCCCAGGGATCCTCCTGTGTCTGCCTTTCCATGGCATAGATTACAAGTGTGCTCCCTCACAGCTGGGATTTTTTACACAGGTTCTGGGGATCCGTCTCAGGTCCTCATGCTTGCCAGGCAAGCAGTTTACCAACAGAGCCGTCTCTCCAGCCTTTCCTTCATGTACTCTCTGTATGAGGCAACGGTAAAGACGGGAGAGTGAAAGATACAGCCCTCAGTAACTTCCCTGAGAAAGCCCAACAGGCCTGTGCAACAAGGCCTATCACACAATGTGATTTTTGGCTTAGCACAGACTTTCCCAACAGCCAAATAAGAGATAAGGCTGGAAGACGGAACCCTCCCACAGCTCTACTTGGGAGTCCTGAGCAGTCTTCCCTGTCCCAAGTGAGAAACACAAGGCCTGCCAGGGTAGGAACAGCAGTATTCCTCTGTGGGAAGCTTGGGACATCATGTAGTGGGATGGAAAAAGAGTAGAGGATTATAGGAAGGAATATGGACAGACAGCGGAGCCTCATCCTGTCACGGAAGGCCAAAGGAAGGCAAGCAGGCTTTGGACAGTAGAAGAAATGGAGTTGTCGCTCAGGGCAAAGCACTCGGCCCACAGGCCTTGAAGCTGCATGACCCTTTCCCTGCAGCATTAACAGAAGTGGGGAGGGCCACTTTCCGGGGGAGACAACACATTTCATAGCATTGCTTCTCAGGAATCTCCCATAATATTACCTAACTTGTCACTAAAGCTGGCAGGCACTTGTGAGGAGATGCTACAGGCCCAAAGACTGATCTCAGGACCTAATATGGCCCAGGGGTGCACCTGCATGTACCGTGAGAAATCCTGCCTTGAGTCTCCATTTACCCGCCCCTAAGAACCTCTTAACTCCTACCTTCCTTGTAACTTGTGTAGCATTTTATTTATTTGTTGTAATGTCTGCAGTAATTTAACCTGTGGTTTCGCTTGTTTTGAGGTAGACTCTCACTTTGTAGCCCAAGCTGGCCCTAAACTCAGATTTCCCCTCCCATAGCTAGTACTGATACTGCAGGCGGTACCCTTGAGGGAAGTTCACCACAGCAGGGATTCCAGAGCTCTGTAGAGCTCACCTCAGGCTCCACCTTCCCAGGGAAGTAAGCACGGAGTAAGCGAAGCAAGCGCAAGCGGGCATACCCTTCCCTCCAGCTTCACCTACAAAGGTCACTAAAACTCTTTCAGGCCTTGGGATCAGCTCCTGCCAGAGTGGGCTGGGTGGGCTGCTGGCCTGCTGCCAGCTGAGATGGCCCAGAACATGTTTCCTAATCTTCACTCTGGTCTCCCCGAGTCATCCAGATGAGAGACCCATGTGAGACTCTTATCACACTCCCGGGACACCAGCTCAGTGGAAGCCTCCTAGGCTCTTCTTAGAGATTGGCAACCCCGGGATAAGAGTCAAGGGGGTTCCAGAAGCAGCCAGCAGTGTGGAGGGGAGGGACAGCGCATGCCACAGGGTCCAGACCTGTGCAGACCTGTCGGGAGGTGTCATGTCATTGTTGGTCTCTTGCTGTCGCAGAATGAAGCAGAAAACGGGTGTGTTGTGCAAAGTGTGCAGGTACACTTTCAGAAGGAAAGTCCCGGAAGTAACACCGGGCCGGAGGCTACGAAGTTGGTGATTATCACCACGTTGCCCTGCTGCAGTGGTTCTCACCCTTCCTCAGGCTGTGACCCCTTTAATACAGCTCCTCACGTTGTGACGACCCCCAACCATAAAGTTATTCCGTTGCCAGTCACAACTGTAATTTTGCTACTTGTGTGGATTGTAATGTTAATATCTGATATGCAGGGTGTCTGATAGGCGACCCCTGTGAAAAGGGTCATTTGTCCAGACCCACAGCCCTCTGAGAACCGCTGCCCTAGACGGCGCTGGCACATGCTCTGTGTGTTTGTAGAAACATCAGTTGTGATTCCGCACTGTGTCCTTTCTGATGAGGGAGGTGTGTGAGATGGAGCTGCTCACACACACACACACACACACCGTCACTGTTACCTTCCTAAGGCCATATGTATCACTCTGCCCTGAAGACAGTGGCCTCTCAAATTGGCCCCTATCTTGCCTCCTGCAGATACTGCCTGCTCGGCAGCCTACCATCCTGCCTCCCAAAGACTTCTACCAGCAAATATTTTCTTTTTACTAAGCACCTGTGA
>CM053764.1:49874848-49896576 GCA_028658305.1 Pachyuromys duprasi
TGCACTCTGTCTCAAATGGGGAAAAAATCGAGACATGGTGGTGAACGCCTCTGATCACAAAGCTTAGGCAGCAGAGACAGGGACATCAGGAATTCAAGGTTATTCTCAGTTACATAGGAAATTCAAGGCCAGCATGGGCCACATGAGGCTTCTGTCTCAACAACAACAACAAAAAACAAATAAACAATAAACAAACAAATCAATGAGACAGGTAGAAGAAACCTTGGGGGATGTGGTCACGGCAGCCTGGTCATGGCCTTGGTTAAAAAGCACTCACTATGGATGAGTCACAGTTGGCTTTGAGTTTGTAGTGTTGCATCAATGGAGAACAGTGTTTGATGGCTCAACTCCCTGCCATGGCCAGGCCCTGGCTCCTGACCCAGTGGAGATGCTGGGCGTCAAAGCTGGGATGGGAATGAACAGAACGGTGTCCCGCCTGCAGGAGCTAGCAGCCTGACAGTTTTCTTCTCTGCCCTCTCTTCCACAGCTCTTGCAGTCTCAGGATGTGAAGGAAGACGCTGTCCTCTGCTGCTCCATGGAGGTGAGCAGTGGGCTCAGAGGGCCTGATCCCAGATTCACATGCCCTCAGGCCTCACAGTTTGGGGGAGCAACAGCCATTGGTCCAGAGATGTCTGTGGAGCCAGGCTTATAGAGGATTGCTCTCTAGGGGAGTCAGTACAGGCTAGTGTGTCCACTTCTCTGTGTCATGACCTCCTGCTTTTTGGATCAGGCATACCACATGAATGACTTAAGAGGTTGCAGGAAACCTGCTGCCTCCAAAGATCTCCCTCCACTTCCGTGGTATGCAATTAGGAGAAGGTGCCAAATGTTGGCTTGAATCTCTTGCACTATTCCTGAACTCAAGATGTAGCCAGTGAATGCTGAAACTTCTGAAATCTTGTGTGGATTATAAGGCCGCCTGGGTTCTTGGGGCAGATCCTTGCCCTCTGCAGACAGCCTGGAGTCACTCAGGATGGCACACAGAGAAAAAGGCCTTCTAGCACGGGGACCCAGCCTGTCCATACTAGTGAGCATCCTTATATGCTCAGGTGGCTCTGTCCAGGTTGCAAAGGCCACAATGCAGGAGCTTATAAATCCCAAGGGCCTGCATAGCAGCCTTGGTTGGATGGGACAGTCATGAAGATTATTTGTTGGGCTCCAGCTGGGTTTGAGGACATTAGAGGGGAAGATAAGATAAGGTCTGTTCCTTCAGATGGTTTCAAGGCTGCCACGTGCATAAGGGCTGGGAAATGTATGGGATG
The DNA here is from genome assembly GCA_028658305.1 of Pachyuromys duprasi. NCBI lineage: Eukaryota > Metazoa > Chordata > Mammalia > Rodentia > Muridae > Pachyuromys > Pachyuromys duprasi. Next base: position 49,876,111 of record CM053764.1, read on the forward strand.
GGTGTATCTCTCTGGAAATGAGAGGAGGGAGGTCAGGGAAAGGCTTTATGGGAAAGATGGAGCCTAGAAAACCAGGTAGAACAAGCCAGAGTACAGTGGCAATGAGGGTCCTGAAGGGGTTGTTAGCCAGAAGTCCAGAAAGATTAGAGTTCTCCTGGCCAGTTTTTGTTTTGTTGTTTTCCCTCTCCTAAAATTGATCGGTCTCCCAAGATTGCCTGGCTGGCCTTCTACTTCAGTTGGTATTTCTCTCCTACCTATTATTACAGATGTGGGCAGAGGTCAGTTCTGGGGCTAGAGGCAGGTTTTTGCTTAGAAAGGAGACCCATCTTCCCTTGTGTTCTGCATAGATACAGGTAAGTACTGATCACTAATCTGTTTCCTGAGAAATACCTGGTGAGTGGAAATTAACACAGAGATACCTAACTGCCCAGGGAACAGACCATGGGGTCAGGTGATGTCTAAGTGTAGTCAGAGAAAGCTTCCCACAGGAGGGGGCTCTGAGGTAGAAGGCACAAGAGGTGAGTTCCTAGTGAGTTGCTGTCAGGCCTAGACAGCAGGCAATATCCTGGTTCCGGGCATTCCTGCTGGCAGATGGTTGTTAAATCTCACCGTTGGCTATTCCTGCCTGGATCTGCATGTCCCTAGGACAATTCAGAGCTTTTTGCTCCTTGCCTTCAGCCTTCCTAACCAGGGGTTGGGGGTGGGGGTGCATATTATGGGGTCCAAGTTCCACTCTGACCACACTTTTCACCCACAGCTACAAAGCACTGGCCGGCTGCTAGAGGAGCAGCTTCCTGAGATGATGACGGAGCTCCTAGCCAGTGCTCGAGACAAGATGCTGTGCCCCTCAGAGTCCATGCTCACCCGGTCCCTGCTCCTGGAGGTCATCGAGCTCCACGCCAACAGCTGGAACCCTCTGACGCCCCCCATCACGCAGTACTACAACAGGACCATCCAGAAACTGACAGCCTGACAGCCAGGGGGGCCTGGTGGGCAGCCCATGGGCAGCTGGGGCCCTGGCGCACAGGGCCAGATGGACAGGCGAAAGGACAGGGGTGGCCCTGGCAGGAAAGAGAATTGAGCAGGGAGGCAGGCAGCAACGGGGGCCAGTCTGGAGCCAGCCGGGGAGTGGATTGGACGCCTCAGAAGAGCTCCCCTGTGCAGGCCCCCCATCCTGAGCACGCGGCAGCGCACACCAAGGGAAGCATGTTTCTTTGTGCTGGTGGTCACCGGTCCTTGCTCTCTTCTCCCCCCTCCCCTCAGCCCTCATCCTCCCCACCCCTTACCTTCAGACCCTTCCCCCCATAGAGCTTTATGGGAGCAATCTCTGCCACTCCTCGCTGCAGTCTCCAGCTGCCTCTCAGCCTCCCACACCTCTGGCCACTGCTTGGGTCAGCCAGGACTGCTGAAGGCTGAAAAAGTGGGTCGAGACGGCTCTCATTGTTCCCACGTGCTGTCAGGCGCAGTGGCCAACTGGCAGCAGGCAACGGGTAGCAGATGTCTGGGAGGACAAAGGCAGGCACGGCCCCCACCAGCCGCCCATAATTGACGGCCTTTGTCGGCCCCGTGGAGCTAGGGAGAGGCTCCCCCCCCCCCTTAATGCTCCGCCCTCACGCTCCATTCCTTCTACCCTCAGCCTCCAGCCCCAGGGCCTGCTGCTCCCCCAGGCAGAAAAGGGAGCTGGGGCTCACAGCTCAGCTTGAACCCTTTTATTTTTGTTTTTCAAAAGTGGTTGCTTTGAAGTCTTCTTTTCTCAATGAAAATGCCCTTGATGCGATCCCCTTCAAGGATCCCCTGATTAGTGGGAGAGCAAACCCTCCCCCCCCAACCCTGGAAAGAATCTAGCCACTAACAGCTTGCCAGTAGCCAGCTAGTAATTGGAAACTTCTGCCCCAGTGGGGGTCCCTGCTGGAATCCTATGTTCCTGGGCCCCTGTCCTGCAGTGCCTCTGTTCTTGTCCACCGCTAGCTTCCAAAGGGCTGATACTGTCCCCTGGATTGCCTTAGCACCTGCCCTGGCCCCTGTTATTGCAAACAGGGCCAGAAACAAGGCTGGCAGATTAAAACCAAATGCAGGTCTTGTTCCAAGCCAACTGCTGGAAGAAGAGCCCACTGCTGGCTCCATGGGTCTTGGAGCCTCATTCATGGGCTGTGTCCTTGCCCTCACCTCATCCCAGGCAAGACCCAAAAGCTCTGCCTCCAAGGCTGCTGGGGAGAGGGGAAATCGCTGGGTCATGACTGGGACAGTTTGGTAGGTAACCAGGCAGGCAGCTAGATGAATTCCTTCAGGGTAGAATCAAAGCTACGGTTTCTTGGAAGGCTTTGGTCCCAGGGAACAACCCCTTCTATAATGGCTAGAGAGGATGAGGCAGTCCAAGGGGCTGGTCTCAGTGTGGTGACTGGCAGCTCCTCTGCCTTGTCTCTGGGAAGCTGGAACCCACGCTTTAATGATCCCCCAGAATATGTGTCCAAGCCCAGTGACTTCCCAGTTGGCTCCTTTTACTGAAACTGGTCATGTTAGAGGCTCTTGAGCAGCAGTTCTCAACCTGTGGATGGTAACCCCTTTAAGGGGGGGGGCGGGTTTGAACAACCCTTTCACAGGGGTCACATAACAGATATCCTGCATATCAGATCTTTACATTACAATTCATAATAGTAGCAAAATTACAGTTATGAAGTAGCAGCGGAAATAATTTCATGGTTGAGGGTCACCACAACATGAAGAAGCACAGGAGTATTAAAGGGTCGAAGCATTAGGAAGGTTGAGACCCACTGCTGTGGCCTCCCGGCTCGGTTCAGGTGGGCTAAAGTGAAGAGCAAGGAAGGGTTCTCTTAATTGTACCGAGTCTAGAAGAGTGGAAAGGGAAGCGGGTCCCAAGATGAGGCCTTGAAAGGGCCTGCTGGGAAGAAAGTCTAGAAGTCAATGGCCACTCCACTGACCTCTATGGAGAGGTCTAAGAGAGCTTTGCTGTCTTCCCTTTTCCTCTCCTTCCCATCTGTCTTTTTTCTGCTTCTTGCTTCCTTGTCTCCCATTCCAGCCCTTAGGCTGAGCCTGGATCCCAGGGACACTACAAGCCCCACAGGAGGTGTTGAGGGGAGAGTAGGCAAATGGGATGCCCAGAGAAGACACCAGGGAAGCCATGCTCTTGTAGAGTTGGGCAGCCCAGGCCCGCCGGCACCTGCTCCCCCTGCAGCTCCGGGAGCCACAGGTGTGCTTGCATAGGCCTGCTTCCCAAGTGTCTATAGAATGGTGTGTGTGTGTGTGTTTGCACTCTTATCTATAGAGTGGTGTGTGGGTGTGGGGGGGAGTGGGTGTGGGTGTATATGTGTTTGTGTACACACACCCACGCACACATTTGCGCATAAGCTTCTGCTAAGAATGAAGCAGGACCATGAGGAAGAAAGTGCTGATGGTGGAGACTCAAGCCTCAGGAGTAGGGAGGTCTCACTGCGTTTATAGAGTAGGCTCCATACAGGGGCGCCCAAACACTGTGTAGGGGGGCAGAAACCATGGCTTTGTGGGCACTGTGGGCCTACTGCAACTCCTTCTTAAAGGCCTGTTGGTGATCCCGCCTCAAGAGAAGCCCTTCCTAGGGCCTTGAGGACCAGTGTGAAGATGCGAGATATAAATATGTATACATATATAAATATATTTTTAATTACATGTTGTGTCCTGGTGGCTCCAGACTTACAGTTTGCCTGTTGTATCCCATTGCTTGACAGCACTTCCTGGCCCATCCTAATATGTCACTTCCAGCTGTCTGTTTGTTCTAAATGCAGATCCCTGCTACTTTTTCAGACACGGAAAAAAAAAAAATTTAATTTTGTTTTTTAAAGAAACAACAGTAAAGCCTAAGATCTTGGTGTAGCCCTGGCTGTCCTGGAACTTACTCTGTAGACTAGGTGGTCTCGAACTCGGAGTTTTCTGCCTGCCTCTGCCTCCCAAGTGCTGGGATTAAAGGCCTGTGCCACCATTGCCTAAACAGCTTCCTGTGGGAGACTACTCAGGAGGGAAGTAGGGGACATGCAGGCATCCACAGACCCCTGACCTCCCCAGGCCAGAGCCTCCCCTGTCTCCAGAGGAATGGCATATCCAAGCCAGCCTCCGAATGAATAAACAGAAGGCATATTTGGCTGTTGCCTCTCTCAGGCTTGTATTGTCCTGTCTGGCCATGATGATCTGATACTGAGCCTTTTCAGGCTCCCCCGCCTGTCAGGACGAGTTGGTCCTTGTTTTCCGCTCAAGTGACCTGCTTGTCACTGTCCTCCTTGTGAACTGGCCGCATTGCCTAAGCTCTGGGACCACAGCTCCTACCGGGCTCCCAGCCTCCCCTGGACAAGGCCTGGAGCCCCACCATCAACCACGGGGAACATGTGCCCCCCCCACCCCCAAACCATCTTCATGCATTCACCTTTCCCTATCCGGTCTGTAAACCTTTGCAGTTTGGGGATCATCTTGTTCATCTGTGTAAATGTAAATGTTGACCCAATTGGTATTTATTCTAGTTTTTACTGTATTTTATTTTATTTTGTCTGAAGGGTGGGGGGTGGGAAGTATAGCACTGGTTGCACCCAAGCTACAGGGAATGACCCCAGGCAGCCCAGGAGCCAAGAGAAGGAGCTCCTTGGGGCCACTCTAGATGGCGGCCCCCTCGGAGCCACATCTCAGGCTGTTATCTGGCATCAGACGCCAGACAGCGTCCCTTGACCCAGACATTCAGGCCTGCTGATGGCCTGACATCTCTCAGCTGCCTGGCACTGTGTTGGAAAACCTCTGACTGGGTCATTGAGGAGGTGGGTTGGAGAGAATCGAATTCTCCTCCGCACAGGGCACTGGGACCCGAAGATCGGTAGCCCCACCTGAGCCAGCCGGGAGCCTGACAACAGGACCTACCTCCCTGGAGCAGGGTCTAGAGATTCCCGCCAAAGCTATGGGCCAATCTTGCTCGCGCCATCCCCTTCCCTCCACCCATATGTCCTGCTTCCCAGCTGAACCCAGACTACAAGTGGGTTTAAAAAAAAAAAATTAAATGATACCAAAAACTAAAAGTTTGCTGAGTCTTTCTTCTCTCCTCTGAGCTCAACAATGGAAAGCTTTCCCTGAGGCTCAGCTGGTACAGACAGAAGAGCTCAGCCCAGGCTGTGAGCTAGTGAGAGAGTCCTCACCATCTGCCCGCCATCCGGGGCTAGAGCAGACTCCGGGACTGGAGGAGGTTGGGAAAGGAATGTGGGCAAAGGAATTGGGGCTTCTTTCTCTAAAAGCTGGGCTCCAAGGCTGAGTCAGGGTGGTGGAGTTTCCTGAAGAAACGTCTTTTGTGATTGCTTTGTCTTGTTACAAATTGAACCCACCCCTGGACCTGCCGCATCCCGGGAAATGTCCCCATGGCACTTGGCAATGGCCTGAGACTCTGGCAAAGTCAGCAGCAAATAGCTGTCCGGTCTCGGGTGGCCAAATGAGGTTTTGGTCAGGTCATAAAGGAGCCCCATGAGGTGTATGTGATAGCGTGTCCCCATATCACAGCTTCATCCCTGGAGAAGTATGGGAACAGGACCCACCTCTTAGTAACAGCTCCTTGTGGCTCCCTAGGCAGGCCCAAGGCAGCCTGTGTACCCAGAGAGGCCACACTGAGATCCAGTCATCGCTCAGGACTGAGTCAAATGCCTCCTGTGACACTGCCTAAGGATGGCCCAGGTACACAACTGGGATAGGGATGCGAGGGCAAAGGTGAAGGTCTGAAGACAACGTCCAGGGAGAAAAGGAGGATCCAAACCTGAAACTTCGTCATAAGAGGTAATTCTGGGTGACTTAGTCCTGCTTAGAAGGGCATAGGTTGCAGGGTCCCATGCAGCCTGGACGTCCAAATGCGAACTGCTTCTGCCCTGCGTTTCCCTCCCATCTCTGCTGATGTGCGTCTTCTCTTGTAGGAGCAGGTTTCGTTTGTCCTCACTCCACAGAGAGGCTAAAAAGAAAACTTCGTTTTGAGTGAATCATTTAGAATGCTCACACTGCAAGACTTAGAAAGGCCTTTAGAGTACTAGAGCAAAGGTCAGGGACAGACTGGGAGCGAGAGCAGAGACGGGGACACTGGGCGGGGATCACGGTGCTTCTGCCTGAGCTTTATGCTCTGCGAAGTGGGCAGACAAGTCCTGTTTGGGTTTGACTGACTTGTATGTGTGTGTGTGTGTGTGTGTGAGAGAGAGAGAGAGAGAGAGAGAGAGAGAGAGAGAGAGAGAGAGAGAGAGGGTTTTGCCTGCATAGTATGTGCACCACATGCATTCCTGGTGCGTGCAGGGGGTCAGAAGAAGGTATCGGTTCTTCTGGGACGGCAGTTATGGGTGGTTGTATGATTGTGAGCCACCATGTGTGTGCTGGGAACTGAACCCTGATCCTCTGCAAGAGCAACAAGTATTTGTAACTATGAAGCCACCTGTCTCTCCAGCCCCTTGTTTTTGTTGTGATTTTTGCTGGCTGTGCACTGACGTGTGTGTGTGTGTGTGTGTGTGTGTGTATGTATGTGTGTCTATGTCTGTGGTATATGTGTGTCTGTCTCTGTGTCTGTGTATATGTGTGTGTGTGTCTGTATCTGCTTGTGTTTATGTCTGTATGTCTGTGTTTGTGTCTATTTGTGTTTATGTCTGTGTGTATGTGTGTGTGTATGTATGTGCTTGCTACAGTGCACGTGTGGAAGTCAAAGGACAGCTTTGTGGAGTCTGTCCTTTCCTTTCACCCTTACAGGTTCTGGGAATTGAACTCTAATAACCAGAATTACCCCAGAAGCCCTTTCACCACTGAGCCATCTTGCCATTTTTGGTGGTGTTGGATGTGGAACCCAGAGCCTCATGAAGCTTTACCGCTGAGCTGGACTCCATACCGGTTAAGCGGTTCTGACTTCCATTTTGCAGATGAGCCAAGGGCAAACAGTGCAAGAGCCAGGTCCAGCCTGAGAGCCATGAAAGCCAAGAAAGCCGGTTACCATTCTGCCTCACCCTTTGTCCCCTCCAAAGGCCAGCCGCTCAGACAAAGGGCAGCCAGCTGCCTGCTGAGGTGGGGCCAGAGCAGGCTCCCAGCCTCCCTGCAGGCTTCTGGGCTTTTTGCACGGGTGTGGGAGGAGCCTGCAAAATTTGGGTCCGTCATAATATGTAATACATGCAGTGTGTCCTTCTGGGTGCCAGTTTCCAAAGGCAGTGGCTCTGAGGTATCCAGGAGAGAAGAGAGTCTCGGTGGGGTTAAGTCAATAACCAAATTGCTAGAAACTTTTTCCAAACTCTATGCTGAAACAGGACTCACCCACACAGCATAACTTCCAGAATCCTGACCTGGGAGAACCGCTTTTCTGACTAAGGGTATGTATTTATGTCATACCTTGGATGGGGTGCCAGAGAGGAGTAGCGGAGAGCCACTGTCTGCCCTGCAAGCATGGCATAGTGCTGAGCATGAATTACAGTGATGCTCTCGTAGAATTAACACCTGCAGTGGGCCTCATAGCCACACTCTGCGTGGCGGTGCTGGGGTTTGCCAGTGTGGCTCAAGTGTGGTGGCAAGTCCATTTAGAGAGGGGGAGTGGCTGGCCCCCTCATTTGAATCATTTGAGTTCCACAGAATACATACCCTGATTCAAGACTGTCTGTGACACTCATAGGCCCTAAGCACTTTTGCTTTCATAGGCCTGCTTCTCTCTCTGGGGTGTGTGTGTGTGTGTGTGTGTGTGTGTGTGTGTGTATGTGTGTGTAAACTGGATTTCATGGCTATATTATTATAAAGATAAATATATCAATAATTATTAAAAAACATTTTCTTTAACCGGAAAGTTTTCATTCTAATTTTAAAAGAAATCATTTGTGGGCCTCACAAGGGAGCCTGTTTTTATCAATTCAAGTTACTGTAGCAAGGCGCCATAGACCTAGGTGGCTTATGAACAACAGGAGTTTATTTCTGGCTGTTCTGAAGGCCGGCAGTCTAGGGCAGAAGTGCCAGCATGGCAGGCTCCTGTGAAGACCCTTCTGGTTGCAGACTGCCCACATCTTGTTGTATTCACACAGGCAGAAAAGGGTTTCACAGAGAGCAGGGTGGGGGTGGCCTTTATAAGGACACTAACTCCATTCATAAGGGGTCCACTCTTGTGACATAATTACCTTCCAAAATATATACCCCCAAATACTACCATACTAGGGGTTGGAATTCCAACATGACTTTGGAGCCAGTCCTTAAGTTCATAGCAGTATGTTACTAAGCCTGAGAGTCCATCCGCCCTGGCTGCCCTGGCTGCCCACTTGGGTTCAGGGTGATTTAGGGCAGGAAGGGAGTTAAGAGAGCAACTCACAGAAGCCACAGCAGACCCAACTCAGAGTCCCCACACATGGGTCTCCATGCCCGTCAGTCTCTCCATTTCCCGAGCACTCCAGTATCCTAGGCACAACCCTGAGCACTTGGAGTCTTCTGTGATTCCCAGGAGCATCAAGGCTGTGGGTATGATCGGCTCTGCGAGACAGATGACCAAAGCCAGGATCCCACAGCTGCCCCGATACATAGAGGGTTCTACATGATGATCTCAGCCACCAAGTTCCCGCTTCTGACACCCATCACTGCCCCCCAGGGCTGGGGGCTTCGGGGAAATATATTCAGAAAATGAGAGCTGGCAGCAGGCTGCTGTGTCAGCTGCCCAGGCAGCAGAGGGTACCAGACCACAGCCATCCACCCACAAGTCTTGCCCAGGTGTCCTGGTGCAGGGCTCTGACAGTGGCAAGCCTGTGGAGAGCCAGTGCCTGACACAGGGCCTCAGGTAACACTCCCGGGCTTGCCCAGCCTCATTCCCAGCCTAGGGAGAAAGGACGGCCCCTCCCTACCAGGTGACAAACTAAAAGGAATCCCAGCACCCATCAAGCCTGCATGAGGAAAACCAGCCTAGAAACTGTGTTTCTAAAACAAATTTTTAAGACAAACTTCCATTTTAAAGGCACTCACTCCCTCAGAGGCACAAACCCTGCAGACTTGCTCTTGGATGAGCTAATGGTGGCAAGTTCCAGAGCAGACGCTCAGGCCTGCACGGTTTCACTCCGGCCACACAGGCCTCAGTCCCACTAACCACCAATGAGATTCGGAGGCACTTCAGGGGAATACCTAATCCAGTCTTGCTGCCTCAGAGCGCTGGGTTCCAGGTGAGCACCACCGTGCCTGCCTTCAGCATTTCTTAGTGAAATGTAGAACAGTGCCCAGGCCTTCAGAGGACCATCCTGAGGAGCTGAGTAGAAAGTGGGGGTTTCCCACTCTACTGGTGAGGGAACCGGGGGAGGGGTGCACCATGCCCTGAGTTCTGGAAGTCTCACTTAGCCTTGCTCTTCACGTCAGGACACAGGCAGCCTGCTGCCCCTCCCGCTCCCCGCCCCCTTTCAGGGCACAGCAGGGGCTCTGGTCAGGGCTCTTGGCTCCTCTTGGGACCCAGCAGAACACACAGGGTCACCAAGTTAACTCCAAGATGAAGAAAATGGGTGATTGAGGGGTTCGGGGCCCAATTAGGGCCAGGCATGGACTCCAGGGCAACCTCTGCCTAGAGGAACAGAGACAAATGTGGAAGGAAAGGAAGGTGACACACACACACAAATGTCACTTGGGTTTTTCATGGGTAACTTCGGCCACGGCACTCCAGGTGGTGAATGAGCAAGCTGGAAGTCCCAGGGTCTGTGTCACCCTGTTTCATGGGGCTGTGAACAGGGCAAAGGTTGGGCAACACAGGCTGGTTTGGGCCCACATTAGGCCTTCTGCTTGCAGTCACACGGCTAGCGGAGCAGACTTTCACTTAGTGTCACCTCCTCCTGGAAGCTCTCCCCTTCAGGTCAGGGTGACATGTGCCCTCTGGGCCAAACAGGCAGGACGGATTTAATTGTTCCTGTCCTGGCCGAGAAGGAAAGCACAATTGAGGGACAATTGAAAGGGAGAGAAATGGTGAGAAGCACCCAGTAACTAGGGTAACTAGTTAACTCTCCAGGTGGGAGGCATCTTGACTGGGAAGGAAGCCCACCCAGGCCCAGGAGTCTGTGGGTTCTGATCTTCACAACAATTAGATCTCTCCTTCCCCACAGGCACCCGGCATTGTCCACTGAGAGGTGATCATGTGACTAACATCTCTTCAAATTAGGAAGCTTTTTCTTTTTCTTTCTTTCTTTTTTTTTTGTTTTGTTGTTGTTGTTGTTTTGTTTTGTTTTGTTTAGCCTTGGCTGTTCTGGAACTCTGTAGAACAGGCTGGCCTTGAACTCAGAGATCTGCCTGCCTCTGTATGCTGGGATTAAAGGTGTGCACCACCACCATCACCACCCCTGGCTTTTTTTCTTTTCTTTTAACGTTTCTTGATTGGAATATCTCTGTGGGGGTTTTGCGCCCTGATTTCTGACACTGTATGTTTGACCGTTTCTTGATGTCCCAGAGTCATCTCCAGAACACTAATTAACAGAGTGCACTGGGATGCAGGGTTAGCCCCAGCAATTATCGAGGTCTGACCCTGCTGCTCTGCTTCATTACTTAATTACTGCATTTAAGTTTCACACCTTCTTGCCTCCTCTCCTGTCCCAGAGCTCTTCTTAGCATTATCACTGTCACTGTTGTGGCTGAGAAACTAAGCCAGAGCTGTCTGTCAGGGAGCACACAGGCCCTCACTGAGGGCCCCAGGAGCATTTTCATTTGTTCAGTTTTGTTTTGTTTGTTTGTTGAGACAGGAATTCTTTGTGTGGCCCTGGCTATCCTGAAACTTGCTCTGTAGACCAGGCTGGCCTAGTACTCACTGAGACCTGCCTGCCTCTGCCTTTGCCTCTGCCTTTGCCTCTGCCTCTGCTTCCTGAGTGCTGAGATTAAAGTCTCGTGCCACCACGGCCCAGCCCCCTGGGGGCATCCTACCAGCAAAGACCTTGAGCTTTGCATCTTAGATGGACATTTTTTTGTCATAGTGGTGGTTATTTGAGACAAATAACCACTCCCTCTGGAGCCCACTGTTCTCAGATTCCAGGTTTCCCACCTCAGCTTCCCCCGTGCTGAGATTATAGGTCAGTGCCACCACACCCCGTGAGCTGATGATTTTCAACAGCTAATTCATCTATATAGAGACGTTTTTGCCTGCATTCTGGTCCCCAGTGAGTTCCCCAAACGTTGGATCCCCTAGGTTAGAGAGGTTTTTCTCACCCAGAATTAGAGCCATTGTATAGTAGGTGTGACTTGGAAAGACACAGAGGCTGCTGGGTGCGGTGCTTTTGTAGGCTGTCTTTATCGTACTTTCCCAGGAGGAAGGTGGGACTCACCAGCCCGGAGTGGACAAGGACGGGTGACTCAAGATGAATCTGTCAACTTGAGCACAAGCCTCATGGTCACACTATGTGTCGAATCATCAGAGCATGAGCAAAACAAAACAACAACAAAAAAATCCCTTAGGGTCCCTGGGATGGCATGCTAAGAGCACTGGGTTGTCAGCCAGCAGAACCTAGTCTATCCCTGGCTCCATGCCAGCCAGTTACTTGTTCGTGAGAGTGAGGCTTCCTTTGGTTGGTTCAGATTTTTGCTTGCTTGCTTGCTTGCTTGCTTTGGTGACACAGTCTTGCTCTGCAGCCCACGTTGCCCTCAAACTTGAGGTCCATCTACCTCCTGCCTCCTGAAATTGCAGTCTTGGACCATCACACTGGGTGAGTATTGCCTCCTCAAGTTCCGGATTCCCAGTTGTCATAGAAGGTTAGTGTTGCTTTCCAAGCTGTCTTCCGAGACCCTTTGTCACAGGGGGTGTTCAAGAAAAGGTGTCTGCCCAAACCACTTTGGCCCCCCACATCCTCTCAAAAGCCATCTGATCCCCCTTGGAGTGTCTCTTCATTGCATTAGGTTTTACTTAACACTGGCCCACCCAGGAAAGGTTTGAAATTTCAAGTTAGTTAAGAGTCTCTAGCCCTTCAGGAAAAGGCTTGTTGATAAAAACAGCCTACAAAAGCGGTGTTCTTCCCAGAGTAAAGGGCCTCAGGTACCTTTTGTTCTGAAGGTCCCTCTCAGAAGGAGGGGTCACAGCCAGGAGGATACATGAAGAGCTATGCTGGGAGGGACCAACGGCATGGGCTCCAGAGACCAGAATCCGGCTGGTGTCTCCTCCGGAATCCTCACAAGGCATGGGCTATCTGTCCTCCAAGTGTGCTGTCTCCCTCTCTTCCTCACCTGACCTGCTTTCTGTCTCCAGCTACTTCCTGACTTTCCTGTGACAACCAGCTGAAGCCTTTTCCTCTGAAGGAGCCCAGGAGAGTGGGGGGTAGGATGGAGGAAGGACCAAGGTGGGACCCACCGAGGACATTGGGCAGCATGTCCTACCTCACAGGCTGGACAGGCTACCCAGCACAGCGCTGATCCCCACCTGCCTATGGTGTCTCCTCATTCTGGGAGTGTGGAGGAGAGCACCCCCATCCCCAGTCTGCTGGCTGAAGCTGGGGACCCTTCTCTGCCAGGACTCCACCAGGCTGGGCCGAGCTTGGCTGTCCGCCTGGGCTGCCGTATCGATTCCTTTGGCTCCCTTTTGCTGGGGATATCAATCTAGCGCGTTCCCGGGATGGCTGTGTTTTAACCTCTCACCCTGGTCTAGACTCTGTCGGCTCCTGCTGTCCCTCAGCCAGGAGGAGATGGAGGCCCCGGGCCTCTTGGGCAGGCTCTGGAGCCAGCGGATTTCCAGGAACCGAAGCTGGGATCGCCTGGCGGCTACGCAGCCCGCCAACCTGCCTCTCTCCAAACTGGCCGGTGAATTATTAAAGATGCAATTTCCTCTCATCTTTCCAGTAAAATTGCTCCCTGTACCCAGCGTTGCTGTCTTCCTGTCACTGGCCAGCTGGGGTCTTGGCAGAACTGTCATTCACCCCAGACCAGGGCACAGGGAACTGGGAGTCTTAGAATATTTGGTGCCTATTTGTTCCACGGCACTGGAGGAGGAAGCGCAGAGAGATTCGGCTACCAGCCAGGGAGAGCTGCGCACGCTACCATGAGAGCTGGGCTGTGACCCTGAGTTCTTCCCTGTGCCAGCCAAGCCTGGAGAGTCCCCACACTGTTGCTCAGGACTACTGGCACTTCCGCGCCCTGGTGAGAGTGGGGTCAAGTTCCCTGTGTATCGATCGGGCCTCCTAGCGTGATTTACAGTCTTTGCTTGTTGCTCACCACCAGGTCCCCCACCGCAGCCGCTTAGCTAGGTAGAGCCGTCATTTGTTAGTGCCCTTCTGTCGGTATTTATCGGTTTGGGTTTTGCTGTTTACTGTTGGTGGTCATAACAGGGGTTGGGGGTGGGCAGCAGCTCCATGTGTGTTCTCTGTGACTGCATGGCCGTGTGCCCAGGTACGGTTCATTAAAGGCTTGCTCTGGCTGGCCTTCCCTGGATGCCCCTTCCCAGTGGGAATCCCCAAGGGAGGGCCAAATGCCTTACTCCTCTTCAGCCAGTACCACAGGCGGAGAGGTGTTGGAAGACTCTCTGGGTCTCAGAATTGTGTACTGGTGTCTGAGCTGATACTCTGAAAGCCCCAAAGACCGCTGGCCTCCGGGCTCAGGGCTCAAAGTCAGCCCAAGCACCAGCCCTCTCAACCCAGCCAGGCTGAATCCAAAGGGGTCTTTGAGGTCACAATTGCCCTTCATTCAACTTGGCCTCAGCCCCCTGCCTCAGGTCCACTCCCAGCAGAGAACAGACCCAAGTTATGTACCATAATGGAACAGAGATTTTCTTGCCAGAATGGCTCAAACTTAGATGGGCAAAACTGCAGCCAACTGATATTCTCACTGCTCCTGCCCTTGCAGGAGAGCTGCTCGAGGCCTTCTAGGGTTTTCCAGACATGCTGGCTTTACATCCACTTGACACAATCTAAGGCCATCTGAGAGGAAGGAAAGAAAGGAAAAGAAAAGAAAAAAGAAATCAGGTTGAGCAAGCCATAATGAGCTAGCCAGTAGGCAGCACCTGCCATGGCCTCTGCATCATCTCCTGTCTCCAGGTTCCTGCCCTTTTGGAGTTCCTGTCCTGACTTCCTCCGATGATGAACAGTGATGTGGCCGAGTAAGGCAAATAAACTCTTTCCTTCCCCAGGTTGCTCTGGCCATGGTGTTTCATCGCAGCACTAGAAACCCTAACTGGGGCAGGTTGGGGTTCGGTTCTGGTCCAGTTTTTTGGCTTGCTCCTCTGAAGCCACCCTGGCTGCTAAGTCCACTCCCATCGCTAGCTTTCCAGTCCTGGCCTTTTCTCTCTTCCACAAACCTCCCCTGTTCTGGGTTAACCTCTGACAGAGGACAGCGGGTGCAAAGAAATCTCGGAGACCTCCTTACACTTGGACTTCTTGGCCTCCAGAAGGGTAGTGTGGTGCTGTGGTTAGGGCTCTAGCCCTCACTGGCCAAGCAGGCCAATTCAGGCAAGCGAACAAACTTCTCTTTGCCTTTCCTGGCCTCATCTGTAAAAGACAGGGTTCACAGAAGAGCAGCCGCTCGAGAGCACTGCCGTGACACAGTGAAAGGGGCTTCCTCTACATACGACTCCAGAAAATGAAAGCAAAGCTATGACGACAGATCAGAGCAGTGGCGGCACACACTTTTAAGTCCCAGCACTCCAGAGGCAGGTGGATCTCTGAGTTCAAGGCCAGCCTGGTCTACAGATCGAGTTCCGGGACAGCCAGAGAAACCCTGTAAGAAAAAAAAAAAAAAAAGGATGAGGAGGAAGGGGAATAGATTTTTGTACATTCCCTTAATTGTAGTGATGGTTTTATAAGTATTTCCATGTACCAGAACAGATCATATTCTACCTTTGTTCATTTGATTTTCCTTATATACCTATTGTACAAAATAGTGGATTTCCAGCCAGGAAGATGGCTCAGCCAGTAAGAACACTTTCTGCGCAAGTATAAGAATCTGAGTTCAAACCCCCAGAAACCATGGAGGAAACTGGGCGTGTTGCGCATGCGCCTGTGACGCTGCTGTTGTGGGAGAGGGGCCCAGAGGATCGCTGCCAACCTGGCCGCAGGTTCAGTGAGAAACCCTGTCTCACGAGAAAAAGGCAGACAGAGACAGATCGGGACACCTGACACCCTCCTCCGGCCTTCATACACAAGCATGCCTGACCGCGCACGCACGTAAACACACACACACAAACAGGTTCCCTGGTATTTTCACACATTGCGTATTTTAAATATGTGCCATTTGTTGTACGTCAACTGTACCTCAAACGCCTAAACCTACATGCTAAGAAGTCCCGTCACACACCCACGGCTCCTCCTCCTGCTTTTAAAAATGTGTTTTTATTTTATGTGTATTGGTATTTTGCCAGGTCCCATGCAAGCGGGGTTACTGACAGGTATGAGCAGCCGTGTTGCTGGAAATTGAACCCGGATCCTCTGGAAAAGCTCCTAACTGCTGAGCCATCTCTCCAGCCCATCCGCCTCCTCCTCCTCTCTTGAGCATAACTTCTCTGGGGTTCCCAAAAGCTTTCAGGCTGCCCATCCTGTGTCTTGTTAACCACGTGTGTGCACATCATCAGACTCTGCGAAAGAGAGAGTTTTGTGTCAGTGAGAATTTGTGTGAGAAAGAATTCTGTGAGAGACTTCTGTGTGAGAGTTCCACGTATGAGAAAGGATTCTGTTTGTGTCATAATTTATGTGAGAGAGACTTCTGTGTAAGAGAGGATTCTGTGTGTGAGAGAAAATTTTGTATGTGAGAGAATTCTGTGTGAATTTGTGTGAAAGAGAATTCTGTGAAAGAATTCCATGTGTGAGAGAGAATTCTGTGTGAAATAATTTATGTGTGTGAGAGAATTCTGTGTGAGAGAGGAATCTGTGTGTGAGAGAAGAGAGAGAATTCTGTGTGAGAGGGGATTCTGTGTGTGAGAGGATTCCACATGAGAGAATTCCAAGTGTGAGAGAGGATTCTGTGTGGGAGAGAAGAGAGAGAATTCTGTGTGTGAGATAATTTATGTGTGAGAGAGAATTCTGTGTGTAAGAAAGAATGGCTGTTTGTGGCTGTGTCTAAGAAACAATGATAACCATGAGCATTCTATGGGAGAGAAAGGTACGTTCATAAAAGCCATGTTCATGAACTTTGAACTTTGAAACTGTTCATGATAAATGCTCTGTGCTCCAGGTCTTTTAAGGAGTGGACTCTCCTACAGTCCCCAAATCTGGAGACCTGGGGCAGGCAGTGCAGGAGAAGGTCCCCCATAACTTCTTACCTTTCTGGAGGGGTTTGTGGTTCCTTTGTCATATCAAAGTGGTGGGGTCACCTGCCACCAGGCTTCACTTGGTGATCTCAGAAGCAGGAGACTCACCAACATGTCACTTGGTGGATAGGATGGCTCTCCTGTCTGCAGAAGTGGAGATGGTGATGGTGGAGGTGGTTGGTGGTGGTGGTGATGGTGGAGGTAATGGTGGAGGTGATAGTGGAGGTGATGGTGGAGGTGGTGATGGTTGAGGTAGATGGTGGTGGATGGTGGAGGAGGAGGTGATGGAGGTGGTGATGAAGGTGATGGTCGTACCAAGCAGAGGATTCCAAGTGAACCTCTATAATCTGCCCTTCAGCCATTAGCAAGTTGGGGAATTAAAACTTTGTTTAATCTCACATTCTGTAAGACATACATTAAGTTACACATGGTATATGATTAGCACATGGAATGAACATACAGACACATTCTTTGCCCTTGTATTGCTTACAGTCTAGAGAGCTTTTAAAAACTAACACGTGAACATCTAACTATATGTGTGTGCTTCTGTGTCCGTTCATGAAGGCCATTTCATTCATTGCTGCTGTTTCTATGAGCAGAAGTGAGACAGGCGATGCTAACTCTAATGCAGAACACAGCTGCTCATCGCCTGAGTCCTACTGAGCTGACCCTCCTGCAGCGGACGCCAGGCTACAAGCTCCCTCCATGTCACGAGCGTCATGTAGACAGCAGTCAAGCTAGATAAAGGCAAGAGGTACACAGGTGGGAGGAGGCACCAGCTAGATAAAGGCTGAGGCTGGTACCTGCAGGGGTCAAACCGAAGTGTCAGACGCCTGCAAAGAAAGGAGTAAGCCTCATTTTTGTCAGAGTGTGTGTGCGTGTGTGTCTATCTAAATGTCTGTATGTGTGTCTGTGCATGTGTGTATGTATGTGCATGTGTGTATGTGTATATGTGCATGTATGTAATGTGCACATGTGTATGCATGTGTGTATATGTGTGTGTACATGTGTATATATACATGTGTGTATATGTATGTGTATGTTTGTACGTGTGTGTATGTATGTGCACTTATATATGTGTATATGTATGTGTGTGCATGTGTGTATATGTGCATATATGCGTATGTGTATATGTATGTATGTGTATGTAATGCGTTTAATTGTCCTTGAGAGCAAATTAGGGGGTCTGAAAGAGGAATAAGGAGGATTAGATGTTTAAGGTCATCTTTGGCTACATAGCAAGGCTGAGGCCATCCTGGGCTTCAGGAAACAATATCTTGAAAATAAGTACATACTAGAACTAGATCACAAACTAGAAATAGGCTTCACAGAGATTTCTCAAATTGGATTCAAATGAGTTGACTCCACCCTTCCTTCCCTCCAAAAGCAAGAGTGGGAACCTCTGGGTCTCCCAGGGTCTCAGCTGGGTCTTCGGCTTTTCCACGGCAGCAAGATGTACCAGGCATACCAGGCAACAAGAGCAGGTGAGTGAAACCAGGAAGAAAAAAAAAAGAGTAGCAACAGATACTTGACATATCCAGACACTGGGATTTAAAATGATAGACTTTAAAATAATTGTGATTTATATGTTAAAAGGGCATAAAAGATAAAGAATTTTAAAAGAACTGGAAACCAGCCAGGCATGGTGGTACAAGCTTTTAATCCCAGCGCTTGAGAGGAAGAGGAAGGTGGATTTCTGATTTCAAGGCCAGCCTGGTCTACAGACCAAACTTCAGGACAGCCAGGGCTACATAGAAAAACTTGCCTCAAACGATAGATAGATAGATAGATAGATAGATAGATAGATAGATAGATAGATAGATACTGGAAACCTTCAAAGTTATCAAACGTAACTATAGAAATAAAAACATAATCCTGATTTAATGGATAGATTATCCAGCAAATTAGATGAAGCTAAGTGGGGATCAAGAAACAGGAAAGCATCCCAAATATGAAGCACTGTAATTCAATGAAAAATACAGACATGAAAGCCTAGTCACATTAGAAAAACCCCTAAGCTTACTCTTGTACAGCCCTTTTTGGTGTTTGTTTTCTTTAAGACAGGGTTTCTTTGGGTAACCTTGGCTGTCCTGGAACCCACTATGTGCCAGGCTAGCCTCGAACTCACAGAGATCTGTCTGCCTCTGCTTCCTGAGTGCTGGAATTAAAGGCATTTGGCACCATGCCCTACCAACCCTTAGAGTGTAATGTGTGTGTATACTCTACATGATAATGGACCCTATATAATAAAGAGTACATCATGCTCAAGACACTGTATTACCTAAAAGCTGACGAGCACAGGAGACTTGGGTACTGTTATGTGGCGAATCAAACAGAGCAAGAGAATGGGCTTTAGACTCTAGCTTGATGGAATCCCGCACCTGCTTGCTAGACTAAACCATGGGCTTCTCTGAACCTTAAAACAAACCTTGTCATCTTAAAACAAACAAACAAAAAATGCAGTGTCGCCATGAGCATTCAACAAGCGTGTGTTCTGGACACCAGGCACCGCTTAAAGGATGGTGAAGGGACAAATGGTTGGACTCAGGGGAAGCAGGATTCTCTCTCCACCCCAGAAGTGTTTCTGTTCCAGCTTTCAAGTCCTCCATCTCCCTTTAGCTAAGCCAAAACCTCCTCTCCCCTCCTCTCCCTTCCCCCTCTCCTCCCCTTCCCTAGAGGTGTTCCGTGATACTTCCTGGGAAGATACAAACATCTTTTCACTACAGATAGAGGCCACTGGAAAACAGACCAAAGAAAGCATCTCACCCAAGTCCAGCCTGGTAGACTTCTACTCATTTATTAGGGTTGTTTAAAGGAGCACGTATGGCTCAAAGGAACGGGCACCACAAACAAACAACAGCAGCATGACTGAGGACTTGGATTCTGTAAGACAAAGCGGGGCCCTGGTTCTTACAAGTCTCTAGAAGGAGGCGGGGGAGGGTTCCGTGTCATCTAGCCTACATGCTAGAGTCTGTCACAAGGCAGGAAGACACTGAATATGATTCAAGGTTTTCCTAAGCCTGGGCATCAGGGAGAGCTGGGCTTTGCACACAGCTGCAAAGGCGAGGGAGGAGACTTGGAGAACTGCAAGGTCATGGCAGTTCTCTGTAGCTAGCCTTGGGAGACTGTGGCAGGAGGGCTTGGCCAGATTTGGGGGAGAAAAGGCCAGCTAGAGGATCTGCGATCTAACACTCCTATCTTGCCTCCCCTACTTAAAATAGTTCTAAGGAGCCTCACATGTTGCCATCTCTGTTAGTCTGAATCTAGAGGCAGCGATATACTCAGATATGGCTTCAAAATAAAATGTCGCCCACAGACTCCTGTTTTAAATACTTGGCCCCCGCTCAGTGGCACTATTTTGGGAGGTTTGGGGAATTTGGAAAGATGGGAGAGCCTGTCTGAAGGAAGTGAGTCTCTAGGGATGTGTCGTGGGGATAGGCTACCCCTGAGCATCACCTCTCTCTCTGCTTCCGGGCCCATCGTCCTGTGAGCTCAACCACTGCACCATGCCCTCCCCTGTTGTGATGGACTGAACCCTTTGAAACTGTGCGTCAAGTCCATCTTTCCTTCTTCAGGTTGTCTACCCAGGTCATTTAGACACTGCAATGCAAAGGTAACTACAAACAGTCACCCTTCACTGGCTGTTTTCTTAGCCTTGTGTTGCCAGCAAAGGCTCTGAGGAAGGCCAAGACCCCACTGTGGTGGATCTGGGAAGTGATGTACAGAAGAATGCACACAAACTTGCCTGGGGTGTTTAGTGTACCTGGGACACATACAGAGGGTTGAGGAGAGGATGGTCCTCTTAGCGCCCTCAAAAGAGAATTTGTTATGCAAAGTAGGAGATGATGTTTACGTTTATTTGGTTTCTAAAGCAAGTTGTCTTTTTTTAAAAGATTTATTTATTTTTATTTAATTACATTGGTATTTTGGCTGTGTGTATGTCTGTGTGAGGATGTCAGATCCTCTAGAACAGGGATTATAAACAGTTGTGAGTTGCCATGTGGGTGCTGGGGATTGAACCTGGGTCCTCTGGAAGAGCAGCCAGTGCTCTTAACCACAGAGCCATCTCTCCAGCCCGGCAAGTTGTCTTTTGTGATTTAATAATATAAATCAAGGCTTTAAGCTGGGTATACTCTGACCCACAAGCCCACTTGGGAATTCAGCCACTGGAAAAATAATGTATATGTGTATTTATGTATAAGGATATTGATTAGGGAAAACTTAAAAGAAAGAAAGATAAATGTTCAACAATGGGGAAGCTGTTAATTAAATTAAGGTCATCTATTACT
>CM053764.1:49897076-50041388 GCA_028658305.1 Pachyuromys duprasi
TATATGTGTATTTATGTATAAGGATATTGATTAGGGAAAACTTAAAAGAAAGAAAGATAAATGTTCAACAATGGGGAAGCTGTTAATTAAATTAAGGTCATCTATTACTCAAAGATGTATTTGTTTGTCCGCCTTTGGCCAAGGTTAAGAATACCATCTAAGCCAAGCAGTCGTGGTGCACAACTTTAGTCCCAGCACTCAGGAGGCAGAGAAAAGCAGATCTCTGAATTCGAGGCCAGCCTGGTCTATAGAACAAATTCCAAGATAGTCAGGGCTATACTGTCTCAAAAAAAAAAAAAAAAAAAAGTATAACATCTATGCTTCTCAGTTTAACACAAAAGATGTAGGCAATGTTTACTACCAATTGCTAAATCATAATCTATAACAAAACGTCATATTGATGTGTAGAAAGTATATAACTATCAAATTGTGGATGGTAATTACTAATAAATGATGAACTTGTGGTTAACTTTGGTAAGTTTTTAAAGGTTTTTTAACATTGTTTTTTTTTAACTGTAAGCAATATTTAATTATGGAGATATATGGGGGCATGTATGTACACATGATCTCAGGAGCCTAGAGAGGCCAGAGGCACAGGATCCCCTGGGATACAGGCAGTCGCCTGCTTCCTGACATAGATGCTAGGGCCTGGCCTCGAGCCCTTTGGAAGAGCAGCAAGCTCTTAGTGGCTGGACCCATCTCTTCAGCCCCTTGAAGTTTTTTTCTTTTTGTATTTTTCTTGCATGTTTGTTGTCTAAGGCTTTTGTACTGAGTACATATGATATTAATTTTTAACTTATGAATATTAGTAAAAATGCCAGATGTTAGGGAGCTCTTTTGTAAATTCATCACAGGAGGTAGGAGGATCCAGGGTCTGAGGTCAGCCAGATTGTGTCTCAGAAAACAAAGAGCAACAACAAAAGTAATCAATACACCTAACTCTCTCTAACATAGTGACTTAAGCAGTGAGCAGGTCTTTGATTAGCATCTACCTTGCGCCAGGTGCTACGATGCTAACTATCACTAACAAAGCAATGGTCACTTCCATGTTGGGGAAAGAGCCATGGGGTAGGGAGATCAGATGGAAGGTTGAAGCTTCCCACAACCTCTGTTTGGATGGACAGACAGAAAGTATGAGAAATGGTCATCAGCCCCACGTGGGAAGAATTCATGAGGAGAGGATGAATTCTGAGGGACAGCTGACTCCCACTGGGCACACAGAGCGCGCAGTCCCCTTGGCAGTGTCTGATCATGTGCCAAGACCAGCAGGGAAGCATCAAGGAGGGTGATCATCAACGGGCAGTTCCCAAGACGCTGGCGACAGAGCCTGAGCTTGCATCCCAAGGAAGAGAGGAGAACAGCCAGAAACTCAGCAGTCGGAAGCAAGGAGGAGGGAGGGTGGGATGGGAGAGAGAGAGAGGGAGGGAGAGGGAGAGAGAGAGAAAGACGGCCTAGTGGGGAAGAGCTTTACAGATAGCTGAGACTCCTCCACGAGGAGTGGGAAAGATGGCTGGAAAAGGCAGTGGATGAACATGGTGCCTGGCCCCTCCTAGCTCTGAGCAGACTGTGGGCAGGAAGAGACCAACTCCAGGAAAAGCAGAGTCCTCGGGAGCACCAGCCCCACAAGAGTGAACCCCTAAGACCTTAGAGGTCACCCAGGGCAAAGAAAACCTTGTGTCTTGTCCCACGGAAAGACTCCACCCTAGGATGTAGAAGTCTGGGATCCGGTCCTCCCAAGCAGAGGCCATGCTCCTGGGGCTTCTCCCCTCTCGAATGGTACCACCGGCCCCCCTCAGCAGGCTGTGCTAAGCAGCCCTCAGGCCTCAGCCCTCATGGCATGACATTCTTCCTTCCCAAGCATTCCATCGTGCTTTAATGCAGCCGCGTTGTACTTGTTAAAAGAGTAAATTTAGCTTTTATTGGGAGAAGCAGCAGAGTTTGGTCAGGGAGGCCGAGGCGGGGCCTGAGATGCCATGGTAACCTCAGTCCCTTGGGGGCAAGACTGGGAGGGTGCTGATCCTAGTCACTTCCCCTTCCTCCTCACCTGCTTCCACCTTCCTTTGTCACCTCTCCTTTCGGAGCAGAAGCTGGAGGCAGCAGGAGAGGAGGGAGAGGAGACAGCGGGCCACAGGTCTGCTAGTTCCTCTCCGGCTTCATATGGGAAATGGGTGGAGTGACCAACAATGCTTTCTCTGAGGTGGAAGAAGGAAGCGGTCTCAAGGCTGCTCAGAAATACTTACCCCTTTATATATCCTAAAGATCGGACTAGATAAGACTAGAGCTCAGGTTCTCCCAGTGGTCCCCAACCTTCCTAACACTGTGACCCTTTAATACAGCACCTCATGTTGTGGTGACCCCACCAACCATAAAATTATTTTTGTTGCTGCATATAACAGCCACGTTATGAAAATACATAGCTGTTTTGCTACTGTTATGAATCATAATGTAAATATCTGTGTTTTCCGACAATCTTAGGCAACCCCTGTGAAAGGGCCCTTCGACCCCAAAGGGATCACCACCCATAGATTGAGAACCACTGTCCCAAAGAGCCCCCTCCTCCCTAAAATTACAGAGTTGGGGAGGAAAGAATTGAGAGCACCAAGGGATGCCCTGAGCGACCTCCGTGCGTCTACCCAACCGAGTCTCAGGAGCAGAAAGGAGACCAAAGGCCCTGTCTTCCCAGCCATGCTGGCTTCATCCTCCAATGTCCTCACAGTCAGCATTGCACCTACGAGAAGTTCAACAAGGCACCACATAGGGTCAGAGAGTAGGGAAGGGTGAGATGTGGACTTGAGACCAGAGCACTATGAGAAAAGGTTGGCTGCACGAGCCCTCCGTGAAATGGAGGAAGACTACATAGCCCAGGGCCTGCCCCTCCCTGCACTTGGTGCCCGAAGGGGTCCTGCCTGTGGCAAGCAGGTAGCGGCACTCACCTCGGAGATGTTCTGTGAGAGTGGAGACAGACAGCATGGCCACTGACCTCAGCCAGAAGTCTGCGCTGTCCACCCAGATTCCATTCTGGCTTAGCCTGTCCAGTTGCGCCTTGAGTACTGTGCCCTGGATTACAAGGCTGGCCTTCTGGCAAGTGTAACACCCAGCTAGGCCTGGGAGCACCACTGAGCACACGTGGGACAAGCGTCTGCCCATGGAACTGCCTTTAGGAACACTCAGCAGATGCAGTATTGGGCTCAATGCAGACCTAGGTGCCGGAGCCTCAAGGCTCTGAGTGAGGTCTTGAGTGCCAGTCTGTCCTCTGGAGGAACGCTGAAGACAAGAAGGAATGAGAGCTCGCCATCACATGCCCTTTAGCTGGTTCTTCACCAATCCATTGTGGACACATGACTACCCATTGGTCCCATCCTGACACTGCTCCATGGGATGAAATTGTCAAAGCACAACCCATGGACAACCAAACCGACTTGTTCTCTTGAGAACGACCTCTGTCCCATTGCAAAGGTCACTGACATCTCAGGACATGACCTATGGCTTCTCCCCCAAACCCCACAGGCAATTGTCCAACAATCTGGCAAGTTCTGTATGAGTTTGTCTCCTCTCTGGAGGCAGTAATATGTTTGTAGAAATTACTCACAGTCTCTGTCTACATCTCCCTGGCATGTGACCTGAGACAGGCAACTTCCCTCATCTACTACACAGGTATGGAGACATTTGGAAACCCCATGGATTAGAAAGCCTCTCCAAGCCTCTCAGTTCAGGGAAGGTGACATACATGGGACCCTACTTGTTACAGGAATAAATGGGCCTGGTACATAGCCTCAGACCTAATAGAAAGAGACTGCCATAGCCTTCAGCCAAAAGAAAGAGGCTTTCCAGGGAGCTGACCGGCTCAGGACTAACAGAACTGAGACATTACTGGGTCATGAAGCGGAAAAGAACCTAGGGTTGAGAGGAGGGGACACGTCAGTTTCTTGTCCTAACACCATCTCGTACTTGGCCATTTAGACCATGCTGGCTGCAGAGAAAGTTACCTATGGAACACTGTGGTATCCCTGTCCTCGAAGGGAACTTAGGCAATGTTGTCCTTCCCTGCTGGGTCCTGTCAGTTTTTCCCACCAGTGACCCTGTGGGGTAGGCCCTGCCATACCCATTTTGTCAATGAAGGTCCAAGGCTCAGACAATCCTGTCTTGTTCCAAAGACCTACCTTCATCACTGTCCCAAACGGAATCCTACTCATGGTGCCTCCCTTTGACCCCAGAATATGATCTGTGGATGTGACCAGAACTCAATCACTCTCCATTTCAGACCAGGAAGATCTAGCTGGGCACAGTGGTGCACGCCTGTAATCCCAGCACTCAGGGAGGCAGAGGCGGGCAAATCACTGTGAGGTCGAGGCCAGCCTGTTCTATAAAGCGAGTCCAGGACAGCAAAGGCTATACAGGGAAACCCTGCCAAAAAACATCAGGAAGACCCAGGGCCACCGTCCATGGGATCTAGGCTTCCTAACTGGTATATAATGATTGGGGGGGGGGGGAGCGGGTAGAAGCCAGAAGAGTAGAAGAGAGATCATCCTGGCCTGCAGGTGATAGAGGGTGAGCAGCGGAAGGCCCAGAGATAATGGCCAAGGCTAAGAGCCAGTTGCTGAAGCTTCACCAGAGCTGGCTGCAGGGCAGGTAGAGATGGGCGTCTTTGGGAACAGCCAGCGCTGAGGCCCAGCCAAGGCTCCCAACTGATTGCAGCTGCCTTATTCTGGTCTTTTACTTCATGCTGGATCTAAGTGGCTTTAAAAGGTTAAGAGACTAGAGACACGGCTTACCAGTTAAAAGCTCTGTTCTTGTTGTTGTTTGTTTGTACCCAGAGGACCCAGGTTCAATTCCCAGCTCCCACATGGGGAATTCACAACGGCCTTTTAAATCTTGCCTCAGAGTATCTGATGCCCTCTTCTGGTGTCTCTGAGTATTGGCTGCATGTGGGGGACAGACATCCATGCAGGCAAAACACCCCAACATATAAAAAAATAAACAGAATAAAATTAAATAGCATCATGAACAGGAAGCCTTTTGTGCTAGATCTGGTGTGCGATAGATACAGCTGCAGCCAGCCAACCCTTAGGGCACCTGGAGACAGAGACAGGATCGCAGGCCCTGGGCCTCTATGTCCAGGGAGCTTGGTGAGGCAGGGCCCACCGAGGAGGGCATGCTGGGAAGACCGCCATTCCAGAAGACACAGTCCTGACCCCCTTCCCCACTGGTCCTCTTGGGCAGAGGCTCTGAAAAAGCAGCTCTCTGTTTAGTCACACCCCTTGGCCACACCTCGCAGGCAGAAGAGCACGGAGACACCATCAGCGCAGCCAGAGCCAGTGCCCAGCAAGGAGGTGGGATTAAAGGCAAGCGCACCACCCCAGCCGCACAGCATCCGCGCGTGCGCGCTGGGGAAGGTGCCGGTACGGTCCCAGCGGAGGGGAAGAACACACTTCCCTGCAGTCCTGCCAGCCCGCACCATGTTCCAGCTTGTTGACCGGGTGATGGCATAATTACAGTTTCAATCACAGATTAATAATAAGTCATTTTTGCAAACGAGGAGGCAGGTCTGCACTGGAAAGGGCCCCAAAGGGCCCGTCGCCTCTGCTATCTGTGGCTGCTGGCCGCTGTTTGATGTGTCTTTCTTTCTTTCTTTTTCTTTTTTTTTTTTTTTCTTGCCGACCTGAGATTTTCCTAAGGACGTTTACAATAACCACCACCACCACCCAGATAACAACATCTTTGCCTCCTCCACCAGCCTCAGATGGTGATGGAACCAGCTTCTGTATGTACACAATGTGTGTGCACGCGTGTAAGGGTTACCCGTGTCCAGCATGATATGGGTACGTGCACACGTGTGCTAGTTTCTGTGTGTTCGGTGTGTGCGCGCGTGTGTTGTTATGTGACATGAACAGTAACAAGGAACCCCTCACAGAGAAATTATGCTATGTAAGCACACTCCTCCACCAGCCTCAGGGGGAACTGTGCTAGAAGACTGGGGTGGTCAGAGGAACCCCCAAAGTGCTCCTGAAGACAACTTAGGGGTATAGTGAAGACTATAAGGTAGACCTAAGTACCTGCCTCCATGGCTTGCTCCCAGCAGGCTAGTAGGAAGTTGGTATCCATAACCACTCCAATGTATTCTGAGTTTCTGCATTCTTTTCTGTTCTCCTTTATCTTCAGAGCCTTATTTGATCCTCATTCTCTCTGAAGGGGGGTAGGTCAGGCCTCCTTACTCTGCCTCACCTCCAGTGGAAATAGAGACCATGGAGAAGGAGACCTGCTTGAGAGACACAAATCTAGATGACAAAAGTCACTGTGGTTAGACCCCGCTCCCCACAGATGTCACCAGATGCCACATTTTGTCTTAGGCCCTGCCTCAGCCTCATCCAGACTTCCAACAATCCCACACCCTCTCTATGACTGCCTGGTCCCAAGGTCCTGGGATACGCAGAGTTCAACAGTCCCGACTCCCGTCCTTGACAAGGCCATGGAGAACTGCCTTGTCACTTTGTTGACTGGGCTTGAGTGCCCAGATATGCCATGCCAGCATTGCCGTGGACCAGCCACACCCATTTTACCTGAACCTGGCCTCTCACAGAACCATGATTCGGTGTGTTCATTCCTCTCTACCGAGACCCTGTTCAGTGATTTTTTTTTTCTTTTAACGACACTGTGAGCACGGCCCCACCCAGCAAACCCTAGAGGAGGCTAGGAGCCAAGATGGAGGTAAGGAGGAAGGGTTCATGGGTTTGGCTTCCTGCCAGGCCCGGCCTGACCCTGCCTGCCCCTACTGCCTGCTTCGCCCCAAGGGCTCCTGGTTACCCAGTGTCTGGAGGGCAGGCCCATCCTCCCTCCAGAGCTGAGAGGCCGCCACGCCGCTCCCCCAGCTGAGCTGTCTGACTGCCATGCAGTTCAAAGTGATTGGAGGCAACATCTAATTATGTGCAGGTGGAGCATCTCTTGGAGGCGGGGTATGAGTCAGGGCCAGAGCCCTGTCTGAGCAGCCCCTCAGAGCCTCCACTCTTGTCATGTCATAGGGCTGGAGGGAGGAGCAGGAACGTTGGCTGGGCCCTGCATGAAGGAACCTCACCAAAGGCCCCTTCCAGTGGAGGCCTGTGGTGGTCTGTCAGTGTGTGCGTCTAAGTTGACACGAAACGTCCTTGATAAACTGATCTGGAGCCCTCTTTCATACCACACCAGCCTTCTTTAGGACCCTTCCCTGAGCAACGCCCCTAACCTCTGCCTCCATGGTCAATGCCATTCTCCCTCTTCCACCTAGCCAAGGCTGGGAGCCTTTAAGCCACCGTTCAGCCCGCCTCTGGTGTCCTAAGCAATGTCTGGTGCACAGTGAGCCCTTGGTGAGGGTTTTCCAAATGAACAAATGCATGAGCAGCTGGGCACACAGATGCCAGGCCAGTGAACCCTTTCTTCTGATCTCTAGAGAAGTAGTTGGAAGTGAAGGAGCTTCTTGCTGAGGGATGACAAAACTTCCAGAAGCCAGAGCTGTGGCCGGGCCTCCTTCTTCCCGCGTCTTCAGGCACCCTAACGCGCCCAGTGAACTCACTGAGTGCTCAAATGCCACAGTCCAGGTCAGCAGGTCCAGTGATGGAGAAGAGTTGGTCAGGACACTGAGGGCATTCTGTTTCGTATTTTTCCTTTTGTTGTGCTGGAGATCAAATCCCAGGCCTACAACATGCTAGATATGAGCTCTACCACTGAACCATGCCCCAGCTCCACTGATGACATTTTCCTAATTTTCTTTTATTTTTTTAAGTTATATGTGCATATTGGGGGTGGTGCACATGAGCTTGGTCCTTGGAGGCTAGTGACGTCAGATAACCCTGTCCTCGAATACTGGGGATCGATCTCAGATCCTCTGAAAGAGCACTATATGCTCTTAATAGCTAAGCCACATCTCCAGCTCATTGATGACATTCCTTAAGAATAGATGGTCTCAGCCGGGCACACGCCTTTAGTCCCAGTGTTCAGGAGGCAGAAGGCAGGCAGACCTCTGAGTTCAAGGCCAACCTGGTCTACAGCAAGAGTTCCAGGACAGTCAGGGCTACACAGAGAAATCTTGTCTCCAACACACACACACACAAAGTGGTGGCTCACACCTTTAATCCCAGCACTCAGGAGGAAGAGGCAGGTGAATCTCAGAGTTCGAGGCCAGCCTAGTATACAGAACAAATTCCAGGACTACACAGAGAAAACCTGTCTTGAATAACCAAACAAAAACAAACAAAGATGAGTCTGTCCTCATCCCAGATTCCACTCTCCACCTCTCAAGAATATAGAAAATGATGTTCTATCTTTGTTTTTGTCCCTGTGGTAATCATGGCTACGTTATCGCCTCTGGCCAGGTGCTGTTCTAGGTGTACTAAATACACTGACTCATCCAAGCCAATACTTGTCAATCAGGGAACACTTATTAATAATACCCGCAGATGTTTTTGGTTGTCACAAACTGGAGGTAGAGCGTTTAAACCAGGGTTTAAGGAGTGGAGACTGGGGGTGCTGATAAGTACCCTAAATTGCACAGAACATTCCTCACTTGAAAGGGTCATTTAACTATAACTTCCCAACTGCATCTAAGGCCTGGCTATCAGCCCATCCATCATTGAGAAAGACTAGGGCCAAAGGAATGGAGTCATTTTCCTGATATCACATGGTCGATTGGTAGATGCTTTTCACCCCAGCTATCTAGGCCATGGGCCATGCTCTGGCCACCAAATTCTTCACCATCATCTCTTCGCCATATGATAGTCTCATTTTCAGCTCTGTGGCCAGACCCCTCAATGAGGGCAGTCTGTCTACCCATGACTCTCTGCAGCCACAAAGAAGAGTGTCCTACCTGGCAGGATTAGCTACAGTCACTGTCCTGGCACCTATAGATGCACTGCCCACCCTTCTCAGAACTGGAC
This sequence comes from Pachyuromys duprasi, assembly GCA_028658305.1. Classification (NCBI taxonomy): domain Eukaryota; kingdom Metazoa; phylum Chordata; class Mammalia; order Rodentia; family Muridae; genus Pachyuromys; species Pachyuromys duprasi. The sequence continues at coordinate 49,905,980 of CM053764.1, forward strand.
TTCAGCCCTGGGCAGGGTACATGCGCTTCACATACACAGGGCCCTGTATGGGGGATCAAAAGGAGTCACCACACTTCTAACATCCCACCCCTCCTCCACCCTGTGAGGCACACACCGAGTGCAGCCTGCCTGGGCCATCCCTCTGTGTCTTGACCTGTGACGTGGGGACAGTGTCCGCAGAGATTCTGGTACTGGAGAAGATGGATGAAGGCTTGGGGTCTCCAGGCTGCTCCCGGGTGCCACACGGCCTGAGCTCAAGGAGCAGCTGCGGTTGAGATGAGGAACTGGACTTCCAGACATCAGGGAGGAGAAGGACGCCCTAGGGAAGGGAGAGGAATGCACAGACTGGCACTGATTGTCTGGAGTCCTCGGCCCCTGATTGGCCGGGCCCACAGCAACCATCCTGCTTGTGAAACAGTTGGTTATGGTGAGAGGCCCAGGCTGAAGCAGTAACAGGAAGGCGATAGTTGGTGCCGTGAGAAAGTGAACCAAAACTTAGGGCCCTTCTTCTTCTCTTGCTCCCACCTGTAGATGGACAGGCTCTAGCACAGTCCCAGTCCTTAAAGGCCCTGCTGCCCCTTCCTTTTCTCCTAGAGAGGCATAGTAAGGGGGTGGGAAGAAGGACAGCAGGAAGAGGGACAAGAACAGACTGGAGCCTCCAAGGGGCAGTGAAACTGGGGAGGATCAGGGAGCAAGGCTCCTCCCTGCACACTCCTTTGCAGGGAGGACAGAGTCCTCCTCTTCCCCTTGGCCCTTCAGCTTCCTCAAAGCGTGCTTGTTGCTCTCTCCCAGCACACTCACAACACTGAGCACTGGAAGCACTTTTTCAAAACTTAATAGGCAAATCCAAAAGCAGAAATTATTTTTTAAAAAAAGAATGACAAAAGCATCAAAAAGAATGAAGTGCTTTAAATTTTAACAAGAGAAGTCACGCTCTGAAAACTAGGCAACATTTAAAGGAGTGGAGGAAAGTCTGGAGAATTGGAGAAACAGCTGGGTGGTGGTGGCAGACATCTTTCATCCCAGCACTCAGGAGGCAGAGGCAGGCAGATCTCTGTGAGTTTGAGGCCAGCCTGGTCAGCAGAGTGAGTTTCAGGACAGCCAGGGAAAGACAACCCTGTCATGAAAAAAAAACAAATGAAAGAAAGACGGATGAACATGAGAACTCCACCATAGCCCATCCACCAGGATGGCTGTACTCAAGCAGTCACTAACAAGCCTGACAAGGAAGCTCATGCCTGCACTGCTAGCTCTCCAGAGGCTGAGGGGGAGAACTGGGAGTTTGAGGCCAGCCAGGGCTTCACAGGGCGCATAATGGCAGAGTTTGAGAGGAGGCATGCTGGTAGCTGCCTAGGCCTGAGGTGGCCGTGAGGAAAGGGATGAGCAATAGGGAAGCACATGAGCAAGAGTTAAAGCACACATGATTTCTTTAGGGGTGATAAAGTAAAGTGTGGCAGCTGTTCATGAAACACCACCGAATACACCCCAAGCCGATGCACTGTGTGCTTCATGTGGGCAGATTGTATGTCCCATCAACTACATCTCAATAATGCACTTGAGAAAATCGCACTACTGGACAGGGACGGATGAAGCTAAGTATTGACTACAGAATAGAAATGTGCATCAATATTAAAACTCTGGGTTTGTTCACTATAAAACAGCAGTGGGCAGCTCCATGAGGTAGGCATATATGTATGTATGTATGTATGTATGTATGTATGTATGTATATATGTATATTTCCCCCAAGATGAAGAACTCCCTTGGGGTCAAGTTCAGGTCTCAGGTTGTGTATGTGTGTAGTTCGGATAGATGGATGGAGGGGTGGGAGAGGAAGGGCAAATGGATAAACACATGAATAGACGAAAACGCTGATAGCTAGGTGAGTTCGTAGGTGAGTAAGCGGGTACATAGGTGGGTGGTAAGTGGTAGATGGGTACATGAATAGCTATACCATGTGGGTGGGCATGTGTAGGTGGGTTTGTGCATGAGTAGGTGTGTCGATGGGTAGGTAGGTGGGTGGATGGAATGTGGGTATGTAGATGGACAGGTGTGCAGCAGTAGGTGCATATGGGCAGCTGCCTGGGTGGTGTGCACAGACAGGTGAGTGCATGTATGTGTAGACCGGTCAAGAGCGGGGTTAAACTTACAAACTGTGAAGGGCATGTCCAAATGAAGCAGTAGCTTCATCCCTCTCCCATCTCTACTCCCATTCTCTTCCGTGCCCCTGTGTTCAAATGCATCATCTCCTCCCCTGAGATGGGGCCATGACACGGCTTCTCTTCTCTGCAACCAGCAGAGCTTCCAGCATCCTTCATGAAGTCCCACAAGCCATCTATTGCCTGGTATCAACAAACATCCCATGCTAAAGCCAGTCACCGGGAAAGATGCCCTTGAACCAGATGCAGAGCTGGGGAAGGGCCTAGCTCCCTCTGCCTTTACCTCTGCCTTAGCAAGGCCAGTCAGCGGCAGCCATTGGGTGAAGAAGCTACTGCTACCGCTGCTTAGGTAGCCATCACAGCCTCTCCCTTGGTGCAGAGAGAGGACCGCTGAAGCGTCCCTGGGAGCACCAGGGCAAAGTCTCAGCAGGGTCAGCTCCTCGGACACCAGCAGGCTCAACTAGAGAGGGTTGGGACAGAGTTTGAGCCTAGAATCAGGCTGGCTTGAGCAGCAGGAGGACCAAGCAAGCTGGTTGTAACGTGGGCACCTCCCTCCACTCCCAAGCCCAGGCCAACCAGCCTGGAGGCAAGCTGGAGGCTTGTTTTCCTTGGCTGGGAGCCAGGGCCGCCCCGCCAGTGAGTAATGCGTGAGGACCGCTGGCTCCGGTTCAAGGGAAATGGGCTGGAGACGGGGCCTCCTTGGCCTTCACGGGGCTCAGTTGAGGGGGGCTTTCCAGAAGGTGGCTGCCAGCTGCCTCGGGCTCTGTCTTCTGCTCTCCTTGCTCATACCCTGCTCGTGGTCCTTGGTCACTCCCCTTTTTTAGCCTGCTCCACAAAGACCAAGTAAGCATTAACTGAGTTTTCTGAAGAGGAGAGGGAGAGAAAAACTGGGCAGGGCCAGAGGAGAAACATGGTACAGAGACCTCAGCCCCCATCTTACACTGACACAGTCAGCCTCTCCCTGGTCCTGCCAATCACACTTTCTGCACACGCCCTTGTGGAGAGCAAGAAACATGCTGTCAGGGAGGCAAAGGGACTCAGAAGTGGGCACCCCCAGGACCTAGAGCTACACCAGTAGAAAGCGTGAGTACAGGAAAGGCCTATCAGCTTCATGTATGCACCGAGCTATCTTGGGAAGGACACTGACCTTTGGGGGGACCAGGACTTACCCAAGCTCATAATGGGTCAAAGGCAGGAGAACAAAGATGAAACCAGGCTTTCCAGCCCTGCTGCTCTCAACAGTGGCCTGTCTTTGGAAGCAGCAGAGTCCTCAGGATCCAGGCTTTTGCCTAGAATGCTTTTAGTCCCAGGCTGGGTCCTCCTGAATTAGTCCCGGAAGCTGAAGTAACTACCGTTCTGCCTGTGCAGAGTGGCCTGTGTAGGAAGATGTCACGACTCTCAACACTGTGGTGAGGCACAGACATGCCCTGACCTCCTGTCCCAGGGGGAGTGGCTTTTCAACCGTGCCCAGTACCCCAGCCCATGGCCAACTCCATCCATGGTCAGTCCTCCTAGTTGTAAAATGGCATTACTGTGGCTGAATTAAGCACCAAGGGAAAAGCCACAAGGGATCCCACAAGGGACTCACAAGTTAGAGAGTTTCTCCCCAGCAAGGGTGACTGTCGCCCCTCCAGCCGGCCTCTACAGAACTACAGTGACCCGCCACAGAGCCCAGGTGGCTCTCCTCTGCCCACAGACACCAGCAGTGAGCACTGTGCTCCCTGCTGCTCCCCTAGACGCGGTGTGGCTGTTGCTTACCACTCGAATGACTCTGCGGGATTGTGCTGCTCTTGCCAGATCCTGACTCTGAAATGACAGGGGCATCTGATGGCCAGTTGCTGGCCACAGGGAAGCTGGGAGAGCAGGAATCTGATCTGTGCCCTTTCCAAAACACCCAGTTAAGGAGAGTTTCCCAGGCCGGGCCCAGGCGACAGTGATCAGATTAGCAAATCCTGTGGATTCTATCCTGGCAGGCCTCAAAACCTTCCTTCCCTCCCTCCCTGCTCCTATTTCTCGCTCAGACTACAGGGAACAAATATACAACATGTGCCACCCGCCCTTGCATCAAGTGTAGAATCCTACCCCCAGAGCATGGGTAAGGTAGTGACCCTCATGGGGTTTTTCCTCCAAAGCAGTAGAGAGGCAAAGGTGACCACAGGCTCAGCTAGCTGGTGGCAGCTCCTGGCCCCTGCTAACTGATCCCTTTTTGTGCCCTTCCATGGCAGAAGGGGGTGTTAGTTAGAGCAAAGTCATTTGTGTAAGCCAATGAAAGGAGAGACAGATTTCATGAGACAGTGAAGCAACGCATTGGGAGAGGAGGGCTGGGTGTGAAAGTGGACTTGTGGCAGAGACAAAGTCACTGAGACACTGACAGAGAATATGAAGCTCAGTGATGGAGCAGGGCACTTGATAAAATCAAACCCTGAGGCTGGAGGAATGGCTCAGTGGTTAAGAGCACTGGTTGCTCTTCCGAAGAACCCAGCACCTATTTGGTGGCTCATACCCATTTGTAACTCCAGGGGCTCTGACCCCTTCTTCTGGCCTCCATGGGCACAGCATGTGTGTGATCCACAGATATACATGAAGGAAAATCATCTACACACATAAAATAAATGACAATAACTTAAACCACACTCCAGTAATAACAAATATTCCTGCAATAAGTTTCCTATGAGCACCTGGCATGTCTCGAGAATGTAAGAATGACTAAGAAAAGAAATGAGTTAGTTTCTCTGTGATGGCTGGTATTGGAAGTGAGACTTTATTCGTTTAAAGGTGATTTTTAAACGATTTCTCTGTCTCTCTTGTGAACTTGTCTTTGTGTTCTGGGGACTAAATTCAGGTCCTTGCACCTTCTGTCACTACGTCCCCATCCTCTTATCTGATTTTAAAATAGTGAATAAAATAAAAGAAATAAACAGGCTAGGCGGTGGTGGCACATGCCTTTAATCGCACCAGGGGCAGGCAGATCTCTGTGAGTTCGAGGCCATCCTGCTCTACAGAGTGAGTTGCAAGACAGCCGCCCTACACAGAGAAACCCTGTCTCAAAAACAAATAAATATTAAACAAATGACCCACCTATTTTGAGCATCCCCCTAATAACAAATGAGACGGCACTTAGCAGTTTGGCTTCACACCCAGCTCTTCAGCTGCTCAGACACTGTGGAGGCCACCACATCCTCTTTGTACCCCAGGGTCTCAAATGAGCAAACGCCAATCAAAATCCGGTGTGTGTTGGGGAGGTGGCTATTGTAAGGGTAGAGGCTTCCTGTGTATATGTTACCCTCCAATATGCACATGGCTACCAACTGGAACACTGGTGTTCAAAGGGGCAAGGAAGTGGCACCAGGAAGCACACGCTCACCACCCTTCAGCTGCTGCTGGCTGTAGCAGTTATCACTGCCCATGTGTCTGCTCTTGTATGTAGTTCCTGGGACTTGGAAGCTGCCATCTCACAGAGCCGTGCGCCCACAGAATGTCGGCCAGTGCCCTCCAAAGTCATGTGAACGGTCACCCCTGCTGCACCTCTTCCTCTTCTCCTCCCCTCCCCAACCCAGCTGTACCCTGCCTACCTCCATAGCAAAGCCCTTCACCCTACCCCGGAAAGTCTGGGGTCAGTGCCCTCTCATCCCCAACATAGGCCGCTCCCCAGGGCCCCGGGAGCGCCAAACCAGAAGTGTCAACGTTCTCTCCATGCCCACAGCGGAAATGAAGTTTCTCTTTTGAGTGCAGCTGGCAAGGTGCTAGAAGAGAAGAAAAGCAGCAAGCCTAGGGAAATGAGACTGACGTTTTAGGGAGGGACTGGATGACTCTGTTTTGAACCTTTTCATTGTTTTTCTTCATCCTCCATTTTCATGTGTGTGCTGTGCGCGTGTGTATGCATGTTCGTGTGTGTGGAGGTACACTCTCCTGGTGTTTATGGAGGCCTGAAGTTGATGTCAGAAATCATCCTCGATCACGTCTGTCTCTGCCTTATTCATTGAGGGTCTCTCGTTCAAACTCAGAGTGGCTAGTCTTGAATAGCCAGTTTGCTTTGAGGATCTACGTTCTGAGGGCTAGAATTACAGGAAGGCTGCCACATCCATCTGACATATCTGTGCCTCTGGGGATCCAAACTCTGGTCCTTATGCTTGCACACTGCAACGAGGGTTTTACCCACTAAGCCGTTTCCCTAGCCCCCTCTTCTCCCTTTGCTCAGCTCCCATTGATTAAAGGACAGACTAACTGAATCATTACATGTGTGTATAAAAGCACACAAATCATTTTTACAAACTGCACCCACATGTGACCAGCCAAAGAAAAGAAAAGAATGACAGCGAAGAAACTCCCCTCTTGTCCCCTTCCTGACGTTTAACAACAAAAATTAGTTTCCCCTGATTTTGAACTTTAGGTAAACAAGACCATCCTGCATAAGGTTTTTGGTTTGGGGGCTTTATTTTCCTTTATTTCGGGGGATGCAATTCAAGAAATACAGGGAATTGCACACGCTAGGCAAGCTCTCCACTGCTGACCTCCATCCCTGGCCTGGTGTGTGGCTGTGTAGCCCTGGCTGTCCTGGACTCACTTTGCAGACCAGGCTGGCCTCGAACTCTCAGAGACCAACCTGCCTCTGCCTCCCAGAGTGCTGGGACTTCAGGTGCCTGCCACCTCGCCCAGCCGAGGTGCATGGCTTCTTTAACACAGCACTGGCATTGTCAGAATTAGGCCGGTGATTATGAGTGTGGCTCCTGCATCCCCTCCTCCTCAGACACCTGACCCGTTAAGCAGCGTGGCCGCCGCTCCCTCAGCCCCCTTGCTTTTTGGCGAGCACTGTAGAACTGCTGCTGTACTTTTGATCGGCGCTGAAGTTGCTCCAAGCTTAGGGCTATTTGGAATAGTATTGCTATGAAGAATCTTCTACACATCCTTTGAAAAATACGGGAATACATTTCAGATGCCAGTGTTATTAGCTTTGGCAAAGCCTACCTGCCAAGTGTTTTCGAAAAGCGGCTAAGCCAGGTCTGTGTCCACTACTATTGCAAGAGAGTGGCCTACTCCTCACTGTCATTCCTGCTCAATACGAAGTACCGCTAGTTCAGCCCCAGTACTAGAGACCTATGGAAATGAACGTCCAGGATGTTGACTGCAGTTGTGAAAACAATGTCTGCACAGATTCATGAGCACAGGCTACATTCAGAGAGGCAGTGTTCAGGTCTCCAGCCCAGCCACCTCCGGAGAGTGTTGTTAGAGAGGTGGTTCAAATTATGAAACTATGGATAATTTTGACTCCTCATTTTATACCTTTTACGTATTATTATCAATTATTACTGTGTAAGACAGAGTCTGGTTATGTGGCCCAGGCTGTCTTGGAACTCTAGATCCTCCCAAGTACTGGGATTATAGGCGCTCCATACCACACATGGCTCGTTTTTCACCATTTTCAATTTTTAAAAATGCATAAGTAAACTAAAATCCTCCGTTTCTCTCACACGCCATTCCATTACCTAAGGCCAGCAGCCTGCCCAGTTTTTGTTATTTCCCATCATCCATCCTTGCTCTGGAATTACCCTGGGCAGGGCCTCTGGGACAAGTCTCCTGGGCACTGTAATTTCCCTGGCTGTAGTGTGTCATTAGACTTGGTGCTGATGACATGACGCCTGTGTGAAGCAAAGATTACAGTCCCTGCTCAGAAGGGGCAGGACAGGCTAGCCTGGGGCAGTCCTCTCTGCAGAGCTCTGCCGCCCCCCCCCATAGCCATTGGCATCTCCAGCTTCTGGTTGGGGCTCAGGACTTCCAGCCTGGCTTGGAAATGTGGCAGACCACCACTATCTCCCTGTGGTCTCTCATGAACCTCCACATCCTCATCTGTAAAATGGGCTAAGTGACAGCATTCCCTTAAAGACCACACAACATAACTTGCAGAGTCTCTCTCACACACAGTGCTCTGTAAATAAAAGCTGCCTTTTTCTTTAATTACTACCACCCATGTGTTAGTGATGTGAACATACATGTGGAGGACAGAGGGAGTCAGCTTTGCAGAGTCTCTCGTTCTACCTTTACGTGGGTTCTAGGATCAGCTTCAGAACGTCATGTTTGCAAGGTGTCCTAGTTAGGGTTGCTATTGCTGAGATGAAACACCATGACCAAAGCAGCTTGGGGAGGAAACAATTTATTTGGCTTACACTTCCATATCACCGTTCACCATTGAAGAAAGTCAGGTAGAAACTCAAACAGGGAAAGAACCCTGGAGGCAGAAGCCATGGAGGGGTGCTGCTTACTGGCTTGCTCTACATGGTTTGCTCAGCCTGCTTTCTTATACAACCCAGGACACCAGCCCAGGGATGGCCCCACCCACAATGGGCTCGGTCCTTCTCCACCAACCATGAATTAAGAAAATGTCCTATAGGCTTGTCTACAGCCTGATCTAATGGCAGCATTTTCTTAATTGAGGCTCCCTCCTCTCAGATGACTATAGCTTATGTCAAGTTGACATAAAACTAGCCAGGACTATTGATACCCTGTCAGCTTGACATACGAACGCCTCAATGTAAAGCCACAACCTTTCTCTTTCATCCCTCTCAAATCACACATTCATATAACCTAAGAGGGAGAGCTTTCCATTCACCTTTTGGGAAGATAAGAACAAGAACAACCTTTGTTTTCATTAAGTAACTGAAAGTAAGTAGCTGCCCACTGTTCTTGGGCATTTGGGCTGGAATGTGAATGCATTTCCCCCTACCCACCTGGAAAATTAGTCACTGAGCATGGATTCCTCCAAGCAGTACCTGCAATGGGTGTCATTCTAAATACTGGGGAGCAGTGCCCTATGGTCATAGACCTTACACTAGGAGTCCAACAGCAGCCAAGCCAACAAACAAATAATAATCAGACAAACGTATAGACAGAGCAACACATTGATACTGATGATGATGACTGTCAAGAAAAGTCTAGCAGGATAAGACAGGAGAGGGGCTGGGACACTGGGTGACAATTTCAGTCAATGTGCTCAACAGGGCCAGAGCTCTGCTCATACTCGCCACCAAAATGCCCGCAGAGGAACAGAAAGCACCAGGTCTGGGGTCACCATTTACTGTAACTTTCAGAAACAAGGAAGAGGCCTCTGTGTCTGGTATCCCTTCCTCCAAAGCATCTACGAAAATGGCAGCCCCAGGTCTGTCTTTGGCTTCTGGTGTTCATGAAAGAATGTTGAAGCTGAAGTCTGTGCCTAGCTCTCAAATACCCAGAAGGGCTGGTATGGACTTGCTGGAAAGAGGCTCCTGGCTGAGTTTTTGTGGGTCTCACAGCCCCTACATAGATCCCAAAGTGGGCTCGGCCTGTCCCCACAGAGGCAGTGTGCCCTCCCCTCTCCATTCTTACCCCTCCCCATCACTAAATCATCCCTGAGTTAACCAAAGAGCTCACACTGGTCCAAACTCACCAGAAGCCTCCTCCAGCGGTCACTTTGTGTTCAGTAGATTAATTGCAGCTGGGGGAGGGGAGGGAATCCATTTTTAGAAAATCATTACTTTCGGGGGAGGGGGGGCGCTTCTGGCTGAGGGAAAAGTGCTGAGCTGGCAGCTCAGGCCTGCTGCTCCAGCGCCAGGAAACTGGGACTGTACTGTGCAAGCCGTTCCCGGCGCAGCCTGCGTCCACACCGCCTGAGGCCAGGCCACCCTGGTTTTTGAGCCATGGCTTCTGTTGGCCTTGCTTCCTGCCTGGCCTACGTTCAACAGTTTGATGGCATCCTAAACAGAAGGGGTTGCCCAGTGTTGACCATCCTCCACTGTCCACTTACTGTCTCCTCTCAGCCCCTTTGCTGTGCATATGACCCCGAGGGCCCCGTCAGCTCTGCCTACAGCTCTAGACAAAGATGAAGGTTGGAAACCCATCTCCACTCCCTCAAACTGATCATTCAGTAGATTGAACAGAATGAAATTCTTGTACCTGTAGATCAAAATTACCAACCCCCCCCCCCCACACACACACAGCTCAGCCAGCCCTCTGCAAGAATTTTCTCAATAATCTCCATTGTGGCCCCACGAGACAGGTAGAAGAGTGACTGTTTTAAGTTTCATGAATTGAGGGTCAGAAGTGTTGAGTGACTCACCCGAGTGAGTGCTCAAACCCAGCTGTGCCTGATTCCTCTGCCTGTAACTGTGAGCCATATCCGAAACACCCTGCTTGTCTTCGACACACCTGGAAAGGCAGTGGGCTTGGTGAATCCACTTTCTTTGAACCTTTGAGCACGAAGAGACCAAGCGAGAGACTCCTGTCCCTCTGTCCTGGTGCACCTGGGTGGAAAGCAGCCTCAGCCACAAGCTCTATAGAGCCGGGTGGCCTGGGGCAAATCATTGACCTTCTGAAGACTAGACTCTGGGCCAGCATCCCCTGCAGCGTGGCATGAACCTGGGAGAGCCTTTGGTGTGAGTAAACATTGGAAACACTGGGCACTGGGCTTAGAAGTCAGATGGGTTTTGTCCTTTTAAACCAGAATTTACTTAAGAAAACACATACACCTACCTTGATCACGGTAACCCCACCCTACCCAGACACAAGTGACAGATGAGCTGAACTCCCTAGTAGGGGAACCTCAAGCAATTGCCTGTGCAATAGGGGCAATGGTGTGTAGCTACAGAGAATTTTGTCAGAACCCAGCCAAGTTTTGTTATTCTCAGGCTATGCTAAGGCTAACAAAACTCTGCCCACCCTGCCCCCGACCCCTCCTCCCAGACCAAGCCAGAACATGCCCTCAAGTGAGGCTGACAGCGCAGCATTAGGCACAGACTGTGGGTGGATGGTGTCCTCTGAAGCAAGGTATCAGCTTCCACCTAACACCAGACTCTTGATGTTCTGACTCTGACGGTCTCCTTACCCAGTCAGCCACCCCACCAGAATCCACTCCATTCCCAATTCCAGCCTCCTCCTAGAGGCCAATTTGTGCCTCACAAATCCAGAGGCTCTGCTCCCACAGCACGGCCAGTGGAAGCGAATCACAGGACTCCGGCCACACAGGAGTCCACCTCGGTGACCACAATTGCCTCCCAAAGCCTTCCCCCACATGAACACCACACCTGGCACCCAGTGAAGATTTTCAGGATAAAAGGTCACTGTTGGGGCTGGAGAGATGGCTTATCAGTTTAGGACACTTGTCACTCCTACTCGAGGTTCGATTCTCAGCACCCACCCACATGACAGCTAACTACCTGTAACTCCAGTTCCAGGGGACCTAACAACCTCTTCTGATCTCCTTTGGCATCGGGCACACAAGTGGTATATGTACGTACAGAATGAATAGACTGAATCTAAAACATGGACAAAAACCACACTCAAGCTTATTCAGGCCAAGTATTTAAGACAGACCTCATGTCAAGAGCTCCTGGAAGAGCTGGACCACAGGACTGCTGAGCCTGTAGTCATGGACACTTTAGCAGATGGACAAGAGCTTAACTTGGACTCAGTCATCACTTGAGAGGGAAGGATGAGGGGCCCTTACCCCTCTGACCACCATGGAACACTCAGCCTCTATCATTTCCTACAGTCCCCAGGAAAGCTCTTGGACTTCATTTTGGCAGAATCTGTCTCCCCTGAGAAAGATGGGTCAGCGCAGGAACTAGCGAGAGCCACTGGAACCTGATGCAGTCTCCCAGTGACACCTTTCTCAATTCCACCAACTTAGAAACAACCAGCCACGGGGTTCCTTCATTTCTCAACACAGTTAGGAAACCTGGGTCACCCCTAACAAAAGGGTCCCTGGGCTGGGTTTGGAGGTCCTCTAGATTCGGCTCATTCACCTTTGTCTCCACTAAGAAACCTCCCAGTCGCCCTCCAAGCAAAAGAAGCAGCAGCTGAACAACATGGATGAAGTATACATTTTAAAAATCGTTTAATGGAACATAAACTCCTTTAGAAAAACATTCAGCTAGGTGATAACACCCATAGAAAAAAACACCAATCATGTGTTTATCTTTTTTAATTTGGCATGTTACTTGCATTTATATTAAAGCAAAGTGCATCTTTCTTTATTTTCTTGTTTATACACATTGCACAATACATAAATAATGAGGCTTATAAAACGTCTTTGTATTTACAAGTAATAATATATTTATATATAACATAAAATACATTTTTCTTTAATAAATCTCAGCTTTCTTAAGGAGTCCTTTCTCTGTCAAAAGCACTACAATGCTAAGTTTCCAATGAGAATGGTTCTCTTGTTCATTTAAACCTTTGTAGTTAGAAAAATAGCTTATGTTAAAGTCTAAACATGCTCATTGAGCTAAGAACAGTGCCAAAGTATCATACGAGTGTATGAGTTGAAAGAATTGCTGGGAGTCAGCCTAGGATGGTACCTTTGTTATGACAGGCCACACCCTTCTCAGCAGGAAGGAGAGGCCACTGGGCAGGGCCCTCCCTGGGATGCCCCTGGCTGGTCTACAGAGCTCAGCACATGGGCTGGGGCTGGGGTGCTGAGCTGACTTCCCGCATCTGGGAGAAACCTGATGAAAAGTCATGGCAGGGGACCGGCTGACGGGCCTGAGAGGGTACTGGGTTAGCAATACTGTGACTGGGCTGTCCCGGCAGCCCTTGGGAAGCCCATCTCAATAGAGACTCAGGAGCAGATGGCCAAAAAAAAAAGACAGACATGACAATGGCAGCGGGTGACAGGAGGCAGTAAGACAGCGATGAAAACAATTGGTTCTGGTTCAGCCTCTAGCAGGCTGGCTTCTCAGAAGCCTGTGGATAGGCCCGTGTCCTGGGGGGAGGGGGCGGAAGAGGGGAAGGGAGGGCTTTGGCAAGCTGGAGCAGAGCTTGGCAGCTGCCGGAACACCTGCTGCCAGTCTGCCCAGGTACTGCCTCGGCCCCACTGAGCATGTCCAAAGGGCGCGAGAGACACACAGCTTGGATCTGCAAGCCTCTCAGCTGGGGACATCCATAAAGAACACAAAAAACATGTCATTTCCCCCATCTGTCGCTCATGTATACCCCTACACACTGACGAATGAAATGCTGATCCGAAGGGAAGGCAGTGCCCACTTTCATATACCATGTTCGGCAGTGCTGATGCTTGCTTCCCATTTTCATATCAGGGTGTCCTGCCAAACCACACCCACCACCTCAAAAGAAAAACAAAACAAAACAAAATTCATATCATAAGCTATTTCTCAAGAGAACAAGACAAACAGAACACGAATAAGAATGACGAGAAAGAAAAACAAAACAAACCAACAATGGTAACAACAAGAACCGACCAAAGAGTTTGCATGAGGAGCAAGCACTCGGGAGGGAAAGGTTAGCAGCAAGTAGTTTGAATGGTGGCCTGCTCGGCTCACGCTCCGTCCTGTCGTCTCCCCACAGGACTACCGGCTGTTGAAGATGACCTCCAGCCAGCACGGGCAGCTGCTGATGAACTGCCGGGTGTAGCACTGGCCCCAGCCCTTCACGAAGCTAATCTGCACGGTAAAGCCCGTCCATGGCTGCTGCATGAACTCGTGGTCGTTGGGCCTCTGCAGGCTGTATGCCTTCTCGTAGTCGAAAGCCTTGATGGAGAAGCCAGGGAACACCTTGTGCACCAACAGCGTCCTGGAGTCCGGGTTGTCCAGTGTGGCGGACTTGATGAAGATAGGGTAACTGCTGCGGTTGTACACCCACACGCCATCCACTTCCCTCGTCAGCTGGATGCCACAGCCGATCTTGCTCCGCACTTTCTGTACCAGCTGACTCTTGTTGTCCGAACTGAGCTGTCCGAGGCAAAAGCCATTCCCCTGAGGTAGATCATAGAAGATATCCAGGGAGGGTTCTTGGACACAGTAGAGCCTCCCGACTCGAGTCTTCTCCTCCCAGTATGCCACCACGCACCAGTGTGACCGATCCCCAGGCTCCAGAAGAAGTTGGGAATCTACAAAACAAAATGGCAGGCACGGTTGTGGTGATGGGAGTTCTTCTCGCTCCTAGAATCACAACACATACATTTGCACACACACTCAGGAGACCCCATAAGCAGCACAAGACAGAAAGAGGGAGCAAGGGCAAGCCTGGACTAGCTGCAGGGCCTACACTGCTGACGGTGGGGGAGACATTTTAATCCACCTTTAAGCGTGTGAGCCCACACCACCTGTGCCTACTTAGCCACTAAAAGCATAGACGCTGGGTCCGCAGATAACTTGGTCTTGCTGTTCTGAGCTGGAGAATGTCTCAGAGATGCCCTAGAGTTACAGTTGCTTCCCAAGGATGGACAGCATCCACCTGGATGATAGAAGTTGGCCTACTGGGTGGTGACCGAGTCAGATTGAGAAGCCAGGTAGCTTCTGTACCAGCTAGTCATCCAATTCTCACATCAGTACCTTACTCATAAGTTAGAGTCAGCTGGTAAAAATAAAGATGAGGGTGGCTCAGAGGTTTAAAAGGGGGGGTGGGAGAGGAGCCATCTCCCTGACAGAAAACAATTCTCTCGTGTGTGACAGCAGCAGCCTGTACAAGGTTCAATCCAAATGCCAAATTGTAACACCCAGGTGGACATCAGCCCAGACCACTGCTAGCCCAGGCAGAAGACGCCGTGTCTAAAATCAATCTGGCCCCATCCTTGATGTGCTCCTTCTGCCTGGCCACCTCCCCGAGGTGCCCCTTCTCCTCTAGTTTGCCCTTGCACAGTTCACACCGCCGTCTACCTGGCTCCTCTCTCTCCTCGTCCTCCCCTGCACGGCCCGCAACTGCCTGGAAGCCTAGGCGTGATGCTGGTGAGGTGATTCTCCTCAACAAGAGTTCTGAGAACTTTAAAAGGGGGGCTATGTGGAAGAAAGTCCCTCCTCCCGCCACCCCCTTCACCCCGCTGCCCCCCTCACTGACATCCTACTACCTCCTGTAACTCTAGCCAAGAGGCCTGACTGAGGACGATAAATCTCCCCAGGCCCGCCAGGCAGCAGGAACGCTGTGGTTTGTGGCGACAGGGTGGAGAGCGGAAGTCTTGTATTTGTTAAGAAAAATGGGGAAAGGCAAGAGGGGAAGGAGTGTGTGTGTGTGGGGGGGGGTATACTGGAAGCCTCTTGCCTCTCCCCCACTCCAATAGGTCTGGTGGGCTCTGAAGCTGTATGTGTGTGTGGGGGGGAGGGCCCTCAAGGTCTTTGTTGTTTCTGGGCTGCCCCATGCAGGGGCAGCACCAAGAACATTAAACCGTGTTGGTAACGCAGGGCAGCTTGGTACATCAATCCTTTCCAACTTTTATAGGCATGTCAGGACCTGGAAACCAGTCAGCTCCATTGCCTTTTCTTTTCTTTCTTTTTTTTTTTTTAAGCAGCAGCTAGTTTCAAACAGGACAGCATATGTGTGAGTCTATGTATTCGTACAGCCTACAAAGGTAGCCACACACACACACACACACATCCTGAGTGGCTGCCCTCTCTAACTGGCTGCCCCACTCCATGCCCAGTTACACACAGAGGGGATGGAAGCCAGGTGGATCCCTTTCCCTGAATCCACACCCCACTGAAAACCAACATCACAAACCTGCACTGTCCCTGCCGCCACGGCCATGAACCTACACCCCAAGTACACAAGACTGCATTGCATGTGTGTATGAGTTTGTGTATATGTGGTGTCTGTGCCTGCATACACTAGAGGGGAAAAAAAGAAAAGAAAAACAAGAAAGGGACAAGGGCTCCAAGCAGAAGGTGACTCATCAGGCATTAACTTGTTCCTGCAAAGTATCCATCAACTGCTAATAAACGCGTGAGCACTGGCAATCTTTGAACTTTTCTTGCAGAATCCCTCTGCTCAGCTCTCAAGGCCATGCCAACGACCCCTAATGTCCAATGAAGTAAGACTTCTGGCTGCGAGGCTACTCCCAAAGCGTGTGTCCCAATGAGGGACAAGAAACCCGGCCAAGGATAGGAAGACCTGGGGAGTGGCTGAAAGGAGGTTGGGAAGACTCTCAGAGGGGCCTCACAAGGCTTTGTTTCATGCGCCTGGCCCCACTGAAACCTGGCACCAGGCAGCAAGGGTAGGGGGAAGGGAATGAATGAAGGAAGGGGGAAGGAGGGAGGAGGAGGAGCCTGGGATCAAGTTGCTCCCCATGCCAGGCCTGCTGGCCTCCTCAGCAACCCGTGTGTGTGTGTGTGTCTGTGTGTGTGTGTGTGTGTGTGTGTGGAGGGGGCCTCCTCAGCAACCCGTGTGTGTGTGTGTGTGTGTGTGTGTGTGTGTGGAGGGGGGAGTCCTGTCTGCCAGGCAAGCCCCTGGGGCAGAGCAAACTGGGCAAGGCTGGGGACTGAGGCCTGTGCGGGGAGAGGAAGCAAAGAGGGAAGCTTGCCTGAGTTTCTCTTTCATCTACACAGCCACTCTACCCAGCAATTTGCTGCTAGACATCCCCAGGAAAAAGCCCTTTTCTGTTGAGGTTAATGGCCCAGCCTAGATAAATGGCAGTGTGTGGGTGTCCCCTCGGGCACCACAGGGAGACCCCCACTTGCTCCTCCCAGTCTCCAGCCCACTGGGCAGCTCTACACCTCCCTTTGCTCCTGAGCACAAAACCCCACAAACCCCTCAGTATACCTCCCCCAGTGCAGGAGGGCCACACCTCCTGAGAGCCCAGAAAGCCACACACACACAATGGCAGAACGCGGATGGCCACCCTGGCCTGAATACTGGCTGGCTCGACTCACTCATGGGAAGGTTCGTTTTCTTAGGAACAGTTGACTGAATTGGGCCCACAGCCCACAGTCTCCCAACAAAGGATAGGGTAGGTATTTCTCTCCTAGAGTTTCCCAGAACATATGAACAGGGCCTGCAATGTCTTGGTCACCACAAATGGAGAGGGAGAAGAGACAGGAAGCCCAACTCTGGTTCACTGCTTATATTCCCAACACAGACCCACTCACGCTCCTCAGCTTCTCCCAGGCTTTATAACCTTTCCGGTGTTTTCAACTTTTCCTCCCCAGAAAAGCGTACAGGGGCTTGTTTTTTAAACTGCATTCATTTTAAAACATCCCAAAGAAAAGCTACATTGTAAAAAGCTCACTAATCAGACGCCTGCTCACAATTTTTTATTACACCTGAGGGGATTTTTGGAGCAATACCAGAAAAATGCTGAATCTGCCTGAAGTTCCATTAAGGCTCCTCCCCTCCCACATTTTTTCTTAATGCATAAAATCTTCTGGGGAAGTAGAGACTGGGAGGACTTTACAGTGTCTGCACAGTGAAGACCACTGAGCAAGGAAGGCTGTCAGCCCAGGCACCAGTTAACAGACACTTGTAGACCAGATACTCATGAATGACTCTTGCCCTTCGGCCTCAGTGGCACGGGGTGATTAGAACTCAAGCCCACACTGCTAGTAACAGAAGAAATTTCACCCTTTACAAATACACAGGGCTACGGAGACAGCCCATTAGGTAAAGGTGTTGATGACCAAGCCTGACAATCTGACTTTGATCCCTGAAGCCCAGATGGTGGACGTAAGAAAACCAGCTGTCCACTGACCTTCCACATGTACAACATTGTGCTCCCCTACACAATACAAAAATAACATGGTAAGCAAATAACTAAAATTTAAAAGGTGTGAAGAGAGATGAGGAAGAACAGAGGGAGAGAAAGGCCAGGTGTAGGGGTCGCCAGCTCCTAGAGCCAAACATGACACTATGAGGCCATCCAGAAACAAAGGGATTCTGGCAACAGATACACCCAACAATGGGCACCACATACAAAACAGGTACTGATGGGGAGAGGAGTCCAGGATTTGGGCCTTTTGCCACACAGAACAAACAAGGTTGAAAAATAAAGACAGAATGGACAGAGCCACAAGAACTGGCACTCATAAGGTTAACTGTGCCCATCTGCCAAGGCAAGGGGTGGCAGGAGTAGCCGATGGAAAAGGAGGGGGTCTCACCCACTCTCACCCCTGTAAGGCCCTTGGATTATAAAGGGGTATTTTCCTGCCAAAACTCAAGGGTATGATAGCCTGTGCGCCCCTTCTGCATAGTCGATCCAAACGGGAAGGGTACGAAGCATTGTGCCAAAGGCCTTTCCACACAGGTCAGGGGCAAACAGAGTAAAGGAGATACAGAGGCTGGGCCCAGCAATGTGAAACACAAACACTGACTACCACACCTTACCCACCACAGGCCAAGGTGCACCCTCAGCACCCAAGAGCCACCAGCAGTCACCCCATCCTACATCTCAAAGGTTAACACTTCCATTACCTGTTCCTCCCCAGATAAGAAACTGGCTATTTATTCTGAGTGTACTTGAACCATTTCAGGATAAAAAAGAGGACCCAACACCCAATCTAGGCTCACCCTGCATCACTGCAAGGACACTCGGCCTCCTTCTCATGAAGGAAATGATCAAAACCCACAACCAATATGGAAAGCTACCTTGTTCACTGACTAAATAAAACCTGTCATGCTTAGAGACCGGGTAGAAATACAACCCTGACCTCCAGAAGGTCCCGAGGCAGCTTGGATAACTCTGGACTTTGAAGTAACTTAACCTGTGAAAGCTGAAATGCTTCAGGTTAATTCTCCACCACTGAGACTCAGCCCCCACCCCATGTCCCTTCACCAAGCTGATTAGAGTGAAGTGAGAAAGTGGTTCTTGGCCCCACCCCACCCCCATGCTCTGCAATAGCTTGCCGATGGTGGCTAGGCTGGGGATGGTGGCTAGGCTGGGAGAAACGGTCAGGGAGTATTGGAATCTCCTTTAGGGCCAGGGTGCTCAGTCAGATCCCTGAGTCCACCTGCCCTGTCCTCAGCCAATCACACAGGTGGGAGGATAGTTCTAGGTCAGTGGCAAAATTTAATAATATGCACCGGTGATGTCTAAAAGGTCCCGGACATCCGCCTGAGGCTGCATCACCCCACCCTATACATTCTAGGAGCAAGGCCCAAGTTACACGCCAAAGAACAAAGCTGGGATTGAAGCCCAGGCTATCAAAAGGTGAGCTAAGCAAGCTACCCCAGACCACTAAATCCCTAGTTCTCAAAAGTCCTCTCCCATTGCTCCAGGGAAAAGGGTCCACCTCCCTTAAGCCAAGAAGAGCAACAACCTCCTACCCAGGAAGTCACTTTGCAGCTTGCTCTCCCAGAGGCCATCAGTCTGTCTGTAAATTATATGAAGGCAGTTTGAGCAAAATGGGACCCTAGATTCATTCTGGCCCTGCTGGTCTCTGGATGACATTGTGGTACACAAATGTGACCCGACCTATCAGCAGTCCCCAAGCCTGGCTCCACCACAGAAGTAAGTAAACCTCTTCGGAGAAGAAGGGCACAGCAGAATCCCCCAAAACAAGGTCTCTTCCTAGTACCTCATTTCCCGGTGCCTACCCAGGCTAAGAGTCCTGCGGCTTCTCTCCTACCACCCTCCTGCTTCCATAGAGCCTGCTGCTCTATGGGATGCTCAGTAACTTGGTCCTTACAGACAAACCATGATTATTACTTTTGAGGTGCACTGCCATGCTCCCTGCATTGGTCCTACCCAATGCCCTGCTTATCTAATTCTGAGGCCCCTAGCCAGAGGGGTCCCTCCTTAGGGCACTATTTAGCTACCAGAGACTAAAACTGAGGGTGGCACAGGGCAGAGAAGGCAAGCCACACCAATCAAAAGCTCCTGTCTGTCTCGCCAGTTGGGCTGACGCGGCTTTCTGTGGCCCTGTGTTCAGCCATGCAAATTATAACATGTACCCGGCTTCTCCTGCTGTCTGAGGAGACCGGCTCTACCCAGCTTTGCCCAGAGAGGCTCAGAGGAAGGGTGGGGACTCCCAACTCAGCCAACTCCATTCATAATATTTACAGTAAATGGCCTCTCTGGCTGCTCTTAAGTGTACATCCAGCCTAATTACCTCTTGAGTTTGACTACAAGGCTCTTCCCCTCCCCCTCCACGATGTATGACCAAGTTCCAACCATGAACCCCAGAATAACTCAGCAGCCATCTCCTGTGACAGGATTTTTTCTTTTTCTTGAGCATCTGGTACCCTCACATCTGCACAGTATTATCTATTGGCCTGTATCTCTTTGCTTATGGACCTGGTCGGCTCCCAGAACACATTAAGTGGGGCAATCATGCCAACAGAGTACACTTGTTTGTCTAAGAAAGTGGTCCCTGTTAAACCCAGCCCCTCACTCACCCACCTGCCACATCTAGAGAGCCCCTAAATCCCATATCTGGGTTCTCAACTGCACAGCGCCAGCACTGGGCGAGGACGGATGTAGACCCAAGAACCTGGCCGCCAAAGTTCTCTTTGCCTCTTTCACTATCATTCGAGTAAACGTGTTAGCTGCATGCTAGAAGCTCAGGAAAACTCTCAGTACAGTATGATATGTACAGGTACGAAAATGCCACAATAAAACTAATTACTTTGCATGCTAACTTTAAAAAAAAAATCTTGTTTCTAATATAAACGGACACACTGAATGAATCAGTTTCCAAAAGGGTAAACATTCTCAGACATACAGAACACAAAACCATCTTGCTTGTTTTTGCCCTAGACCTCACTTTAATAAATAAAGGCCCGGTCCTCAAAAGCAGCCCACTCTCAGCTCTAACCCTCCACAGGTTTTTCTAGAGGGTAAGAAAACCGTCAGGTGACTGGAAACATAGGGAGAAACAAGCATCCTTTTCATCCCTCTCCTCCTCAGGCCCCCCTTGTTCCGTAACAATTATGAAAACTGTTGGATGGGAAGGCATTTTGAATATTTACGGCATTCCAGCCAATAAATTCCAGAGCAGAATCTGATGGAAGAAAGGCTTTCCTCTCCAGCAAGCTCCCTCACTGTTCCCTCCCAGCCCTCATTCCTCTTTTCTTTACAACCCCGGACCAGGGCTGGCCAGGCCAGGGCTGCACTGTACTTACAGGGGAAAAAACAACTGAAAGACAGCCTGGAGACAGAGTGCAGACTGGAAAAGTTAATCATTACTTCTGTCTGCTTCTGTAATCTAATCTCCCCAGCTTGGACACACTCACAGCTCAGCCATCCCAGCCCTTTCACCCCCAAAGCACCCAGGACCTCCTCGACCTGCACAGCCCCAGCCTACCCCCCTCTGGCCCCACCCCTTCTGTACCGAAGGCCGAGGGAATGCAAGGCTCCGAGAATCCTCTTCCAGTCACTACCACAGGGATGTGGAGCCCGCCCTGCATGGCTGCCCTGCGCCGGAGTGGCCCACATGACTATCTCCTGGCTTCACACGATGCTCCAATCCAGCTAGAACATTAGCACTCCTCCAGCCGCTTTCTCTTTTTCTCACTCAAAAATCGGTGATTTGGTAATTTTGTTAAATGTGTTTGACCACAGAAAGAAAAGAACAGGGTCAGCAAGGCAGACAGCTCACTGGTAGGGTGCTTGCTTTGTGCTGAGACCCTGGGTTCAATCCCCAGTACAGGAAGGGAAGGGAATCCCCATTCTCCAGTGCATCTCTGTATGTACCACCATCAGGCTACCGTACTACACACAGGGTTTTAGAGCTAAGCTACCCTGAATGTATGCAAACAGTAGCATGGGTACATGCCACCAAACCTCAAATCCAGGAGTCAAAGCAAAGATCTTAAGGTTAGAGGGGGATTTGGTGACCAAGCCTAGGCTCTTATTTCACAAATAAGAAAACTGAAGTCCAGAACGAACACACACACACACAAAGGCCCATATGTGGCCAGGCTCTTCTACTCTCAGGTCACAGTAAGTCAGTCTCTAGGCCGTACAGGGTAATAGCCTTCTAGAACAGCAAATGTGTGGGCGGGGAGGGGGGGAGGGGAGCAATCAGGGGACTTCTGACTCTTTCAGGAAGTACCCCCAGAACTGGAGATGGGGCCCATCTATCTTTTAAGTAGTAGGCACACCCAGAGCACAGCCAACTTTTTCTTTTCCCTCTTGGTTACTGATTAATGAGGGGAGGGCCGGTGGTGTCTAACAGGCAGCCAGCCTGCCATGGGGCTAACAAGAGGGAGCCCCACTCACCACTGCACAACTCACAAACAGCTCAGGGGGCCCTCACTCACGCTTTTCCTAGGGGTTGGGGACAATGACCTAAGCTCTCCACCCAAACCCACGAAATGCAGACAGGCAAACCTGGCACAGACTGCCATTACCTGGGTCCTGTATTCATTTGCGTCTGCTGATCGAAGGTCCCAGATTTAAGAGTAAAAGGGCTATAGAGAAACTAACCAGTATAGGAGCCACCAGTAGCCTGGTTACATGTGTGTATCTTGGCTAAGAGAAAGCTCTACAAGGTGAAATTAGAGTTGGGACCAGTTCTTCCCTTTCTGCTTTGAAGCAAGCTCCCAGTCAAACCAGCTCTCCCAGCCTTCTAACTGACCCCCACACACTAGAGAAGCAACTAGGATAATTCAATTAGCGGGCCCTCAGAGCTCACAGAAGCCTCAGATAGTCCCCAAGGAACCCACAGGGCAAGATGAGCACAGAAATGAAGCACCTTGATAAATCTTGATAAATGCATTCTTAGATTACTATGTGCAAGCAACCCCAAGTCAATCATGGTCTTAATCAAAGAGCCTAAGACCCCGGAAGCAGTCTCAGGCTCTGAAAGCATGCCACCTCTCCTCTGTCAAAATACTGGGATACTGTCCCACATTGTCTGTCTCCTTGGTCTTTTCCAGCAGCCTGTGACCCCAAGTACTTCCAGGGGGTCTGCAGGATGAGCCAACACCACGCCTTTAATGACTGCTATTATCAGGCAGCAAGCAGGACGGGCTGAAAACCAGACCAAGGGGAGACGCTATTTATCTACAGACTCTGCTGTGGTTCAGTTCTCAATAGAAGCAGAAACAGAGGCCAGGCTGGTAAAATCCCCGCCTGCAGAGAGCCATCCCAGCACCTCTGCTGAACAGGCCAGCTTTCTAAGAAGCTGCCCCTGCCTTCAGGGACGCTTCTTGTCCAACTTCCATCCTTTGAGAGCCCAGACCCTGACCCTCCCTCCACACTGCACAGGGCCTGGTGCATGCTAACTGCTCGGAAAATATCTGATTTATGAATAAACAAGACACGCTGGCTTCTTCTAAAACCATGGGCCCCCTCAGCTTCACACCTGGAAGAGGAACGCATAGACGCTCACACCTGAGAGCAGGAATGGACAGTGTGCCTCTCCAGCAGGGCCATGGTGTGTCTTCGACCCTGTGCAGTTGGAAAGGAAGAGAGAGGCTCCCCTGCTCTGTGCTGAACGGATGCCCAGCCAGTGGCGGCACAGGCTAAGAGGCATTTCCAAGGTAGGCGCCGGCCAGGCAACCTCTGCGGGCACACCACCTGCCCACAGCATTCTGCTTTGGCGTCCTGCTCTGTTTGGACAAGTTACCCTCAGCAAGTGTTCAACAATGCTTTTACACACCCCAGGGCTCTTGTTGTGTTATGAAAACAAAGCACGCTAAGGAGAAAAGCTGGGGGGAGTGGGGGGGAGAGAGGGCAGAGCAGCCAGCCACACACAGTCTCTTTCTTTCTGGTCTTCATCTCTACGGCTCTGCGCAGCACTGTCTCGTCTCCTGAGCCATCAGAACAAGGGCATCAAAGGGAGGACGTAGCTCCCCAGGGATGAATTCCTGGATGCTGTTTCTTGTCGACCCCTCCTCCTCTGAGGGAGACGCTTCCTGAAGCATGACCTACTTAAATAGCTGTGCGATGGACTATGAAACCCCTCGTCCTATCCTCAGTAAGGATAGGACTGTCCTCAGGGACAGTAAGAAGAGCGTAGCGTCCAAACCGCCTGATGTCAGGTTCCTCTCCAAAAAGACAACTGTGGTGTGAAAAGGCAGAAGACTGGGGTGAATTCCTACCTACCCTTACGAACAAAAACCAAAACCAAAAGAATTGCAAGTTAAAACTGAGCTATGACTCTGGGTGGGGCTCAGCGCTCAGGATGCCAAAGCCAAACCAAAATTAGTTCCCAGCCAAGAGCTGCTTGGCCTCACCATTTGGGGAAGGAAGCTGAAAAAGTCATGAAAGATTCTTCAGTAAACTGGGAAACAAGACTGCAGTTAACGTTTCAACTGAAGGTGACCCTTCTGGTAAAATATTTTTTTAAATAATAAAAATAACATAAAGTTCTCAAACAGCCTTTCTTAAAGAAAATGGTCTCAAAGTTCTCATGGGACTAGAAGGAAAGAAGGGGGGAAGGGGAGGGGGCGATGCCAAGCAGTTTCCTCAGCTGCACTACTTTTCATGACCCCCCCCCTTTTTTTTCTGGAGTTCTTCTCAAAAGAAGAGATGATGCAATTTCCTGTCTTGTCCCAATATTTCCTGTTAGCTAACAAGGTGAAAGTTATCACTGTTTTAAATGACTGTCCTAACTAAACTCCATCAAAAGCCACCTTTCCCTGCCCAGTTCCCAATTTACTACAACCTTTCTCCACGTTAGCATATAAATAGTATTGTTTTCTACATCTTTAGGCGTAGGCAGGCAATACTTATACAGTGGCAGCTTCCTCCAGGAACAGGGCCAAGGGCTGGAATCCCCAAGGTGACCTCATGGGGAGAAGCAGAAGGGCCAGGGGAGGTGATACCCACCTCCGAGCAACATGTATAAGTGGAGAAACTGCGATCAAGGGAAGGCAGCCTTCTTGGTGTGCTAGCCACTAAATTGAGGACTGTGCCTCAGCAGTTAATAATATCTTCCCTCTGAAAATAGCCCGAAGAGGAAGCCTCCGTGTGACAGTAGGCAGGCGGCCAGATGCTGGGCCATTCAATCCTCATCGAGAAAGATGCTAAGGCCAACGGTTGCACTTACAGTACCCTCTCTCAGACTCCCGGCAAAGGGGGACCTGCCTGCCCCAGAACATAGGAGGGATGTTGCATGGACTGTGGGCTTTGGAAGCTGGCCCTTGGACCCTCTCTGGCTCTGTGTGACTACCATGGGCAGGCCCCAAGGCCATGGCATCTGGGGAGAAGCAGGAATAAGCGTACTTCCCCCTACCCCAGACAGAAAGGTCAGACTTGGGGAACAAACTAAAGGAAAATTTCCCATTGAAGGTTTCCACAACTTGCATGGAAACTGGCAGGTTGAAAACTCTACAGTGAGCAGGAGGTGGTGGCGCACACCTTCAGTCCCAGCACTCAGGAGACAGAGGCAAGAAGAGCTTGGAGTTTGAGGCCAGTCTGGGCTATACAGAGAAACTCTGTCTGGAAAAACAAAACAGAAAGGACGAAACTCAACACGGAGATGCAAGCTAGCCTCTAAGAGGCCTGTTTCCCGGCCACCAGTGTGCCAACAGACCCAGAGATCTCTAGATGCTATGGAAACCAGCATAGCTTATCAACAGATCCAGCCCCGGCCACAGTCTCTCCTCACTAGTCACTGTTGTTCACTGATAAAACAACACTCGCATACATGTCAAAGCTGCTATGGACCACATTTGTTAAAAACTGTGGTAAAACACACACAGCAGGAAATGCACTGAGCTAATTCACAGGACAGCACACCACCACCCCAAAAGGAACCGGTCCTCCCAAGGTCATTTCTGCAACCATAACACAGAGGCGTGCAGGTAACTAAAGTGTTCCATAAATTGTTTCTACAACCAAGCAAAAATCTCATTGAGAGAAAAAAACGCAAGCAGTTGGAGAGATGGCTCAGCAGCTAAGGTCAGTTCCCAGCATCCACATGGCAGGCAGGCTCACATCTATCTGTAACTCCAGTTCCAGGGGACCCGACTCTGATCTTCACCAGTAGCAGGCATGTACATTTTGCACATATATACACACAGGCAAAACACTCATACACATAAAATGATAAAATAAACTAATCCAAGGGGAAAAATTTTTTTTGGAGACAGAGTTTCTGTGTATCCTTGGCTATTTTGGACTCGATTTGCAAACTCAGAGATCCTTCTGCCTCTGGCTCACCTAGTGCTGGGATTACAGGCATGCACCCCCCTACTGGCTAGGAAAAAATTTTTAAAAGAAAAAGCTCAAAATTCAAGGGATATTTGATCCTGGGCATGAACAAGCCCAGTCTCCCTATGTAGCACTGGCTTGCCTTGAACCCAGGGATCCGCCTGCCTCTGCCTTTGGTAATCACTTATTTTTGCCAGGAACAATAAATAATAGCTTGTGTGGCAGGATGCTTGCCATTAAAAACATCCTATTTTGTCATATTGTTTAATTTTTTTTTTTAACCCTGTGAGTTTTTGTTTTTTTTTTCAACAGAGGGTTTCTCTGTGTAGCCTTGGCTATCCTGAAACTCCATAAACCAGGCTGGCCTCGAATTCACAGGGATCCACCTGCCTCTGCCTCCTCCAGTGCTGGAATTACACCACCGTACCCGGCTGCTGCCTGATATTAATTTAAAAAGAATCCTTTTCTTATTTATTTTTGAGATAGTCTTACCATGTAGCCCCAAATGCACTGGAATTCACCTCAAACTTAAGAGTGCTTCTGCCCACCAAGCGCAGGGATTAAACAGAGTGCGCCCTTTCAATGCTGCTCAGATTCGAAGCCTCCACTGCAGTGAACCAGAGGAAAGGCTTAAGCTCACAGTGGAACCCTTGCTCACTGTGCTTGAGGGGCCACACGTCCCCCTAAGCACTTTAAGGAGGAGGAGAAAAACACCCTGTTACTGCCTTCCATATAAAGAGAGTTATTACGGAATTAATATGGAAAGAAGCAAAGGAAGCCAAACCCTGCGTTGTGAATCTATGACACTTCTTCCTTTCTCTGCTGCTGGTCCCAGAAGGTCTCAAAGTCTACAGTGGGCTCTGCTGAGAAGAGGCCCAACCAAATGGGAGTTGCGGGGAGGCTGTTTGCAGGACCACAGCCAAAGCCAACTGCTACCCTAGCCTGGCCTTCTTGGGCCCTTCCCCCTTGCTGGCTTGACTGGGTTCTGCCTGGGGACAGGATGCAGAGGCAGCAGCCATCTAGTCTAGCCGGCAGGGCAGCCCAAATTTGCTCCATAGATTTTTAAATGCTGTCACCCCGCATTTAACCCCTGCCTGACTGCCTCATTCTTTCCAGGACAAAAGAGGTTTATCAGGGAGTTCTCCAGGGGCGGAGCCCATGACCTCAGGCCCCACAGAAGAGGCCAGGCAACAGCCCTAATGCTGCCCAGGACTGGTCTGCACCAGGGCGTGGGTGTGCATCAGGTGAGCCGCCCTAGCCTAGAGCCAGACTCACTTGGTTTAAAGAGATGCAGACTGGATTTCTCACAGTGGCCTAGAGGGAACAGGTGGTCACTGCGCTATCGTGATTCCCCCTAAGCCCGCCCTTCGTAACAGCTGTGAGCTCATTACGGGTGTTCCACCCGCTCTGCCAAGGGTATTAGAACCTACAGCCAAACCAGACATTACCTGTTCACCGGCATAAGGAAGACACACTGGAAACAGCAGATACCTAAAGCCCAAACTAGGATCCTGGTTCAGTATCACAGTTTCACAACAGACAATAAAAACTCCTTCACACTTAGCTGAACGGCTTTCCTGGGATCAGAGTGCAGCCATCTTTCCCGAGCTACCTGATGTGAGCCCAAGTCAGCTGTCGAGGCCTGAGGAAGGGCAGCATTTCAGATTATGTATGTTTTTGAAGGCTCTCCACAGATGCCAGCAGGGGATCAAAGAGACAGACCTGTCCTTGAGGTTGACTTGGCCCAGACTCAAAAACCTCTCCACCCCAAATCTGGAAACCAAAAACTATGACCTTAAAGCAAAGGAACTAGCCGCTCCCCGCTCCCCCTTCCCCCCCCCACATAAATAAGCATGACTACATAGACACAGGAGATGGGGTTTTTTTCAATGCCCCTAAGTCTCCTGCATGCTTTCAGTCTTCAATGCCCACCCCTCAA
Source organism: Pachyuromys duprasi (assembly GCA_028658305.1). NCBI lineage: Eukaryota > Metazoa > Chordata > Mammalia > Rodentia > Muridae > Pachyuromys > Pachyuromys duprasi. The sequence goes on from CM053764.1 coordinate 49,933,867, forward strand.
TCCCACACGAACCCCTATCCTCAGTCCTGCAGAGATGCTGAGTGTGGGGCCTATAGGTGACCCCTTGCCATCTCCTCCACTGAGCTCTCCAGAAGTTTCCCAGCTATGTCAGTTCTTGCCAAGGTGGATCTCCCTGACTCATTCAAGTTGAAGCAGCAGTAGCAAGGGCCTGACCTGGATTTGTATGCCTTTCAAAAGACATCAGGGCCCAGAGACAAGGCTACACTCAGGCTACCAGACTGCAGTTCTGAAGCGATCCACATACCAGTCCCCATATAATACACAACTTCATGCAGAAACCACCTCATGAGAGCAGGACCCCAGATTCTCGAAGACCCTGCCTGTTGGCATGGCATCTCCATGCTCAAGTGTCAACACGTGAACTTGTCTGTCTGCAGCGTGTGAGCACACACACAAGCTTGCACAGAGCAATCCATCTGTCTCAGAGAGCCGGCTGTCAGAAATGAAAGTACAATCTCCCGGAACCAAATTACCGCCTTCTAAAAATGTCCCGTTTTCCCAGACTGAGGAAACTTGCAAGGGCGGGGTGTTTCTGCAGGTCCCCGAGGACCTGGCCTGTCATCCCCCTGCCCTCCCCTCAACAGAACCACACTGCAAGGCTGGAATTCCAACCTGAAGCCAGGTGCTGCTCCCCGCCCACTCCCCTTCCTCTTGCTGGCCCTCCTGGCCCTCCGAAAGGGCGCAGGAAAGGGAAGGGCCAGCCTTGGAGTCACCCTGAATTTCAGGAGGGGCTAAGGCCTTTGAGCACACCCCACCCCCATCTCCAAGGCACCACATTTTCACATTTGGCTGTTTTCTCTTTCCCTTCTTCCCTTGCCAAGAGAATCAAGCTCTGGCTCACACTCCCGACCTTCCTCCCACCCTAAACTGAGCCCCATTCATTAAGCCCGCTCGGCCTGGGCAGGACAGGAAGGAAAGCAGCACACAGGGCCTGTGAAAGAGACTCCCAGAGGTTATTTTGGGGGGGTGTCAGTGCCCCCCACCTTGATTGATGCTCGTCCTGCTCTGGCCCTGCCTCACCCCAGCGTCCTGAACAAGAGCCCCTTCCCATTGCCTCTGGCCTCATTCAGCCGCCCCTGGCCTTTAAGAGCTCAACCTCGCCAAAGCAGACACATCTAATCCCCAACCCCCCACCCCCAGCATCACCTCTGTGGAGAAAAAGAGGCTTGGCCTTCCAGAATGCATAAAACCCAGGCTCATGAAACCACCTTTTGAGGGCATTCATGGGACAATGAGCGTAGTTAGCTTCTCTCTGCGCCTGCCACCTCTCCTCTAGATACCCCCCAGACTGTTGGCATCAACCCAAAAAGTTCTTCCTGCAACCTCCACCCAGGCACATTACTACTACACGGCTCCAACGAAGTAGGGAATGAAGAAAGAGCCCCAACTTCGAAGCCTTGGGTACTAGTAAACCAAGAGCTGAAATTCAAAACAAATGCTCTTTCATGTGGAGTTCCCCCCACCCCTCTTTCCTCTTTGCAGTTTTGTAACACCATGCCACCCCTTGCAAGACATCCTACTACATCCTGGCAGAACCTCATCCATCTAGGCAGCTGCTATTACTGAGGGGACCTGGGGGCTGGGACACTAGAACGCTGCTTCTCAGCTTCTTTCTAGAACTGGATGGACTTGGAGAACTCTGGGAAGCAGGGTCGGCTGACCAAGTCATGCTGTTTGGCTCCTAGGGCGGGGTGAGGAACTCTGGGGCTGGTGGTTCTCAGCCTGGGTGTCGTCATTTCCTCTAGTAGAGGAGACAGACAAGATGTTATCAATAAGACAAACCTTCCGAAAAGGCCCCACTTCCCTTGCTTATTTCATGTGGTTTGGAGAAGTTGGGGCTCCTCCCTGCACACCCAGGGCTTAAAAAACTACAACAGACTAACATCCTGAGCGTGTTATTCTGTTCACATTCTGCAGCTCCTGCTCCTTCTTTCTTTCAAGAACTGTCACCTCATTTCAGCCTTAGAAAGCAGAGAAAGGCATACATACAGGCTCCCCTCCTTGGCTGCTAGGGCCCACCTCCCTCCTCCCCCTGGGGTCCCTCTTTTCCTGCTCAGTTCTCATTAGGAGCTTTGAGTAAACAATACCCTCAGTCTCAGATAACAGTCAGAGTACACACTGCACTGAAATCAAAACAAACAGGGTCTTCTCCCTACAGCCATTTCCCAGCAGGCTCAATTCCTGGAGGGGAGAGGCTGAGGTGTGGGTCCAGAATTGACTGTCCCTCCAACACGCAGGGGAGAGAGAGCTCAACAGTCAGTCATGAGGAGCCATTCCAGAGGGTGCACAGGCCTCCACTGAGGGATGCACCACAGCAAGACCCAAAGGCCAGCTATGCTCAGTGCCCAAAACTGTCCTGGAATTTCCCCCACCCCAGGTTACTTTTCCCTCTTAGCTTCTTAAGAAAATAAAGGATGACGTCGAAAAGAAGAAAAAAAACGTTCTTAGAAAAGAAAGAACTGTCCCTCAGAGTGAAGCTGCGGTCCTCTCCTCATGTCCTCTGGGACATACTGCACAGGCTCTCCCCAGCGTATCTCCTCCGACCCTAGGGCTCTCCAGCACCATCTCTCAGGTCTGTGGGGCCCAGAGAAAGCAGACGGACAGCTATGGTACCTACTGTCTACAGCAAGCCCCTGCCCTTTGGCTACAGAACCCCACAGTCCACTGAGATCAAGCTTGCTCGGGGAGGGGGGGAGGGGGGGACAGACAACGCGGCTCTGTCTCCTTCAAGGCATGGGTGCAAGAACACAACAGGAGTTTAAGCACATGAGATCATGCCAAAGTTAACAAACGGAAGTAACTTAAGTCAGGGGCTGCTTAAGAAACCACGAGAGAAGGCAAGATGCTCAAAAAGCATCCACCACCAACCAAGCCTGATGACTTGTGTTTAATCCTGGGAGTCCACACGGTGGGAGGAGAGAAACAACTCCTACAGGTTATCCTCTGACCTCATTTGAGTAAACACACACACACACACACACACACACACAAAGACTAGCCATGAAGCTCGCCTCAGACACAAGCAGCTCTCAGCTGACTCCGGTTCCCCATTCCTGGGAAGGGCAAGGTTCTGGCATGAAAAGAAGCGCAGGATGACAGGCTGAAGGGTGCAGTGGTCACCCAGGATGTGTCTAGTTTAAGGCACAGGAGAACAATTCCAGACCAGCTCGGGCAGCGGAAGGCCACCTCCATCCCTTTAGCCTCCAGCAATTTCTAGGAAAAGAGAAAGGGCCTTACCTGAAAGCCCCCCAGGGGCCAGATAGTTCGTTCCCCCGGTTTCGGCGGAGGAAGGTACAGCATCGGGACAGTCTGCTGCAGAGTCAGAAAAGAGAGAAGTAAACACACAAATAAAAAACATCAGCATTTACTCTTATGAACACTCTGAAGAGCATGAAAGAAAGACCACACATTCCAAAGGGCTGACTCGCAGCCACAATGCACATTATTAATGGTCTACTCGGCTTCACCAGCCAGCCTAAGACAGACCACAGTACCTTGTCACCAGTCTGGGCTCCTGGCGGCCAGTTAATCATTAGTCAAGTCAGGCTCAATCACAGACTGACTGGAATTTCTCTTCTATTACAAGTCTCTCATTGAGATCAGGTAATTCCCAAGGTCAAGGAAGGTTCGAAGTGTACTTTTCTCAACCCTGTTCTCTTCTTCCCCCATCAAGCACAAGGTCTCCTTCCTCCTACTACTCCGGGAGACAAGGATCTTACTCTGGCCTTTAAAAAAAATTATTTTCCCTTCTAACTGAGATGCAGCAAGTATGAAGAGACTCACCAGTTTCTATCAGTTGTATTTATTCACCTGTGTGTAGCCCATCAGGTCAAAAACGAACCCAGCTGGAGGGAAGCAGTCTACTTGCTTCCAAACTGATCCAAACCCAACTCTGGAAACTGGCCCAGAAAACCCCGTTTTACAAGGCTGCCTGCCTCAGTACCTATACAATATTTCTGGCACCATTTCCTCCCATTGTCTTTAGCAGACTTTAACCTGCAGCTTCTGTACCCTCCACCTCTCCCCCTCACTCCCAGGTGCTCAGCACCGTGACCTCGGATGTTAACATGGACAACGACAATTCCAGCTCAGACAGACGCCACGCAATTTCAACAAAAAAATAAGTAATGCCCACGAACCACAACTAATCAGTTCCCAGGACTGCAAACGTACAAGCCCCTTTAAGATTCTTCTGCACCACTGCCAACATCAAACTTCTTCCTAATTCCCCCAGCAAGTTTGGCTCTGGGAAAGCAAATGCCCCACTGGTTTGTGGACTCCAGCTCCCCTACCCCAGGTAACCAGGCATTAGCAGATATCACTTTGCCCACAGTAGTAAACAGTTACTCAAAGCAAGGAGCAGTCTAGAGGTATGTAACCTGGCCACCCCTTCAGTAGTCTGGCAGCTGCCTCGAGGTCCTGTCAAAGGGGTGGTGATTACCAGCCTGTCCCAACACAGCAGAAGTCTCTGCTGAGGACCCCCTCCCCTCTGAGACTTCTCTCCCAAAATCCTTCAGTGGGTTGGAAAGAGAGGCAGCGGGACACTCAGGTGTCTAGCCCTTGCCCAGGACGTTATTTAAAAATGAAAGAAAAACCTCTTCTAAAAGGGAGTGGCTGCCAGGGGGATAGGAGAAGGTATACAATCCCATTTCTTCAGGGTAGAGGGCGATTCCCACCAGGAACATACAGCTTCACCCAGTGGAAAACAATGGGGGCAAAGGAGACCCTCGCCAAATGGTGCAAGTCTGTACTTTCTAATGCTGGCCCCACCATTTTGGCCTCTCGTTCCCCTCCTTCACTCACTCCCCCAAATGGAGACACCCCATGGCCACTCCCCCAACTCTGGCTGGCTACATGCCAGGGGCAAGGTGTATTTCAAAGGCAGAGCCTGGAGACCTCAGTCTTCGTGTCAGCCTGTCTCACATCAAAGGTGAGCCAGCTCCAAGATGCAACCACAAGCGATTTTTATGAAATGTGCTCTGCCCTCTGCATTGCCTTTGATCTCAGGAGGGATTTACACACGTTAATTAGGCCTCCCTACCACCCCTGTGATGCAGCAAGGTATTCAATAGGCACCCAGGTAAACTGAGGTGCCACTTGACTAGGCCAGGGGCCACCCAGGGAGCTGGGCCACCCCCACCCCCAATCCGTCCTCCATTCTTAGCCCTCTTCCCTGGACTTGGCCAGGCTGAGGCGATCTCTGGTGTCTAGATTGGCTCCAAGCTATTCCTCAGCTTACAAAGGTCAAGTAGGCCAGACCTACATCCACCCAAAGACTCTGCAAAGATAAATCTCAAGTCGGTCTCGTCTTCCACCACTATCTCCTGCAACCCAGAGCGCAGCCTGGCAGACAGCAGAGACGGGCCATTTCTAGCTATCCTCTACCACTATATATTACCAAACACCTAATTAAGCCCTGTGTTCTGAGGAAGAAAGACACAACCGTCCTTCCCAGCAGTTCTTGACAGAAGAGCAACCCTAGAGCCTGGGGAACCTGTAAGATTCTGAGCTTCCCGGATACTGCTTTGTCCAATGAGTGATGGAAGCAATAAGCGAATAAATGAATGAATGATCCAATCATTCATTAAAGGGACTTGGAAAAGTTAAGAGACCTAAATTAAGAGGGCCAGATGGCAGATGAAGATGCCAGCCAGCCGTTCTGCTAAGCTTTGAAGGCTGTAGCAGGCCATCCCTGCAGCGAGTCCCCTGCCTTTCAGTGGCAGAGCACACAGAGAGAACAGAGCCCACCCAGGCTCCCTCTCTCAAGCATGCCCACTCTACAAAGTGAGATCTAGGAACAAAATAAAGCATTTTTTTTTTTACTTGTGGGGTAGGAAAGTGGAGGCACCTTCATACCTTGCAAAAGCCACAAGTCACAGCCACCTTTGCCCTGGGTTCCGGGCAAGTCCGATACTCCTTGTGGACAACTGTTTTGGAAACCAAGTAGAGACCTAATCCAGACCCTTCTAGAGGCTACAGCCATCTCAGAACTCCTAGTTCAACCTGCAAGTACCTTCAAAGGCTCCTTCAGCTCAAACACACCGGGCCCCAGCGCCCTTCCCCTCTGCCTCTAGTGAGGAGGGACTTCATAAAAGGGATTCCCTCCCTTGCAACAGTTGTTCCTTGTAAAACCCTACTTCCTGTTTCACCTAAGTAACCCAACACCAAACCCTTCAATCCTAGGCTGGGAAAGAATATCTAAATCCCCAGGCCCAATGGGACAGCAAAGGCCCCTGCATCCGTCTAGCCACAACCACCCCTCGGTCACCACAAACAGCAAAACCTGCCCTAGACCAGTCCCTTAGGCCAATCCCTAAGTCCACTCTGCTGTCTGGACCACTCCTCTCTCTTGGGGGCTCTACTGTCTCCCTCCACATGATCTTACACAGTGGTGCCTGAGTCTGGGTCTTTTTTTTAGTTTAAGCAAAACATTTGGGGTGAGTAACCAGCTGCCTGGATTTCCTATTGGCAGGTTAATCACTTCCTATTGGCTGATCTGGGGAAGGTTGCTCCCCGCCTTGGAAATGGCACATTCCTGCCTTTGTGGCTTCTCTGTTTACACACATTTTGCTACCTAATGTCAACACTTGCTAATGAATAAATATATCACTCCACTCCCCGAAAATGAGGTCCTGGCCTGCCAGAACGACTGCTTAAATCTTGTGAACAGATTTATCTAGTATCTTTTCAGCAAATCCAAGAGCACATGGCCCTTCTTTTCTATGGAGTTTGGACGTTAGGGTAGCCTCTACCAGAGCCATGCTCACCTCTGGGGCCCCAGGAGCTTTACTTTCTGCTTAAGGTTAGCCCCCACATTTGAAAGATGCAGAGGAAAAGCAAACCAAAAAAAGGGGGAACTGAGGTGGACCCCTGGAAAAGTGAGCTCACGGATCACTTCTGGATTCTTTAAGCCTCAAACTCAAGACAAGTTACGACCCTTAAGAGTTTGCTAATGCCAGTTAAAGTTTGTTGCAAATACAGAGAGCGGGTTATCTTGTCATTAATGACCATTTATCTGGTGTTTTGTAAATCGAAAGCAAAATATCACACACTGCAGGCACCAGGCAAGCAGCAATTAACTCGAGGGAACTGGGGCAGTGTGTGAAGGTATGGCTAGCTGGGGATTTACTTACACATTCATACAGAGGTCCCCACAAAATGGGGGAGGGGTAATAACCGAAGCCCATGAGGCACAAGGTCCCAAAAGCTAAGTGGTGCCCAGCCTTTCACTTTTCCTTCCCCTTGGCAAAGCAATGATGTCACAAGTGCTGCATTTTTGTTGTAAGCACCAAATAACAGGCACAAAACCCAAAGCTGAAACCTGGTCTCGCAGCAAACGACTCTGTAATTCTTCCCCTGAAAGAAGGAAGCGGGACTTTGTCCCTGTTGTCATCTCCCAATCTGTTTTGCTGACCCGGTCCCCTGGCACTGTCAGCTCTAAGGGATGGGCCCTAGTGCTGCCAGCCAGAAGTTGAATGCAGACAACCACAACAAGGCTGGTGCCAGTCTCAAATGCGCTTCTGCCCTGGCCCTCTGCCACCCAGTGAGAAAGCAACAGGCAGGCAGAGCTATGCTGAAAACTTTTATGGTCTCTCCATCAAGAATTCTGAGAACAGCCCAGGAGAAAGCCGACCTGTAGGTGACTGAAGAGGGGAAACTCAGTCCCCTTTAAGCTTGTTGCTTTTCTTAACCTCCAAGCCAGAACCTCTCCTCCATCCACTTAACCATCGTTACCCAGAGCCTTCTGGCACTTACAAAGCTTCAGAATGCTTCCCATCAACCTGTCCTATTTGGCTCCCAAGACATTCAGTGGATTAAAAGCCTCCATGTGGTAAAGCTGAACTAACTTCCGTCACACAGTTCAAATGCATGGAAAAGGAACAACTTGTAAAACATATCTAGGGGGGAGAAAGCTATCTCTCTTTATTGGGGGGAAAAATTCCAATCACAACAACAGGAAAATCCAAACTTGAAATATAGGAAAGCTTTAACTGCCTTGAGCAAGCCAAGCACCACCCCAGGCCCCAACCTGGGTTCTAAGAAAGGAAAGGCTTGAAAATCATCTACTCACCAGTTGGTTTGAGAAAATCCATTGGGTATCTGGAGTAAGGAGGTGGGGGAGACTCTGAAATCAAAAAAGTAAAAGGATATAAAGGCTGAACCATGAGAAACAGAGATAGAAACTTATGATAACTCAGGCATTCTTTTAGCCCAACTGTTTGTCTTAGCTGTGGGGGTTGGAGGCAGGGCCGCGAGGCGGTGATTGCCTTGATATTTAGCTGTCAGATAAACAAAAGAGGCCGCCTGGCGCCAGGCTCGGCGCTCCGCTCCTCCACGTCTGCGGCCGCCGCCGCCGCCGCCGCGCTCGGCGGGCCGGGCTGGAAACCACCGGCTGGGCCAGGGCTCCACCGACTGGGCCTCGCACAGAATACTTCGTAGGGTAGGGGCGCCTGCGGCTGCTTTGCGCCCTGGAACTACAGAGCCCGCGCCCCCGGCCCTCCCCGCCCCCGCTGCTCAGGTTGGCACCCACTCACAGACTAGGCGTGGGTCCTACCCAGCCCACCTGAGAAAAAGCACCCCAAATGTGCTGCTGGTGAAATTGGAAGATTTGCGGGGAGCAGGATATGATCCTCTACCCTGAGCACAAAGATATGGAGAAAACAGAAGGCATGGAAGAGCTATCAGGGTACTATGGGGAGGAACCGGCTCAGGGTCCAGCCTTGAAGTCCAGGCCCAGGGCAATTAAGGAGCAGAGACATCACCCAGAGGCAGGGGCTTGGGGTGTCGGGCATTCTAAGGACCACTAATAGCATGCTTTTCTGTGCGAAATAAAAGTCAAAGTAGAGGCCACCCAACTTCTCCAGGCTATTTGTTCCTTCTCACCCTGAGGCTGGCATAGCCGGGACTGGATACCCAGTTCAGTCTCCATCCTACCACTGGCCCCAAACTCCAAAGCTGTGAGACCACTTGTACCCGACGTGACTATCCTTATTTACTAAAGGAGAGGAGGCTTTTCAGCTTTTATAGCTAGTTTCTCCCAGCCTTCTTGGCGGGCTTGGACCGAATCCAACTCGGCCACACACCTCAACGCCTTTCCGGGTGCGGGGGAAGCGTGATCCCCACTTCGCTCGGTAGCCCCTTGCTGACCCGGAAATGAGTCTCATTTTCTGCAGCATGTCTGCTCAGTGTAAGCATAAGCAGTAGTATCCACGGGTCCCCTCCTCCGGAGGGTGGAGGAGGAGCGCGACAGAGAAAATCTTGAAAGGAAACCCTAAGGAATGTCAGAGTTTCCCTCTTGTCCCTTCTCTGCTTTAGTTCCCTGGTCTCCTCTAGAAGTCCGGGGGATGGGGGCGATGCTGTACACACAGCCTCGGGCATTTCTACCGGCACTTCCGCGCCAGAGGGAACGAAAGGTGGACACAGAACAACTTCTTACCTAGTTCGCAGAGTCGACTAAGGTGATGGGGGTTGCAGCACACCAGCTCGGGGTTGATCTTCCCGTAAGATTCACAGCAACACAGCCTCTTGACTTCCGAGGAATGCCTGAGATCCGGCCACCTGAACACTTTGCACAGCAGGAGGGGGAGCGAGTAGGACGAGGGCGGCTGCGCGGGCTGCGCGCTGGCGGGCGCCCCCGGGCCCAGCCTGCAGTCCAGGCGGCCGGGCAGCAGGAGGCACGCGGTGCGCGTACCGCCGCGGGACTCCACGGCCTGGAGCAGCAGCTCCAGCTGCCGCTCCTTGAGTTTCTTGAGCACCGAGTGCGTGAGCGCCTTCAGATCCGCCTCGGCGCCCCCGGTCGCCCCGGCACCCGAGGTTGGGGGATGGGGATGATGGTGACCTTTGGCACCTCGGACCGCCTTGCCCAGGCAGCAGCCAGCCCTGCCCGCGCCGCCGCCACCAGCCCCATAAGCCCGGCCGTCCGTCGCCCCTTCTCCCCGCAGCTCGCCTCCTCCGCCGCCACCCCCCACGCCCTCCTCCTCGTCCTCGCCGCCGGGCGCACGGCTCCTCCAGAGACGCCGGACGAGCGCAGATCGTTTGGTCCTGAACATGCGGGGCGAGGAGGCGAGGAGAAAAGTCGTTTGCCGGCTAAGGAGCGAACATGACCTCCGCACACCATGAAGAAGTCGGGCGCCGAGTTGGGGCAGCAGGCGCAGGCGACAGCAGCAACAGCAGGGGCCCGGGCAGAAGCGGCGGCGGCCCGAGGGGCGCTCCGTGGCATGCGCCAGTCTCCCGGAGGCCGGGGCGCGCGCGGGGGCCCAGGGGCGCCCGCCGGGGGTCGGGGGCCTGCGCTTCGGCTGCCCCACCCGGCGCGGCCCGCGCCCTGCGCGGCTCTCGGGTCCCGGCGTACCCCGGAGGAACGCGGCCGCCGCTTTCCTGGAGGCGGCCGAGACTGTCCCCGTCGACGCCTCCCCCAAAAGAGGCCCCCCTACAGTGGCTCCCGAGTGTGGGGCTCGCCAGCCTCGGCTTCCTACATGGAAGATCCTCGGGGGCAAAAAACGAAAGGCGTTAGAATGAGCTACTGAAGGGAGGAAAAAGCCTCTTTCCCCCTTGCTAAGCAACTTAATTTGGGGGTGGGGAGAAGCAGGCAATTAAAAAAAAAAAGCAGGCACACGATTTATTTTTTTCTTCTATATCCTTAGTAACCGGATCTCCTCGAATTCTGTGCACGCGAAGACTCGAGGGAGGGGGCCTCCAGACTGCACCCCTCGTGAGACGTCTGGAGGGTCTCTCAAAAACCCCCAAACCAAATACGCAAAGACCCCAATGAAAAAACACACCACCTCCTCGCACCTCGGAGGTCTGGGGGCCACCGGATGGAGCCCGGGTTTAAAAGAGAAAATGTTTACAAAGTAAAACAAGATGTTGGAAGGGTGGAGGGGGAAAAAGCGTATCCACGAGTTACATTCCCCCCCCCTTTTTTTTTCCTTGCAGAAACCCGCCGGTCTTCCTTTCCTTTTCTTCTGCCCAAAAAAAAAAAAATCGTATTTCTTTTAATCCATAGAAAGGTCTGGCTAGGTTGCTTCAATCTTGCGTATCTGGGTGCTTTAGAGTCTGGTCTTTCCTCCTGCGTTCCCGGGGGCCCAGGTCCTCGGCGGGGACTTCCTCGGCGCTGGGGAAGCAGGGGCAGAAGATGCTGCTGCGGCGGCGGCGGCGGCGGCGGCTGCGCCCCGGGGGGCTGTCAGCGCGGGGGAGGGCGGCGCGGCGGCGGGCTCCGGCGGATCGCAAGCCCTCGCCCCCGAGGGCACAGGCGGCGGGCTAGCTGGCGTGGGGGCCCCTCGCCCTGGTCACGGGTGGCCGCAGGGGCTGCCCGCGTGAGCTGCTGGCCCGGACCCGACTGTGGGGGCAGGAGGCCCGTGTGTCCTCTCGCTGCCTCTTCCTCCGAGACTCTCCTCGTCGCGCCCGGGAGCCTCTCCTCGTCCCCCGTCCGCCCTCTCCTGGCGCTCGAGTCCTTCTGCCGCCGCTGGGGGCTCGCCGCGCCGCACTCAGGGACTCCGGGGCCGAGCGCTCGGCGGCGTGGCGCCGGCCGGCCGGCTGCGTCTCGGGCAGCTCTCTGCGGCGGGGCGAGCGGACCGAGCGAGGCGCCCGGCTGGCTCCGCTGGCGCAGCTCGGGGACAAGCTCCTCTGTGCGCCGATCAGCGAGCGAGTGTGCCCGGAGCTCGCCGCCTCCCGCAAGGCCTCCCGCCTCCGCCCCCTTCCCTCCCCCTTCTACCCCTCCCTCCCTCCCCCGCCCCCAGCCGCCGCCGCCTCCTTCCCGCCCCCCCCACCCGTCCCTCCGCTCGGCTGGTTCCACTGCGCAGTGGCGCGCCCGGCTCCGGCCTCGTCACGTGGCCGTCTAGACACCCTGTCGCTTTAAAAAAAAAAAAAGCGATTGTGTTTCGCAAACAACAGATCGGGTTTCTAAAAGCTATTTCAACCCCCCTCCCGGGTACCGCCACCCTCTCCCAGGTCTGCCGAGGGGTGCCCACGGGCGGAGGGAGGTGGGAGGCCGAGACGGCCCCGGGGGGTCGACGGAGACCCAGCGGGAGCCGGGGGAAATCGGAAGAGCTGGGGGCACTGAGCGGGCGACTTTAGAGCGAACGAGCCGGTCCGTGGCCCTTTTTAGACCAGCGGAGCTCGCCCCGGCGCTTCATTCATTCGTTTTGTTTTAAGGCCCTGGCGGCGGATCCCCTTGAAAAGGGGAGGAGAGCGCAGTCTGTTTCAAAGACGTTTACACCGGCCAGGACAGAGGCCCTGGGAAGTGTGCGCTAGAGGGAACAGCCGGGCGGCCGAGGGCGGAGAGGCGGCGAGAATGTGACCTCAGCGGCCGCCGCGCTCCCGCCCGCCCTCTCCCGCTCCGGGCTCGGGTTTCTAGGACTGCCTGGAGAAGTGTGTCTTGTGCACAGCTCTGGAATGCATTTGGCAGGCTGACGAGCAGCGAGGGGCAGCATCCTGGAGGGAGGAGGGGTGCAGCTCGCCTGCGCGCCGCCGGCAGGTTTCCTCCCGGCCCGGAAGACCTCCAGCACCCGCCACTGGGCCTCCCGGCGCGCGGAGGTTACCCAGCGAGCAGACGGTCTTGACCGGCCCAGAGCCTTCCTTCGCATGCGAGGCCTGTTTCTGCGCCCGGCATGGCCTGTTGGTTTTCAAGGTGCTTAGGGTCAGAGTGTTTATCCCTTGACCTTAGGTGCCAGAGAAAGCTATCTCCAGGTGCAGGTGACTGCTTGCCAGTAGGAAAGATGTTTGTCAAGCAAAGGTCCTGGGCCCTCGTCTGAGGATAGCACTGGAGTGTTTTCATTTGTTACTGTGACAGTCGGGAGGTGATCCAACCTCACATAATTTACTTTTTTAAAAGTCGTCTCCAATTGTGACAACAGAACAGCAATGAAAGTCATTGGAGGCTTAAAGGAATTTTTTTACGCTGGGCAGTAGTGGTGCACGCCCTTAATCCCGGCACTCAGGGAGGCAGAGGCAGGCGGAGGTTGTGGCCAGTTTGGTCTACAAACTGGACAGCCAAAGCTACACAGAGAAATCCTGTCTCGAAAAAAAATATAAAACCAAAAAAGTAGAAAAGAATTTTTACAAAAGGTGGAATGGAATATTTATATTTATCTCTCCCCATCGGAATTATGTATTCTGAAAAGGATAAATTTTAAATGCCCTCTCCAGTAACTTAAAATGTTTCTCACATGATAGATGCTTGATATATATTTAGAGGACTGGAAGAGTAATTCAGTAGAGGCCCAGGGTTCCGGTCCTAGAGACACGCACAGGTAGAAATCAACACTTCGAAGTGGGTTTTTGGACCATTCCCCACACTAAAATTACACAAATAAAAGAAAAGCAATAATGTTTGTCACATGATCTCGTCACAGCTAGGGAGCACTAATTGTAGAGGGAAGACAGCAAAATGCCCACAGTATGGAACCATCAACAGGGAAGGACAGACAGTGGCACTTAGCCACTGGATAGCACAGTGACTTTCTAAAATGCTGCGTATTGGAATTGTGTGCGCACACTCTAAAGCTACCTGGAAGGAAGACAGCAGTCGAGAAGACCGAAAAAGAAATGACCCCACCATTACAGATGGGAATGACCACAGAGACAAAAACAAGGTCTAGGAAATGTGTGATAGTCACCTTAAAATGGAACGGGAAGGGCCTGGAGAGGTAGCCCAGAAGTTAAGAGCACTTGCTGCTCTTCCACAGGACCTGACTTTGCCTCCCACTATCCACTTTAGGTACCTCCAGCTCCAAGAGACTGACGCATTCTTCTGGTCTCCTCTGCACTGCACACACACACAAATAAATCTTAGAAAGACATAGGAAGACTGAAAAACAAAACTGACTCCATGTTGGAGTTCTGGGTAGAGAACTTGTACTAGCAGTGGTCCTCAGGTGAGATGCAGCCTTGAAAGACTTTCTAAGGCTTTCTAGACATCTACCATGTTCTTTCAGGGTCCCACTTTCCTCTGTGTGTTCTGGGCCTCAGTAGACTAGAAAGGCTAAACCAGGCGACAGCGTGACAGGAAGAATTAAATAAACAGAAAGCAAATGCCATCCTTCTAATTAAGCTTTGTGGCTACGTGGACAATCTGAAGAAATCTGGGTTTGTGAGTGGCACTAATACCCTCTGTGATGAAAGGCCTGAGCACATACAAGGCAGGTAGGTGTAATGGGTATTTCAGGAGGTTGAATCTGATGTCACAGCTTGCCTGGATGGAACGTGCATATACTTGCAGAGCTATGTTCCCATCTAGTGTAATTGTGGGTGTTTTAATTCAGGCGTCACCTCTATTTTGCCCTCTCTGCACAGCTTTCCTCCTCCATTTTACTACTTGAGGTAGAAGTGGGTGGGATGCTGGGCAAGTAGCTGCAATGGCTGCTGCTTTATGGTTCCCTGGCATCTCCTGAATCTGTTAACATCCCAACCTTCTTGACAGCCAGCCCCACCCCATCACATTCTTACTCCTTCCCTTTCCAAGAAAGAAGCCAGAAGCCCGAAGCCAGCAGCGGAGCTCTGCCTGGCTGGTATGCCTAGAAAGGAAAGGCCCTTCTTTTGCTTCACAGACATAAAGGGGACCCGTAAGCACCCAATTTCAGACTATTCTGATCCTTTCAAAAAGAAAGTTAGGAATCCAAGCTATTGTGAATGAATTTGATTCTAATCATTTTCTGGCAGAGAATATGGAATAAAATATCTCATTTGCCACTGTTTATTTCCTGTTGTGGCTTCTATTTTCATCTTTCAGTCACTTTGGTGATAGTAATCAAACCCTAATCATGGTGCAGCCACAAGTCACAGAGACCAAAATAGCAGACTTATGACAGACAAGGATGGAGACAGCGAAGGACCTGGCTATTAATCACCAGTCTCTGTGCTCACAGCCCATTGGCTAGGTGTCTGGAGAAGAGCTGAAGCAGAGAGGTATCAGCCCGTGCCTGAGGCCCCTGAGCAGCCAAGGCCCCTAGGTCTAGAGCAGCAAAGAGCACAGGAAGTGGCCTTACAAGGTGAATTCTCAGCACTTGTCAAGAAGAGGTGGCTTACAGAAGAGTCTGATTTGAGCCAAATATTGGGCAGGAAGAGTCTCCCAAAACTCAAAACAACTACAAGCAAAAAGCAAAAACTTCCTTCCTAGAAGGACAAGATTCTGCCTGTTGGTTCTTTTCTCATTTTTTTTCTTTTTTAGAGGTTCCAAGATGGAAGAGCAGATGCCCATGGTGCCTCTGGGGGTGAGTTCAGGGTGAGGCAGGGACAGTTTCTCTTGCAAAAGCCAAAAGGAGAAACAATTGGAAAATATCAACATTTCTTGCACAATCACTCCCCTAAAGAATGTGTGAGTGAGCCCTAAACTATCCTCGGCTGGCCGAGAGACAAGTAGAAGAAAAGTTACGAAAGGAAGACAGCGTGAGTAAGGCCAGCATGGCGCTCGGCACTTCTCGCCTCATCGCGGGAAGAACGGGAACTAAGTGAATGGAAACGCATCTAATTCACAATCAAATAAAGATGCCCTGACTCATCAAATCTTCTAGCATCACAGGCATGCCGTCAGCTGATCCAGAGTGTCTGCCAGGTATCTGTCCAAAGCACTCAAGTTAGGTCCCGAGTTCTGGGGTGAGGACACGTGAAACGGCTGCGTGTTGTGGCAATGGAGATGGAAACATCCAGAAACGGTGGCATGAGGCTAGACGTTTCAATATATAATCAAGGGGAGATTCATCTCCTCACAGACCCTTGGCCCTGGAGAGCCCTGGGCCAAGATGGAACAGCAATCCAGGCACATAACTCTTTGTACCTCTTGCATTCCGAAGCATGTGCGCATGTTACTTATTCACAAATGCAGAGTTGTAAACTGTTCTATTCCTTGCCTGCTTTTCTTGGTTCCTGAAAATCGTTGCTGACAGTCTTGTAGCAAAGGACAGGTTGGCCAGGTCCCGTGTAGAAGCGATGTTGTGGGTGGCTTGTCTTGGCGGGGGGGGGGGCAGCTGCTAAAAGAAAGCCGATGACTAGAGAAACCAGGGGTTCATCATAGACAGCAAGGAAGGCTGGAGGCTACTGAGTCAGCAAGGGAGCAAGCCAGTCCTAATCAGAAGACATTTTAAGATACCAGTCAAGTTGGAGTCTAACCCAGGGCCAGTGGCCTAACAAAGACTGACGTGAAAACAGAGGCTTAGGAGAGAGCCTGCCCAGTCAGAGAAAATGAGAGCTTTGCTTGGGGAAACAACAAAAAAAATGGCGATTCTCTGCCCGCTTAGCTGACACGGGTCAGGAGTTGATGTGCCAGGCACTGGGCTAGACCTCTGAAGGATGTCAGCGGGCTATTGAAACAGCCTCTGTCCTCAAGGAGTGCACGATGGAGGAGCAAGGTGGGAATGGAAAGCCAGCCTATGCTCCCAAAATGGACCCTGACTGGAAACAGAAAACAGCACACTTACTCTGCATAGGAGGGATGGCAAATGGTTTCTCAAAGGAGAAAATCTAAGGGCTGGGCGGGCTGAGTTGAGCAAGTAGCCGGTGGAAGTGCTGATGGGAGGAATGGGCCCAGTGGAAAACGAAAACAAGCCTGGGCTGTATAGTTCAGTGGTAGCACCTAGCACATGCAAAGGCCCTGGGGTAGGGCTGCAACACTGCAAGAATGGAGCCTAACCCAGATGAACCCTGGTCTGTGCTGGTGTTGTTCTGAATGCTGCCCATGCTGCAGACAGAAGGTTCCTAACTAGAAACTCAAGAAACACAGAGAGTCTAGTCACGTGAGACTACCAATCAGTTTCTAATTTATGCCGGGTTTCTCCCTTTCTATTGCCCTGCAAAAGTCATCAAAGAGTCACTGGGGCGCTGAATTCTGCCTATTGGGTACTGGTCAATATCTGAGCAGGGAAGCCTGAGAGTGAGGAATTGCAGCCAGCAACCCTCAAAGGGCACAGGGACTGTCCCTCTTTAGTACAGTGTTAACTTATAATGTGACTATGTCTAGTGGTCCTGGCATACAGTAGGACTTACCAGATGAGCCCCAGACTCTTGAGGGTGGTCACAGAGGCCCCAGAACAGTGGTTCTCAACCTGTGGGTCGTGGGCCCCTTGGGGTCACAAATCAGCTATTTCCGTTAGATTCGTAACAGTAGCAGCTCTAAAGTGACAGTGAAAATAATTTTGAGGTGGTTGCAGCATTAGGGAGACTGAGAGCCACCGCACTAGAGGGACAGGAAGGTTCCCCGACCAAATTCTGGAATAAACCAGACTTTCCCATCGTTGCTAACTACTGGGAGGCCTTTGGAGAAGCAGTTTCCGCTGTCTGCCTGCCTTCCTCCTCCAGCTCCCAAATTAACAAAGTCCTGTGTGTGCCAGACCCAGAGCATCATTCAGAAAACAAAGCGCTCCCCACAGGGATGTTTGGAAGAGGTGCTGCCACGCGGAGAGTCCGAGTGTATGTAAACCAGGTGGCATACAGATGCTAATCTCCGTTATTATCATGGATCCTGAGGTCTGAGCTCCCAGTCTAACCTAGCCTAGCCTAGGAAATGAATTGGTAATTGCCAAAGCGATAGGATAATGTAGGAGGAAGCCACTCTCTCTGGTGGCTGGGATTTTGTTTGTGTGTGGGGTTTTACAATGACCGGTTACAATGGGGTCTTACAATGACCTGTTACAGCTCGTCCAAAGGTAAGACCAGTGCTTTAGTTTAAAAGACAAATATGTCTGGGAAATCCTTTCCTGTTGCAAAAAGAGAAAGCTAAGTGAGAAAACAAGCGTGGCTTTAGTCTGTTTCTAGTAGTATGATGAGTCAGAAGTATTTCGCTGGGCCCTGGCAGCAGTGAGGAGGTCAGGCAGGGCCCCCTTTCACAGAGGAGGCACTCAAGATTCTCACTGCCCCTCTGAGTCCTGTCCCTCCATCCCATTCAGAAGCGTTTTTGAGGGATTTCTCGAGTCTAGGAAATGCTGTCGTTGAACCGCGTTAGTGCTTTGCAGACCAGAGGGTGAAGGTTAGGGGACCGGTACGGTACAAAATGGAGACGGCGCTAACTGCAAAGGATTGTGAAGGGTCACAGAACACCTAAGAACTGGCTCTGGTCTAAGCTCCGTCGTTCATGGTCAGGTTCCTGTAACGCTGGGTGCTCTTCCCAAAGCGAGTTATTTGGTATTTTAAACTTGTGCTTTCCATTTTGCTGATCGTTGGATGGTTGGTGCATGGTTAGTGGTATATGCTTGAAGAATACAGATGGCTAGAGAAGAAAGCATGGTTTTCTGAGTCCCAGGCACTCAACTTATCTCTGGGGCAGCGACCAATGGTAGCTGAAAGATGAACACTTGGCCTTTACTTTGCGCTTCAGTCCCACATAACCGTCAGCCTGTGTGACACTGCCAAAGCCCTTTAGCCCTTCGTCCCAGGTGAGCAAGCCATCCGTATTCTAAAAGTTACTTCTCCAGACCTAAGAACCAGATACCAAGGAGAACCTCTGCCTCACCCTCCTCCACACAACACTGGGTCTGTCACCCACGAAGCATTTCTCAAGCCATGGTTGTCCCCAGGCCTACTCAGCACACATCCAGGGTACGGCTGGAACAAAGCCTCTGTGACCAGTCTGCTTTTCCCTCTTCCTTTCCGGCCTTAATCAGACCTATATCTGCATCAGCTCTTCTGGCCCACAGGATCTGCTCATCAAAGATCTCACTGTGTCACCACCCAACAGGTCTTTGGCCACCCTGAGAACAGAGACACTAAAGTCTTAGTGGCCTGAAGCTCCTCCTCTACCCCAGGCACCTTAGGGTTCCTGCAGCAGCTCCTGCAAGCCTGAGTGAAGCCTGGTGGGGGAGGGCACATGCTGTCTAAGCCTGGAGTGGTCTCTGCTTCCCCAGTCTTTGAGACTGGATCACCCTTCTTTCACTACACATCCTCATAGTGTAGGTACAGCTGCCTTTGTGGGTCCTGTCTCTTTTTAAGACAGAGTCTCAGGGCTGGAGAGGTGGCTCAGCACTGTCTGCTTTTCCAGAGGTCCTGAGTTCAGTTCCCAGCACCCACATCGCAGCTCATACCTGTCTGTAACTCCAGTTCCAAGGGATCTGACACCTTTATGCTAACGCACATAAAATAAATAAAATAAATTATTTTAAGAAAAGACAGAGTGTTATATAGCCCTGGATGTCCTTCTTATACGGACCAGACTGGCCTCAAACTTGCAGAAATCCTCCTGCCTCTGCTCCTCCACCCAGCTCCCCTTTCCTAACTGACCCCTAACTAACCTGTAGAACCCCAACTCTCAGGATGGCTTTCCTGACCTTCCTGGAGTCCCACATGAGAAAAAGCCCCTTCTGGCCCCAAACTCACCTGGCTCTTCTGTCACCTATTGCCACTCCAAGGAATGCACAGCCTTCACAGAGAGCTTGGCTCCAGCAGTGATTGCCCCCAGAGAGGAGCCCAGCAAGAGAAGACCTGCCTAGTCAGACTCCCTTGTGGATTCCACAGTTCTGAGCTGTGTATTCCGAATGTGTTGCAGTCCCCAGGGTCCCAACAACCTGCAGCAGGCACTGTGGCTGGATCAGAAACAAAGCACCCCAGTTCTCCAGCGCCCAGCCCTCAACAACCAAGCCTCTGGGGACATGGCTAACATTTGGCAGGGTCACACTCTGAAAATGTTTGCTGAGACCACCACGTGTGCCAAAAGTTGTTCAAGTCCTTGGTCTCTCCTTTAGGGAACTTGCAGTCTAGTCTACAGAGATTTATAATAACTCGTGTGTGTGTGTGTGTGTGTGTGTGTGTGTGTGTGTATGTGTGTGTGTGTTTGCATTACAAGATGTCCTCTGTATATGTAACCCAGGCTAGCCTTTAACTTGTGATCCTCCTGTCTCTGCCTCCTGAGTGCTGGGATACACAGTCACTATACCCAACCTTTTTCTTTCTTTCTTTTTGGCAGATTCTCACTAAGTTGCCCAGGCTGGCCTAGAACATTAAAGTCTTCTGGCCATAGCCTCTGGGGCACCTGAGATTACAGGCCTGTACAATCAGGGCAGGGTGATATTTTGTAAATGTCAATTAGCCTCAGTGGCAAGAGCTTTGAGGAATTTTCAGTGGATGGAGGGAGTTAGGTGGAGGAGGAGGAGGGAAGGTTCAGAATGACTGTCAGAAGTGGGAAGAACAAGGTCCAGGGAATAGTCTTCCAGGAATGAGAGAACACGGTCCTGACTGCGTGCGTGAGCAAGGTCCTGACTGCATGGGTGAGCCAGCAGGGGAGCTGGCCTGCAGCCCACTCGCCTCGCCTGGAGGCTTGTCAGGACTTGGGTGTGTCAGCTGAGGACGGCAGTGGAGTATGGAGAGGACCTTACCTTGGTGACTGGATTGCACAGCACCTTGGGACATTCATCCTGGGAGATGGAACACGCTACCAAGTCAGACAGCGGTGATAGCAGGGGTAGCCCAGAGCATTCGGGGGATCAACTGTGTCCCCGGTGTCACCTCAATGCTCCATCCATAAAACAAGAGCGGTTGCCCCTCCGGAGAGCAGTCTGGGAATTTAATGAGATTATGTATGAGAAGGTAGCAGAGAGGCTGCTGTCAAATCCTAATACAGGAAGGACGTGGCAAAACAGGCAGAAGGCACCCTGAAACTCAGCACACAGTGGGCAGGGGCCCCAAACCACACCCTTCTCTTCCTATGCCTTCCAGTTCTTTATTACATTGCAGGCATTGCATCCCATTGCATTATTACATTAAAACGTTCTGTCCTCCAAAGGAGCTCCTTTAGCAGAGAGGTAAACAACCGGAGAGAAATAGCTTCATCCGGCATGGTGGCACACACTTCGCTCCCAGCGCTCAGGAGACAGAGGGAGGTAGGTCTCTGAGTTCAAGGACAGCCTGGTCTACAGGGTGAGTTCCAGGACAGACAGGGCTACACATGCCTGGGGATAGGGGTGGGAGAGAAAGAAAGAAAAATAGCTTTGAGGCCCTTTGCTGCCAGAGTAAGCAAAACAAAGTAAAAACTGCAAAAAAGACTCTCAAACAAGCCAAGCTGCTAAGAAGCCTCTGAGACCAGATCAGCTGCCTGGAAGAAGCAGAAATCAACTGAGCTGCCTGGAAGAGGTTTAGACCAACTGAACAGAGGCACCTGGAAAGGGCATCTCACCAACCCGTTGAGCAGCCTGCAATGTGCTCCAGGTTTCCCAGCTTTGGTGAGCTGTCACCCATACTGGGATGGGCTTTGAGTCATTTCTGGTCCTGTAAGTAACCCAAGTAAAACTCATTGGTTCATTAAGTTGGCCCTCAGTGGGATGCAGACTCTGCTCTGTCGTGGGCTCCCTGTCTGGGGTGACTGGGCAAGTGTGTTTCATCTCCCAGGAAAAGTTTGTCACACACAGCAGCATATGCACTCACACATATGCCACAACGTGGCTCAGAGCACAACTTTGTGGAGCTGGTTCTCGGCTTCACCCTTGCGTGGGTTTGTGCAAATAAAAGCCAGGTCATCAGATTCACATCATTAGGTGGTAAGCACCTTTAGCAGTTGAACCGTTTCACACGGTATGTGTTGGGTAGGGTTGGGAGGCTGAGACAGGGCCCCTGCCTATGTAGGCTGGCCTTGAACTCAGAACAAGGCAGAAGGAAAGAACTAACTCCCAAACTTGTCCTCTGATGTCAGCGCACTGACTCTGTACCCACATGTACACATACACCACGATAAATAAGTAAACAGAACAAAACAAATCACACACACAAAATAAAATGAAATGAAGTCTGATGGGTATACAACTTAATTAGTAGAGGCTCGGCTGAGCACAACACTCAGTGTTTATTCTCTAACCCTGCAGTAACGGACTTGTGTAAAAGCCGGGTATGGTGGTGTGTGCCTTTAATTCCAGTACTTGGAAGGCAGAAACAGGTGGATCTCTGAGTTTGAGTCAGAATAGAGAGACTGTCTCTTGAAAAACCAAACAACCAACCAAACAGACAGACAGACATCTGTAGAGGCATTGGCAAACCTGAGAGTTCACAGCCCTGGGATTCAAGCCATGAGGGTCTGTCTTAGTATTACAACTGGAAAACAGGGACTGGCCATCCATATTTATAATCCAGCACTTGGGAGGTAAAGGTAGGAGGATCATA
The DNA here is from genome assembly GCA_028658305.1 of Pachyuromys duprasi. NCBI lineage: Eukaryota > Metazoa > Chordata > Mammalia > Rodentia > Muridae > Pachyuromys > Pachyuromys duprasi. The sequence continues at coordinate 49,955,953 of CM053764.1, forward strand.
AATTCAACAATTCTCAGCTATAAAAGAGAGTTCAAGGCCAGCCTAGACTACCTAAGACTGCCTCAAACAAACAAAGGAAAGAAAAAGTACACAGGAGGATATATGCAGACTAAGTGAAAATCTGGACCATTTCATCAAGGAACCTTGAAGTTGAGGATGGGGGTCTTAAGCTCAAACTCCTCAGACACTAAAGGGTGTCTGTGACGCTCTGGGACAGAACTCCTGGGAGGTCTTCCCTTTCCAGGAGGGTTGAACAGTAATGCCTCTAACTGTGTAGTAACTTGTTACGATTTCATGTCCATTCCTGTTTTCCTTTTTTGAAGGGCGGGTACAGGTTAAGTAACATTTGACAAGAAAGAAGCTGAAGAAAACCTCTGATAACAACCTCAGACTGACCGTTTGTTTAAAATTCATACAAACACCAGGCAGTGATGGCACATGCCTTTACTCCCAGCATTTGGGAGGCAGAGACAGGAGGATCTCTGAGCTAGAGGCCAGCCTGGTCTACAGAGTGAGTTCCAGAACAGACAGGGCTACACAGGGAAAACCCTGTCTTGGGAAAGTAAAATAATGAAATAAAACAATAGACACCATAGAAAGGTATTCTACTTTCAAAAAGAAAAACCAACCAAACAAAAGAAAATCCAGGGTCTGGTGTCAAAAGAGGCCTCTGAAAACAGGTGAGCTCTCTTCCTAACAGCCCCAGGCCTCATCCCCGGGCTGGGATTTCCCAGAGCAGTGGGTTTTTTTATATGTTCTTTTGCTCTTAACCGTTATCAGCGCAAATAAAAAATGGGTACATGCCCTGAGCAGTGTTCAGGACACCCGCCCCTCCCATCCGAGCAAATGGCATGTTGAGCAGCAGTCCTCAGACTCGGTGACTGTGGCCATCTCCCTGACCAAGACTCAGCCTCACCCTGCGCTCTCAGACCACTACACCCCTAATGTCCTCCACTGGCCTGAGAACAGGAGAGAGATTTAGAAGAGAAGCAAATAAATCTCACCAAGCTAAAAAACTACAAGCCCCAGAAGGCCCTGAATGAGGGTGTGCCTTCTCTCCTTGGGACATCGAGGGAAGAGGTCTATGGGTGTGTGTCTTCGATTTTCAAGAGAACATACTCTGATTTTTTTTTCCCCCTTTAAGGCAAAGTCTCGCTGTGTATGTAGCCCAGGTTGGCTTGCAATTCTCTTACCTTCAAGTACTTTAGACTTGCAATCCTCTAGTCTCGGCCTTCAAGCACGTAGAGTTACGGTTATGTCACCAGATTTGGCGGCTCCTGGACATTTTTGTCCTTTGTGTGTGTTCCCATGGTCTTCCAGGCCAGCACTCAGTCTCTCACGAGATGTTCTTGGCACATTAGAGGGCCTGGCCTGCTTGTACGCTGATGGGGCTATCTTCCTTATTTAATATTTATTGAGTGTCCCTATTAAGTGACTATTAAGTGTGGTGTGTCGCGGGGATAAAATTTCTGTTTCTGTTCCCCTTTACCTCCAAGAATGCATATTTCTGGTCAAGCCAGATTGGCACACAGCTAGGCAACAGTGTGCTCCAGCACAAGGTAAAAGTTTGCAGAACACGGAGGCAGATGTGGGCAGGAACTCAAATCTCAGCGTCACAGGCTGGTTATGCAAACCCCAGTGTCGAGGGTGCGCTCTCTGAGCCTGTGTCTACACAAACGTGATTGACAGTACATCCTGCTGGCTCCTGCCACTGGGACTCTGGAACCCAAGTGAGTTTAGGAAAGTGATTCCTTTTGAAAGTTTTGACACATATGTTGGCTGTAAATAAAATCCGTTTTGTTTATTTTGCTTTTTGCTTTATTTTTTTATTTCTTGAGGCAATCTTTTTCTGCTGCAACTTGCTTTGTAGACCAGGCTGGCCTCAAACTCACAGAGATCCTTCTGCCTCTGTCTCCCTAGTGCTAGGATTAAAGGCGTGAGCCACTACTGCCCAGTGTGTAAATAATATTTGGTTGCCATTGTTTTTAACCATCTTTAAAAACTACATTTGTTTGTTTGTTTGTGTGTATGGGGGACACATGCTATGGCACATGTGCCAAGTTATGCCTATGGAGGTCAGAGGCCCATCATGTGAGTCCTGGGGATGATTCTGCTTGTCACACTTGACAGCTGTTACTTTTATCAGATTAGCTATCTTACCCGCCCCCATTGCCTTTTTTGATCAGCACAAAAACTGTGTGGTGGCACACTCCTTTACTGCACCACTCAGGAGGCAGAGGCAGGCAGATCTCTGTGAGTTCAAGTCCAGTCTGTTCTACAGAGCAAATTCTAGGACAGACAGGGCTACACAGAAAAACCCAGTCTTGGAAAACAAAAACAATAACAACAACAAAATGTAAAGAATGACTGAAAGCAGTGGCACTCTCTTGCAATCCCAGCACTCGGGGAGGCAGAAGCTGGCAGAGAGATCTCTGTGAGTTCGAGGCCAGCCTGGTCTACACCGTGAGTCTAGGAAAGCCAAGAAGACACAAAGAAACCCTGCCTCCAAAAAACAAAAACAAAACAACACAACAACAACAAAGTGAGGAATGGGCTTTCAGGAAGTCAAAGTCCAGCTAGTGGCTTCTTAGCTTGGGTTTAGAGTCAAAGGCTTTGACCCAACCTGTGGCCAAGCTTCTTTATCCCTCGAAAAGACCAAAAGGTTCTCATCTTGCTGCATATGTCTTACAAGGAAGGAGGGGAGTCCTTAGCAATTTTTAGTGCATTTGCACTAAATCCCATGATTGAATTAAGCTAGACTGTGAATTTTACAAACGCAGGAGCTGGAGAAGTGGCTTAGCAATGAAAGCACTGGCTGTCCTGTGTCCAATTCCAAAGACAAGGCACCTATGTGGCAGATCACAACTATCTGTTACTCCGGTTCCAGGAGATCCAATGCCCTCTTCTGGCCTCCGTGGGTCCCAGGCACAAATGAGGTGCACAGGCATATGAGCAGATAAAATACCAATACGCATAAATAAACTAAAATTTAAAAATTTAGATCTATTAGTTGGCTTATCGTCACTATGAAAAACTACCTGACAGAAATACCTTATGGAGAGGAAAAATTGTTTGTTTTTAGTTTTGTTAACTGTGTGGTCATTTCTTCCCCCTTTTTTGGCTTGTTTTGAGGCAGGGTCTTACTCTATATTCTAGGCTGTCCTGAAATTCATCGTGTAAACCGGGCTGGTCTTGAGCTCATGGTATTCTTACTGCTAATCTTAGCCTCTCAAGTGCTAAGATTAGAAATGTGAGTCACCTTGCCTTGACTGGAAGTTTTAATTTTACAGAAATTTTTTATTTCTTTTTTTAAAGATTTATTTATTTTATTTTATGTATGAGTGCTCTGTCTGCATGTACACCTGCATGGCAGAAGAGGGCATCAGATCCCAGTATAGATGGTTACGAGCTACCACGTGGGTACTGGGAATTGAACTCAGGACCTCCAGAAGAGCAGACGGTGCTCTTAACCACTGAGCCACCTTTCTAGCCCAGAAAATTTTAATTTCATAATTTATGGTGGGTATGCACAATACTGGTTCTTTCCGGTAGGCAATTCAAATCAATAACCTTAGAATATTCCCATGGAGAAACAAAATCTGGTGTATGTACATACTAGAATATTATTCAACCCTAAAAAGGACTCTCTAACACATGCTACAATGTACGTACACCGGGAAGACATTACAGTAAGGGAAACAAGCCAGTCACAGAAGGAGAAACACTGCAGGATTCGCTTTAGTGAGGTTGTGAAAAGCAGAGAGAATAGGGCTCTGGGAGCTGAGAATAGAATGTGTATAAAGTTTCGGTTTGGCTTGTTTGTTGTGAAGTGCTGGGAATGTCCTGGGATGCCATCATCTCCACTAAACATCAGTACCACTAAACTCCGCTTTACTTTAAGATGGCTAAAACAGTCAATTTTATGTTATGTACATTTAAAAAAAAAAAAAGTTCTTCCTCTCTACCCCAGGAGTCTGTCTAGGAATCTCCTCAAAAGCCATAATGAAGCATGTGAAGATAATATGTTTGCATGTGAGGATTGACTTAAATCTTTTTTGTTGTTGTTGCTCGTTTGTTTTCAAGACAGAGTTTCTTTTATATTGGAAAAATAAGGAACAACCAAGTGCAGAAACATAACAGAAAGAGAAACTTAGAGGGTTACCGGCAGTGAGAAAAAAGATGCCTCCGTTAACATGCCTAGTGCCGGCAGACACAGACTGAACGACGTGACAACGCATAAGGCTAGGAGCCACATTCCACGTCTCTGTAGAGTCAGTCCCGCTGGAGACATCTGCATTCGTGTTGATCTGCTGGGCGGGTATTCTGGGTGGTAGGGACCACAGGGGCGTGTTTACCATCTTCATCTGCACCCCAGTGTTTGGAGATGAACATGCATTCGTTGCTTTTATGTTGGGAGAAATGATAAATCCATCTTAAGCAAGCCATGGCGCTTTCAGGAGCATCTCCAGTTCCCAGCTGGAGCTGGTCTGTTCGGGAAGTGGTTAGACCCCAGGCAGCTTCCACAGCACATGCTTCCCATCACTCTTGGGGTGAGTCAGGTCTGTGATGTATGTTGGTGTCTGCAAAGCACTCGGGCCACAATGTGGGTGTTCATAATGAATATCTGTGCTTAGGTAACTGTGGCCTAAGGTGCTTTCCTTTACTTTGAGGATCTGGGCATCTCTAGATCTGCAGTGGCTTCAGCAAGACTTTTTGAATATATGCAGAAGTTGCTTAGAGAGAACAGGTCAGAGAGCCTACAGACGTAGGTCTGCTGTGTATTTCACATTTGAAGAGGATGTGGTTGACAAGAATGATTCACAGAGGGTTAGCCAATATGTCAAAAGACAATTACATGTCAAATACTTAGCTGTCCCTGTTTTTAAAAAAAAGTGTAGGGAGGAAAGGAGTTAGCAGCTTCATGAAAATGATACTAATAGAAGTTTTCTTCTAATAGAAAAAAAAACCTCTCATTTCTCAATAGCTACCAATAAAGATAAGATGTTTATTCCAAAATCTACATATGATTGGAATGAAGAGAACTTTGTGTGTGTGTATATGTGTGTGTGTGTGTGTGTAGCCCTGGCTGTCCTGGAACTCTGAGATTTGCCTACTTCTGTCTCCCAAGAATTGAGACTAAACATGTGCACCTCCACCACCTGGTGAAAACTTCTAAATAATAAAGAAAAGCTAAATATCACCTTCTAGGCTAGGAAGACCCCATGTTATGACGATGTTAATCCTTTTCAATTTGAGGAACAGTGTAACTTGGCCCCCACTGACATTCACACAAGATTTAAGCTAGAGAGCCAGCCGGGCTGATGGATTACAATTTAAGCTTATATGGAGGATAAATATGAGGTATTTTGATAAATAAGAGCAAGAGGCAGATATTAGGCCAACCCAATGTTAAAAGCACTCTAAAGCTTTCATAATGGAGTTAGTCTGTACTTTCTAATTGAACATGCACAGAGAGCCATGCAACAGAACAGAGAAGCCAGAAATACTTCAAATGCGTCCGGCTTTTGTCAAAGGTCAGTGTATGGCTTTTGGTAATTGTTTATTTTCTATTTATTTTAATGTCTGCCCTTTTCATTATTGCCTTATTTCTTTGGGCTTAATATTTTTTAATTGTGTTACTAGTGTGTGTAGTATATAATGTATGTGAGTGCAGGCGTGTGCGGAGGTCGGGGTGGACAAACTTCCAAATTCGGCTCCCTCTCCCCACAGGTTCCAGGGATGGAATCCAGCTCACTAGACCTTCGCAGCAAGTGCTTTTAACCTGCTGAGCCATCTTACTGGCCCTTACTGTGACCTGCCCCCAAGCCAGTCTGAAATATTAGAATCATTAATTTCTTCATTTCTAATGAAAATGTAGAGTATACATTTTTCTTTCACATAAAGTTAGGGGTAGCCTTCCAGTCTTGGCATTTTATATTTCACCATTATTCTGTTCACAGTAATTCCACTCAGGTCAAATAAGGAAGTGTTTCTTTGTTACCAAATATTAAGGATATTTTTCCATCCTTTTTGCGTCCTAATCTCACACTGGTCAGAAAGCATATTCTGAATGGTTTTAAAATGTGACAGAATTTCAACCTAAACATAACCGTATATGGGTATGAGCTCAGTACACAGAAGTTAGAGGCAGGAGGATCACAAGTTCAAAGCCAGGCTAGGCTACACGGCCAGACCTAGTCTCAAAACAAAGCTTTATATATATATATATATACATTTTTAATTTTTAAAATTTATTTGTTTTATTGTGCATGAATACGATGTCGTGGGGGCACATAGGCATATGGAGCCAGAGAGCCACTTTGTGGAGTTGGCTCCCTCCTTTCATCTCTATTTGGGTTCAGATGGTCAGGCATCCCACCTGGTGGGTCATCTCACTGGTCCTATAGAAGCTGTGTGTTGTTCCTTTGTTTTGTTTCATTTCATTGCGGTTGGCCTCAGCAATCCTAGCTACTCAGGAGGCAGAAGGAAAAGGATTAAAAGTTCAAGGCTGCCTGAGCTACAATGAACCAGTCCAGTCTGGATAACTTAGAAGAGACTGTCTCAAACAAAGAAAATGCACCAGGCTAGAGAATTGGCTCAGCACTTAAGAACACTTGCTGCTCTCACAGAGGACAGGAGCTGGATTGCCAGAACCACAATCACAAGCAACTCCAGCTCCAGAGGGATCCGACTCCTCTGGCCTCTGTGGGCATTCACGCTCACATGCACACACACACACAGACACACCCACCGTACACACTCACACAGAATGAGTAAAAAAAAAAAGTGGAGCCCTGTAGGGTTCTTGACCACATGGCAGGCCCTAGGTGCAATCTCTAATAGTGCCAAAGAAAAGAACAGGAAGGAAAATAAGTAAATAAAATAAAGCAGGAGATGGTCAGACAACCTAGGTTTGAATCTTGGCTGTCACTAACTAGCATTCTACCTACCTCAATATTCACCCTGAAAATGTGGGGGGATTAGTAATAGCATATGCCATTTCATCATGAGAATAGTATAGGAATTAAAGAATATTTTCAATATACATTAAGCATTTATAAAAGTATTTGTCACTTTTAGAGTAGGGTTCTTTAATTGTTGGATGTAAAAAAGAGTCATCATCAGGATTAAGAGGTTTTTTTGCCTTGTTTAGTTTTATCTATCTATTTATTTATTTAGGTTTTTTTGAGGCAAGGTTTCTCAGTGCAGCCCAGGCTGTCCTGGAACTCAGAGATCACCTGCCTTTGCCGCTGCCTCTGCTAGGTTATGCTTTTAAACTGAAATTTTAACTCTTTTCCAGCTCGGATGATACTTTTAAATGGAAATTTTAACTCTTTTGAGACAGTATCTTGTTGTGTGGTCCACTTCCCACGTGCTTGGATGGAGCTTTGCACCACCATACCGAGATCCAGTTATCATTAACAAAGTTGACCCAAACACAGAAACGATGGGCTCTTATGCCAAGAGGCAGATGAGCTCATTTAAAGATGAAACCCTAGATCCTGAAATAGGAGATGCTGGGAAGTCCCTTTCCTCGGAATCCTGGATTCATCGGGACGGTGTCATGACAGATCAATGAGCCGATCCGTCAGCCCTGTGCAGATTCCTTTCAGGAAGCGCAGATTCTTCTCTTTCAAGGAAAGCTCTTCTCTTGAGACTTTCTAGTTCAGAGAAGGTCCTGTTTTCAACTTTCTCTGCCTATTGATCAGTCCCTTAACCTCAGCACTCTGCAACACACACCCCACAACCTTGCTTAAAGCTTCCTACAGCCTTTTTCAACTTGTGTCCTGGTAACTAACTGTTCTATTCTGTCCACTGATCACCCCTAAACATGACTTCCAAGCCCCCTCCATCATGGCTACTCTCCTTTGGGGACCTCCATAGGTAAACACTGCTGTTGAAATCTAGCACCCGAATCCAGTGTGTGGGTCTGGACTGTTCCATGCTTGAGTATCAAGTGAGCAAATGAATGCAGGAATGAATGGGGCAAGCTGGTCATGTGACTTGCTTTAGTTCCTGAGATGTGAAAGAAACAGCCTGGCACTATTGGCTTGTTCTTTTCTGCACAGGAGTGGACTCTCTAGCCACCCACTACAGTTTCCATGGGTCATTCAGGGGGTTGCTTATCTCCACCTTCGCCAACTGAATCACAAACTCGTGGGGACCAGAAGATAACAGTTATGCATGCACAACTACCAGGACCCAGATAAGAAGCCAGATCCTACAATGCCCAGATGTGACCTGGCAAGGTGACTTAGCTCCTATTGCTACTGCAGACTCCCTCCCTTGCTTTGCCTGGTATTGAAGGCAGAGCCTCACTTAGGCTAGGCAAGCACTGTGCCACTGAGCTGCACCATCAGCGCCACGTGGCAACCTGAATTCAAGATATCACTGGATATCTTACCATATTCTTTCTTCTCTTCTCTCTTTCTCTTTGGTGTTGAGATGGCCCTCCACTATGTAACCCTGGCTGGCCAGAAATTGTCTAAATAGACTGGTGGACGGGGCTGTCCTCAAATTGAGAGATCTGCCTGGCTCTGCCTCCTGAGTGCTGGGATTAAATGAATGTGCCACCATGCCCAGCACTATACCATCTGTTACAGCCATTTGTGATTTACAATATGCTAGAGTCTAGGGAAAAGAAATCTTCAAACCAAACCAAACCAAAAAAATCTGTGAAGCCTTAAGCACTGTTCTAGGTTTGTGTGCGTGAATTTCCTGGGTGTGGCAATTCAGCTATGTCTGTTATTCTTGTCTACTCATTCCAGACCTCAGGAGAAGTCACTGGGAATCCAAGCAGCGCTCAGCAATGACAGATGAAGAATTCTTGTGGCTGGGCACGATGCTACACGCCTGTAATCCCAGTACTTGGGAGGCAGAGGCAGGTGGATCTCTTTGAATTTGAAGCCAGCCTGATCTACTGAGTGAGTCTAGGACTGCTAAGGCTACACAGAGAAACCCTGTCTCAAAAAAAAACAAACAAACCAACAAATAAACAATATTTCTGTTGAACTCAGCAAGCAAAATTAAATATTTACAAAAATTTTAAGTTGGGAGTGGTTGATGTGTGCCTATAATCCCAGCACTCAGGAGGCAAAGGAAGGCAGATCTCTAAAAGTTAGAGGCTAGCCTGGTCTACATTGCTTCAAGTTCCAGGTCAGCCAGAACTACATAATAAAGAAAGCCTGTCTCAAAATAATAATAATAATAATACACAAAACAATAGCAACAAAACACACCACAAAAAACCCAAGTTAATCAATCAATTAATTACATGTAATGCCATAGTGCTTTGTTCATGGTATAAAAACTTTCAAACAATACTGTTTTCTTTTCACAGTACTGAGTGTTGAACCCAGCAGGGTCTTATACATGCCAGGCAAGAGTGCCCTCAGCTGAGCCAAATCCCTAAGCCCTAGACAGAGACATATTTGATGCCAGAAAGACAAGTAAATACTGAGTCTTGTGCTTGAATGAAATAAATCATAAGAACAAAGTTCATTAACCCTTTACCTAACAGGCAGTAGTTAGCACACCTTTAATCCCAGCACTCGTGAGGCAGAGGCAGAAAAAGGTGGATCTCTTCGAATCTGAGGCTGCCTTGGCTACAGACGGAGTTCTAGAACTGCCAAAGCTACACCAAGAAGCCCGTCTAAAACCAAACCAAACCAAACAAACCACCACCAACAAAAAACCCACAAGATCCAACAAACAAACAGACACACAGATAAAACCTTACCTAAAGAGACAAAACTCTGGGTCTGTTTTGTTTAGTCTGCCAGGGTACATTCCCAGGGGGAGAACATTTAGGCAGCCAATAATCCCTTAACATGGAAACCCCTCCCTTAACATTTTTACCCCTCTAGGCCCTAGAGGTCTCTTTGCTGGACTCCATATCCTCTTAATGACCCTTGGCCATCAGAGTATGAGGTTAAGAATATGAGACAGGAGTTGGAGAGATGGCTCAGCCACTAAGAGCACTGGCTGCTCTTCCAGAGGACCCAGGTTCAATTCCCAGCACCCACCTGGCAACTCAAAACTGCAACTCCAGTTCCAGGGAATCTGACACCCTCACAGAGACATACATTCAGGTGAAACAATTACTTTTAAAAAGAGAGATAGAGGGATAGAGATGAAGGGTAGGTAGAGCCCCTAGGGACTACCTGCTGTCCAAAGCCATCCTCTCCTCTTTCTATACTGGTAAGAACTAACGGGGCTACTGGCAGAACCTTTGCTTTGTACAACCCAGTCTGCTGCCTCTCCCAGCAGCAGACTACAGTTTTCTTCTTCTTAAAAAATAAATAAAATAGAAGATTGACGGAGTGAGCACTCCCTATGCTCCTGTTTTTCAGGCATAAAACTACACAATGGAATCCCAGGAATCTGAAATGAGTCTTGGGTGATGTTTTAAAGCAATTATTATTGTATTTATATGTGCATGTGTGTATGTACGTCCATGAGTGCATGTCGCAGCACACATCAGGGTAGAGGCGGGATTAGGAAACAACTTGTGGGATCTGGTTCTTTCCTTCTACCTTGTGGGTCCCAGGGCTAGAATTCAGGTCAGGCTTGCTGGTTAAGAGCCTTTACACTCCACGTGACTTTAAAAAAACTTTAGCAACACAATGCAGGAGGAGTAGCTCTTTTCTTAGCAGCAGGTAAATCAAGGCATAGATGAATAAAAGTTTGGCCTAAAGCCCCCGAGGTTGGGGCCGATGTTACCCTGGTGGCCTCTGTCCCAGTCCCCCCAACCTCCCAGCTGCTGCTGTATACCGTCTGGACTAGTTGGTTGAGAGAGTTTTACTGTTCCAGGAGGGGCAAGCTGGAAGTCTATTAGACTGAAGCAAAGGACTACCTGATAAATGGGATTTCCACCCTTTCAAAAAAGATACTTTCAAACCAGGTAAGATGGCATAAGGGAGGCTGACTTTGGCAAGACTGCCCAGGTTATATACAGATGACCAGACCAGACAAAGTTACATAGTTGAGACTGCCTCAAAATAATCAAAAATAATTTTAATTTAAAAGGTACTTTTTCAGAATCAGAAAATTTGGGAGTATACACAGAGGAATTTCAATATGGAGTTACTTTTGTTCAGACAACATACGTTGTTTTAAAGTCACAGTATATGGAGTATGGAGTGATTTTAAAAGGTATTTCAGTCTGGTCACCTCACCAACTCTGTCTTAGTAGTTTGCTCTCAGTGTCTCTTAGAAGCCATGGCTATCTTTTCTCTTTAGAGTACCAATGTCCTGAATCAAGACCCAAGCACAGTGGCACACAGCTTTAATCCCAGGACTCAGGAGGCAGAGGCAGGAGGATCTCTGAGTCTAAGTCCAGCCTGGCCTACGGAGCAAGTTCCAGGATAGCCAGGGCTACACAGAGAAACTGTCTCAAAAAAATCTAAATAAATAAATAAAATTGAAACTCTGTAGTTAGTTCCAATTCAGCTAGCTTGTCCTTACAGTCTTTCTTTCCCCCTTTCCCACCAACTATCCCAGATGCTACATAAAACACATTTAATATTTTATGTCTGCTTAAGCACGTCAAATTTTGTCTTCGATCACCATGACAGTTGAGAAGTTCTGGCCACATGTTTTGCACTGTCCTTCCAGTTAGGTTGCTGATGCTCTCATGTGGTCAAACTGGGGCTTTGGAGCTTAGGATGAAAATGGAGATGAAGTGCTGTTCTCATCCATCATTTGGGGTGGGCACCCCAACTGGGGTAGGGATATTGGCCAGGGACCTACCTACCATATTAGTCTTCAACCCCTCTCACTCGCTCGTCACCTTGGAATCACTGAGTACAGCCCATCCTCAGGAGAAAGAGTTAAACACAACTTCCTTTAGAAACATCAGCCTAAATTATTTGCAATTATCTTTACTAAATTATTTACAAGTATCTGTGTACAGATAGTCTCTTCCTCTCTTCTTCCCTATTCATTGGTATATTCAATTGTTTCTTCGTGTCAGCATGGATCCATTTCTGGGTATTTACACCACACTTTGGATTAAGACCCAGTACTTTAGCATCACTCAGGAGGCAGAGGCAGGCAGAGCTATGTGAGTTTGAGGCCAGTCTGATCTACAAATTGAATCCAGGACAGCCAAGGTTATACAGAAAATCCCTGTCTTGAAAAACAAACAACAAACAAAGAAACAAAAATAGCCAGTACTTTATTTTTTGTTCCATTCAGTTGCTCCCTTTGATAAACCCACCTCCTTTTCATTTCTGAGCACTTCATTACTGTCTCTAGGAAAGATGCTCCAGGCTTGTCTTGAGCATTTCCTGCCCCAGCCTTAGAGTTAGACATTTATTCAAGGAGTGGAATAGCAGGTTTGGACCTCATGGCAGGAAGTCGTCTGCCCTCATTATTATCTGGTACAAAGTGCTCATTTGCAAACAATTTGGAATTCAGGTGTTTCTGGGGGCTCTTCAGAATTTAATTTGTTTCTAAGATTAGAGTATCCACGCAGTCACCTTCAAGCCCATTGTTCCTCCTCCCAAATAGTAGTTTGCTTGAAGCCACTTTCTTCACTCACGATCCACTCCAGGTGAGTCAAGCCAGAAGGGGATGAATTGGAGAGGTCCTGCTCCCTAGGACCTCTGACCTTCAAGCCTAGGTAGAAGCCTAGAGAGCTAGTTAGAAACACACTCGCGCACACACATACACACACACGCATATGGATACACCCCAAAAGGAAGCCCGCTGCCAAGGGAGTCCCCCTGAGAGGCCCTGTTCAAAGGAGAAGATCAGGGAAGCACTTGGGCAATCCAGAATTGCAGGTCTGAGCTGGCCTGGGGTTTTAGCAGAGGGGTGAGTGCTTTAGAATAGGACCAATTAAAACTTTTTAAAGTAATTGTTCCCCTGTCCTCTTTCAAAGCTGAGCACTCTTTCATTCTCTCACTGCCCCCAGCTTCTCCCCCCCCCGCCCCCGCCTTCTCTGGCTCCTCACAGAAATGCTAACTGGTGGTCCCTGTTGTACCCTGACGTCTGCTTTGCCTAGCAGTCACTGTGTCTCCTTTTCTCCAACTCCACCTCTGGGCAGAGCACAGGAAGGAGTCAGGCAGGTAACCAGAGCACGTGACCAGGCAGTAAAGCCTCGGTGCTACCTCACCCAGGGGTGTCCACTTACTCAGTCTCCGGAGCCCTGGTGGTAGAGGGGCAGGGCCTCCGGGACAGGGCCATAAACTGTTTACTGCTCCCAGAAACGTGACACATCAGGTTGACCTCACCTACTCGCCTTCACTCTTCTCTCTCCATGGAGTCCCTCTCCAGCTCCTTTGGTGTCCCGCCCCCACGTCTCTTTGGGGTGGAATAGTACAAAGGTCCGAAGGTTCCCAAGTGGTGTGGAAAATAAAATTCTCCGTAGAGGTTTCCTCCTGGCGACAGGGTACTTCATAATTAATGGAACTGCCCAGACGTGAAGGTTGCCTTGACCTTGTCTGCGCCATAAATATAACTGGAGCTAGGCATAGAGCACAGCATTCAGGAGAGCAAATTGCTTTCATCTGTTATTTTTAATCTCATCTTCGTTTCGCTTTGCTGTAGTATCAGGATATTCTAATGAAGGAAAATCTAGCCTCTCTCTGGTCTGAATTCCAAGGTTTGCTCCCGTGGTGGCTGTTCTGGTCTCCCACTGCGTCCACCTTCCCGTGTGCGCAGGGAGGGCGCATGAGTCTCTGTGGCTCAGTCGGGTGGTGGCCATGAGGACCTGCAGACGCCTCTTTGCATCCAGGCGCTTCCCATAATGGAAGGCTTAGTTCCATTGAATGTTATTTTAGGGATTCCACAAGCCCACCACCATCCCCCCCAAAGTGGAAATTCTATGTCAGGGAGTCAAAATAAGGCAACGGTTTCTTAATAATTATCTTCGGAGCTCCACTCCGAACTAAACCCAGGCGAGGGATGCGGACTTAAAGGTTCCAGTGTTCTCCATTCAGCAAGACTATTTTTAAAAATTTAAAGAAATACTCAAGTCCCGCAGTCTACACAGGGCGCGTGGGTTTACTGGAGCCCAGGGTGAGGAGACCCAGGCGGAGGGTACAGCCCCGCCTCCTCCCAGACCCCCCGCTGCTACGGCGGCGCATGCTTTCCCTCCCCCTGCACTCCAGCCCCACCTGAAGGGACAGGACCCCGCGGTGCCCGGCCAGCAGGCAGGTGCCAGGAGCGTTCCCCACGCGGGCCCGTGGGGGCAGGGGCGCGTCCCTTTGCAGGCCAGGGAGCGGCTCCGCGGCACTGGGAGATGCTCTCGGGAACCCCCCGAGAGGGTGTTGAGAGGGGCTTCTGTCCTGGCTGGCCGCGGGGGTGGGGGGAGGGGTCCGGATCGCGGTGCCAGGCACCAAGCCAGACACCGGGGACAGCGTCCGGTGACTCAGCCGCGAGGCAACGGCGCGAGGCGCAGGCGGGGAGCTTTGCGCGCGCCCCGGGAGCGCGGGAGCGCGGAGCGCGCGGCCGGAGCCCCGGGAGCACGCGCAGAGCCGGCGCCAGGCGGGGACCCGGGCCTGGCCGTGAGCCGTCTGCCCGGCGCCGCGCTCCGGTCTCCCCGCGCCGCCTCCCGGGGCGCGAGCCGCAGGCGGGGACGCGGCCGCGCGGGGTTCAGGTTCCAGGGACCCGGCCGGGGCCCAGCCTGGCTCAGCCCCGCGGCGGCCGCGCTCCCGCTCCGCGGTCTGGGAGCAGCTGGAGGAAGTCGGGCCCGGCAGGCGCCGAGGCGTGGGGGCCGAGGGCGGCGCGGAGAGGCGCCCGCGGCGGGGACCGGGTGGGCGGGGCTCGGGCCGTACAGCCGCGGTGGCGGCGGCGGCGGACCTGTAAACGTTAATGACAGCAATCTTGCCTGTCTGCGCCGCTGACTCACGCAGTGAGCCAACCTCCAGTCACCCGGCGGCCTCCCTCCCAGCCGCCCTCTGGCCTCAGTTTCCCCGGCTGCGGAACAATGAGGCCACTGTGTCGTTATTCATTCCTGAGAGCCCATTCACACCCAGGGCACCGCTGCCTCCCCCGGGAAGGGACCGAGGCGTCCAGCTTTTAATTATCCGTGGTGGGGTTGGGGGCGGGGAGGGCCGAGCTGCGCTGGATAATTGAGCACGGGGACTATTCCCAAGTCCTTCCCACCCATGGTCTTTAAGTTCACTCCTTCCTCTCCACTCCGGGGTCGCTGCTTGAAAAGCAGGGGAGTGACTCACCACGTTTATTTGGCAATTTGGGCTTTTTACAAATATTGCTTGTTTAATCAACTCTCAACTCCCAACAGACTGAGACACACCCTGTGTGTGGCTCTGGGGCAGCCCTTAGGCCTGTCAGACAGGCCTGAAGAATCCATGGGCTCTGTGGTTGTAACCTCCCCTGGAAATGCAAACCTTCAAAGTATACATGCATTGGTAGTCACATCTCAAACATGAAAGAAAACAGGCATGAAAGAAAACTAGCTGAACAGACCCTGTTATTTAAACCTTAGAGAAAGCCTGGCTTGGTGGTGCATGTGCACATGCCTTTAATCCCAGCATCCAGGAGGTAGAGGCAGGAGGATCTCTGTGAGCTCGAGGCTAGCTACACAGCAAGACCATATCGCAGAAAAAAAATTTGAATAAATAAATACTAAAATAAAACCTTAGAAAATAGGGACGTCATCCCACTCTACCGGAAGTGGTGGTTGTCTGCAGGGAGACTGAGGTCAGAAGCTGAACTCACACTTCATGAAGTCCCCAGATTCTGAAGACCTCAGGAGTCAAACTGAGGTCTTTGTGTCTTCTAAACATTTGAGGTCACATTGAAAGAAATAGTTACACCCACACCTTTTAGCACGGACAGGGGAGACTTTAAAAACTAGATTTATTTTTACCAGGCATGGTGGCAAACACCTTTAATCCCAGCACTTAGGAGACAGTGGCAGGTGGATCTCTGTGAGTTCCAGGCCAGCCTGGTCTACACAGAGAGTTTCAAGACAGTTTGGGCCATGCAGAGAAACTATCTCTTTCAAAAAAAAATAAATTTATTTATTTTTATGTGTATGATTTTGCATGTGTGTGGTGTGCTGGGAGGCCAGAAGAAGGTATTAGACACTCCAGAGCTGGATATGTATTGGGTGTGTATGTGGATCTCTGTGAGTTCAAGGCCAGCCTGGTCTACAAAGCGAGTCCAGAACAGCCAAGACTACACAGAGAAACCCTGTCTCAAAAACTGAAAAAAAAAAAAAGGAAGAAAGAAAAGCTGAAAAATAAATAATAAAGCAAAAAACAAAGCAGACAGCAGCACAGATTGACACATAACAGCACCTACTATACTATATGCTCCACACATACTGCTCACTTTACATACGTACATACAACACACACACACATTACATATGCAGGACCCTCAAAAAGACATATATGCCATACACCATACACACACACATAAGATACCAACGTACAGTGGGCAGGCTGTTTGCCACAGGAGGACACCCAGGTGAAGGCAGCGCAGACCTGACCTGGGCTGGGCTGGGCCACTGGAGAAGAAAGAATTCTTCCCGGTCTACGCAGAGGTGCTGTTGCCTTGGCTGTGGCAAGGCATGATGTGCTTCACCTACCTCCGTGGATTGTGAGACCTCAGGTCTCTGAGCACATCCCAGCCCACTAGAAGGCCATGTCCATGAGGCCTCCTCCTGCCTCTCCTGCTGCTCTTCCACCCCGTGCTCTGGGTGCCCGCAAAGGGGATGGATGGCTCAAGGCGTAGCCCAGTTCTATCTGCCCAAACCCATACTTTTGAGTCCAGGCCCTGGGTTCATTGCTGGATGATCAAGATTATTATAGTCGGACTACACACCTAAAGTGGCCACACACAGTGGACATCTCTAGGAGTTATGGGAGCTCAGGGAGGACCTTTAATCTCGACTTGCCATGTAGAGGCATTCAGAAACAGCTTCTTGGAGGAAGTAACATTGACTGAAGGCACAGCCCGCGCTTCCAAACACTGCGCTCCGCGTATGCTAAGTTCTGCCTCTTGCTACTGTAGAGCTCTCACTATGTGTCAGAGCCTGGGCTTGAACTCCCAACCTTGTAATAAGGTCTTAGCTTCAAAAGCCTAGTCTGTGAAACAAGATTTCATCTTTGTCTTTGCAAGAGACCTGTTGAGATGCCTGATGAGGCTATTGCTGCGGCCAGGAAGTGGCCTTCAGACACCAGCCTTATCTTTTCCAGCTGGCATGTGCTGGGGAGCTAGCACACTTCTCTAGCCAGTAACTTTCCATAACATGCAGCCTGTGCAGTCCCCCACTTGCTGGGGACTGAGGGGCTCAGCCTTTCCCTTTGGAGAAGCTTCAGACAGCTCTGGGTACGGTCATGCTTCATAGATCCTGGTGTGTAATGGGGCTTCATCCAATGAGCCAGGATGAACATGACTTTGAATATAGCGTTTCATCCCTCCTGACCTGATACCTTTCTCTTTGTCACTGAAGGAGAGGTGCTGGGCTGGGGTGGAGGTGTGAGTGTGCTATACTCAGACAAGGCAGCTATTCTTGCAGAGGACGGATGGTACAGTGTCAGGGAGGGACCTTGGGTCAGTGTGTGGGTGGTTACAGATACCGGCCCCCTATCGGAGGTGGGAAAGGCATGGAGTTTTTTCATGGGATGATAGAAACGTCTGACATTCACCCTACTGGTTGTTCTGTGAACCTGTAAATAAACCACAAACCTGGTCAGTTATACACTGCCAATGAATTAGATGTTATGTGATCTATGTCTCAGCGAAACTATTACTATTAAAAACAAGCAAACAGGTCCAAGGAGATAGAGTACTCGCCTAGCATGTGTAAGGCTCTAGGTTTCGTCCCTGAGGCTGCACAAGCCAGGTGTGATGGCATGTGACTTCAGTCCTAGCACTCTGGAGGTGGCGGTGAAGGCGAGAGGATTAGGTGGTCAAGATCATTTTCAACTACACAAGGAATTGGAAACCAGCCTAGGCTACACTAGATACTGTCCCCAAACGAGCAAGGACGATAGAACATTCGTCACCAAGTGTTGTCCTCAGGATCTACATGCTGGAAGGAAAAAACTAACTCCTACAAATTGTTAAACTTTTTTTTCTTTCTTTCCTTTTTTTTTTTTTTTTTTCAGGCAGGGTTTCTCTGTGTAGCCTTGGCTGTTTTGGAACTCACTCTGTAGACCAGGCTGGCCTCAAACTTACGGGCATCCTCTTGCCTCTGCCTCCCAGAGTGCCGAGATTAAGGGTGTGTGCCACCACATCAAGCATTGTCCCCTGTCGCTGGCACACTATGACATGTGAGCACCCACACATATAAATGTAAAAATAGTTAAAACTCATCGCCCTTCAGGGCAGCGGTGGTGCACGCCTTTAACCCCCGCGCTTGGGAGGCAGAGACAGGCGGATCTCTGAGTTCAAGGCCAGCCTGATCTACATTGTGAAGAGCTGTCTCTGAGGCTGGAGAATGGCTCAGCAGTTGAGAATGTGTGCTGCTCCCAACACCATACCAGGCATCCCACAGCCTCCTGGAGCAGTGGTCAGATATTCAGCCCCAGAAGCTCTGATGCTCTTTTGGCCTCCACAGGAGCCTGCACACAATTACAAGGTGAAATGAATCCTTAAAAGACAAGAAAACGAAGTCTGGCTAAACACAAGCTCGTGACTGATCCAGCAAACCGTGTTCCCCATCATTTCCGACTTTCTTCAATGACGGACTACTGTCGGTGAGCTAAAATACACACTTTTCCTCCGTAAGTTGCTTTTGGTCAAAGTGTTTTATTACAGCAACACAGCTCAAACTAGAACAGAAATAAATACAAATGTAGCTCTTTCTGCCCAAGGCATTTATCATATTAGTGTAGAGCCCATGCCCACGAAAACTCCCTTTCCAGGGTGGGGACAGAAGTGAAGACCCCAAGCTGGCACTCTGACAGCTACTCCTGTACCTCTCCTAGCCACGGGCCACCCACAGACTGGTAACGTATTCTGTTTCCTTTGGGCCCGTGTGCATGTCACAGCCTTCTTAATGTTCCTACTGTCCTCTCTCCCTACTTTTGGATGTCTGGGCAGCCTTCTCCATGGCTATTGCCTAAATAAAACACCATGTCCCTGCCGGGCTCTCAGTGCCCACCTTAGCTTCCTGACAATTTTATTCAGTTTCTCGGGATCCTGGTTATTTGGTTATCTCTCTCCCCAGCTGTGAAGAGTTTTCCTGAGACTGTCATGTGCCTGGCTTGTTCCTAAAACACCGAGGTACTGAATGGAAGCTCATTAAGTTGATTTAAACAGAGACACTTGAACTTAACTGAGAAATTCAAGCTTTCTACCTGAGTGTTCGCCCTCAGATTCGGATACTGTTATTTTTCATTGAGTCCCTCCTTAAGTCCATTAAAAAAAAAATCCCCAAAGTACTCAAATGAACCACTGAATTAGAACTAACTTCAAGAGCTGGGTGCAGAGGTACATGCCTGCATTCAAGGCAGGCAGAACTCTGTGAGTTTGAGGACACCCTGGACTACAAAGCGAGTCCAGGACAGCCAAGGCTACACACAGAGAAACCTTGTCTCACAAAACAAAACAAAACAAAGCCCAACTTCATGCACTTTCTGAATGTGGGAAACATGAAATTAGATCCATGTTTTCCAAGTTGCAATGTCCCCAAAGCCGAGGCTTGAAAATCTAAATGTCCTTTGTTTTGTGGACACTGTATCCCCATCCCAGTTTGGGAGATCCGATCGATACTCCTGGTGGCTGCCCTGGTACCAAGGCTAAGGATGGTGGCCCCTGGTTCACTGGTGGACCATACAAGCAGGACCATAAGAATGTGGTCAGAAAGCAAGAGTCAAAAGGACTTGTTGCAGCCCTGGCATTTGTGCCTTGTGCCTTGTACGTCCATGGCAGGAGAGCCAGCTGCCTACAGATTTCCCTAGGGAGTCACCATAAAAAGGCTTATGGTATTAGATCTCCCTGGGTTATCTGCAGACAGCTCTTGGGAAATAGCTGTTCTGGTTAAGATCTTACTGCTTATGAGCCTGTCTTCCCTTCGTGAATTATAAACCAGCACCTGCCATTGGCTTTGTATTCCTGTGGGAGTCTCCGTACAGACCCCTGCCCTGCCAGGGAGGACCTGGGCCAGGAGGTCTAACGCTTTTGTATTCTCAACTAGTCTGAGGATTCTGATACCACAGCCCTGAGTTGCCTAGGAGGCAAGAGGACTTGGCCAGGAGATGAAGGAAAATCTGAAGAACACACTGGGAACTCCCCAGAGAGTTTGCAGGACAGTCTCTTCTTGCCTGACACACATAGGAGCTAAAACATCTGTCGCTTGTATGTGGATGACAACTGGTCTATGAGCAGCTCCCTGATGCATCCTGGGAAGACCTGGCAGAGCCCTTCACAGTAACTGTGCTGTCCAGAAACGGCAGCCACTGGTCTGATCCCAGTGGGTAACTAACTACTCACAACTCAGGAGCAGGGCCCAGATCACTTCCTGCCTTCGCCAGCTGAAGAGCTCTGTGCTGTGTGTGTCCCTGCTCAGCTGAAGGAGAAATCGGCAAGGCCTGCCCCTTTCAGAGTAGGTGTTAATGCTCCCTTGCAACTGTAAACCTTGCCTGAGTCTCCTGCTTATCCCCCTGGGCAATTGAATGCTTTATCAGTGACTTGTGGTTCCCTATGTGAACGCTGTCAGTCCTTGGGCTTTGATGTCCCCTGACTTCAGAGTGCTGTGAAGGAAGGAAGGTCCCATGGTGGCTGAGTGCTGATCGTTTCTTATTTTCTCAGTTCTTTTCCCTTCTGCTGCTGCTTCTTACTCAATGGGTTTGAATACTGTAACATCAGCGGTTGCAATTGTAACTCTTACAGAACTCTACAGAATTCTTACAGAAACTAAGAATTAAGTGGTTTCACTAAAGCTCTTCAATAAGCAAGGTGCCTCAGGTTTGGTTTTGTTTTTTTAAATTATCCTCCCAGGCTGGTGGTGATGATGGTTTAGACTCATGGAATTTTGACTAGTTGACATATTTGGCTAGTTTGACAATAAAGTTGCTAAGAGAATAAGAGCTTGCTTCAGCGTACTTATTTGAAACCACCCATGGTGCACTGCTTTTGAAAGTGGGGACAGAGCTAGACTATGTGACACCTTCTGCCCCTCTTTCTTCTCCCTCCCAAATGACATGGCCACTCAAGTGTTTCCTGCTGTTTCCTCTCAACCAGCAAGCTACTGGTCCCAGTTGTGGGGTCATTAGTAGGAGTTTTGGAGAGCAGTGGCTTTACCAGAGGGCAAGTAGCCAACTGCACTCACACTCGCCAGAGGTAGTCCTGAGGACATGCACATTCTAGGTTTCAGCAGGACATTGACTCAGAGCTGGCCTTCTTGAGTACCTGCTTTTTTTCTTCTTTGCTTCAGTGAGGGTCTTGCTCTACGGCCCAGGCTATTCTGGAATTCTCCGTCATTCACTTGCTAAGCCTTCCTTGTTGGGATTCTGCTCAGTTCTCTGTGGTGAATGCCAGTCTCCTGGTGCCTGGATGTCGTATCTCAGCATCAAATTCTATACTTTCCCTTCCCAGCCTTCCCCCCCCCCATGCCCTGTCTGTAAAGGTCTGTTCCTTTTGACTGGTCTAGTCAGTTCAGCTCCTTACTGCCTGTTTGTGGCCCTGAACACTTTTATACTATTGTGGTCACTTATGCAGCACCCAGGCCTGCAAGCAGCTTCCAGTGTGGGAGGCCTTGGGCTGCTGGACTCCAAGGATGCCCCAACTTCAGCTCCATGCAGGGACTTTCCCCTCTAGAGACCGAGTCTACTCAAGTAGACAGAGCGGCGCGTCAGAGCGGGGAAGCATAGCCCCAAAGATCACTATTTCTCACAAACAACACAGTCCAGTATCTGCTGGTGTGGAGGGAAAAGAAATCAGCACTTTTGCAGTGGTTTTGTCTTTTTTTGTTTTTCTTCCTCAACCAAGTATGTTCTATTCTGCTTCCCTCCTCTCCACACCGGAAACTGTACTCATGGATTTTTAAATGGTTCTAACTAGGGCAAAGAAGCTGATTGGCTGGGAGAGAAATCCACACTCAGTCCATATCCCACTGCGCAGACAAGCAATAGAAGGGCCCTTGGGGCTCCCGGCGGCAGGAGACCGGACAAGCCACGAAGTATTTATTTTCTGTGGCTTTGCTCAGGCCTCAGCAGACAGCATTTTTATTGAATCTGGCCACAAAACTGCTGGGATTAGAACTTGTTTGGCTACCCAAAGAGAAAAAAAAAGTGTTCTATGGGGGAAGAAAAGCTGCCCTCTCCTTTCTCCTCTGAGTCGCGTCCCCCCACCCTGCCCCGTGTCCACCCTTCCCACGTGGTTCTCTTCTTTAAAAGTTTTCCAGCATTTGTTCCGTACCGAGAAAGAGTCATGTTTTTCTAAGAGGCCTAATAGGCTGTCTTGGGGCTGTCTCTCTGGGTGTGGAGTTGCTGGTCTGGTCTTCCTGTCACCTCCAGGCTGTACTCAGGGAAGGGGTCTGTGTCATTGTCTTTTTTCTCTTGGCCCCTGGAAAGGCAGAGCTTCTTGGTAGCTTGCTTAGCCTTCCCCAGGCATGGGCTTTGCCTGGCAGGGCCAAGCTGAACTCTCTAACGGGGGCTCTGCGGGACTCTGAGAAGTAGGCTATGGAGTACCTCAGGGTCTCCTCAAGCCGACCCTCTGGCTGTACCCCAAAGCTCTGGACCGGCACAGTTTGAAGTCCGCAGCTGCTCAGAGGCACGGATTCCACTACCACCATGTAGCCCGCAGATTCTCCTGGCTGTGTTCCAGCCCGTTTATTCTCTGGTCCTGCATGCTGGTTTGTCTGCACCGTCAGTGCTCTTAGGACCCTGCCTAGGAACTTTTTGGACTACATCCGGTGTCTTATTCATTTATTCACTCAACAAGTTGCCAACAGATGGAGGAAGACCAAAGAAGTCCAGATGGGAGAGTCTCCTGCAAATCCATCAAGTTCTGTCATACTAGTGATTGGAGAGGGAGAATTAGCCCATCACCAAAGGTGGCCTCTGCCTCTGCTTTGATAGGAGACTGGGAGGGCGCTCTCAAGAGGAGGGTGATAGGTGGGTTTGGTGGTAGCCATCAGGTTTGGGTGATCTTTCAGCTGGAGTAGGGAGAGAGACAGCCCCCCTGGACAAAGGTGCCATTTGTATGAAAGCTGAGCAGTAGTTGTCTACAGAAAGACAGCGCCTGCTCTCTGGGAAGCCCTCTCCCCCCAATGTGGTACCTCCTCAGATGTGAGGGATGGCTTCAGAGATTTATTTGTTCATGAACCAAACCCGGCTGGGTCAGAGCCCCTAGTTTGTCCCTTAATTTTCTAGTCCCCATGAGCTGAGGGAGGGAGCACACTTTATCTCTCCAAGGATGGGGCTTACTGTGGAGCTATGAATAATGAAGGCTGTGGCTCCAGGGTGGGAGGGGTAGGCTGGGCCCCAAGCCCAGTCAGTAGAGCCCCTTACTCCCTCCTGACCTGCTAAATTCCTTAGAGCCCGCAGATAAGATTAGTTTTCCTATGTCCCAAAGATCTTGGCCTCCAACTATTTCTTGTCCTCCTCCTCCTCCTTTCCTAGTGCTGCGGACTGAACCCAGGGCCAGGCGATTATCCTGTCACTGAGCTGCACCCTGAGCAGTCTAGGGCCTCCTGTCCTTACCCAGATCAAGCCTCCTTTAACTTGGTTGCCATGATTACTGGTGCTCTTTAAGATTCTGTTGAAATGCCAGGGCAGGCCCTGAGGAAGCTCCCATTTGGAGATGGCCCCATCCCCGAATCACTGGCACTATCTACAAGGCTCCTGCCCTCCCCTTCCCAGCCCCCGGTTACTCTTCATTTTCACAACCCTTTAGTTCTAAAGCCAGTGTCTGGGTGTCCGCCATGGTGGTGGGCTGGGAGGAGGACAAGGAAAGGCAAGACAGGATAACCTGAGAGGCCTGGTCCTGTCCTGCTCAACTAATCCTTCTTCCTCACAGCTGCTTCTGGCTCCAGCTCAGAGAGGCTTGGCCACATGACCAAACTCCTACCCTCTGTCTGTCCAGGTTCTCCTGTCCCCACTGGTACCCCTCTACCTTTTGCCAGCTTTGAGGGTTACCCACCCCATCTGTCTCCTCAGGGGGTCCAGTTTGAGCTGTTAGCACGGTTTGCAAAGGCTGCAAACACCTATGAATAGCCTTCCCTGTGAGCTTGGAGAATGGAGCTCCCTTTCCTTGTGAACCCATGGTTTTGGATTGTTCCTGGGGTGGAGCCTGGTGGCAGATCCTTGCTCGGCATGTGCCAGGACCTGGGCAAAACATCACATCACACAGAGGCGAGGGATGAGGGGAGGGCAGGGAGCCAAGAGCAGGGTCTCAGACCTGGATTCTAAAGCTGACTATTTGTTCTGTGACCTCGCAAAGGTCACCCTTACCACCCCCCCCACCCCCGCAGTTTTCTCACTTCCTACACTAAAGGAGATCAGATTCCCCTATCTCTCAGGAACCAGTTAGGAATGAGGCAGGGAGAGCTCACAAGATCGCATCAGGGTCACTTCATTCCAGAGGAGCTTCACTGTCTGTCCTGGGAAGGGTGCTGGGGCCACCCTGCCCCAAGGCTGGGCTGGATGACTGTCCAGGCTCCAGACAGGAGCACTGCAGCGCTGACTCCTTCACCTTGCCGCTCCTGGTTGCCCTAGGCTCTCCTCTAGGACACACCGCCATCCAGACACTAGCCCTTCCCTGCCTGTCCTGCCTCACCCTAGGACCTCTGGATCCTCCCACTCAGAATGGACAGCCTGGCTCCAAAGTGGTTGATTCCATAGGATTTCTGCTCTATATCCCCATTTAGCCTAAGGACAGATTTAGGCTCTGTCTGGAGAATGAGGTCTCAGGACAGTCATTACCCCTCTGGCACTGGAGAAGGGGCTCCAGGCCCAGTCGGCTAGATGATTTGAGTTTCTCCAGCAGAATGCCTGGACTGATCACACAGAAGCCAGCCGGTCTGGAGTGTTGGGTCACTTGAGCCCTCCTGGGAGGAAGGAACCCCTTCGATTTAGCTGGGCTGACACTTGGGGCTGGCAGTGAGTGGAGATGGCCTTTTCTGGAATGGAGGAGGTGGCTTTGCTCAGCTTCTGGAGGCCTCTCCTGCCCGCCTTCCCTCAAGCGCTGTGCCATGAGCTGAGCCAGGAGGTCCATGGAGTCCCACACCTGCTTAGATGGCTGCAGTTGCTAAGCCACCTGGTGAACTTTGACAGACATTAGCACCCAAGACCCACCACACAGATTCTAACAAGTTGGCCTGAGGGGTTAGCATGACTCAGGGTCCACCTGGGTCTCCAGGTTGCCTCCTCCAACACAATCTCCTCTAAGCCTCAAGGGTTCTTCTCCCCAGGGCCTATGGAAATCTGTGGGCACACCTGCCTCACTTGTAGGTGAAGGGCAGCCGCCTCACCTGACATCGACTTTGGGCCTGTATTAAAGGCTCCCAGCCCCCGGCTCTGCATCTTTTTTCCCCTGTTTCCTGCTGCGCTTCGGGGTTCCCCACCTTTCAGGCATGGTCCGGGAGGTCTCGCAGCTAAGGCGGGTCCCTTGGCTTCTTTCTTGGCTTCTAGGCTGTTCTTCCCTACACTGCTTCATCTCTGGGGACCCCAAGTCTGACAGGAACCGACTGTTAGGCTATACTTTCAGGAGTGGCTATTCAGTGGGGCCCAGCCTATGCTGTGGTGGCTGTCCTCTGGGCTCTGGTTAGCTAGTAGAACTGGCCCAAGTGTTCCAGCCTGTCCAGCCCAACCGCACACCAGGTCTCTCATCTAGTTTTCTTCACTGTAGAAGTGGCACTTTAAGACCAGGTGTGGTGGTGCACACCTTTGACCCCAGCACTTGGGAGGCAGAGGCAGGTGGATCTCTGTGCGTTTGAGATCAATCTGATTTTATATAGAAAGTTCTAGGCCAGCCAGGGATACATAGTGAGACCTTGTCTCAAAAGAGGTGAAAAATGGTGCAGAGAGAGAGACAGACAGAGACAGAGAAACAGAGACAGAGAGGCAGAGAGAGACAGAGACAGAGAGATAGAGACACACAGAGAGAGACAGACAGACAGAGAAACAGAGAGGCAGAATGATAGACAGAAGAGAGAGACAGAAAGAGAGAGCACACGCCTATGTGCTATGTGAACATCTGGTGAACTTCAGTAGCTATATCTCAATTCCATCAGCTTTTCCCATCTTCCTCTACCATTTCCTGGCTAGACCATTATAGCCATCTTTTGTTGATTAGACAGAGTCTCATGTAACCAAGGCCACCCTTGAACTAGATATGAATACTGGGATGACCTTGAACCCTTGATCCTCCTGCCTTCTGCTCCAAGCACTGGGATTAAAATCATTTCCTACCATGCAACCATCTTTTACTGGATTTTCCTGTTTTTCCCTACACCTTAAAGCATTTGTCCACATGGCAACCAATAGGGAGCAGGGCTCCTGGGAGCCTGGACGTGCTTCTCCACTGAGCTTATGAGGAAGTCCTGTTTAAGAAATCTGGCTTTTCCTTTATTTCTGGCCCCTGTCTGCATTATCTCCTTCCCTCACCCTTCTTTCCGCATTCCAGCCATTCTGTCTCCTGAGAGTTCTCCAATGGGAGTGGGTGAGTTGTTTTTTTTTTGTTTTTTTGTTTTTTTCAGTCTCCAGCATGTCACACTTACTCTAAAATGTCTCCCTCTTTTCTCCCAGAATCCCCCTGTCCACTCCTCCAAACATCACTGGAGTGTCACCTTCCCTGGAAAGTCTCCTGACAATTGTTTCACAGTGCAGAATAGACCTTATGTCTTGGGTTTTGTAGTCACCATGACTCTCAGAAGTTTTTAGCCTTATAAGAAAACCTCAGGATGTCTAAAAGGCAGTCTAAAAGACATCACCATAGCCCATGTGTTAACTGAATGACATTTTCAGATGGGGACAGAGCACTTTAGCTCTGCCCTAAGTCTCAGGTGATTGGTCCATAGAGAACCTTGTCAAGTCAGAGGCAGAAGCTTCTAGTGTGAGGGTCAGGTTCTGTACCTTGGAGCAGTCTGTGTCCATTCATCACAGCTCCGTGAAGCATGCTGAAGGTCAGTGGAGTTTATTGTTCCATATTCGCTGTCAACCGACAGTCCGCCTGAAACAAATATCAAACTCCAGGTGAGACTATGGATGCTGAAGTGGCTAGGGGCAGTGAGTGAACTGATGTCCAAATTTTACTCCCAGTTGGGGTAAGGAAAGCAGAGTGGATGGAGAGGGGTAGTAAGACAGGTATGAGAGAGCAAGACAACAGCCAGCCCGCAGTGCAGTGAACAGCAAGGGTAGAGATGCAGGCTGTCCATGCAAACGTCTCTTAGCTTTGCCATATATCTGAATTGCTCTATTTTATGTTTCTGGGGCTTGAATCCACAGCTCAATGCATTCTAAGCAAGCATTCTACCACTGAGCTACATCCTCAGCTGTGATCTGGCTGAAATTTAAGATTTGTTTTTTTATTATTTTTATTTTTAATTTATTTACCTTTATTTTATGTGTATTGGTGTTTTGCCTAAGCGTATGTCTATGAGAGTGTGTCAGAGCTTGGGGTTACAGACAGTTGTGAGTTGGGATTTGAACCTGAGTCCTCCGGAAGAGCAGTCAGTGCCCTTAAGTGCTCCAGCCCGTTTTCATTCTTTTTAATTGTGTATGTGTGTGTATGTTTGTGTATATATGAGAGGGAGAGGGAGAGATACTTCTTCCTCTGTGTCCTTGAGTCCTGCCTGCACTTCAGGGCTCCCTAGGCACAGGCCTGATTTTTTTTTTTTTTTTTTTTTGCCCCCAAGACCTGGCACAGAGCCTGGCCATGATGGAGCTCAGAACTACTAGCTGGGTGACAGAACGCCACCTGCTGTTTTACGTTACCAGCCTGGGCTCTCTAAAAGAGGCCTTGGAGCCAAACCCTAACAGCAATGGGCAGAAACACCCTAACATTCCTCTCCAAGAGTCAGCTAAGTACCCATGCAAAGTCAGGGGAGAACCGTGCAGTCTGGCCTGTGAGTGGCTGTACGCATGTCCCTACTTCTTGCTCTTATAGCTCGTCGCCCGCATCCACCTTTTCAATATGGAGAGCCTTCCTCTTCAGGACTTTCTGAAAGCGATTAGCTTTCAAGTCCAGCTACCTCTCTGGATCATGGCAACTGCTCTCTCTCTCTCTCTCTGTGGATCTGTCTGTCTGTCCAGAGGTCAACCTCAGGAGTCACTTCTTAGGCCATCCACTTGGTGTTTTGGGACAGGATTTCTTGCTTAGAGCTCACCTAGGCCAGTTCTGTTAGGCCAGCTAACTGGTAAGCCCCATGGACCCGCCTGTCTCTGCCTTGCCACTGCTAAGATCACAGCACATGCTGCCGTTCCTCGTGCCGAAGTCCTTGGAGACTGAACTCACGTCCTTATTCTCATGCAGCCAGCACTTTATCATCCGGGCCAATTTCCCAGGCCCCTCCTGCCCCCAACACCTTTCTGATTTGTCCCCAGCCTTCTGCTCACCTGGCCTAGATCAAACAGCAGAAGTGATTTACAATTACACACTATCAGAGGCTTCCCATGGCATGTCCAGCTAACTGCCCAGGTCAGCCTGCTTTATGCGCCCACGTGGGCAGCAGTGGCAGATAACCCATGAATTGATAGACTCATGGATCCTTGGGGCCAAACTTGCAGTCTCAGACCCAGGACTGAAGTCACTTTTCATGAATGAAGCATCTGAAACTGAAACCTGCTGAGCTGAGGCTGGGGCAGGACACACATTGCCTCCTGGCCCTGTGGAGCAGGAGGAGAGGTCTCACTCAGGGCCACATGTGCCCACTCGCCTCTGGGCTTGGAAGGGGCTCCTGGCTCTCTCCTCCTCCTCTCTTGGAGGGGGATCCTGCCTGCCTTTCCCCTCCTTGCTCCCTGAGCTGCGTCCTGTAAAGTGACCGTTCCATATTTACTTAAACTTCTATTTAAAGAGGAATTCCTCAGAGTTACTCAGCCGCGGAGAGCTGAGCTGTTTGGCTCTGTTTATTTAGTTTCTCCTAGTGATTGGCAAAATGTCCTCAGTGGCTTTCAAGAGCAGATATAGACGAATGACCTGCTGGTCATAAAATAAAGTATGATGTTCTATTCTGTCCTCATGGGAGCTGGCTTGTGGAGGGGACTCGTCTCCCCACCCTGTCCCCTCAACAGGCTAAACCCAATCATTTTCTGAGCTGCCTTCATGAAGCAGTTCAGTCATATCTAGAAGGCCCAAATCACTGGGATGTAAGCGTGTATGTGTAGATAGTGCGTATCCCAAACATACGGCTGCTGTACACACAGACACTCACACCCACACGCAGCTTCACAAACAGCAAGGGGCAGACATGCACATGAACGGAGGAGGCCATGGTAATACATCTATTTTTTTTCTTCAAAAAAAAATATTTAATTGATACTTGGCATTTAGCCCAGCAGTGAAACTAAAATAGTCAAGTTATTTTTGTAGAAATAAATCGCAAGACTCTGCCCTCTCTCCTGCCCCATCCACCCCCACACAGTGACCTCACAGATCCCAGAACATGACGGAAAAACCCTGCTCTGACCCACCAGGGGGTGGGTGACGTTATTTGCCAAGCTGTGCCCACTGGCTAGACTCTGATGGCCGCTGCTTTGTTGTCTTGGGGCACACCAGTGTGCACACCAGTTAATACCAACGACTTCAACAGTTCACAAGAGTCAGCGCCAGTTGTCATGCTCCCTGAGGCTGGGCCCACTAGCTTCCTGCTCCCCTCAGACCCCTCCTCTGCATTGCCGCGCCACCATGCCCTCCAAAAATGTCCTCTCGTGAGTCCTAAGACTATATACTACTTTCCCTTTTTCAGAAGTCTTCCCAGGCCAGCCCTGCATGTGACTTCCCTATATGAGGAGCCCCCACCCATGGGGAGCCCCCATCCACTCCTTTGCCCCGAGTCTCCTACCACCCTTCCAAGGGATTTTTTTTTTTTCATATCACACAGCGTATGAGTTTTCTCTAGGTAGAGCGTCGCTCTGAGGGCTGAGCCCTGTTGCATCCCCATGTCACCCCTGATACCCATGTCAGCTGGCCAGAGCAGGAACCAGTGTGGGGCAGATGGTGCCATGTTCTTGTTGCCTCTGGTCACTGATGCTGCAGGGCTCCGGAGCCTGCGAAGTTGACTATGGCCCTTCCGGAAGCCCTGTCGACCTGCAGGCACAGACCTGCCCATGGCTGGCTGCTGCAAGGCAGCAAGCGAGCAGAGAGGAAACAGGGCAAACTGTGGCTGGCAGAGGAACAGAGCCCCGATGCTACGATCCTCAGAAGTTTTTCTCCTCTTTTTTTTTTTTTTTTTTTTTGAGACAGGGTTTTTCTGTAGCCTTGGCTGTCCTGGAACTCATTTTGTAGAGGAGGCTGGTCTCGAACTCTCAGAAATCCACCTGCCTCTGCCTTCTGAGTGCTGGGATTACAGGTGTGTGCTGCTGCACCTAGCCACATTTCTCACGAATTATGGGCACTACCTCTTGTGAGTCCCTGGCTTTTCTTCAGTGTGTGGTCAAATCTTTCCCTTCAGTGACCCGTGTTCATGAGAACCCACAGATGGCCCTTGGGTATTAGGCGATATGTGACCAGGGAACCACTTCTGCTCATTTTGTTTTGTTTTGAGAGGGTTTGACTATGTAACTCTGGGTGGCGTGGAACTCACTATGACAACCAAACTAACTTTGAACTTGCTGTGATCTTTCTGTCTCAGTCTCTCAACTGGGTGGGTCACCATGTCCCTCACCTGATTTCCTAGTTCATCTGTCTGTCTATTTATCTATCTATCTGTCTGTCTGTCTGTCTATCTGTTTATCCATCCATCCATCCATCCATCCATTCACCCACCCATCTATCTCTTTCTCTCTCTGTCCATCTATCCATCCATCCAATCATCCATCCATCCATTCACCCATCCACCCATCTATCCATATAACTAACTATGTTTAGTGGTTTTGAGATAGCCTGGCTCTGTAGCCTTGCCTGGCCTGGAACTGAATACCTCTCTGGCTTTGAACTTGCTTAGGCAGCCGTGGACAGATGCAGCAGGTGGATCTATTTTCAAGGAACCTAGCATTAGCTTAACCATAGATGTGTAAGAATGGTGGGACCAGAGAGTAGGCCTTGTTGATGGAAGCTCAGTTCTAATCCTAGAGTTTTTATCTAGAGGACATCTGGGATAGGAATGGAAAATTTGCTGCACCAAAAAGTTCTGAGTGACACACACCTTTATTCCTGACACTCTTGAAACAGTGGCAGAGGCAGAGACAGGCAGAGTTCTGTGAGTCTGAGGCTAGCCTGGTCTACATATTAAGTTCCAGGCCAGCCAAAGCTACTTAATGAGACCCTGTCTCAAAGATCAAACAAAACAAAAAATTACCTAAATTATTTTGGGGGCTCATGATGACCCACAACCACCTGTAACTCTAGTACCAGGGGATCTCATGCCCTTTTCTGACCTCTGTGGGCACTAAGCACGTATGTGGTACGCAGACAATAATGCGAAAGGCCCAGGCCTGGTTAAAAAGAAAGAAAGAAATAGATTTCTGAGAGGAGGGTCTCCTCAGTGGCTCAGAGTACCCCCACACTGTAGACAAAGTTCCTAATGAAGGCTATGCTGTTCCTCTCTGAGACACGGTTTTGAGGACTACTGATCTAGCCTACTTCTCCAGGGAGAGGCCTGATGGCAGCCAAAGAGGCAGGGAGCAAGGGACTTCCGACCCTCTCTGGGTCTCATGTCTGGAGAGAGGCAGAACTGGTATGGGATGTTTTCCCAAAATGATCCCGGAGTACCTACAAAGAGGCCTAGCAGAGAATTCTGGAAGCTGTCCCGGTGGGCCTTGCTGGAGAAGAGGAGGCTTCAAGGCTCGTCTTGGCCAAGGCTTCCTGCTCTGGGCACCACCCCACCCCCCGAGCAGACACTGTGGCCTGGCGGCCTGAGAAGGGAGGGCCAGGCCCAGCTCGACCTGGGAGGCTTCCTTGCCCACGACACCTACAGTTTTAGAATCCGCAGAGCAGATGCTTCTCCTTGCTAAGCAACTCGTGAAACAAACAGCTTGCTGCAGGCCTGTCTTTTCTGAAGCTGGCTTTGTTGTTGGGGTGGGGAGATGTGTGTAGAGATAAGCTTTTTGAAGTGATGACATCACAGGAATCATAAAAATGCCAGTTGGGGTTCTATGTCTTTCTCCTCTGAGGTGCGTTCTTCTAAATAAGCACAGGTCAGCTCCTCCTACTGTCACATCCAGGGGCTGGGTAGACACAGGGAAGGCCCTTGGCCACAGATCTCAGGAACATGGAACAAGTCCCTTTACACCCCAGGGCCTCAGTTTCTGCATCTCGTGTAGGAGCCAAGCAAAGTGGGGTTTTCTTTTTTATTTCCAATGATTTATTTTTATTTTACGTTCATTGCATTTTGCCTGAATGCGTGTCCGATCCCAGGAACTGGAGTTACAGACAGTTGTGAGCTGCCATGTGGGTGCTGGGAACAGAACTGTGGTCCTCTGGAAGAGCAGCCAGTGCTCTTGACCGCTGAGCCATCTCTCCAGCGCACAAAGTGGTTTTTAAGGTTCCTTTGTGTTTGCAATTATATAAAAGAAGCCAACATTAAGTGGAGATTTGGCCAAAGCTTTGGTCCACAGAGTTTTCCCTGCAGGGTGGGGTGGTTATTGTACACCAGGTTGACTTGTAAAAACTATTTCCCATTTGGCACAACAGGTCAAGAGCTGCTCTTAGGGTTCAGTGGCACACCCCTGTAATCCCAGCACTCTGGAGGCAGAGGCAGGCGGATCTCTATGAGCTCAAGGCCAATATGGCCAGCCAGGGTTACCTTAATATCTTTCTAAAAATTATGAAAATGTATCTGTCATTACTGTATGTATGAAATGTATGTACACGAGTGTGGTCATGCGTAGACCACAGTGTATGTGGAAGTCAGAGGACAACTCAGTGTAACGGAAGTTTTGGTTTCTTTGTAACCTCAGTTACGTTACATAAATATGTTTTTGTTTTGATCCCAAGTGTGGGATTTTAGTTGGACGATAGTTTTCCACACCTGTTAATTGTCTTGTGGGGATTGTGGCTTTTGCCAGCTGGTAATGGCCTTTCTCATGCGGCACAGAGAGGGGTGCTGTCTAGGGCTCTGAGACTATAAATAAGAGGCAGAGAAAGAGACTGTGTGGCGTGTGGCGTGGAGTACTTTGGAGAGACCGGAGAGCAGAGACAGTGTGCAGGTTTGGAGCAGACAGACAGAGAGAAACGCTTTGGGGCACAGTGGAGGAGCCTGCTAGCTGTGTCTGTGGTTGACGGAGATTGGTCTAGAGCTCTAAAAGAACCCCTTGACCCTAAGTAGCCAGGAGAAGTAAAGGGGTGTAGGCCCCCTCTCTCCACTAACCATCTCTCTCCTACTTAAGGTTGGGGGTTGGTGGAAGGGAGGTAGAGGTCTAAACACACAAATAGAGTTTTTAAAAAGCGCTACAGGTGGCTTCCCGAGACAGTTCTCTCCTTTCGCCTTTAGGCGGGGTCCTGGAATCTAAGGGAGGCAGCTCTGAGGCAAGTTCTTTTATTGTCTGAGCCATCTTGATGGCTGTCAAGAGCATGCTCTGCTCTCCACAGAACCTGAGCTTATCTCCCATGACCCACACTGGACGGCTCACAACCACTTGTAACTCCAGCTCCAGGGAATGGAGTCCTTCGGCCTCTTTAGGCACCTGCACTCATGTCACTTACGTGAACACATACACAGAATTAAAAGGAACAGAAATAAGAGAACACTGAATTTGTGTTCAAGTTGTCTACCTAGCAGGTTCATTCCAGTCTGGGATACAGTAAAACCCTGTTTCAAAAAATATGTTTGGTTTTGTTTGTATGGGTTTTTTGTTTTTGTTTTTAGAAGACGTCTCTCTGTTATGTAGTTCTGGCTGTTCAGGAGTTTGACCAGGATGGCCTCAAACTCACAGAGATCCGCCTGCCTCTGTCTCCCTAGTGCTGGGACTAGAAGTGGTCGCCACGCCTGGTCCACGTGTAGAACTTTGTAAAAGAAACAACACAGCTGTGATGACAGTCTTACAACCTTAGCGCCCCCGAGACAGGAACATTGAGTTGCAATCAGCCGGGGGCTACCTAGTGAGACCCTCGGTCAAACTCAAACAGCAAGCCGGATATGGTGGGTTTCACCTTTAAATCCAGTGCTCAGGAGGCAGAGACAACCAGATAGCTAGGAGTTCAAGGCTAGCCTAGTCTAGATATTACAAAGAGAGAAAGAAAGAAAGAAACAAACAAACAAACAAACAAACAAACAAACAAACAAAGAAAACTCTCCAAAAAAACTAAAAAAGGAAAACAAAATATAGGGGTTGGAGTCTGGCAGGGTATGTGCTAGTTTGTGTGTGTGTGTTTGTGTGTGTGTGTGTGCGTGCTAGAGATGGAACCTAGGCCCTTGTGTTGTTCAGGGTCCACAGCTGCCCAGGGCAAACATCAGCGTCTGGAGTACCAGAGCCCCTTGAGACTGTCCTAGGCTGGACTTGGCACTGCAAAGCTGAGTGTTTCCTGTACCCATCCCGCCCTGGCTTATGTTTTGGCCTTGACACTGCGTTGCCAGGCAACCATCTATCCTATAGGAATTCACACTCGTTCTTCTAGGCAGACACATTTAATTTCAGACCCAGAGTGCTTGGTGACATGGTGGGGTGTCACCAGCCTGTGCCCTCACAGAAATAGCCCCAAGCACAAAGTCAAAAGTAGCTGGGGCAACTGGCTCCCGCCCCTTGCTTCCCCACCCATTTGATCTTATTCCCCTAAAATAGCTTGGTCCTGTTCATGGGGCTGCTGAGTGGGTTCATGGGAGACTAGCTGGGGTCATGGCACTCTCCTGTGGGGTGCTTGGCTTTCTGTGGCCAGAGCTGGAGACATCCGAAGTGACTCAGGGCTCTGAAACATGATGTAACAAGCCTGGCTTCCAGGCGGGGGTGGGGCAGGTGGCGTGGGGCGGAGGTGGTGGGGACCGTGTGTGATAGTCGTGGAATTCCAGGCGGGCTAGCGTGTGGTACCTCTCTACCAAGATCAGGTGCAGCCAAGAGCTCCTAAGTAATGGAGAGTGGGACAGGTGGGGGGGTTGGGGAGGACACCCTAACCCTTGGCCAGAGCTCCCGCTGACTGGAAGCCACTGGGGACATACAAGTGTCCTGCCCTGGGAGGCAGCTGTTCTTAACTGTGCCCCTGGGCTGTCCCCATCCTCAAGTGCTTCAGAATGAAAGCTTCTGGCTAGCTGTAGGGGTGCTCTCCTTTAATCCCCGTAGTTAGGAGGATGAAGAAGTGGATCTCTGTGAGTCTGAAGCCAGCCTGGTTGGTCTACACAGAGTCCCAAGCCAGCCAGGGCTACATGGTGAGACACTGTCTACACCACACACCCTTACTGCCCTCCTCGCCCTGAAAAGAAACAAGGGTCCTGATGTAAGGTGTCATAGTGTGATAGTGTGATGTGTTGCAGCGAGGGCTCAGACTGGCCAGTGTCCCCTGGTCTGTTGGCAGGGGTCTCTGGGGCCCCAGCACCCGCTGGGTTCTGACCTCCCTCTCCTAGAAGCTTGTCCTGACAGGAGCCACGTTCCTTGCCTTCCAAGACCCTTGGCCAGCCATCAGGTCTCAGCAGTAAAGCCACCATGGGTCCTGTGTGGGTACTTATAGGCTGGACTCTGGGCACAGGGAAGAGGGCAGAGCCTGGGTTGTCGGAGGTGCGGGTGGCCGCTGGGTATTGGACTTGGGAAATACAATAAAGTCAGCGTGTGCCACCCTGAGAATGGAGCAGAGCTCACAAGCTGACAAGCATTTAACATTGTGGTAGGAAACACACAATACACGATTAAACTTCGTAACTCTTAAGCCTCAGCTCAGTAGCAGGAGTTAGCGCGCTCCGGTTTCCATGGCATCAGCTCCTGGAGCTATCTCACATGAGCGCAATCACACGGGGTTTTGTTCCTGTGCAGGGAGGTGCTGGGTTAACCCAGGGTCTCCAGGATGGGGCAAGCGCTCCACTGCGGAGCTACCTACGGGAGCCTCTCTGCTCTTTCATGACTGGTTCCCTTCACTTTCCCTCTCTTCTTTTCGGCGTTCCTGGGATTGCACTCTCAGTCTCTTGCATATGAGGTAAACCTGCCACCGCTGCGCTATATTCCAAGTGTTTTTTTTTTTTTAACTTAAGTTTTACATTTTGACTTATTATCCTTCCGGCAGGTGTGGGGTGAGGGGTCCATGCATGGCACAGAGCTTGGATAAAGGTCCGAGGAAAACCGGAATCTGTTCTCACCTTCCATCTTTATATGGGTTCTGGGGACTGAACTGAGGGCTTCCATCTTTGAGTGGCAAACAACTTTCCTACTGGGCCAGCTTGCTGGCCCTTTTTGCGTGTTTTTTGAGACAAGGTTTCACTATGTAGCCTTCACTGGCCTGAAACTCCCTCTGTAGATCAGGCTGGCCTCAAACTGGCAGGGATCTACCTGCCTGCCTTTGGCCCAGCTATGCTCTTTCCTTTAAAAAACTTTTAAAGATTATATTTAAAAAATTAGTGTATGTTTGTACTCATGGTCCATAGTTGAGTATGGGGGTTAGAGCACAATTTTCCTCCTCCTCTTCCTCATTCTCCTCCTCCTCTTCTTCTTGAGACAGGGTTTCTCTATGTAGCCTTGTCTGTCATGGACTCACTTTGTAGACTAGGCTGGCCTCTGACTCACAGAGATCCACCTGCCTCTGCCTCCCTGAGTGCTGGGATTGCAGGTGTGTGCCACCAGGCCCGGCTCTAGAGCACAACTTTCTGAAGTCGATTCTCTCCTAGCCATGTTGTTGCCAGGGATAGAATCCAGGATGTCAGGCTGTGCAGAAAGCAGCTTTACCCCTGCGCCCTCTCATCAGCCCTGTTCTTCTCTTTGTAAAAAGCGGAATAATGGTTCCCTTCATGAATGTCATACACTTTCTGCTCCATTTCTCCACAAATGAGCTCCTGCTTGACTCCATGTTTTGGCTACTGTGAATGTATTATTTAAAGGAAAAACAAAAACATCATAAAAAAACAAAAACATCGAAAACAAAAAACAAAAAAACCAAAAACATCAAAAACAAACAAAAACCCAACTCTCAACCAACCAAATAAAACACAGCCAGAATTCAAGCTTCTCCCCATTGCTACAATCTTGTCTGCAAACTTCAGTTGTTCATTCATGCTCTCGTGTCTAACCCATTTTCTGTTGCTGTCTGATATTCTTTTTTTAAAATCCTGCTGTGTGTGCCATATGCCTTTGTCAGTGTGGGTATGCTCACACGTGTGTGTGTGTGTGTGTGTGTAAGAGATGCCTTTTCCTAAACCACTCTCCATCACTGAAGTGGAAGTTCATGAATTAGGGTGGGCTGGCTGGCCAGCCAATAAGCTTCAGGGACCTGCCTGTCTCCTCCATCCCTCAGCCCCAGTGCTCTGGTGAAAGGAACTCCACTGTGCTAGCTTTGCGTTTGGGCTCCAGGGATCTCAATGCACATCTTCGGTGTACAGCAGGCTCTTTCTTGACTGAGTCATGACCCCTCCTTCATGCCCTGTCTTAACACACAAATCATCGCTCCTATCTTCTGTTCTCAGCCTGAATGAAGCCCTGGCAGCTGTCTTCCCAGGGATCCTGCCCGGGAAGATGATGTTTCAGCTAGACTCACTATCTGTGATGAAACACTGTGACAGGAGCAACTTGGGGAGGAAAGGGTTTATTTGGCTTACAGATCCTGAATCACAGTCAATTGAGGGAGGCCATGACAGGAACTCAAACTTGGTAGAAATCTGGAGGCAGGAGCTGATGCAGAGGCCATGGGAGAGTGCCACTTACTGGCTTGCTCCACATGGCTTGCTGGGCCTGCTTTCTTACAGAACCCAGGACCACCAGAGCAGAGGTGCCACCACCCACAGTGAGCTGTCCCCTCCCCCACAGATCACTAATTAAGAAAATGCCCTACATACTTGCCTATAGCCTGGTCTTACGAAAGCATCTTCTCAATTGAGGGTGTGATGGCTAATGTTATGGTTTAAGTTATTGTTCTTAAGGTCTATAAAGAGATCTATAAAATAAACATGCCTCTGGCCTGTAGGCCCCACTTGCCAGGGACAGATAACTTACTGGAATGCTGGGGCTATTCATGTAAGATAACAAACGGTGTATTTTGGCTTCTGTAAACAAGCTTGCTTGCTCCAACTACACAGGCTGTGTGCTTGATCACAGGCAGGAAGTACACAGGTAGGAAATATATCAGGATGTATACTTGCCCCTGACTGGATGAAGTCTTGTTGGTTTTGCTTTTCTAAGCCCCTGACGGATGTAATTTGGCACCATATTCCAGGAATGCTAGGTATGGACCTGGGCAGTATTTAATAAAGCTTGCTACAACTTTGGCTCAAAAATTGTGGTAGTGGTCTTATTTTCACCCAATGGGATTAACAAGAATCCCTCCTCTCAGAAGACTCTAGCTCTTGTCAAGTTGACTTAAAACCAGCCAAAACAGTGGTGGCAGCCCCTTGAGCTTCCTCGGCTCTCTCTGCAGCCCCAAGGCCTCCTGAGTTTGGCAACTTCTCTTTTTAAGGAACCCTGGCTTGCCCTTCACCTCTCTGGCTTCAGCCTTCTTCCATTTGTCTACTTTGTCCAGCTGCCTCCTCAATACTAGGGCTTCTCAACCTTCCGGTCTGCTCAGATTTGCATGTTTCCACTCATTTCCTTCAAGTCACCTTCCGCAAGGCCCTCCCTTTTCATCCTAGTTACAATCGCAGATTTATTTTTCACGATAGCATCAGCACCTAAAATTTTTCACAAGGGACCTTTTTCCGAGAGTTGCTGCTTTGAGCTGGCTGCTCAGCTAGAATGTCAGCACCGTAGGTAGAGAACTCTGGATCTTGGGCTCTCTGTTGCTTGCTGAGAATCTTATGGAAGTTATAGGCCCAGGGGAGTCATAATATTTACCCATTGAATGAATGAATGAATGAATGAATGAATGAATGAATGAATGGATGAATGAGAGTTCTGGAGCCCAAGAGCATTTACTTCAGTGAGTCAGCATTCAACATCGACTCCGGTTCTCTCAAGATATCTCTTTATCCTTTTTAAATTTTTCTTGTTCGGGGACAGACAATCTATTCTATAGCTCTGGTTGTTCTCAAACTCACTCTGTAGACCAGGCTGGCCTTAAACTCACGGAGATCCCCTTGCCTCTGCCTCTTGAGTGCTGGGATTAAAGGTCTGAAGCACCACTTTGAATGGTTAAAAATGATATCTTTATCTCATGGTTATGAGCGTCCGCAGGTGTGTGTGGATCACATCCATGCCTGGTGCCTATGGAAGTCAGATGAGGGCATTGGATTTTCTGGAACTGAAGTTAAAAGACGGTTGTGAGCTGCCATATGGGTGCTGGGAATTGAACCCAGGTCCTCTGGACGAGCAGCCAGTGCTCCTAACAGCGGAGTCCTCTTTCCAGTCCAGTTGGCAAGCAAGCACTCTTATTGACTGCAGCTCACTGTGGTAGAGACACTGAGTCAGGACCCAGCCGCTGGGACAACACATCCAAGGCAGACTCGGAAGCTCTCATTCCCTGTGCTGGGCAGGGTGCCCTTGCTTGGCTCCTGGGAGTCAGCTATTGGGTGGTTGATGGCTCTGAGGGATCTTGAGGCAGGAGGGCTGGGTGAGTGGGTCACCACCAGCTTCCTGGAGAATCTCATGCCCAGTCAGGGAATGTGCCCCTTCAACCCAGTCTCCAAGCAACTGCCTTGCACAGCACAGGAACAATCCATTAATGATCAGGTACGGAAGCCCTCACTGCAAATAATTGCACCCTCCAGCAGGAGGTGTGTCAAAACATGCCTGGAGGATTCATCAGTGGGGGGGAAGGAACCCCTTCACCAGCACGGCCCAGCCCCCCATCTCTCCTCACTGAACCTGCAGCACACTGATTTGGTCAGGCTCCCTGCCTTGGAAGCCCCGGTGACCTTCTGGTCTTTGCTCCCCAGGCAGGGGGTTCACAAGAGGTGCTCACCACAACCACTCCCCCCCCCTTTTTTTTTAAGCTCAGGACTGGCCTGGGACTATGTAGACCACAGATCATGTAGCCCTCTGCCTCCTGAGTGCTGGGATCAAAGACGTGGGCCACCACCCTGGCCCGCCCAACTTCTTCCATTGGTGCTGGGCAGCAAGGTCTGGCCCAGCAAGCACTTTACCAACCGAGCCATCTCCCTAGCCTATTGTTTGAAAATGTATGAGACTTAACAAGCTATGGGCAGATGGCAGGGAGCAGAACTCCCCCTTTAGTGGACTAGGGGAAGGGGATGGGGGGAAGAGGGAGGGAGGGTAGGGCTGGGAGGAGATGAGGGCGAATTGTAAAAAATTAAAACATTAAAAATAATAAACATAAATTAAAAAGTAAGTTTATTTGTTATTTTTGAAGAGTTCTTTCTTTTCATTCATATATTCATAAAAAAGTATGTATATGAAAGTTTTTGCCTGCATGCACAAACCTATGTGCCTGCAGAGGTCAAAAGAGGTCATTGTGTACCCAGAAACTTGAGTTACAGATGGTTGTGAGCTGCCATGTGGGTGCTTCAGTGAGCCTCAGGGGCCGGCCTGGCAGCTGCGGGGGGGGGGGGGGGTTCTTCATCCCTGCAGGGCAGCATACTGAACAGGCAAGGGCCCAGTGGGGTTTCTAGGAAGGACACAGACTTCCTTCAGGGGAGCTGGGAGGGAGGTACACCCTCTCCACTCCAACTGTCTTGGCCACCGCAGAGGAGGAAGAGCCTCCTACACCCTCAACTGTTGACTCTGAGGCCCTAGATGTAACCGCAGAGACCCCATGATCCCTGAGAAGCAAATCACCATCTCTGCCTTTAATAACTGAGGGCACTGTGTGGCTTTCTGAGTCCAGGACAGAATAGTAAACTAAGAGCCTTATCAGAGACAAGGGCAAGGACAGAGGCAATGGGCACCCTTGATGAGAGTGTATTTCACCTAGAAGAGAACATGGACTCGCCCCACCGCTGGGGCTTGCCTAGTAGTAGTGGCAGGCTGGAAAGGGACGAAGGGACATGGGGAACCACACTCTGGGCTTGCAGCTTGCTAACTCTGGGGCTGCAGTAGTCTCTCCCTTCCAGAAAGCTCTACCGCGAGGTAGTCTGCCACTGAGGGCTGTGGGTGTCAAGGAGTGGCTCCCTGACCCCCTACCCCTGCTTAGAGGGGTAGGAAGCCTGAAGCCCTCACTTTGTCTGTGACCCCCGCCCCCTAAAAACCTGGACTTTGACTCCTACCTTGTCTCTTAGAATCCAACTGAACCACCTTCAAGTGAATCTGTTGCCAGAGCTTTCCAGGGCGCCCCTTTTTATTTTGACTTTTTCTCTACTCATTTTTAGAATATAGAAAAATTGGTAGATAATTTTGGATTCCCCCCCACCCCATAATATTTAGAACAACACCAAACTGTTAAATGAAGTCATTTCCTCTTCCTAAGGAGTCACCTCTGTCTGTTCCCTCCTCCTAAACACACAAAGTGCTCTCCCTCTCTCTGGTTTGGTTTTTCTAGACAGTGTTTCTCTGTGTAGACCTGGATGCCCTGAAACTCATTCTATAGACCTGAGATCCGCCTGGCTCTGCCTCCTGAGTGCTGGGATTAACGGTGTGAGCCACCACACAGTTTTCTTGTTTAGCTCTGCTTTATTTTCACACATTTGGGCATATTTCTTAATGTCCCATTTTTTCCACAAAAACAAAATAATATCTTGGAAATTCTCTTCAAGGCGTGAAGAGACTGGGGAGCTTATGGGAGCCCTTGTCGCTGGGCGTTGCTGTGCAGACAGGGCTGTCCCTACAGCTCAGCTCATGCAAAGCTGCTACAATCTTGTCTAATTGTCCTGGAGCAAATGAGTATCTTCTTGGAAGTTTATAGACCATTTGTTTTCTCCTGGGAAGTCTTTTCCCCTGAAATGTTTTGCCTATTTTCCTGATTTCCTGTTCCTTTAGTATTCTAATCTTTTATATTTTACATGTAATGCAAATACATTTTCTACTCAATTTGCCATTTTTCCTTTCTACTTTTTTTTTTTGGACTCACTTTGTAGACCAAGCTGGCCTCAAACTCATAGGGATCTACTTGCCTCTGCCTCCCAGAATGGTGGGATTAGAGGCATGAGCTACAGAGTCTGGGTTTTCTTTCCTTTCCTTTCCTTTTTTTTTTTTTCTGTTTGTTTTTTCGAGACAAGGTTTCTCTGTGTAGCCTTGGCAGTCCTGAACTTGCTTTGTAGACCAGGCTGGCCTCGAACTCACACTTGCCTCTATCTCCCTGGGTGCTGGGATTACAGGTGTGGGCCAACGTGTCCAGCTGTCATTTTTCTCTCTGTAACCCAGGCTAGTCTTGAACTGTCAAACCTCCTACTGTGGTCACCTCTTGGGTGTATTACAGGCCTGTGCTACCAAACCTCACTGAACCTTTTTTTTTTTAATAGGATCTTACGTAGCCCAGGCTAGCCTCAAGCTCTTGGGGTAGACAAAATTGAACTTTCACTTTGGGAGTCTCCTGCATCCATCTCCCTAGAGCTGGGATTACAGGCACTGCAACCAGGCTTGTTTTTTTTCAGAGTTGATACTAAAGTTTCATGCACACCGGAGGAGCACTTTACGAACTAGCTAGGATACTTTTCCGGCCTTGAATTTTAAAAATTATATTGTTTCCCTCAGATTGTTCAGTCTCTATAGAGCAAAAGGATAAAGATTTTTCGCTCTTCAGGGACTAAGGGCACACCCTTGGCACGCGAGCCAAACCCAGCAGGGGTTACTCTGGCCGTAAGCGTGGGAGGCATTGAATTGAGCAGATACCAGCTCGGGAGTGCCCAAGCCTCGTGCCTCCCCCCAGGCCTGCAGCAGCCTGACCAGGATCCCAAACTTCAGGATGCCAGAGCGTCCCACAGCCCCGAAGGGGAAATGAGTGCGCCTGCTCCCGCTCCCCAGCTGCCGCCCCGCTGAGAGCGAGGATTGCCCGGCAGGGCAGCCCAGCGGGATGTGGGGACGCGGAGGGCGTCAGCGGCTTCGACTCAGCCCGGTCGCCCTAGGAGCCCAGATATGCAGGGATGTTTTTCCGGCAGGAGCAGGCTCAGGCCGCAGAGCGCTGGCCCGGCGCGGTCCCCCGTCGCCAGCCTTATCTCCAGTCTCCGGAGGATGCTTCCTGAAAATGGGTCAGCGGCCGAGCTTGCTTCCAGCCGTCTGGCTGCCGAGTTCCAAAGCGATTGGCTTTCCTCTATCACTGAAGTTCAGAATTCCTCTATCTACCCACCTCTCTCTCCTTTCGCTTCACCTCCCACTCATTCTCACTTTCTTTTTTCTCCCTCTTCCAACCAAAGAAAAAATATGAAACCTCCAAAATCTCAGCCATCATCCAACCTCATGGCGAGGCAGGCATCCCCCCCCCCCCCCCGCCTGGAGTCTGCCGGAAGCTGGGACGGGGTGGCACGATGTTTTCTGTGTTTTGCACCCCTCCCCCAGCACCATGATTTCCTGCTGTCTGGTTCAGCCAT
Source organism: Pachyuromys duprasi (assembly GCA_028658305.1). Classification (NCBI taxonomy): domain Eukaryota; kingdom Metazoa; phylum Chordata; class Mammalia; order Rodentia; family Muridae; genus Pachyuromys; species Pachyuromys duprasi. The sequence goes on from CM053764.1 coordinate 49,999,517, forward strand.
ATTATATGTGGCTAAATTATCTTCCACCTTCCCTGGGCTTATTATCGCGAGATCTCTATGTAGCCCTGACTATCCTGGAACTCACCATACAGACCAGGCAGCCTTCCTGCCTCTGCCTTCCAGCTGCTGGGATTAAAGGCCTGCACCACTAGACTGGCCCTCTTTAAACAAAACGAACAAACTTTTCTTGTCTTGAAACTGCCTAAATTAAAAGTGCATTAAGCCTGGGTTACATAGGGCCTTCACCATCAGCCTGCCACAGTGAATCTGTCTAAAAACAACAGAACCAAGCAGAAGACTGACTAAAGGAAACACAACGACAACAGAAGCCCCTCATCCTGGGATTCCCCCTCCTAGGTGATATCTTTGCCCTTTGGCTCACCAGTGTTCTGCTTGCCTGCTTGGCCTCCTACCAGCTTGCCTTGGCCAGTTGTCCTCAGCTGTTCTTGCTCAACCCCTGTGAGCCCCAGGCCCAGCCTGAGGGCTGAAGGCACAGGCGGGAGGGCCTCCATGTACAGCTGGTCCTCTGGCCTCAGGTTGCTGAGGGCTTCCAGCTGCAGCCTTCTAATGCAGGATTACCTGGGAACTAGGCCAGCCTCTGGCCTCTGGCTTAATAGTAAACACACAGGTGTCAGCCTGCACCTTCCTACTCTGACCAGCACCTGGCGCACCTGGGCCACCCCTTAGGTTCGTGAGGCATAACCCTACAGAGTGGCTGTTCCACCCGGTTCTTTCAGTGTTTCTTCACCCAGCAGCTGGGATCTCAATAAACCTGGACCAGACAGAAATGGTGGCCCTCACCCCTACTACCAGAAACGGGAGGTAGACTACTGTGAGAGGGAGGGTTAGCCTGGTCTGCTGAGAATCTGACCTGCCTGGGCAACACAGCAAGCCTCTGGTTTAAAAACAGCCGTAGGGCTGGAGAGTTGGCTCAGTGATTAAGCGCACGTGTTGCTCTTACCCACACAGTGGCTCACAGTCATGTGCTAACGCCAATCCCAGGGAATCCAGTGCCCTCTTTTGACCTCAGTAGGCATGACACACACATGTGGTGCACACACATATAGGCCAAATGTACATACAAAATATAAATCTTAAAAAAACACAAACAAACAAAAAACCCAGGCCACTTGTGAGCAGCTGCTTTTGGGCTCTTTGTACAAAGATGTCACCTTGGAGGGAGATCCCAGGATGATGGGCTCCCATCATCTCTGTGTTTCCTTTGGAATCAGTTTTGAACATCCTTGCTCATTGTGTCTTCATGCTTGATCAGGTAGGAGTAGAGCCCAGGTCTCCATTATAGATGGGTGATGGCAACTCACAGAGGCTAGAGGATAGCTGAGTGACAAAGATGGGACCTAGTTCTAGGCATCCATCAAGCATCCCTCCAGCCTTTTCCCCTGGTAGACGTCATCACTGACATCTACAGAGCTGAATGTCATAGAATGTGTGGCACAGGCAAGGCTTCCTCAGGCGGGCTTTCCTGAGGGGCAGACAGCAAGGACCTACAGACATTGCAGACCCCAGAGCCGGGTTGGGTGTGTCGGGACAGGGTGGGTTGGGAGGTTCGGGGTGTTGGCTCATGAGCCCCAAAGCTATTGGTGAGAGTTTGTTTTGTGCCTTCTGTACCCAGATCTGGGCCAGGACTCCAGGGTCTCCCTTGCCATCTTAAAGTTAGTTGGGTGACTCCTGTCAGGGCAGTGTGCTCACCTACTTGCCCTTAGGGGCTTAGAGATTTGGCGGAAAGGATGGTGCTCTGCCACCGGGCCAGCTCCTCTGTGCTTCAGTTTCCATCTCTGTAAAGCTGCAGTTACAGACAGTGGCCTCATAAAGCGATGGTTAGAAGTGTTTCCAAGCTCATGGCTGGCTCTGAGGACAGAGTCACGAATGCTCAGCAGTGTTGCGTGCCACTGGGTGGGTGTCAGAAAGAAGTCCTCCTCCTCGTGGCCGGGGAGAAAGGGGCTTTAGCAACTTCAGGTTTTTAGGTTTTAGGTAGCAACTTCAGGTTTTTAGGTTTTAGGTAGCAACTTTGTCCAAGCCCCTACTATAGCTCCCAGCTGTCACTGTCTGTGTCACCACATCCACAGAAGATTGTGGTTGCCCTAAGCCAGCCACCAAAGTATAGAGGAGTTTTAATTCAGAACATGGCTGCTCTGGACAAGAGATCACATGCAAAGAAAGACCCTCTAGGTCTGTGTGATCCAGCTGGAATACAAACATGCCTTTAATCCCAGGAAACAGAGGCAAGCAGATCTCGGAGTTCAAGGCCAGCCTGGTAGAGAGCAAGTTTCAGCTAAAGAAAAGCTTAGGTCCAGGCCTGGTGGTACAGGCCTTTAATCCCAGTGCTCAGGAGACAGAGCATGTACATCTCTGAGTTCTAGTCGGTTACATTTAGGGGGTTCAGTTGAGTTAGTGCAGTTCAGTTCATGGAATTAAGAGGAAGTTTTAGTTTTTTTTTTTAATCTTTTAAATTTATTTGATATACATTGGTGTTTTGACTGCATTCATGTCTGTGTGAGTGTGTCATATCCCCTGGAACTAGAGTTACAGAGAGTTATGAGCTGCCATGTAAGTGCTGGGATTTGAACGTTGGTCCTCCAAAAGAGCAGTCGGTGCTCTTAACCTCTGAGCCATTTCTCCAGCTCCTATAGGGAGAGCTTTACAGACAGGTTCAAGAGAGAAAAGGCTAGACACAGGTGAAGACAGAATGAGCCACAGAATGAGGAGCCAGAAGATTAGAACATATTGCCAAAGTTAGTATGAGGCCAGGCAGAGCAATTCAGTCAGAGGCTGAGAGAGAAGCCAGATTGAACTAGTCAGCTAGGAGAGAGTTTGAGCCTGAACAGCTGAGTTGAATCAACCAGAGTTCAGAAAGAACTAGAAAGGGTGAGCTTATCCAGCGGTGAGTATCAGAGGCTGAAAGCATTCTAGGCCTAGATTAGATTGTATGGAGGCAGAAGCTTCCAGAACTAGGCCTAGGTTAGCAGATGGAGGCAGTAAACTTGGAAACGAACAGTTAGCCCAGGTGAATAAAAGTTACTTTAACAGCAAGGCTTTGAAGGGGAGGGCAGAGTGCCAGGCCACTGAGCAGCATTCCCTTGATCCCAGCCCTTTCTCAGGCCTGCACGCTGCCCGCCGACCCAGGGTAGGGGTAAAGAGACCAGGAGAATGAGTACAGACCTCCGGTAGAGAGCTCTGTGTCGTGTCTGTCAGACCAGGTGGGAGGAACTTTTATATACTAATTTTTCATTACTCAGTAAGATAATCAGTTGTCTTCTTGTAGCTGTGAAAACTAGACTGAGAGGTTAAACAGTATCAAAAGTTGCCCAGCATTAGGATCCAGACCAGGTCTGCCTGGCTTCAGAATCCGGGTTTTCCTTCTTCAGCTTACTCAGCTAGAGCAAGGCCTTGGCATCTGCTGGATCCAGCACCCGTGGGAAGCCTGGGAGGACTTGGTCTGGGGCAGAAGAGGCAGAGAGGGAGGACCATCAGCCCACTACCATGCTCTGAGGTTCCCTTGGTCAGAGGAGGAAAAGGGGGCTAGCAGAAGCCCATCAGGGGTTGCAACGGTGACAGAAACAGTGGGGGTGAGTGGCCATTTTAAGAACAGGACGTCAGCTGGGCATGGTGGTATACCCAGAACTCTGGGAGGCAGAGGCAGGCAGATCTCTGTGAGTTCGAGGCCACCCTGGTCTACAAAGCAAGTCCAGGACAGCCAGAGCTACACAGAGAAACCTTATGTTTAATTCATTAATTCAATTATATTTATATGTGTGTATACATTTGCCACAGTGTGTGTTTGTGTGTGGTCAGAGGACAACTTGGAGGAATCTGTTCTCTTCTACCATGTGGGTCCAGGGCACCTAGCTCAGGTCATCATGCTTAGTGTCAAGTGCCTTTTTCTACTGAATAATCGTCTGTGAACCTTCAGTTTTAAATCACTGGGTTTTGCTTCTTTTTTAAATTTTATTTTATTTTACTGTATGTATGTGTCTCTGCTGGTACATTCTGTGCTGGGATCTGGGAGGAAGCCAGAAGAGGGCATTAGATTCCCAGGAACGGTGGTTTACAGGTGGTTGTGAGCCACAAAGTTGGTTTTGGGAAGCCAACTCAGGTCCCCTGGAAGAGCAGCCAGTGCTCTTCGCCAAGGAGCCCCCAGCCCCCAGAATTTCTTAATGGCTTCTTTAGGACAGTCCGCAAACATAGCAGTGACTGTTTTGTTTCTCTTCTCACCCAGACGTGGACTGGTCCTTTCTCCTCCCGGCTGGGACCTCAGTGCTACTGAGGAATGGTAGGATTTCGTCCTGCTTCCTTAGGGGGCTGCCATAGAAACCGGATGCCGGAGACCAGCTTTATCTGACTGACCCGTGTCTCCATCATAAGAATCTCTAGTGTATAACAGACCAGGAATGGTTGCACAGGCCCAGTGTGCCATCCCACTGGGGGCCCTGGGATCCTGCGCAAGAGACTCAGCATCAGGCCTTTGTCCGCTGTCTTCAGAGGACCTCAGATTCCTTCGGGACAGAAGGACTGCCTCCAGAAATGCTCTCTCCCCTCCTGAAAAACAAAACAGAACACCCAACTGACACTGCAGTTGAGTGCCCAGTGTGGGAGCAGGGTCTGTCCACTCAGCTTCTACAGAACTGGCCCCGTGGACCTGGGACAGGTGGCTCTGTTGTCTGGGAGACAGGGAGTGCACCATTCTACTCTGAGGTTCCCTTGGGGTGAGGAAAAAATTGGAAAGACCACAGGGGCCACCTAAAGGTCTCCATGTATGGTGTCATGCCACCGGCCTGGGTAGGGAGGGGTGGGGACTCTAAGGGACTGTCTGTCTGACCCTCTTGCACCCTGAGCTGGCAACACACAGGCTCCCGGAGGCGGCAGAGTGTGAGTTCTGGAGCTGTCCCCTCAGGATGCTGGGCTCCAGGCCAGGCCCACAGTCTGCCCGAGGCACCTGCAGTCCCTGGAAGTACCCTCCTTGCTTTCTAGCCGTGCTTTTTCTCCCCGGAGGCTGGCCCTTCCTCCTAAGGAGGACCTCCACCCCAAGCCCCTTGCTTAATAAATGTCTTCCCTGGGATCACAAGCAGAGGTGTGCATACGTATCTAAGTGTGTATGTATGTGTGTGAGGGTATTTGTAAATATGTGTACGTGTGTATGCGCATGCGTGTGTGTTGATGTGCTCATGTGCCTGTGTGTATATGTACATGTATATGCACATGTGTATGTAAGGCTGAGCCTAAGGGGGCCAGGATTGCCTAGGTTGGGATCTAGAGCTCAGGGAAGCCCACCTATAGCCAGGTTCCGTTCCCACTCCATGGGGGCTCGTGTTGAGCCCCACCACCCGGGCCTCTCCGCTTAGGGTCTGTCAGCCATGAAGGGAGGGAGGCTGAGAGGAGGTCAGGAGGCCCCAGGTCTACAAGGAATCTCCTGAGCCCTCCAGGCTCCAGGTCAGGACGATGAGCACGGAGATCTGGAGCTCAGTTGCCACGCCCTGGGAGGAGGCGCTCCCTCCCCTGCCTCCCGGCTGGGCCACCGCTGGACAGGAACCATGAGCTCACCTCTCCTGGCTCCAGGCAGCAGCCCTGCCCACCTCTGGAGAATTCCATGACTCAGGTAAGAGGGGTGGGGCTCAGCCAAAGTCTCAGAGCCCAGGTCATGGTGTGGCACTGAACTGTCCCTGTGGTGTCCCTGGGAGGTGCACACCGGGTGTGGCCCGAACACTGTGGTCTACAGTGCTGGCATCTAGAAGGTTGTCAGAGTGTATGACACACGGGGGAAATGGCTGTAGGCAAAGGGGTCAGAGAGTGTGATCACCTCACGTTTCTTTCTCTCTCTCTCTCTCTTTCTTTCTCTCTCTTTCTTTCCTTCCTTCCCAAGGCAGGGTTTCTCTGTGTAGCCCCAGCTGCTGTCCACTTAACTATGTTGGTCAGGCTGGCCTAGAACTCAGAGATCTGCTTGCCTCTGTCTCCTGAGTGCTGGGATTAAAGACGTGCACCACTATGCCCGGTGACCCAGCTTTTCTGGGTCGGAAATAACTGCTGTTTGGCTGTTCCTATCAGCCTATTTGAGGACCAACCCCCCATCTGAATTTATACCTACCTCTCCCACTGCTGTTTCCAGACCCCCACCCCTACCTCCTCCCCGGCCCTCAAAAGCCCTGGTTCTATCTTCCTTAGAGAATCTTTGCTATTCTGTGGTCCAGGAATGTCCTAGGTTAGGTGCTACCTTCATGCAGCCATCCCAGGTAACAGATGGATGCTACATACAACACACTTGTGGAGGGAGGGAACAGAAGAAAGAACAGCAACTGACAGGCAGTCAAGTCAACAGCTTGTTAGTCAGAGCAGGTTGAGACAGCCCCTTTGAGGGCCCGAGGGACGGGGAGTCAGTGGCTGGGAACAAGACAGACCTGACAGGACATGGTGCAGGGCCTGACCTCAGCCGCCGGGAGAAGCAGCCAGCAGGCCAGGGTGGCTGTGACTGTGTGAGAACTCCAGGAAAGGAGCGAGTGCCCAGCCTGCTAAACTGGAGCCTAGGAGATGGGGGTATGCAGTCTGAATATGAACGAATTCGATGGGGGCCTGCCTGACAGAACAGGACAGCAAGGAAACACACACACACTCTTAAGGCAGCAAAGGCCTGGTCAAGCTCAGGAGAGCTCCATGTAAGGGTGTGCCCCGTAATTCATAGGTTGAACTCTAGCCCATCAGCACCTCAGTATGGACTGTCAGCGGAAACAAGTGTTCAGGTTTAGTTGTTTTTCGTGTGTGTGTGTGTGTGTGTGTGTGTGTGCAGGTGGAATCCTTGAACTCTGGTCCTGATGCTAGAGCAATCTCTCCAGTCCCTGGAGAAGAGCCTTACAGAGGTAATTAGGGTAAAGTGAGGTCACTTTGTGGATGTTAACCTAATGTTATCTAATCTGGTGAGTGTCTTTATCAGACCAAACAGGAGAGTCAATGAGGAGGGGCCGCTGCAGCCAAGGAGAGAAATCAACCCCGTTGGACCTCCAGCTTCCAGAATGGAGGAAATTGTATCTATTTATCTATTTATGTATTTATGGGTGTATGTATGTATGTATTTTGTTTTTTTGAGACAGGGTTTCTCTGGGTAGCCTTGGCTGTCCTGGACTCGCTTTGTAGACCAGGCCGACCTCAAACTCACAGAGAGCCTCCTGCCTCTGCCTGCCTGAATGCTGGGATCACAGGCGTGTACCACCGCTGGCTCTGGTCTGTTGTTTAAATCACCTTAAATGTGAATTATTTTGTTTTGTTTTCAGGATGGTCAGAGCTCACACACCCACATTTCAAATGAAAGCCGAAAGACACTTGTGTGTTGGGCTGTTAACAATGACTTCAGGCTGTGCCTCCCAACCAGACATGCGCTGTCGACACAGCCCTCTGGGCCTCTATGCAGCAGCAGTGACCCCCAACCCCTTAGACACCCCGCACTGCCTAAGATCCTGCCATCGCAGCAGCCAGCTGAAGCACTCTAAACACACAAAGTGCGATGGCCGTAAGCCTGCCAATTTTACAAACTTGTTCTAAAATTGCCTAAGAGGTGTAGAAAATAGCCCCGTTCAGAAGCTGTGCACAATCCGAAATGGCTCTCTCGGCTGCATCTGCTTTCCCGGCTGGCAGGTCTGGTACTGGGACTCCTGTTTGTGGCCGGAGTGGCCAGTTTGGATGGCTTTCCTATCCAGGACATGTACTCTGGGTGGCTGGCTTCCTGCAAAGGTAGGGCTTGCCTTGCGGTGGCTCCCCCTCACCCTCCCAGTCAACCCGAAGCCTCCTCCAGCCATTGAAGATCCTTCTCATCCGTCTCAGGATCCCAGCCCCCTCACTCTGAGCCACTCGGCAAATGGACAGCAAGGCTCTGGTCTGCTCTTGTCTTTGTTTTCTGTCTTTAGAGAAGGGGCCAAGGTCCACCCTGTGGACCCCAGGCCACCAGCAGCCAGGCCATGGCTCCAAGTTGCCCGAGAACAGCCACCCTGTCCTGGGCCCTGGGTGGCAGGGCTGTGCTTAGGCAATGGGAACCGTGGAAGGGCAGAGGCAGCCTGGGCTGGAACAGGACAGCCTCCCAGATGAGGCTGGCTTTTAGAATCTTCTATTAACGTGCGTGGAGGCATGCCCACACCACAGTGCGCATGTGAAAGTCAATGGACAACTTTTCGGATCTGTTTTTTTCTCCTTCCGTCTTAAGAATGGAACTCACGTTATCATGCTTGCGTGGCAAAGGCCTTTACCTCCTGAGCCATTTGGCAGGCCTCAGGCTGGCTTTCACCTGGAGCAGCAGGGCCAGGGCACATGCTTTGCCTGGCCACAGAGAGGGTTTCTTGCATTTCCCTCTGCCCCAGAGCACCTTTCTGACTGAGGGCTCCTCCATTCTGCTGTCCCCAGGGGACTGGGGGGCCCCTCAGGAGCCAGGCTGGGCTGGGGAGCGGCTGAGCCATGGCAGGGACTGATGGCGCCTTTCTGAGGCCTCTCTCACCCTGCTGGCTCTGGGCAGGGCCTGGGCTTAGCTGCTTCTCCGCCCTGCACCTGGCTCTGGAGATTCTTGCCAATAGAGGCTGTCAGGTGAGTTTAGGTCACCTGTCACTGTAAATTCCTCCTAATCTGGGAAGCACCTGGCGATGAGCACTTTATATGGTGCATGTGGGGGCCCTGCAGCCCTGCCCTTCAGGCCCTGTCTCCATCATATACTGGACAGACAGGCCCCAGGCACACAGTGTCTAGCACGAGGCCAGGCCAGACAGGCTGCTGTAAGCAAGGCTTTCCCAGAAAGCGCCGCCTTCCCAGAGAGAACCAAGGATGGGGGCTGCCTTCTGGAACGTGCCAGTGTGGTGATTCCAGGGGTCTGTCAGTTGGCATCTCATCAGCCTGGTTTGTGCTGCCTGGGCAAAGGCGGTTTCTGAACCTGGCCTCGAAGGATATAGCAACCACCAGGGAGATGGGGCTGTGGCTGTGGTGGGCGTGAGGGCAGGACCTGGGCAGGCAGAAGCACAGGCAACTGGAGAGCAAGGAGGGTCTTGGGGGACGGGAGCCCAGCTCCTCCAGGAGAAGCCTCTTTGGCTACCCCAGCCCTCAGTGGTCAGTACGCCAAAGCTAGGAGGCCTCAAAGTGGTGGGGTACACAGCGGGAAGCCTGGAGCACCTTTCCGACTGAGGGCTCCGCCATTCTGCTGTCCCCAGGGGACTGGTGGGTGCCTCAGGAGCCAGGCTGGGCTGGGGAGTGGCTGAGCCATGGCAGAAACAGATGTTTCCATTTTAGGGCTCGTCATAAATTGTTTGTTCCCACCAAACCCTGTTTCCTATTAAGCTGACTCTGGGAGCTGGAGAAGCATGTACCGGCTGGGTAGCTCCCGTGTGTGCATGTTCACATGTGTGTATGTGTGTTTGTGTGTGTGGTGTGGCATGCAGCTCGTGTACAGTGTACAGTTCATATATGTGCATCTGTGTGTTGGGTGGTGTGAAGCTTGTGTGCATACCCCTGAGGAGAATGAGCTGGGAAGGGAAGGGTTGTAGATGGTGTGGGCTCCTCTCTTCCTGGCCTTCCACGGGCAGACATGCTTTTGTCCTGGGAACTGTTCCTTTGCTCGGAGCAGCCTCATCCAACTGTAGATCCTAAGTATGCCCAAATAGGCCTCTGGCAGCTGGCCTGACCGCTGCTTCCATCACTGCATGTCGCTTGCTGCCCACCCTGTCTTCCCTCTTTGGACTTACTCTCCTCCGCACTCCCCAGCTTCCAGGGCGGTGGGGTCCTGACTTGCCTGCTGTGGCGATGGGTCCCACTCCTCCTGGCCAGGGAGAAGTTAGGGTCCCAGCCCAGCCGTGCTCTGGATGAGAGCATACCTTGATGCTACCCGAGGAACTGGGGCAGCCTCCCTGTGGCTGAGAGCAAGCGGAGGCACCGAAACTAGATAAGCAGAACAGCTGCTTTCTGGGGCTTCTTATCATAAAAGGAAATGCCGGCTGCATGCTGCTGTGTGCCTCTCACCCCCAGAGACTGGCAGCTGTCAACAAACACAGGGTTCAGCCCCGCAGAACCCGGAATCCCTGTTCTCAGAGAACTTACATCATCCTCTATACTGCCAGCGTTATCCTACAGTTCAATGACCTCAAGCACGGTGGCGCAGGAGGCCCCATGTAGTGGGCTCTGGTGACCGGAGGCACTAGAAAGCCAAAGGATTTGCTGACCCTGCAAACTCAGCCACACAGATTGCTCAAGCAGTCCTCGAGCACGCCACCTGGCAGAGGTGTAGGAGCAGCTAGGGCATGGAGGCAGGATGGGGGTGGGGGAGGTCAGCAAGGTAGCTCCTCGGTTCCTTGGTGATGGGCCTCTCTCCAGCCACGCGGATGGATGCTGAGTGCAGGGTGGGGAGCACAGGGGATCTCCTCTGCCTGTCACCGGCCCGGCTTACTGCAGATACTACAGGGGTCACTGGCTTAGGGAGGCAGGTGGGGGCCTCTCCCACGGGAGGGGGGTACTGCTGGTAACTATCCTGCAGTGGCAGTCAAATGGCTGCCTCTTGTTTAGGAAGGAAGGCCATCGCATATGCAGGCCATCGCATAGCAGAGGCTGGGTCTTGGGCTCATCTCTTTTGGGCAGGCACACGGGGATCTCTGGAAACAAAGCTGTGTCCGGAAGCTGGAGAATGACGGAGAAATGGTTGAGTGCGTTCCCCAGCTTGCCTATGCCCCACAGCCTCTGCTTCCCTCTTGGACCATCCCATGGGGCACCAGAACCCCAGAGTTGCACAATTAGAGTTTTAATAGACTTGCCTGACACAGGTGTCTCTTGGGCCTGCATGACTGGAAGTTGCTGGGAGGGCCTCGGCGAAGGGGTGGAGAGAGAGTTCAGCAGTGAAGAAACACCAGTTGTTCTTCCAGAGGACATGGGTTCAATTCCTGGCATCCACATGGGGACTCAGAAACTATATGTAACTTAGTCCCTGGCTGGCCTGAAATTCACTGGGTAGACCAGGCTATCCCCAAGCTCATAGACACCCACCAACTCTGTCTCCTAAACGTTGGCATTAAAGGCCAACACCACCATACCTGGTCTGAGACCCTGTTACACCCCCCCCCCAACAAACTAAAACCCAACCAATCATCAAAAACAACCAGCAACAAAAACAAAGTGGCATTGGTTGCCAGCTTCAGAAACATCCTCCTCCTAGCAGCCACCACCCCAAGTGTGACCTCGGAGTACTGCCCTGTGCGAAACAGTGGAGGGGACTCATTTCCTAAATTCAGACTTTCAGAGCCGAGGATCAAGCTTCATAATTCTTCCCACTATCACTCGCCCCACAAAGCCAGGCTGCTCTGTTTCTGGAATGCATGCACTGGCCCTCAGTCTCATGCCCTGCTGGGTCAGAATGCTGTTTCTAAGCCTTCACTGGAAGCACTGATACCCAGAGGCTGAGACCAGAAAGCAGAGCCATCTGCCCAGACGCTGGCCTGGAGCTCAAAGGTTCCAGGCTTCAGGGATCAACATACGTTGGTACCATAAGAAATTACTTAGCACCTCCGAAAGATCTGCTAATATAGGTTACACCTATCAGTACATTGATTTATAAACTAAACTGAAATGTTAACTCACTAGAATACAACAGCAAGGAACCCATGAAATATTTCCACAGAGAATGATTTTTAAGACAAAGGCAAGCATCCCCAGGAGGGAAGGGGCATCGCTTTGCATTTGCAAATCTCTCCTGTTGGGCTGGTTTACTAGGAGACATCTGGATTTTCCAGTCAGTTTCTGTCTGGTCTGTTTCTGTAGCTCACACCATGCAGTTTCTGGAAAAGTCAGCAAAAGCCTCTAAAGAATGAGAGTGAATAAGTAAACAAGTAACAACTGATAATGGAGACAAAGGGACAGAGCCTCCAGGTCGTGGGTGGGTGGGTATTTGGAAAACAGCCAGATGGAGCAACAAGCCGAACAAGGACAACTCAAAACTTCCAGATCATTTACTTCTGCAAGTCGCTGCGACTGTTTCAAGGCAAAGGTATCTGATGACAGAGGGCCCGCTGTGCTGCCATCTATGGATACATTTCTTCTGGTGGTCTTAACTGGGGTGTTCCCAGACTGGAACCACTGTGAAGGATTCTAATGTTTGTACTTTTGAACTTGTCTCTTGGTACTCTTCTGTGCATCTTTCCAGTGTGGGAAGTGCCAGGTCTCTGAGTAGCTTCAACTGTGGTAGACAGAGCTGATGTATTTCCTGTCTCCATGCCTAAATCTGGTACAGGAGTTCTTTCTACTCCACGTTTTTACCAATGTGTGATGTTTTGGAGACCTATACATTAATTTTTTTAAAATAAGGAATTTGTTCAAAATCTAAACACAGCTCTCCTGATGCATGCTCGACCCACAAACACGTGTAACATTTGTACTATGATTGTGTTTGGTATATGCATACACCCATCACCGTGATCTCTGCTGTGGTGTGTGGCCTCCAACACGTGCTGGGATCTAACTGCCACTGTGACAGTGTAAGAGGGTGAAGGCTCTTGGTGGTGTAAGATTTTCTCCACATTCTCTCCGAGTCCCATGTGATACTTTTTACCAAGTCACGATGCAGCCAGAGGCACTAAAATCTGTGATACTAGACTTAATGCTTTCTAAACCTGGAGCAACAATTCTCCTCTCCTCCCCTTCCCTCCTCTCCCCTCTCCTCCCGTGAGCTAGGCGAGGTCAGTAGGGGGCAGGCACTGAGCCCCAGCTCAGGAGGCTGCTGCACAGGCTTTGCTGGCAGTGTGGCCCCGCCCAGTGTGTGGGCTGCAGGACTGTACTCCCTGTTCCAGGAACTGTGAGTCCTATAACTGATGTCCCGCGCTCCCACTTAGCCCCTAGACTACCAAAGACGTAGATGCTTCACATGACCCTGCATTTTTTTTCTTTTGTCTAAAGGAAAAAGAGGCAAATTAGAATGCATTGAAAACAAATGAAAGCTGTCAATTATTTCTCTATGGAGTTAATGTACATCACGAACGCTAACTAGGCCAATCTATTCCAAGATGCCTTGCTCTCAAAGCCGGATTGTGAAGGAAGTCAGTGCCAGGAGAAAAGCCCTGAACTTGTGATCCCAAGTGAGTTGTAGCTTGAGAGTCTCCACCACTCTCAGGGAGCTGGTATATGGAGGTAGCAGCAGGCCAGCTGCCCTTGACCGTGGGCCCACCACACCAGGAAAGGCTCTAGTTTCGTCTACTCCAGGAAAGGATAAGGGAACTGCCCACTCACCTGAAAGTCGGGGGGAAACAAGCCATGGACTGGCACCGGCTGCAAACCCTGATGACTGCCCTCAGCCCAGGGCACGGGCACAGGTGGAAAGGCTTCTTCTATTGGGCCAATGGGGTGAACGCAACCTGACGCCGTCATTTGGAATGCACAGCCACAGAACCCCAGTACCTGCTGCTCAAATTCATGGGGTTCATGGGACCCAAAACATATTTTCAAAGTCAGAACCCCCAAAACATATTTTCAAAGTCAGAACCAGGGAGAAAGACATATTCTTCATCTCACACAGAAGACTGTCTTAATATATTGCTCTCCTAGTAACTTGGCTGAAGGGAAAAGGTTGCTTTCAAAATAAGCTGTCCCTAGTGAAAAATACAGAGTAGATGAACTCAATTTGTGCTTTTGTGCTTTATTTCAACTGAATTCTGGTCCCAGCTCAGCTGCCCCTCCATTCCCCCCCCCCCAAAAAAAAGCTCTTTGAGGAAGGTTAGTGTCATGTTAACAGGTACAGTGTTTATAAAATTTTGGGCTGCATGTACACACATCCACACACAGACTGCGTGTGATGGCTTAAGCCTGTGATTACTGTGTCGGAGGCCGAGGCTGAAGGATTGCTGTGAGCTCTAGGCTAGCCTGGGCTATAGCCTGAGATTCAGTTCAGTGTGGGCTACAGTTTGAGAAAGTCTCAAGAGACAAGCAGGGCTGGAGAGTTCGCTCAGTGCTTAGGGGCACCTGTTACTCTTGCAGGGGACCTGGGTTCTGTTCCCAGAACCCACATGGCAGCTCATAACCCTCTGTAAATCCAGTTCCTGTCTGACACCCTCTTCTGCTCTTTGTGGGCACCAGCCTGCACATGTAGGCAAAAACTCATACACATAAAATAAAAATAAATCTAAAAACAATGTCTCTGACATGAACTGATTGGCCTGCTCTTTGATCACCTCACCCTGATGGGGGAGCAGCCTTACAAGGCCACAGAGGAAGATAATGCAGCCACTCCTGAATAGACCTTATAGTCTAGGATCAGAAGGAAGGAGAGGAAGACCTCCCCTATCAGTGGACTTAGAGGAGAAGAGGGGAGGGTGGGATTGGGAAGGGAGGGAGCTTCAGGTGGGAAACAAAGTGAATAAGCTGTAATTAATAAAAATATAAAGAAAAAAAAGAAAAAGGCGTGCACTGTGGTGTCTGTTAGTGCCTAAGGCACCAGGATCCTGGGAAGCTCTGAATTTAGGGTTTAGAAGTTGAGAAATGAAGTCACACGTTGAACAGCGAGTTTCCGGTTTATTGTTGTGCACCCCTGCAGTACAGTCAAAGCTCAGTGAACTGCTGCTAAGTGGCAGCGCTTTCCCAAGAATCACAGTGTGTGAGGAAGCACACGTGTGTGTGACCCTGTGGCAGAAGACACACCGGGCAGTCTGTCTGCTTCAACTCCTAGACATGAAGTACCGAGCAGAGCTGCTGGGCTGGGGGTGGGCGTGGCTGTGTCCTGATTCAGTCGGCATCCATGGCAAACAGCTGGATGGCCTGTGGGTTCCAGTACAGGCCTACTGCCGAGTTGTAGACCAGAGACCAGACGTAAGGGATGAAAAACTCCTCAGGCTGCTCTTCTTCCACATATTTGAATTTCAGTTCTGGAAATTTCTGCAATGAGAACAAGATGACTTTTATATACAGGCATTAAGTAGTGGTGTGCATACAGCAAGCTCCTTCCCTAAGCGCTTACAGGCTGGGAGACCAGGCCTTTCACAAACTTTGACTGTCAGGTGGCTTCTGGGAGAACATAACTTCGCTGCAGTGCTGGCTGGTTTTATGTCAACTTGACACAGCTACAACCATCAGAGACGAGGGAGTTTCAATTAAGAAAGCGTCCTCATAAGATCAGACTGTGGGCCGGCCTTTATGGATTTTTTTTCTGTTTTTTTGTTTTTTGAGACAGGGTTTCTCTGTGTAGCTTTGGCTGTCCTGGAACTCGCTCTGTAGACCAGGCCAGCCTCTGGCCCTGCAGTACTGGGATTAAAGGCGTGCACCACCAATGCCCGACTTTGTAGGACATTTTCTTAATTAGTGACTGATGGGGGAGGGCCATTATTGTGCGTGGTGCCAACCCTGGGACATGGTTCTATAAGAAAGCAAACTGAGCAAGTAATGGGGTGCAAGCCAGTAAGCAGCACCTCTGCATCAGCTCCTGCCTCCAGGCTCCTGCCTTGCTTGAGTTCCTGCCCTCACTGCTTTCGATGAGGAACTGTTATGTGGAACTCTGAGTGAGATAAAGCCCTTCCTCCCCAACTTGCTTTGGTCTTAGTGTTTTAGCTCAGCAACAGTGACCCTAATTAAGATGACTGTGGCCGCAGCAAACAATATAATGACCTTGGCTGGTTTGCTGAGGGGAAGAGGCCAAAGGAAGTGGGTCTCTGATGGGTGGCAGTCAGGTAAATATCCTCTCTCCGTTCAGGGTCAAGGCCTGGCTCTTCTTGAGAAGAAGAGCCTCTCTCCTGAGGAGTGGTCATTTTGGAGGTGAGACTCTTTCCTCAAACATTCTCAATGTTGTTCTTCTGACTGTATAAAGTTCGCAGGACATATAGGCTTTGGGTGCGGGCAAGTGCTCCTTTGAGTGGCTCTGTTTATCCGGCTGTGTGATAAATTCTTTACAATAAAGTGATCCTTATATTTATTTATTTTAAAGAAAGTTCCTGAGCTGTGAGCTGAAGGGGGAGGTGTGGTCAGAGCTAGGAAGCACCTGTCTCTCTATTTGGCCTCCTCCTACTGGGGACAGAGAGGCCGAGTTCTTCCCTGTCAGGGCTGTGGAAAGCTCAGCACTGACTCTGCAGGTCCTCCAGGACCCCAGAACATTCTCCATGGCCTCCTGAGCAGGCAGCTTAGTGGCCTGAGGGAGCAGCATTGTGGCAAAGCATCAGGACTTAGCCTCTAGCTGTGATTTCTACCTGGGGCAGAGGCAACTTCTCCCTGCAGCCTGAGGGGAGCTGGGGTCTACTGAAAGCCTTTTAACCTTTTCCCTCAGCCACAGAGGATCCATGTGGTAATCCCTGTTGCAGGCGGGGTGAGGAGAGCAGGGTCAAGCCCAGTCCTAGGATGTAGGTGGAAGGCTGAAGGGGAGGCCTGAAGGAGGTGGGAACAGGCATTTGGGTGCACCCACAGCCAGCATCCCAGAGTGCTGCTGGGTGTTCACAGCTCCCAGGGTCACAGGCTGCTTCAGTGAGGTAATCTCCACGTACCGAGCACTAAGCATGCCCTGGACTCACAGACAGATATGAGAGGCCTGTCATCCCCAGAATCTTATCACGGAGCACATCTGTTTACATCTGTCTGCTGCTTGGTGCCAGGAGGCCTGTGTGGGCTGGGCATAAGGGTGTAGCAGTTCCTGCTCTTACAGGAAGTACACTCTCTAAGAGACAAGTGTCAGTGGGGACAACAGTGAATATTAGCAGCCAGGGAGTGAGAAAGGAAAGATGCTGCAGGACCTGCCATGACGGCATGGCCAGACGGAGTGGAAAGCCCAAGTCATGCTATCTTGGTGGCTCTAGAAGGATGCAGGAAGTGTCAACACTAGTAACTAGCATCTGGGCTCCAAGCCACACAGAGATCCCTGGACTCTGGACCACGGTCTTGGGAGTCTTGAGGGGGTCTGAAGAAGGGTGAGGCATGAAGAGAATGCCCTGCACAGTGGCCCCCACCTCTGAGACTGAGGCCCCATGGTTCCCTAGGGGAGGTGGAAACTTTGGTCTGAATTGTGGGGGATTCCACAATTCAGGAAAGGGAGGTTTGGGTACACACACACACACACACACACACACACAAACACATACACGTAGAATTCTGAAGTAACATAATAATGCAGACTGAAAATACCCATGTTCAAGAGCCCAGGGTTCCAGAATGCTCTAAGAGGAACAGAGTTGAACAGAGAGCATTCCATGGCTTGGTGAGTTGAGTTACATTTTGAAAAGCATATGGCATGTCCTTACTGAGGAGGTACTCTGGCCTGACTCACTGCCACGGGCCACAGTTACTTCTACCTGCTGGGCTGCCTTCACTGATTGGCCCCAGAGCATGGGCAATCTTTGTGGAGTGTCAGCATCTGCAGCAACAGGGCATTGCCGGAGCCACCACCAGGCCTTGTGCACCATGCAAGGACTGCTCCCATGCAGCCTGGGACCAGACAGCACAGCGGTCCGCTAAGGCCGAATCACCCGCCTAACAGAAGGTTCAGCCAGGGTCACAGGGCCCCTGTGCCTGCCTCAAGGACACCGAGCTTGCTGCCTGAATGATCAGGTGAGGTCAGTAGGAAAAGGAACATCAGAATTTTAGGCACTCTCTACTGCGCTTAACTTCGGTTCTCTTAGGTACCACTGAGGATCAGCTCTGCGCAAACCTGGCACACTACTGCCTCTTACGATGCCTTGCGTTTCTATGTGGCAATGAAGCCATTAAGCAGCATAGGGTTTTGTTTGTTTGTTTTGTTTTTTTTCTCGTTGTTGTTAATTGACTTCAAGGGCCAGGTGTGGTGGCATACACCTTTAACCCCAGTACTTCGGAGACAGATCTCTCTGAGTTCTAAAGCCAGACAGGGCTACAGAGAGAGACCCTGTCTCAAGAAAAAAAACAAAAACAAAACAGACAAAATAAAACCACCACTACCACAACAAACAACCAAAAACCAAAACAAACCAACCAAACAAAAGTGACTCAAGGGTGTGAGGCCCCTTTTCTAAACAGTGACGCACTGGGGAGGTTTCCTGAGAAGGTTTTAGAAGGGGACACGAGCTGACCTTTGGGAGACCACTGTCTATGTCTGAGCAGGTTGGAAGTGCTCACACAGAACCCCCTTCTAGCTGAGCTGCAGACAACAAGACAAGAGCTAGTACTAAACTAAGCTACTAGCTGTCACCAAATGTACCTGCCCTCACAGTGCTGGAAAGTTCTGTGGCTCTCCTGATTTTGGTGTGTATGTGTCCCCAAGACAGTTCTGAAACCGGGAGGCTGTGGAAATGACAGACCAGCCAGCACCCCTGGATGGTATATCACACCAATAGTTACAAACTGGAATCTACAAAGCCACAAGGCAGGGATTGTCCCTCTCCTCTGAAGTAAACAATTTACTGAGAAACAGCCAAAGCCCCGCCATGCTTGTTGGTCCCACTGTAACTTCAAGGAGAAGCAGGCACAGGCTTCATTCAGCTAGCCTTCCCAGCAGATACTAATGTTCCCGGTATCACTCACCTGCCCTGGGCATTCAACTGATGGTCTTCAAGGCCAATTCTCCTCACTGTCTATGACCAAGACGATACTAAACTTCTGTTGAGTGGTTCTGTGGCCTGGGTACTTATGGCTAAGTGGCCTATGAGGCTGGTGAAGACTTGATTGATCATTTTACAGTGTTTCCAAATTGTAGTCTCCTGAGTGTGCACCACAAGTCACAGGAAACAGAGAGCAGAGACAGGACCACATGACAACGTAAAGGCACTGCTACTGCCGGCGAGAAGCTTGGACATGGCGGACATGGCACACATGGCTAGAGCGCAGCGTAGCGCGCTGTCTCTGTGTCTATCTGCTGTCTTTCTCCTTGAGTAAATGACTGAACTTTTATTTCCTGGGTTCTTTCTGGAATCTTCACCAGCAGGTTGCTTACATGGTTCATAAAGGACTGATGTACAAATAGCAAGAAAAGCAGAGACCCATTTTCCAGACTGGTGACACAAGGCCAACAGCTGAAAGTACAAGGCCAAGTCCCTTCTACCGGAATGGGTTATCTGTAAGCCTCATTGACTGAGGGCTCTGCAGGCACAGATAACGGGCATAAGCGGTATGTTTTCAAATACTAATCAGCCAGCCCGATGCCTGTGTGTACAGGTGCGCAAGCTGAGCCTGCACTGCATCTACCATGCCCCTCATCCCCGCCACTACAACCTGCCTGGCTGGCTAGCTATAGAGACTTGAACAGACCACGTGCTTCTCTGGGATGTCTTAGGATGTCAAGAGCCAAGGAAAAGAAAGACAAAAGGTTTTATTTAGAGCTAAAGACACCAGGGACACATTTTGTCAGGATGCAGTCCAAGAAATGTCATGTCTGAAAGTCAAATCAACAGCCCAGAAAAAGTCATCCTTCCCTTTACATTCTTTCGCAAGCCTATGAAGAACAACAATGCCATCCTGTGTGGCTGAGGGACATCCAGCTTCCTCGCCGGGGAGTGTCTCCATCCCTGACTTGGCAGCTGCAGTCCAGCTGTGGGCCAGTGGCCACTCTGAGCTCAGCCTAGTGCTTGTCTCTCGTCTCGCACACTCTCCCTCTCTGGCCTGCTCAGGCTCCCCTGTGGCCCCTGCCAGTAACTTTGGGTTACTGTGTCCTGAAGACCACTGGTGTTTTGGGAAAGGATAGCTGCCCGAGAGGGACAAGGGGGCTCCAGCTAGGACAGGAAGCTGCTCCGGCCCTGGCCAGCACAGGCAGCAGCTGGCTCTGTCAGCCTAGGGGGCTGTGGGGGAGCCCTGGCTTTCACACCTCTCTTCAAGATCCCTGGCCTGTGGCTTGGTCCCAAAAGGAGAGAAAAATCATCTCTGAAGCTTGAAGCTTGGTCTTTGTCCAAAGCTACTTACGACAATCCTGTTGTTTTGAGTTTTGGAGCCAGAGGTAATGCTAGACTCTCAAGTGAGGCTGGAACTTTTTTTTTTTTTAATCAATGCCAGTGAAATCAACCTACCACAGTGGGACATCCGGGCGCTCAGCTCAGCGACGAAGCAGGAGTCTGATGTGGCGGGAAGACATGGATGTACCAAGCATACCCAGAGCCTACAGGCCGTCTGCTGTCAGTCATGTGATCCGGTGAAAACCCACAGGAAGTCAGGGAGCACATGTAGGGTACAACTGTAATAATTTTATTACCCTAGAAGTTCAGTGAGAGTTCCAGTTTCTACCTGAAGTCTCTGCAGATAGCATCAAACATCCAGCGAGCACCTGGCACTGGTCCAGGAAGTTAATGCAACTTACAATCAAATGGCTACACAGCACACTGAAAAATGTTTTCTGCTCTTAGTAAGTGGGGCAGACAAGGGGAGGGTGGCCACCGGGCCGGTGGCAGCCAAAACTGGCTGGCAGCTGTGGAGGCCTGGGACTGACCAGCAAGCTACTGTTCACAGTGCTGGTTTCTGGTGGGCAGCCTGCTTAGACAGCGGGAAAGTGGCCTCATGAGCCTGTCACAGGACAGCAAAGAAAACTGTTCCTTGTGAAGTCCATGGTTGCATGACAGAATGTGGGGACTGTACAGCCTCCTGCTACCCTCTCCCTGAGACTGTCAGGGCGTAACTTCCACCCTTTCTCTACCTGTCCCTGAACAGCAACCGCCTTGGGGCTGCAGAGGAAAGAGAGGAGTGATGTTCTGTGCAGACCTGTGTGGACTACAGCAGGAGTCACGGGCGCTGTGGGAAGAGGAGGCACCTGAGGACTCTGGTTGGTCCTGTCTAATACTGGGACCAGAAGAACTAGGTTGGGCATATGGGAGCAACAGCGAACCGGCAAACTTGGAAGCGCCAATGCCATCAATTCATCTAATTATTGGCTGAACAAAATGGGAGGACAGAATGAACTGCAAATGTGTGAAGAGGAGGCTACCAGCAGAATGAGGATAAGCGCTGAGCAGCGGTGGGTGGTGAGGGCAAACGCTTCTACTTCTCATGAATTGGTGATTGCTGTATTTGCCCCATAAAGCTTTTACGCATGACTTATTCATCTTATGTGTACAGGTGTTTTGCCTCCATGCATGCATGCATGTGCACCAGGGGAGTGCCTGGTCCTTCCAGAGACCAGAAGAGGGCGTCAAGTGCCCTGGACTGCAATTAAAAGCGGGGTGAGCCACCGGGTCCCCTCTAAGAGTAGTCAGTCCTCTTACCCACCCAACCATCTCTCCAGCCTCTATTCTTATTTTGAAATAGTAATGGGGTTGGGGAGACTCACTATGTTGTCCAGGCTAGCCTCAAATACTTGTAATCCCAGCACTTGGGAGAGTGAGGAAGAAAGATCACAAGTTTGAGTTCTAGGACATCCTAGACTATGTAAAGGGACACTGTGTAATAAGGAAGTACTATGTCTTAGTCACGTTTCTATTGCGGTGATAAAACACCATGGCCGAGGCAACTTATTAAGGAAAGCATTTGCTTGGTCTTGGGGTACCAGAGGGTCAGAGTCCATGAAGGCAGAGCAAAGACATAGCAGCATGAACAGCTGAGAGCTCACATCTCAACCAGAAAGCAGGAGGCGGAGAGCATGCTAGGATGAGTCTTCTGAAACTTCAAAACCCACCCCAGTGACGTACCTCCTCTAACAAGGCCAAACCTCCTAATCCTTCCCAAACAGTTCTACCAACTGGGAACCAAGTATTCAAACACATGACCCTAGGGGGCCCATTTACCATTCAAACCACAGTATAACAAACAAACACATACAAAGCTAAAATTATGAAAATCGGATGGCTCGGAAGGTCACCACACATCTGGGAATTCAGTCACTGGTTATGCAGGAACCCAACGGGAGCTCTCTCGGAAGTAAGCTACCACCAGGACACACGCTAGCAGGCACAGTCCTCAGAGATCAGGATACTTGGAGCTCAGAAATGGCTTCAGTACTTCTGAGTGTCTACAGTGAGCCCAATGGCTTTTACGACAGGATCTAAGCTCTTAAAAAGAGTGAAGGATACAAAGCTGATACTCCCCTCACTGACCAGCAAAGCACAGTTTTTTTTAAATATATGTGTTACTTTCATTTTTAGAAACACATTTACTATACTAGTTTTTAATGCTATACAAAATGATGAGTTTATGACATTTTCATACATGTACACAGTGTACTTTTATACCTCTGTCAGCCAGAAGCTCAATGAGGGAAGCCTTGCCAGAATCCTCGCTGGGACCTTCCTCTGAAGGCAGAGGCCCAAGAAGATGAGAGAGGCTGTCCTTTGTCCTCAGCTTTGGATGTTTCTGGGTGCCCGTGGATGCCTGGAGCAGGAAGAAGGGTAGGCCCTCTGACTGCAGGGGGAGGGAGTGGGGCTGGCTGGTGTGGCTGGACAGCAGCTAGAGGTGAGGCAGAGAAGTGGCTGCACAGGTGGAGGGCAGGTGGAGGACAGTTCTTATCATAGGGCATTTACTGAAGCTGCCCATTGCACACACTGGCTCCTGAGCATGATCTGTGTCATTCCAGCTCTGGGGGCTGCAGCAAAGAACACTGTGGAGGTAGGATCAAGTACACAGTGCAGAATTTTCTGTAAAACTTTTGCTTCAAGCTGGCCCAGAGAGGGCCCAGAAACAACTAGGAGTGTGCCCTTCCCTTCTGAGGGGTGCTTATCACAGGGACAAGCTGGATCTTGGATGGAAGGAGAGTGGGCTTTCATGGAGTGAGTGAAGTCTGATTAGAACAGCAGCTGCCTCCACACCCAACAGATGTGCCCCTAGTACCTAAGAGCCTAGCTAGAGGCTTAGTGAGCAAACGACAAACAGCAGTGTAGCTTATCTGTAGAAAAATCACAGCCATACGTGAAAAAATGTTTAGGGCTGGAGAGACTGCTCAGTGGTTAAGAGCACCACTGCTCTCGCAGAGGACAGAGGTTCGGTTCCCACCATCCGCTTGGCTGCTCACAATCACCTGCAGCTCCAGTTCCAAGGGATTTGATGCCTTCTCCTGGCCTCCACAGGCACCAGGCATGCAAGTGGTACACAGACACACATGCAGGCAAAACACCCAATGACACAAAATAAAGTAACTTACAAAGATTAAAAAAGAAAGGTCCAGGAAGGGTCTGAACACTGTGTGAATTAGTTATCTGGGACCAAATGAGCCTTCTGAAGCCCATGGCACCGAGGAGAAAGGAGCTGTGCTGTTTGGAATGTGGGGATAGTTTAGTCTGCTGGTATGTCATCACTATGACTGTCACCAGGAGGGCCTCGTCATCAGACAATGGACCATAGCATGCTGGCAATGCTGCATCCCACATGGATCTCACTCTGGCAAAGGAAGTGAGCCCTCTTATAATTGTACTGGCTACAGGGGCTGGGGCTAGCATGAAGCACAGCGTGTAAAAGGAGAAATGCCATTTTCAGCAATTCTTATCTTGGATTCAAGTTCAGTTTGCGGTGTGGTTAAAAGAAGGTAATATGTGGCCTTAAATGTAAGCTTGAACCTTGAACTGCTATCTGCAATCATCTGTCTTCACGCTAATTTTTCCAAACTAATTTGTGGAGTGAAGAATTGGAAGAAGGTTCTGTATCATATTTAGATAAATTCCTGAAAAGTAAGGGTCGTTGCTATATCTGAGATGTGTGTATAGGGAACTTCGTGTGAAATGTCCTGCGGAGGATTATGGGACAAGGACAAACAGAAGACTTAGCAACACCCTCCCGCCTGGACTGTGGTGGAGTCTGGGTGATGTTATCAGGTGGGAAGCCAGCCTTTGCCATGTGTATCGCAGAAGTATTTGGAAAGGGAATTCCAGCTGAGAGAGCCTGAGATAAGACACGGTCTGTATTTTCTTAGGAGTCAGCTTCCTGGGCATTCTTTGGATTTCAGTTGAAGCAACTTCCATGGTCTCTAAGCTCCCGTAGGGGCCTCATTACTGTTAGCAAGTCCTATCTTGGTTATCTCTTAGTAAGAAGGAGAAGCCAGGCACTGCCAGCATTGCATGGTGCCCATCTCAACAGGGGACTTGCTTCTGCTCACAGGAGTCTTCACGGCTGCTAAGCCAGCGATTCCTTCTTCAGTACACAGGAAGAAGATCTCACTGAAACCTCACTGCGGATAGAACCTACAGCCCAGTGAATCTCACGGTCACTCAGAGATCACATGGACCTCACTATAGGAAAGCAAGCTCTGTCATGACCCACAGTTTTTTTGGGGGGGATGGGTAGGCTTCTGAGATAGGTCTCACTCTGTAGATTGGTCTGAAACTCAGTGTGTAGCTCAGGGTAGCCTTGAACTTTCGGTAATCCTTCTGTCCTAGTCTCCTAAGTACTGGGATTATATGTGTGAGCCACTACGCATAGCTCTAAAGCCATAATTCTGACATTTTATGGCTGGGGGTGAGGTGGGACAGGGACGCTGTCTTTGTGCTTCCCATGGATTTTCCAGTGACGTCTGTGAGATCCACGTAGGCTAAACCTGACGTGTGGCCTCCTTGCCTGGTGACACATGGTCATCCAATACAAGTCATTAATAAATTCAAAGCACATCATGTAGCTTGTTCGCATTTTCACAGCCACGAGGACTAACAAATCTCAAAAGCTGGTGTTGTCACCACTGACTGAGGTGGCCCTATGAGGTGGAGAGCAAAGCTGGGTGGATCTAAGATTTCCTCTGGGGTTTCCCTGTACACCCTGGCAAGTCACAGCCATCTCTTCAGCTGTTACCTCTGCTCCTGTCTTCCTGAAACAGAGCAGTCACTCAAAGAATCAAGGAACACCCAAAGGTGCTTAGTCCTTTACCCCGGCAGTGCCACAGAACAACTAAAGAGGCTGTTAGCATTGTCACATGGTTAATATTGCTGACTCTGTTTTCAAAACAAAACTGAGACAGGATAATAAGCAAGGGCAGGAGATGCCGCCATACATCAAATACGATCCAGACATCAGATGGATGCTACCAAGGAAAGTACTTGCAGAAGCCCAGTGATTGCAGAAGTAACAGTGTCTACAAGTGGAAACAAAGACAGAATGGCTGTCTAGAAAGCCTGCTCCTTCACGTTCACAGTCCCTGCTTTCCCTCTCACAGTCCCTGATTTATCTTCTTCTGGGCCAAGAGGCAGCGGCAGGTGTGTTTAACCTTTTGACATAGTGACATGCTGTTGTCAAGCTGAACTACGGGTGGAGTTTTTAAAAAAGCTGACGATGTTTTTTTGTGTAGGAGTTTTCTGGGCTGCACTCACAGCTCTCCTGGGTGGTATAGGCGTTAGGCATCATCACTCTGTGGGCTAGCAATGTAAAAACTGGTCTTCACATCCAAAACCAGGGGTTCGAACTGGCCTCAGGGCAAGTTTTTGGGTACAGACATACACAGTCTCAATTGTTAACAAAGGCCATTAAATATTTTCACATCTTACATGCTTTAAGACAGATGGCAGCTTCATGAAACGATATGCTTCAGCTGGTAAAGTAGTGACATTCAGCTAGCATATTATACCAGAGGAGAGGCCATTACCTGCTGGGAGGAGGGCTGCCTGGGCCCAGCCTGCCACTGACTGCTCAGACTGGCTGTAAGGCCACACAGGTGAGCACACACAGTCTGTGGGTAGAGCCGTGGAATGGTAGCCAGGAGGGACGGGACGAGGAGCTGGAGAACTCAGTGCTTTCACTGTCTCTACATGGTGGCTCTGGCGTATGATGGTATGGAGCTGAGGTGTGTAAAATCCCAAATATCAACTTGGGGCCAGGGGCTCGCAAGACACTGTGGCATGCCATTCAGAGTCTAAAGCCGAAGTTGTGCCAGGCATAGCACTAGCATCTGCTGTTTCACATCTCCAGCTGAGACAGGCTGGAGGCGGCAAAAGACAGGTAGTTGGCACTGAGTGCTCTCCATGGCAACTGTCACATTTACCAATTATTTGGAGTTGAAATAAATATACTGATGAGGAAGCGCACACTTTTATGGTGACCCCCACACCTCTGTAATGCAGGCTGCGGATGGCAGAGAAATCAGGCCATGTGAGTTTTCTAGCAGGCTGATGGTAACAAAGTCAGACACACAGCATCACCCCCTTGACCCAGTTACCTCATCTATAAACTACTGAGGCCGCTGAGGCCTGCTCTAAGCAGTGGGGAGAATGAGGCCACAGACTGGCCAGGACACTGTAGCTGTGCTGTGCTGGGTAAACTCATGCCTTGCCCTGCCTTGCTGCATGATGCTACAGAAGGCCCCAGGAGCCCACACTCCATCTGCAAGGAAGAACAACTGGAAAGCAGACAGCTCTCTCCTTCTGTTTTGTGCTCTACCATTATTTATTTTGAATCAACGTCCCAGAAGGCAAGGAGAGCACCTGCAGACAGAGCATGTGAAGGCCAGCAGTCGTTTCTAAAGCACAGCAGCGTTTGAAGCCCAAGCAGTCACGCTTTATAGCAAAAGCTTCAGTTGCTCTAAATTCACATCTGTCAATAGAGACGGATGCATTGCTTATCTCCTTTTCTATGTTCAGGGAACAACCATGGATAATTCAATTGCTCATACACTGCAAGCATGAAAATTAAACAAAATTGGAATTTACCTTGAAAATAATCACAAAACATCTTAAAAGGATCTTTCAAAAAGGAAATGCTGAATTTAAACAATTAACTTACTATATTTTAGAAACAGGATCTAGAAACCAAACTATAAAAGATTCTTTTATTTGGATTTATGTAGAGGAATGAATGAAGAATACACTTTATATTAAAAAAATATCAAGATTCTGTTCTGTTCAAATAAACAAAAACCAACTAACCAACCAAA
The DNA here is from genome assembly GCA_028658305.1 of Pachyuromys duprasi. Lineage (NCBI taxonomy): Eukaryota > Metazoa > Chordata > Mammalia > Rodentia > Muridae > Pachyuromys > Pachyuromys duprasi. The sequence goes on from CM053764.1 coordinate 50,026,224, forward strand.
AAATCCAAACAAACAAACAAACAAAAAACCCCAAAACAAAACAGAACCCTCCTTCCCCCAAAACCCAAGCAAACACTGGGCCCTAACCAAAAACCAAAAACCAAAGCCTTTAGGGCCTTGTAGAACCAAGAACACTGCAGGAACGAAGAGCCAGGGACTGCTCAGTTTTGAGGTACAGTGGAACGAGCCTTGAAAACACTTGTTTTCAAGAGACTCAGATTAAAGAAGAGGACCCGGGCTGATCTGGGAGCAGTTTACTCTGTGATTACATCTGCAAGTCCTTCCAGTCCACAGAGCACATGAAACGCTGATGAAGAGAGGGTTGTAAGGTAAAGTCCGGAAACCTCTATGCAGGGCCAGGGTCTGAACCTATCCAACCCCACTCACATGGTGAATCACAGGGTGACAGTATTTGGGGGGGGGGGTGCCCTCGGGGGTTGATTGGGTGATCGGGTCATGAGGGATCATGAGTGAGATTAATGACGTAGTAAAAGAGAACCCAGAGTACCTAACCTGTGACTGAGATAAAAATAAATTAATTAAAAAAAAAAAAAAAAAAAAAAAGAGAACCCAGGGGCCTAGCTACCCTTTCCACAGCTAGGAGGGTGAGGACCAGGCACCAAACCTCCAGGTCTTCATCTTAGGATTCCAGCTCCCAGGGCTGGGAAAAATCAAATTCTGTTCTTTATAAGCCACCCAGTTTCCAGGATTTTGTTTAGTTGCCTGAACAAACAAGACAAAAAGGCGACCTATCTACCCTATATATATATGTATATTTCTTTGCCATTTGGCTGATGGATGGGTCTTCATCCTTTACTTATGATTACGCTGGGACCCTCATCAAATGGTCAGTCTTTGGGTGCTCTGCTGGCTGTCCTAGTGGTCAGAGCCCAGTGGCTGTGAGAGGTGAGGTCGCAGACACACTGTACTCTGCTGCTTTGTGGGGATGGGGTCTATAACATCCCAAATGGGACAAGTATCTGCGGACACAAGAGAAGAGAGGATAGTTCAGTGGACTGTGTGTCAACTGGCACTCCAGCCATTAACTCATGACCACTCTTGTCTCATCTACCTCATTTTCTTTCTTTTGAATTGTTTTTCTGCCAATTCTAGATATAAATTTTTGTTCATACCCTAACGCTGAGTATTATCAAACTGGTAAGAATAAATTAAATTACAGGGTGGCCCTTTTTACTATAAAAGTATTTATTAAAAGTATGAAACATAGCCTCCTGGTGGTGGTGGTGCACACCTTTAATTCCAGCACTTGGGAGGCAGAGGTGGGAAGATCTCTGAGGTCAAGGGCAGCCTGGTCTACAGAGTAAGATCCGGTCTAGTCAGGGCTACACAGAGGAACCTCTGGGATTGCAGTATTTTCTTGGAGAGCTATGATAAATGCAAATGGAAGAAATCACTGAAGCATTCTCTAATGCGACATAATGTGACAAGTCATCTTGTAGGTGTCACACAGTAATGGCCAACTCTGGTCCTCATGCATTTGAGGGTCTCTGCAGGGTGGCACATGTGACCTTTCAGCTTTACATGCTTCCTCGCCTCACTACAACCACCAGACTCTTCATAGAGGAAGTCCCCAGGTCTCATGTCTGCTTCTATGCATCTACAGTGGTTCTGGGATAGTCCTGAGGAAGAGGGCATTAGGAAGGTTCCTGTGGGCAGAGAGAATTACTCAGAAGCATATCCAATTAAGAACAGGTTCAAAGCTCCCCACACAGGGTGGTGAGGAAGTACGAGCAAACAGGCTCATCATGAAATGTAATGGCAATGCAAGAGCCCTGGACAGACCACTGTGATGGAACTGGCAGAGCCTCTGTACCAGGCATGGATAACCCAGGAATCCAAGTATGGTCAGGAGACGGATGCCACAACCCTTCCAAGACAAGGTACAAGCCAGTAAGAGCCTGCAATCCCAGCATGTGGGTGGTAGAGGCAGGAGGTTCAGCAAGTTTGAGGCTAGTCTAGACTATATGGGATCGTGAAATCAACAAGTGAACAATCCAACAACAACAAAAGATAACGTAGTGGTGATGAGGCCTCAAGGAAGCCTGAGAAGGGAGAAATCAAACAGGCTTTGAGGAGGAGGTGCAAACAAGGGTGGTGTGTAAATAAGGGACAGGGATTGGGCACTCAGAGGGGAAGGAAGCACAGCAGACAGGACTAACAGACACAGAGCAGAGGCACATTACATGGGGCCGGCAGCCAGTGGCTCCGGCAGTAAGGACAATGGAGGAAGGCAACATGAAGAAAGCCCGAGCCTAGGCCACATTCAGTGCCACAAAGTGAACTGGACTGTGACTGGAAGGCTTGAGAAAGAAAATGATCCCCAGGGTTCAGAGGTGGAGCAGCCCTTGGAGGGAAAGCAACGAGGGAACAGAGAAGGGTGAGGAGCAAGGAGACTAGGTCAGATGGCACAGATGCAAACAGCCAAGGTCAGATGTTGGTCCTGGTAACTTCTGTTCCTCACTAAGAACAAAGAAGACAAATAGAATTCCTTTTCTAACCTGGGGTTGGTTCTAATAATGTGCCTTTATCTCTCAGCACCTTTATCTGTAGCCACCTCTGGGAAAGGGTCCTGCACAGCTGACTTCATGGGGCCCATGAGGAGGCCCAGGGGACCCATGGCCTCGGAGCCCAGACTGAGCAAGCTGTCTGAAGACTTGTAAACTCTCGTCCTCACCATTTTCAGGCATGAGAAAAGAGGGTCTGAGAGGAGGTCTCGGCAGCCTTTTTCTAATACAGTTTCTCAGTTTTGCACTTTAATCTCTGTTCATCAGCTCTGTAAACATTAGAATCAGTAACAATAGCTTAGGAACAAAGATAGACTTCTTGTCACTGAAGATGACCTTTCTGCACGTTTATCCAGCTCGCACTCAGGACCCACTGACTAACATACTTGTTGGGTCCAGGCCTTGACTTGGAGCTCTGGGGCCCACACGGCCAGGTGAAGCTGTCCCTTCCTGCACAAAGGGAAACCAGCGCACTCACTACCCTCACAGGTCTCAGGAAACACAGGTACCTCAAGATTTTGGGGACCTGGACTAGCAGCTCCATTCTGGCACTCGGCTGAGCCTGTTCCCCAGGCACAGCACACCAGCTGCTCCAACTCTTGTGTGATCTGGGAAGGAGACAGGAGCCCTGTGGCACAGAGGGGTGAAGGGCACAGCGTAGAAAACCTGACTGCACTTCTAGAGACAGGGGCTTAATAACAGCGGGGGCTTATGATGACCCTGGAAAGCCATTTAGACACACCGCCTTCATGAGAAAGGCAGCGACAGGGCTCCCACACAGCGACTTCCTGTACGGATCTGTGTGGCCACTACCACCCACGTTATTACGCTCTTATCTTCTCCCTTCTCTGGAGCACAGTCCAATAACCTAGACTTGCCCGAAAAGTACTGTTAGGATGAAGGTGACAACAAGGGAACAAGCATGTAGCCAGCATATTACATATTACACACACCCATCCACTCACTCACCCTACCCCCCCACGTACCCACATACTCACCTGCGTGCGCAAGTGCACACACACGCACCACACACACACACACACACACACACACACACACACAGTCTCTTCCAAGGAACCTCCATTTCAGTAGCTCTAGACTCTATTCAATTGCCTATACCAAACACTGGCTGTGAAGTGGCAGGCCAGGTTAGGAAGAAGCACAGGACATTCTTATCCACATCAGAAAGACCCTCAATTGCCACAAAACTAGGCTAGGAAGTTGCACTGATATTCTTTTTTTTTCTTTTTGAGATAGCATTTTTCTTTTGTGTAGCTCTGGCTATTCTGGAACTTGCTATGGAGACCAGGCTGGCCTCAGGCCTGCAGAGATCCACCTGCGTCTGCCTCCTGGTGCTGGGATTAATGGCCTGAAATGAAACACTAAGTAGCTACTCTCAAGGACTAGGTTTTTAATTATTCTACTTCTTGTAAGTTATAATTTATAAACCTATATAGACTCTTATGCAAAGGATATAAAATGTAATCAGAACAGCCGCCATACCTATTAAAGTAGTATCTTGGAAAGACTCTAGACTGGAAACATACATTTCTGATTTCAAAGCAGAATGTGTCAGGGATGCCTCTGTTTGCCTAGCATGGCCAAGACCCTGGGTTCAGTGCCCAGTGTTAGAAAGGGAGGAAGAAAAGAAAAAGCCATCCATGAGCAGTAGAGCCCTCTGAGACTTCAGTTACCCAGAATGGTCCCTTCATTCCAGCCTCTCAAAGTCACAACTTTGTGATAGACATGTGCACTTCAGAAACACTCACCGTAGTGAAGGTTTCCATGGCATGCGTCTGTGTCCTCAACGGACAGGAGAAAATGTCACTTCAACTTTCTGAGGGGCACTCTGAATTTTCAGCTATGAGCTATTTGATTAAAACCAACTTGGAAACAAAACTAGCTAGCTTGAGGGGGTAGATTGCCGTCTACAGCAGGCAGGCACTGTTCTTCGTCACATCATGATTAAAATATTGTCCCTTAAGCAGTGTTCTTAGGGAACACGAAGTCTAGACAAATTATTTTCTCAAACTTTTTACTCAGTTGTGTAACTTAGGCAAGCGGAGTCCTCTCACACGAGTCTTCCCTTCCCTTTCACCTACTCCCACACAGTCCAGTCTGGCCTCAAACTCATGATTCTCCTGCCTCAGCCTTCTGAGTGCTGGATTTGGAAGCATTAAGCCACCTTAGAAATCTTTTTTAAGCTAGATTATTGTTAGATGAGGATGGTAACTTAAAAACCAAACCATTTCACCTGTGCAGACACAGATCACAAGATCTGCCTGTCTGCTGTTTGTTTTTTGGTCAGCAGAGAGGCTGTGATGGCTCAGTGGATACACAGCTGTGGCTTTGGTGCCAGCCTGACAACCTGAGCTCCACCCCCCGAACCCAGGGTGGAAGGAGAGCTCTCTTCTGGGGGTTGTCTCGTATCTGTACATGTGTGCTGGGTCTGGGCCCAAACATCACACACATGTAAGAACCGATCTAAAAGAGCGGCTCGAGGCTGCCCTCCACTGCAGGAAGAGTTTGACAACACCTGCGTTATATAAGAGATCTCATCTCAAAACCAAGAAGCAAAACTAAACTGAACAAACACCCTGAAGACCATTAACTGCATTTGTTATGACCTTGTCTAACTCAGCTTTCTTTAAAAAAAATGTTTATTATATCCTTTATAGTACAACAAAATATACTATACTCTTTGTTGAAGAACTGTTTCAAAATGAGAATTAATATATCATCATTATCCAAATACAGCGGCCGTGAAGCATGGTGCTATCTGTCCTTAGTCCTGGGGGTGGGAACAGACATCAACTATCTTATAGCAGAGAGAAGATTGGAGAAATAATTTGATCTTCACATGAAAATGAAATGGGAGAATTTTACATGGTTGATATTCTGCTGTCACTGGATTCTCGCTGCCTCTACTGCTCACTATCTTTGCTTTTTTTTCTTCTTCACATTCAACAGAGTCATAATGGACACCCCACTCCCACCTCTCACCTTTGCAAAACGGTACAGATGATAAAGAAGCAGCACACCCTCTAGAAAGTCAGCCAACGAGCGTGATTAACAGGCAGGTACCCTATAGAGCTTGGATACCCTAGATGCTCGGGTAACTCATCTAGGGCAGAGCGGAGCCGACAGGCTAAGAACGCACTATGCTACCTGGATCTATGTGCAATTAAAAGCTGTCATCTGTTTATTTACAGAACTTTCCATTGAACATTTTCAGACCATAGCTGATGGCAGGCAGCTGAAACTGTGGCAAACAAGGCCTCAGATAAAGGGGTTCAGCTTTGGCAGATATACCAGCTATTTTCATAAGTGTCTATAATTTGGAGTCTTTTTAACTTTTTAAAATGTTTTTGATGACCACATCATACCTCTCTGTATTGTTTGCTTGTTTATTTATTTGGATGTTTTGAAACAGGGTCTCTCTGTTATATAGCTCTGGCTGTCCTTGAACTCACAGAGGTCTATCTGCGTGCCTCTGTCTCCCCAGTGCTGGGGTGAAAAGCCTGTACTACCACGCCTGGCTGCTTCTTTACAGCGTCTAAATATGTAGCCCAGGCTGGCCCCAAAGCTGCAGTCCTCCTCCTATCTCAACCGCCCAAGTGTTAGGCTCACAGGCAGGCACACTCTTCTTAGCTATACTCCTTCTCTTACCCATAGTCCTGGAATTGCAGCAAGCTCTATATGAATACTATTAAGGCCTACCTTGTGGCTACCAACCTTGCACTTTGGCAAATGACCTCCTTTACTTTAATTAAGATAATACCTGCCCATCCCATTAGAGTGAAAAAACAAGCAGTGTGTGCCTACTGTATACAGGGCTCCATGCTGGGTATTAGGAATATACGAAGGCAAATATCAGGCCTCTGATAAGACCCAAGGACATACTAACAGTCTTAGCAGCAGGTCAGCAGCAAACCCTTGGTGTTTAGATTAAGGTATACTTACATGCTCATGAAAATGGGAATAAATGGTAAACTATTATAAATGAAGCGTATTTTAAAAGAAGCATGTTAATTTCGCTTTGACTCTTTCCAAAATAAAACAGCAAATTCACCAACAAGGAAAGTTACCCAGCAACTGATCTGCTTGGGAAGGTCAGCCCAGAACCTTGGGTGCTACAGCGTGCAGTATGGGAAGGTGTGGGATAGGTGTGGATACCTCAGATGGAGGGCCAGCTCTCACTGGCCCTCACGAGGGTCACAGAGCCCAGGCATATAGAGGCCAGTAGAAAGTGCAGCCACAGGTAGGGATCGAGTTAGGCTAAGTGTTAACCCTTCCTCATCACATTCAGTGGCAGAGCTGACTCTTGCAGTTAAGGAGGAAGCACAACATAACAACAAGTCGGCCAGCAGTTAAACACTGCCACAGACAAGTGCAGCTGCAGCTCTAGAAATACACGTGGTGCTAGAATACTGAGCGTCTAAGACCACACCTAAGAGTGCAGTCCCTCTGAGGCCCAGGCCGCAGAGGAGCTACCACCACAGGTCACCCAGCACTCCTGACACCGGCTTCTTGGGAAGATATTCTGTCAGTCGGAGAGGGAGGAGGCCAGAGAATGAATGAGTGGACACATATTATGGAGGTCAATCATCAGAGCTCAGGGGGCTGTCTCTCTATGTGAGATCAGCAAGGGGCAGGTTATTAGCAATAAACAGCTATCTAGCTTTTTGGAGGCAGCCTTGGAAAACTTTAGACTGAGATGTGTTATTGTGTCTCCAAGCCCAGTGAGGTTCAGCAGAGCATGAGTGTCACTATACACAGTGAAGAATTCTGACATCTTGGCCTATATCGGTCTCTGCTGGCCTCGTGTGACTGCCGCCCATCAACTCTCATTTTCCTATAGTAAAAGAATGGAAACGGATGGTTCAAGCACTGTCTTCTCTGACCATTCGAGCTAAGGCTGCTAGGCAGAGGATTCTGTTGAAAGTTTTTATTTATTTTATCTTATGTGTATGGGTGTCTTGCCTGCATGTATGTCTATGCACTATGTGCATGTTGTCCATGAAGGCCAGAAGAGGGTGACAGACCCTCTGGAACTACAGTTACAGATGGCTTTGAGACACCACATGGTGCTGAACTCAGCTCCTCTGCAAGGGCAACAAGTGCTCTTAACTTCTGAGCCATCTCTCTAGCCCTTTAGTCTGCTTCTTTAAGAACAAAGGAAGCAGAGGCCTCCTCTGTGATGGGCTTTAAACATCACCACTTCCTACAGAGTAAGGCCAAGGGTGGAGAGGGGACACCCTTTAGTGTAGCTTCTTTGAAACAGTCACAAGATCCAACATCATTTTCCCCCCAGTCTTGGCACTTGGAGGTGAGAGAGATTAAGATAAATCAAAACAAACAAAAATATATGAATGTGCTGATACTTAGCTGCTTTGTTAGACTTTAAAATATCCCAAGCAGTTCTCACATGCTAACAGGAATGGACATTGAAATCAAGGAAATGGGCAATCCAGTTTCCTCTCTAGGAGGGATTACATACAGTCCAAACTATCTTTGTGACTCCACAGGCTCAACTCTACAGATGTCACATGAGCACATCTGCTTGGAATTGAGAAGTCTTTCATTAAATATGCACACAAAAGAATCTTAAAAACACTGGAAGTTGCAGGGGAGCGGGAAGCCGCGAAGAAGACAAGTTTTCAATTTAACTACTGATAAGAGAATGTATAGTGAGGAAACATGGGCAAAAATAGTACAATAAATTGGTTATGATCTTTAAGGTCAGACAGCCTGGCTCAGGCTTTTTTAAACCACACTAGTGAAATATTTACCTGTCTGCATGGGGCGCCATGTAGTTCAAATGAGGTAACTAGGTCTTGGCAGAGTTATTAACATGCTCATGAAAATGCAAGTAAACTGTAAACTACTATAAATGAAATCATATCTTAAAGTAAGCACGCTAATCTTGCAGTGATTCTTTCCAAAATAAAACAGCAAGCAAATTCACCAACAAGGAAAGTCACTCAGCAACTGATCTCCTGGAAGGTCAGACCAGGGCCTTGAGCCATCTTTGGGCTTACTTCCTTGCCGCCCTGAACAAGGGGCTTTACATTTCTCAAGAGAGCACCAGGTCCTGGGACTGCCCCAACTTTTCTTCAGGGTCATGACCTATGCAGGCTTGTAAAAGTTCTTAAGAGACATGGAAAAGCAGCGGTGAGATGTGTTGTTTTCTATCCCTTTCCTGGCTAATGAGGACAAGTGGCCCTCAATTTTCACTGCTGTTGACATACTAACTTGTAGCAGTTCTTTTAAGTTGTGGCTTCTAATCTATTATGGACTTGGGAACCAGATGGCTAAGCCTGTTAAAACCATGTATTAGCAGCGGAGTGTCAGGCTTCAGCAAGAGGCTCATGGCCTCTGTTTTGACTGTTAGAATCTATGGCCCTAGCTCTTGCCTTTGTTCTAGAAAAGTGAGGCTGACAGGCAAGAGGCTCAGAAAGCTCTAGTCATGGGGCTTGCTGGATGTTGGTGATAAGGGGTACCCTAAGTGCATCAGGAGGGGAGGGAAGCAACAGGAAGAAATGATGGGGAGTGAGGGGTGCACAGCTCATCCAGGCCATACAACTAGGGTAGCCCTGATTCCTGCTTCCCTCTCAGCATCCTTATGCCTCCATCTTCTCTCATTTCTATGGTGGTGGTTTTAGTCTGTATTCACCCCAGAGCCACTCATTTCACTTGATCAAGGTATCAAAACAGCTGGAGCATGGTGGCTTCTTTCCTTTGCTTTTGCTGGAGCCCTTTTGCCATTTACACCCCCAAATTAGCTGAAGATTCCTCACCCGTGAGAAAGGACTGGTTGTAGAGAAGCTGTTTCTCTGAATGCCCCTTTAGAAACGAGGCCCTTCTAAGCAGAGGGTCCTTTAAGACATACTGTTAGCAGAGTGCTGAGCAGGCAGCAGTTGCTCAATCAATACTAGCTGAGCAAATAAATGAAAGGCGAGAAAATCCCTATTGCAAATAGTAGCTTTTGTAAAAGAAGGCACATTAGCCACTGGATGTCAGAGATATTTATTCAAGGACTCAGAGGTCTGAGAAGGACCGTGCGAACACTACAAATAAATGAGATGATGGGGAGCCCATCAGTGTTCGCATCTGAAAGACTATGAGTATGGGTTTGGGGTTCTCTCACTAACAAGGACTGCTAACACTGAATCTACATGGTGGAATATGGACAGCATGCATAAAGGACTAAAACACTCACTGATTTTTCACTCACAGATTGCACAGGAGAAAGCTAGGGAACAGACCATCAGCCATGAAGGCAAAACTTTTTGTATCTGCTATTATTTTTCATATCTGTATCAACAAGAAGAATGCCAAATGCACACATTTGCTAAGACTGACATTTCTACTTCATGGGATGCTATAAGAAACAAGAGAAGAAAGGAGATACAGTCTTTGAACATTTCCATTAGTGAAATCCCTTTAATGCCTGTTATTAATAAAAGACCATGCTTTCATTTCCAAAAATATGGTCCTCAGCTATAGACATATTAAAATGAATTGGAGAAAAATAAGATCATCCTTCAGAAAAGGGAACCACCCACTTCAGCCTGTGTAGCATTATGAGACAGGAATTGAAACCATGGTCACAATGATCTAAATGCAATTCAAGTCCACAAAAGCTTATCTGTCAGTGATGAAAAGAGAGAATGATTCATTCATTCACCCTTTATGGAACCAGTGTGCCTCTTCAGGGCTCAGATATGAGCAAAACCACCAGCTGGCACAGGCTAAGTGTTGGCTTTGTGACCATAAGCACATTTGTAGCTAATAGAAGCCATGGCAGACAAGGGTAGCAGGCTTGATACTGTCCACTTACTTTGGGATCCAAGATAATCAAGGCTAACATCAAATGAAAAGAGTCTCCAAAGGAGGAGAGAGTCAAAGAAATTCACTCCTAAATTTTATCAAGTACGTGTACTAACTCTCACATATTTAATGACACACAGAGCAGGACAAGAACAGTGAGACTACAAAGGGGCCCATTTATAGCATCCTGTCATAGCGACGATTGAAAATTAAGTAAGGCTGTCTCTAGCTGCTACTGCTATCAATTAGCCAGCAAGCACTTCCACAGCCTAATGACTGCCACATGCACAATGCGTGTTACCTCTGGGCCTGCTAATTCCAAACACAGGAGAGGAGCTGCAGACGGCACTCAACAGGCCAGCTAACAGCGCCATGCTCTCCGCCACCGATTCTGCCTCACAAAATGAAATGACTCCATGCGTCAGGACATTTTGGATAATTGAGCCTAGTTCCTCCTTAAACATATGAACTAGATTATACACTTTGTAGTAACTTAACCTTCACTCACCCACGTAGTTTCTTTGCCCTACAACCACATGGTCCTCTTCATTTCTGTTTCTTCTAGTTTCACAGAGTTTAAAAAAATGCTTGCTGATCTAAAGGGACCAGGCTCTGCTGACAATAATGTGATCTGTGTCATGGCTGAAAGTTTTCATTTTTGGAAGTGAAAAATCAGTTTTATGAAAATGACATTTATTCTGAAAGATGACTGTGTCAATATGAAGTAAAACCCTACTCCCAAGGGGTCACTTTGGACATCTGTGAAATGGAGTCCTCTGGGCTCACTTTCTTCTGCCTCACAGGCCTATCCTCACCACCCTGGTACTGCTGCAGCTTGCTGGGAGAAAGGCCACAAGTGCTGACTGACAATAAAGAGTTAATGCTTCTCCAGAACTCCGGGAGAAACCAGATTCTGTAAGTGAGCTTTGGCAATGTGAGCAACCCTGTAACCAATTTCATTTCCTGATAAATAAATGGCCCACAGGAGAAAGTTGGCCAGTGAATTTGGGAACTTTGCTAAAAGTCCCCTCCAAGGAGCCAGTGTGTCTCTGCTTATCACTGAGGGGCCAGACAGCCCAGGGAACAGGAAGCAGCTAGGCTCCGTTCTATCTCTGATGAAGCAGGAAGGCCAGGCCTCCTCCAAGAAAGGACACTGCTGTGGATGTCCTGTCCATTAGACAAGGCTGTTTAACCTGCAGGCTGCAAACACAAGCCTGTTAAACTGACATTAGAAGAACAGGCTTAATGTCTTCACCATTTTAACTTAATCCCCCCATCCAGCCCCAAATGACACAGCCTGAGCATCCAGGTTCCAACTGGAGAAAGCAACGTACAGAAACAAACAGCCAGTTCTGTAAGAAGGGAAACAGAGTCTGAGGGAGTTCTTAGAGATGGGAAGAACCTCAAAGTGCTGAAACACATTCATCTAAAACACAAACACTCTTTTTATGGATGAGACCATTTATATTTGAAGCTGAAAATGAGTGTCTTTAGGTTTAAGCAAACTAAAACCCAATTCTCACAGACATAGTTCTATACATTGTACTTACATTAAAAAAAAAAAGAACTTTCACTCTACGTACATCAATCTTTTGCCTGCATGTGTATTTGTGTGAGGGTGTCCAATCTTAGAGTTATAAGCAATTGTGAGTGGCCATGTGGGTGCTGTGATTTGAACCCAGGTCCTTTGGAAGACCAGTCAGTGTTCTTAACCACTGAGCCATCTCCAGCCCCTGATCTTTCATGTTAATTCAGAACTGGCAATAGCATATACTTAAAAATATATTTACCGAATCTGAATGACTTTCTGTCAAAGGTTAACCTGACAGATTTACATATATACTCTGAGCTTGCTTAGAAAGTATACACAAATAACCCCATAAAACAGTCATGAAGGCAGGAGGAGGGAGAAGTTTGAAGTAATGGCTTCAGGCCCTTAATTATAAAAAATAAAGAAAACAATGTCTAATCTGGTGGACTCGGCTGGCGCAGGGAGGCCTGGAGCTGATTAGTCTCCCCTTGGCAAAGGCACTCCACAGCACCAAGGACGGACTGGTGATCCAGGGAGAGCAACCAGCTCGATCCATCAGAGAGACGAGGCACAAGCAGAGGAGGAGGCAGCATCGGTGGGCCCGAAGCTTCCTCTGTAACCGCACAAGCCATTTTCTCTTCCATGCATTTGCGACCAGAAACTGGATTCTTTTTCCTTTTTCTATTTTATATTCTTGGTGGCACTGAGAGGGGCAGACTCCAAGCCCAGATCTAAGAAGTTAGTGTTAAATCTGCTTTATTAAGGGTAAGTAATTTGATAACCAAAAAGAAAAGCTCAAAAGAACCAGGAAGCTCCTGGGCTACCTAAAACTCATCCAAGGTGTGATCCTAGCCAGTCACACGAACAGAGGGTGCCCAGACCCGCACTAGTGCTCAGTCACTTATGAGCCCCCCGCCCCCCGACTTTGATAGTCGACACACATAGTAACTGTGCATGGCATTGTAAATTTATAAAATGAGCAAAACTGGAAAAACTAACGGGCTCAATTTAAAAGTAGGACCAATTCCTTGTGAGAAAATGAGCCACCTCACCACCTGAGAAGGGCGGTCGGCAGGACTCCACAGAGCAGCTACAAATGGCCACTGACTTTAACGGCCAAAAGCAAATCTGAGACTGCTAATTAATGTCCAGACCTGTTCCTTGTAAATATTCTGCAAAGCACATGAGTTTCTTATATAATAAATTCCAAGAGAACTCAAACGTGTTCTGTTTCTTCTGAATGTGCCTGCGTTTAGACAGCCTCAACTTCTGAAGCCGAATGGGAACAGCAGTGAGGGAGACAGGAGTGAAGGACTCCAGGGTGACGATACTGAGACTGCCACAGAAGAGCTCTGATGTAGCTGGGCTCATGAATGCAGAAAAGAGGCTCCGATGAGTCAGGAGGGAGAGAGCCGGAACAAGACCCTTCAGGTACTCACCGGCCTGGTTTTGGCTTCTGTCCCCTGGCTGGAGAAGACAGACACTAGGTTTTCAGGATCTGGACACACAAGAGCACGGGGCACTCATCAAGGAGCAAGGGACAGCCCCCTCAGTATCTTTTACTTCTTCTGGGCTTGCACTTCTGCAAGTGCGGCGCCCCCCAAGGAGGCCAGGACTGGGGTCCTGTAGAGAGAGTGACACTGGCCGCAAACAAGCTGGAGCGCAGGATCTCCCTGTGACTCAGGGTGGGGCTCTCCCTCACGCCTTCCATCATCCCTTATATTCTCTCCAGGTGTGTGTGAGATCTCTCTGTGTGGTGTGCGTGCATGTGTCCATGTCTGTGCTTGCAGATGCCAGAGTCGGACGTCATGTCTTCCTCTATTACTCTCTACCTAGTTATTTAAAATTAGTTTTCACATTACATATACATACATAATACTCGCAGGCACACATGTAGAGGTCAGGAGACAACTTGTAAGAGTTGGGTTTTCTCAGGCGGGAGAGATGGCTCAGAGATTAGAAACACTGGCTGTTCTCCCAAAGGTTCAATTCCCAGCAACCACATGGCGGCTCGTAACCCTCTACAGTGAGGTCTGGCGCCCTCTTCTGGCCACAGGCACACATGCAGGCAGACTACTGTATAAATAATAAAATCTTTTTTCTAATTAAAAATATTTTAAAAATATAATTTACTTATTACAATTTATTCACTTTGTATCCCAGCTGTAGCCTCATCTTCATTCCCTCCCAATCCCACCCTTCCTCTTTCCCTCCCTCATCTCCTCCCATGCCCCTTCCCCAGTCCACTGATAGTGGAGGACCTACTCCTCTTCCATCTGATCCTCGCCTATCAGGTCTCATCAGGACTATCTTTCATAGTCTTCCTCTATGTCCTGGTCAGGCTGCTCCCCCTCCTCAGGGGGAGGTGATCAAAGAGCCAGCAACTGAGTTCATGTCAGAGATAGTCCCTGCTCTCCTTAATTGGGAGCCCATTTGGAGATTGAGCTGCCACGGGCTACCTCTGTGCAGGGGGTCCAGGTTATCTTCATAAATGATCCTTGGTTGGAGAATCAGTCTCAGAAAAGACCCCTAGGCCCAGATTTTTTTGGTTCTGTTGCTCTCCTTGTGGAGCTCCTGTCCCTTCCAGGTCTTTCTACTTCCCCCTTCTTTCATAAGATTCCCTGCACTCTGCCCAAAGATTGGCTATGAGTCTCAGTACCTGCTTTAATACCCTGCTGGGCAGAGTCTTTCAGAGGCCCTCTGTTGTAGGCTCCTGTCTTGTTCCTTATTTTCACCTTCTTCCGAGGTCTATCCCATTTGCCTTTCTGAATGAAGATGGAACATCTTACCCAGGGTCCTCCTCCTTGCTTAGCTTCTTTTGGTGTATAGATTTTAGTATGATTATCCTATATTATATATCTAATACCCACTTATAAGTGAGTATATACCATGTGTGTCCTTTTGCATCTGGCATATCTCACTCAGGATGACTTTTTTTTTTATTTCTTTTTTTTTTTAATTTATTTATTTTTATCTCAATCACAGGTTAGGTACTTTGCATCCCAGGCGTAGCCTCCTCCCTCATTCCCTCCCACCTTCCCACTCCCTCCCTCATCTCCCTCCTCCCCGCCCCCTCTAAGTCCACCAACAGGGGAGGACCTCCTCCCCTTCCATCCAACCCCAGCTCATCCTGTCTCCTCAGGGCTGGCTGCAATGTCCTCCCCTGGGATCTAGCCAGTCTGTCACTCCCAGGCTTGTATGGGGGAGGGTCAAAGAGTCAGCCATCAAGATCATGACTGAAACAGTCCCTGTTTCCCTGAATAGGGTCTTCAGTCC
>CM053764.1:50041888-50237208 GCA_028658305.1 Pachyuromys duprasi
TCCTGTCTCCTCAGGGCTGGCTGCAATGTCCTCCCCTGGGATCTAGCCAGTCTGTCACTCCCAGGCTTGTATGGGGGAGGGTCAAAGAGTCAGCCATCAAGATCATGACTGAAACAGTCCCTGTTTCCCTGAATAGGGTCTTCAGTCCTACACCGAGCTATCATGGGCCCCATCTGTGCGGGGGTTCCAGGCCACATCCGAGGATGACCTTTTCTAGCTCCCACCATTTACCTGCAAATTTCATGATTTCCTCCTTTTTAATTGCTGAGTAGTATTCCATTGTGTAAAAGTACCACAATTTCTGTATCCATTCCTCAACTGAGGGACATCAAGGTTGTTTCCAGGTCCTGGCTATTACAAATAAAGCTGCTACGAACATGGTTGAGCAAATGTCCTTATTGTATACTTGAGCCTCTTTTGGATTTATGCCTAGGAGTGGTATAGTTGGATCTTGAGGAAGCGCTATTCCTAATTGTCTGAGAAAGCACCAAATTGACTTCCAGATTTTAGACTGTATAAATAATAAATAAATCTTAAAAAGAGTTGCTTTTCTCTTTCGGCTACGTGTGTTTTGGGAACTGAACTCAGGATGTCTGGCTCAATGGCAAGCATTCTTACTTGCTAAGCCATCTTGCCGACTCCACCTTTGTCTTTGAGTTAGGGGCTCTCACTGAACCTGGAGCTCCCAGGCTCAGTTACACTGGCTGGTTGGTAACCCGAAGGTATCCTCCTGCCTCTGCACCCCAGCTATGCACTGGGACTATAGGTATGTACTCCATGCCTAGCTTTTTATGTGGGCACTGGAGCTCTGAACTCAAGTTATGCTTGTACAGTGAGCACTTTACCCACAGAGTCATCTCTCCACCCCTCTTGATCCAGACTTCATTCGAGGACTAGGGCCACACAGACATGGTTGTTAAAATAAGCAAACATGTCCTTTATAGAGCCAAGTGAGTATAGCTACAGTGTGATGTAGCGAAGGAGACACGGAATCAGAGAGGTCCAGAGCACAGTACACATTCTGGAGCCTTCCTTGGGAAACTGACAAAGGACATGAGTAAGACTGGAGTGGTATCCCATTTACCCTGTGATGGGGCTAGGGGGTGAGAGGCACATGGGTAATGCAATGGAATGCCATAGGCTTTCCCAAATTTAGAATTCAGGACATTTACTGCTGTGAGTTGGAAATAAGAGATGGCAGTTGAGGTTCCAAGTTGGGGATGCTGAAGTGCTCTTCCCCAGGGAAGACACGATGGCTATTTTCTGTTCTATTCTGGCTGGTTTACAGTAAAGGCCTGATGAGAAGAGTCTGTTGTCCCCCTCCCCCCACCCCCTTTAAAGCTTGTTAGCATTATTTTCCTGTGTTGGTGCTGGGCAGGCACCACTCTATGACTAGCAGTGACACTGAAGACACAATCAACAAAGCAAAGCCAAACCAACAACAAACAACCTGCTTTAGCTTGGAATAGTTTGTATTCCAAGGAAACATTTGCATTCTGGGGAATGTTCCTCCTCTTATGTGAGTGCATGCTTCTAAACATAAATATGAGCACAGTTGCAATCATATGAAGGATATTATGTTTTCAGCTTTGGGTCTGGAAGACACATTAAGAGAAACTTCCATGCCATTCTACTTCTAGACAACATAAATCATTTCCTACTTTTGATTTACTCTCCATGTTGCAGAGATTATACCCAAAGTAAACTACTGAAATGCGTTTGGTGGAACATGCAGTTGTAATTTCAAGTAATTCACAACTCTGGTGTAGCAGCAACTGCTGGGCTGGTTGTTTAGAGACAACAGTAATGCAAAATCGCTGGAGACATCTGACTTTTACATAGTTATCACATAAAACACAGTAACGGTACAGTACAGTAGCAGAGCGTGTGTTTCCTGAAGACAGTTGTGGAAAAGTGAATTGCGTATTTTGCTCTTAAAGCAACCCTTGGCTGGGCACGGTGGCGCACGCCTGGAATCCTAGCACGTGCAAAGGCAGAGGCAGGAGGCTCTCTGTGAGTTTGAGGCCAGCCTGGTCTACAAAGCGAGCCCAGGATAGCTAGGGCTACACAGAGAAACCCTGTCTCAAAAAAAGAAGACAAAGAAAACATATAAAACAACCCTTGAAGGTACCGTGAAATCGTGACACCGGAGACGGCAGAATCGTGACAGAGGCGGGAAGGTCATCTGCTGTCACCCTCTTCTCACAGGCCATCAGCCTGAATGGACGGTCTGCTTCTTGAGCGGAAAGGAGCTCATTTCTGAGGCTTCTGTTGTTACAGGAACTAGCGCCATGTGTACACAGTGCTGAGAGGACACAGGAAGGACACTCCTAGTTCCTTATCACAAGCCTTCACTTCCAGTGGCTAGGCACACGGCACCCTCTGTGGCATGGTGGCTCTGCAGAAAAATGATGTCCCTTCTGGGCAATGCTTTTCTGCTTTCCAATTTCAGAGCTGAGACTGTGGCATTGCTAGGTAGAAGTGACCAAACATTCTGAGCCACCCCACCTTGCATCTTGAGGTTATCACACAACACAATCCACTAGTTTCAAGTGGTCATTTGATAAATTTCCTTACCTGAATATGTGACCACCACACAGACACAGAACAGGCACCTCATGTTAAAGGCGCCTTCTGACTCCCTGCATATCTGATTACCTGCACTATTTCCCTTGGCCCCAAGCAGCCATATACTTGCTTCCTGTCACTCATTGCCTTTTGGGTTTTTTATCAATTTTTAATTCTACTTTGATGATTCTGGTTTTATGGAAATTAGTCATAAAGCTCAAAATAGGGCATACTTAGGTAAATGTGCCATACACATTTAAAATAAAGTGAATTTGTCATTGTGGGATGTTCTATAAATGCCAATCAGGGGGAGGTGGCTGACAGCAGTGCAGATTGCCTATGTCTTTGCTGACTTTTTTAGTTAGTTTTGTATCAGTTGCTGAGGGAAGGATGCAGATCTCCAGTGGGCAGGTCTGTTCCATCAGCCTCATCAATGTCCTTGTTACACGATTCTGAAGTGTGGCTATGGAACATGCACATTTACCACAGGACACATCACTTGGAACTTGATGTGCTCATTGCTTGCTCTGACACCTCTGTAGTGGCTACATGAGCTTCCTGCTCATTTGTTTGCATGCTGTCTTTTCTTCCCTTCTCGTTATTGTTTTCTTATGTGTATGTGTGTCTTGTTCGAATGTACCACTTGAGTGTCTGGTGCCTATGACAGCCAGAAGATGGTATCGCATCCCCTGGAACTGGAGTTACAGAAGGTTGTGAGTGCTGGGAATTCTCTGAAGGAGCAGTCAATGCTCTTAACTGCTGAGCCATCTCTAGCCCCTCTTCATTTACTTTCATCCCAGTTCTTACAGTTAAAGTGCATCCTTTGCAGAGGGCTCACTGCTCTGTCTTCTCTCATCCACCCTGATAATTCTTCCTTTTAAAAGAGTGGCTGGGGTACGGCTATCTAAATAGTCATCATCTGTCATCTTATGTTCAGTTTTCTTCTTGTTTCTTCATTTCTATTCTCCTTCCTTGGTGGGGGTGACAGCGGTACTATTAAAGTGCTCTTTAGGATACCATTTCTTTGGTTGGCTTTTAAAACACATCATCATCACAATCACGTGTGTGTGTGTGTGTGTGTGTGTGTGTGTGTGTATGAGTGTGCGCCACAGAATGAATGTGAAGGTCAGAGGACAATTCTGAGGTGGTTCTCTCCTTCCATCTTCCCATGAGTTCCAGGGATTGAACTCTTCCCACGAGGCTTTCACAGCGAGCCTCTTTACTTGCAGAGCCATTTCACTGATCTTTTGTTGGCTTTTGGTTTACTCGGTTTGGTATGATATCATAGCAGTAGCTATAGATTACAAAATAGATCTGTAACTTATGATCTTCATAAAAATGGTAATATACTGCCTCATGTAAAATACACAACTCATAACCAGGCAGGACCATATTCCTCCTCTTCTTCATACTGTAGAATTACAGGTAGTTCATCTACAAACATTATCACCTAGAAAGATGTGCAAGCACTTTTAGTTTTAGGAATCTAGAGAATTCATAAGTATTATTAGAAGAACAAAAGAGAAGACAGGGAATGAGAATATGAATGAAAAACTTGCAGTAATCTGGACATTTATCATTTCTTATAAATAATCTTCAGTTTTTGAAAATCTGAATTCCCATCTGGTGCAATTTCTATTTGGCCCAAAGACCTTCCTTTAGCTTACAGGGCAGGTAGGAATGCTGCCAGCAAGTCCTGTTTACCTCATAGGGTCTTCACTTCATGCTCACCCATCAGGGCTCTCCTTACCTGACAGAGAATTCTGGATTCACACTTTTCCTTTAGCACTTTAAAGAGTCCATTCCAGCCTCACTGAGGACCTGTGGTTGCCCATGAGACGGGGATGGTAACTGTGTTATACTGTGTGGGCCTCTTCTGTGGCCCTGCATTGCTGCTTGTCAGCTGTTTTGACGCCAATCTACCCTGACATGAGGGTCTCTGTATTTACCTAACTGCTTGCTATTAGCATTTCATATCTGCAAACCTCTGTCTTTCCTCCTTTTGGGTTTTTTTGTATAGTTTCCATTGCTTGCCTAAGACATCTCATTTCTCTACTGAAAATTTCATGCATTGAAAACATGTGTCATCTGTGAAAAAAATGGAGAAGAGTTATTAGTAGTTACTTCAAAAATCCTTGTCTGTAAGTTCTAACATCTGGTTCATCTTGGGGTTGAGCTTAATTGATTTTCTTTTATGTAGAGAATGTGTTCCATTTTCTTGATTCCTTCGATGTCGGAAAATTTTGGACTATGTCCTGAATAAAATTAATGTTAAGTTGTTGAGAGTCTCCGTATTTTGAGCAGGCTCTGGTTTCTGGGTGGCCCTCCCCCATCCTTAACTGGGAAGAGCGAGCTGGTTCTGCAGGTGTGGCTCAAGGTCCAGCCATGTCTGTGGGTCTCAGGAGCTCCTCTTTCTCTTCTGTAGCTCTTCCACGATTCTTAGTGTTTATAGACCTCATATCCCCTTTACTGATTCTCCAGGCCAGAGAGGATGTCACTGTCCCATGTGCCCCCCAATTCTGCTGTGTGGGCACAGACTACAGTTAGACCAGGCTTTCAAAAGGGTACAGAGACAAGAACACAGCTTGCTCTTTCCCACCCGCTCCTTCCTCCGCTCTGCAGGGCTGCGGCTTTCAGTCTTACTCCAGATTTCTGGCCTTTGGCATGGCTGTTTTAAGTCAGTGTCCCACACACTGTTTAGGACTCAGGCAGACATTTGGGACACAGTTTGGGACCTTCCCAGCCACCTTTCAGGATTCTACTACTCTCCTCAGTATTTATGTTTCTTAGGTTGACTTGTGTGGTTTCCTAGGCCAGAAACAGTTTGAGTATTTTTCATTGAGAGCCCTCATTACCCTGCTGTGACTACTTGGACTATACTTGGGTCCAGGCTAAAAGTTGTGGACATAGAACACATAAAGCCCATATCTCCCTTCTTATAAATGATTGTAGACTCCAGAAGTCCACCTCATTCATTGGCCAGTTCTCTTGAGTAGTGAAGTTCTGTATTATTTGTTCACACACTGTAGTGGTTTTCTCTAGGGACTATCAACTGTTTGGTTCTCAGATCACCATACGTGAAAGCAGAAACTTAATTCTCAAGCTGATTTTTCAACCATACAGCAATATTTAGTGAGCGCCTCTTCCATGCAAGGCAGTGTATTGGAGAAGTCAGAATGGGGTTAGAAACAGAAAGCACACTGAGGAACCCAGAATGAAGAGAAGCGAAAACATATGAGCACATTTGCACACAGGGCAGCATGGGATATAAATGGTAGTAACAGTAAACAAGGACTTGAGACTAAATGTTCTGTCTGTGCTTTCTGCAGGAGGTGGCATTTCAAAGGAAAACAGGAAGTAGAGCCTACTGAAGTATGAGTACTGCTATCCAACAGTGCCCAGCTCAGAGCATACAGGAAAAGGCTTTGAATGAGAGGGTATGGCCAAGTGTGAGAGAGAATGACAGCGGGTGCCTGTGCTGAGGGATAATTCAGTAGGTGTCTAAGGGCAAGCAGTGTTTTAGCTGGCAATTCTAGAAGTCAGAGGCAATCAGGGTAATTCTAAGAAGCAGAATATGAAAGATATATATGGCCACAAGAAGTTTCTTGATACTCACTGGACTAATACAGTGAGAGGCATGGCATCCTTTTTGTTGACAAAAATAAGAACTTTTAGACAATGTTAATGGAGGTATAAATTGATGACAACAATTGTGGGAAGCAGCTTACCATAGAAACTGAACATATGTATAAGCTCACTCCTGAGTATGCCACTGTTCATTAAACATTGTTTTTAGTATAAAGAAATGTTCAGTGTTTTCTACATATCCAACAACCTTTTGCATTCATTTACCAGCTCTGGCAGTTGTACAGTGGAACCCTTCAGATCCTGTGCACTGGATCACTTCCTTTGCAAATGAAGATAGTTTTACTTCTTTACTTTCAATTGTTCACCTCCATGACCCCCTCCACTCCAGGGTCTCTGTAGATGAGGCTGGTTTTAAACTCTGTTGCTCAGGATGATCCTTCCCTCCTGATCTTCCGGTCTGCACATTATCAGTGCTGGGGACTGAACCCGGGGCTTTGTGCATGTTAGGCAAATGCTCTCTTTCCAGAGCTACATTTCCAGCCCCTGCTAAAATCTGATTTCATCTTGTCTTAATGATCTCCCAGGATTTCTAATACAATGCTGAATAGCAGTACCAAGAATAGACATCCTTGCCTTGGTCTTGATTATACAGGAAAATACACTGCCTTTCATTACAATGTCTAGGTAACATTGGCTGGAGGATTTTCAAGTTTCTATCCACCAGGTGAAGAAGTTCCCTTACACTTCTGTCTTTATTTATTTACCTATTTATTTTTTATTTTTTGTTAAATCTATTATGGGGGTTAGCAACCCTTCCTGTGAAGGCCAGATAATAACAGTTTAGGTCTTGTGAGCTATAGTTTGACACTGCTACATTCTGCCACTTGAGGGCAAAGGCTGCCACAGACAATGAATAAATGAAACTTAGGCAAGTCACTGGCAGGCTAGATTTGGTTAGCACGATGTTGTTTGTTGGTCTATTAAGACAAGCACATGAGCTCTAGCTTCCTTTCTGTTGCTGTAGTAAGATATTTTAGTCAAAGCAATATAGGGCCTGATGTGATGGCACATACTTAAAATCCTTATACTAGGGAGGCAGGCAAATCTGTGTGAGCTCAGGGCCAGCCTGGTCTACACAGTGAGATCATGTCTTAAACCACCACCATCCCCAAAAGGGAGGCGTAGGCTCATCTTCGTTCCAGGTCACAGGCCATCACTGAAGGGAAGGCGGGACAGGAACTTAAGAAGGAACTATGGAAAGTGCCACTTGCTAACTACCCATGTTAACTCACCCAGGCTCAGCTAGCTTTCTAATAATCTAGAAAATGGTGCAGAGTACATTGGTCTGGGCCATCCTACATCAGTTAAAAATTGAGACAATCCTACACAGACTTGCCCACAGGATAATCTGATCTGGGTAATCCCTCAACTGAGACTCCCTTCTCAGGAGACTCTAAGCTGTATGTCAATCTGACAAAATTAACTAGAGAACAACTATTTCTATACTTCATTTTATCAATATGGCATTTTACATTAGATTTTTTTTGCATTCCTAAGACAGATTTCACTGGGTCATGGTATATATTATTTTCTGTATGTTGGTGGATTTAGCTTGCTAAGATTCACAGATTTTTGGGTTTCTTTGTGAGAGACACTGATCTTGATGTTTTCAGAGGGGTCTTCTCTTGTTTAGGTTTTGAGGTAATGCTGGCTTCATTGAATAAAGGCATTTTCTTAAGTGTGTGTTCATTTTCATGCAGGCCAGAATGATTCTTTGTGATATCTTCTTTGACTCATTAAAAGCATGCCGCTTAATTTTCAAATATCTGGATATTCCCTCAATTATTTTATTGATTCCTAATTTAATTGGGTTATGATCAGCAAACACATTTGTCTGATATAATTTTTTAAAGATTTATTTTTACTTTATGTGTACAAGTGTTTGCTTATATGCATATATGTGCACCATGTATGTGTTCCTGGTGCCCGTGAAGGTCAGAAGGGGGCGGTGGTCTCTCTGGGGCTGGAACAATAGATTACTGTATGCCACCATGTGGGCACTGGGAACTGCTCTTAAATGCTCAGCCATCTCTCTAATTTCCAAGGTCAAGTATTTCAAAGTTTAAATCTGAGACTTATGACCTGGTATAATCTTTATAAGATTATAAAGAAGCAAAGCAGTACATGCTTGTAATCTCAGCACTCAGGAGACTGAGTTGGGAGGTCTGAGCATTCAAGGACACCCTGGTCTATGCAGAGAGTTCTAAATGGCCTAGGCTGCAGAATAACCCTGCTCCAAACAAACTAGTAACAAAGTGATAAGAAATAATATGAAATATTTTGCACTCTGCTGCCACAGCAGACCATTTGCTGTCAGTCAGATCTGGCTGAGAGAGAGTAGTATTCTTGGTGATGACTGAGTTCCATTATATTTGTTATCTCTCTCTCTCTCTGCTTTTAGTTTTGTGAAGTTTTGCTTCATTTATTTAACTTTTTCTATTTTTAGAAGTTTAAAGTTAGAAACATATAGATGCTTGCCAACAGGAGAATGGCTAAACTGCCAACAATTCAATGTGGTAATGCCACTGCATCAGTGGAAAGAAACACTGTGTACCAACATAAACACCTCTCAGAAACATAGCTTGGGGGAAAAGAAAGGTTGTGCTTGGCTTGGCACACCTTTAATCCCAGCGCTCAGAGGCAGAGCCAGGCAGATCTCTGAGTTCAAGACCAGCTTGGTCTACATAGTAAGTTCCAGCAGAGGCAGGCAGGGCTAACCTGTCTCGAAAAACAAACAAGCAAACAAACAAAAAACTGAAAAAGGAGGAGGAAAAGGTACAAGGAGAACATGGTGCACAATCATGGTTTCCTCATGAGCAGCTCAAAGCCAAAGCTATAAATGAGTCTACCTGGAGGGCTGACAACAGAGAAGAATGAAGAGGGTTCTCCGCCAGCCTGAAGGGCACACATGGTGGGTGGGGCAGCTTATTCAGCCCTGCCTCTAAGAGGAGCCACTTTTCTTTGGGAGTACAGTCCCTGGAAGGTCGCCCGCCTTCTAGGTGGAGGCCCAATATCCACAAGCCCGTGAGCAGCACTAGCTGGACTTCAACAATGACGTTTACTATTGTTGGTTTATGTTTAAGAGAACTGTGACCTTATACGGAATTACATGCAAAAGAAAGCTTTTTAAAACAAACCTGTTAAGGCTCGTGATGACAGAACACTGTCTAATGAGGGAAAGAAGACAGAACACCTGTAATTCCATCAAGGCTATCTGTCAGTCCAGCCTCTATCCCCCTAGTTTTGGTAAGGGCAGAGAACTGGTGACCCTGTGATAGGTATCTCTCAAAATCTAAGACGTCATCAAGATTTCTGAAATCACAAGTATTCAGGTGACATTCTCTCAAAAATCTTCATGGCTGGAGATCAGCAGTACTGGGTTTATCCTTGAGAGAAGGCGGTATGGACGTGTGTCTAGTGCTCATATCATACCTGTAACAGTGCTTTCCTGCAGTCCCTGTTTTGAGAAATTCTCTGGAGGAACTGACATGCAGCTGTGTTTGGTTAAAACTCCCAGCCCTGTTTTGGGGCATGTTTGTGTGTATGCCTATGTGTGAAGGCAGGAGAACAACTTGGGGTGTTGTTGCTCAGCAGCTGCCCACTTGCGCGTGCGTGTGTGTGTGTGTGTGTGTGTATGTATGTATAGAAGCCATAGGAGGATGCTGCATGTACTACTCCTTGCAGATATGGTCTCCTGAACCCAGAGCTTGGTTGGTGGCCAACAAGCCCAGCCACCCTCCTGTCTTCATATCCGAACACTGTGGGCTTACAGGCATGTATACGCACCCACACTGTGGGCTTACAGGCATGTGTACGCACCCACACTGTGGGCTTACAGGCATGTGTACGCACCCACACTGTGGGCTTACAGGCATGTGTACGCACCCACACTGTGGGCTTACAGGCATGTGTACGCACCCACGCTCCGCTTCCTCCATGGGCTCTGGGCAATCTGAACTCAGGTCCTTGTGCCTGTGCCGTAAGTGCTCTTACCCACTGAGTCAGCCCCACAACTGTACCTAGTATTTTGAGACAGGTATTTCGCTGGTCTAGAACTTACTAAGTAGGGTAGGGCAGGCTGGCAAACCCTGGGGATCATGTTGTCTCTGTTCTCTCCACCCTGGGAGAATAAGCATGTATTACCATGCCTGGCTTTTTATTCAGATTCTAGGGATTAAACTTACTTGAGCCATCCCTACCCAAGTGCTTCTTCCTCAGTGTGCAGGAATGGTGACTTGGAGAGCGGTAGCACCTCCCAAATGTGGTGTGTGCACATATAACTAGATGTAGTTGCTGGGAACCGAACTTGAGTCTCCTGCAAGAGCAGTACCAGGTCATAGGTCTGCATTTTGAGCATGCTCCTGTGGAATGGTGAGTCGTGCACCTTCCTGCTCCAAGAACCACACTTTGAAACGGAGCACTTAATGCATGCATTCTTAAAACTCTAAGACATTAAATAGTGTTGATCATTAAATCAATTTAGTAGGCCTGGCCAGCAATTCAAAAAGATATAAGATTATGAGTCCATCATACTCAATGTCTTTGTTAGGGTTGCTATTGCTACGATGAAACATGATGACCAAAAAACAAGTTGGGGAGGAAAGGGTTCATTTGGCTTATACTTCTAGCTCACAGTACCTCACTGGAGGAAGTCAGCACAGGAACGCAAGCAGGGCTGGGCCCTGGAGGCAGGAGCTGATGCAGAGGCCATGGAGGGTGCTGCTTACTGGCCTGCTCAGCCTGCTTCTTACAGAACCCAGAACCACTAACCCAAGGGTGGTGTCTCCCTCCATGGGCTGGGCCCTCCCCGACAACTAGTGAATTGTACAGCTGGATCTCATGGACTGTATTTCCTCATCTGAGGTTCCTTCCTCTCTGATGACTTTAGCTAGTGCCAAGTTGACACAAAACCAGCCAGTACACTCAGTGAGCACTGTTTTACACAATTGTATGCAAATGTGTATACTGCTACACATGGTGCAAATACGTGTGTGTGCATGAGTTTAACTGGGAATGGCAGTAAAAAATGTCTGAAAGGTACTAGTCTAAGGACTAGTCTAAAGGCACTTTATTATATCATTAAGTGACAGGCACATTGACTTGACAGGAATTTATGAGTCCAGTTGTATCTGTTGAACTCAAAGCTTGGACTATCTCACTCTCACAGACGTCCTTTGCCTAGATTTCTCCTTTACCTCGGCCTGTGGAAACCTTACCTTCCTTCAAGACAGACAAGGTCAGGCCCAGGCTTCCCTTTCTCTCTCCCTGCCTTGTCCAGGTATATTCTCCTTCCAGGACGTGCCCCTCTACCACCCATCCGACACACAGGGTGGCCTACCCTCTTGTTAGCTACCTCTGCTAGGGTGTACCCCTCCTCTCCTGAGGGCTGGGTGATGCTGCACATACCTTTTTCTCTCAAGGCTGTCCAGCAATTCTGTGCTCAAATGGGGTAAAATAACTAGCTTGAGCAGAACAGTCAAGCCACACTTGTATGTTTCAATGTACCATTTGAACGTTACAGACATCAGATAACTGACAGAAGTGAGCAGAACAGTCAAGCCACACTTGTATGTTTCAATGTACCATTTGAACGTTACAGACATCAGATAACTGACAGAAGTGAGCAGAACAGTCAAGCCACACTTGTATGTTTCAATGTACCATTTGAACGTTGCAGACATCAGATAACTGACAGAAGTGACAGTGGGAAGCGAAGAACGGGAGAAGGGCAAGTTTTAAAGTCCATGTTAAAAATCTATGAACTAGCCAAGCAGCGGTGGGCACCTGAGAAGCAGAAGCAGGTGGATCTTTGAGTTGGAGGCCAGCTTGGTCCTCAGATTGAGTTCCAGGTCAGCCAAGGCTATATAGAGATAGCCTGTCTCGAAAACCAAACCAACCAAATCAACAACAATAACAAAAAAACTGTAAAATATGCCCCATAAGCACACAATGCATATAATGTAGGCAAAACACACATAAAATAAATGAATACATCTAATAAAATTCCTTCGGATGTATTGATCTTTGTGTGTGTGTATGTGTGTATAACTCCTTATATGAGAAAGTATTCTAAAACTTACATTTAAAAAACAAAGACTTTAAAACTCATTTGTGGCCGTGCAGACAGCTGAGGGTAAAGAGCCTGCGGTACAACCTGATGAACTGAGTTCAGGTCTCCAGAACCAGAAAAAGGCTGGACACACTAGTGCAAGTGTCTAATCTTCCTGGGAGGTGGGAGGCAGAGACAAGAATATGTCAGAAGCGCAGGGCCAGCTCACTTTGCACATCAGCGAATAAGAAGAAAAGTTATCTTCTGATTAAATTTTCCTTGAAAACATGACCTAATTTTCGAATGCTACACATGACAACATTCATAATTCTCCAATGACACAAATAATTAACTGAACTCAGGAAGAAGGGGCACCAGGAGCTGTACGCTCTCCTGTGTGAGGTGGTGTGGCAGTGAGCACACATGGGGCTGAATGACGTCTGTTCCATTTCCATCAGCAAAGTGGGAGCCAGGACCCTGCCGAGGTGAGGGCGCAGAGAGCCAGAGCTCTGAGCCACGCTGGCTCATGAAGGGCATGCTACCTTTACATCCCAGGTGAGCAATGAGCAACTAGGGGCGTCAGAGCTGCCTCTTTATTCTCTTGTTTAAGCAAGAAGGTCCAGAAAAATGTAATGACCCAGGGCTGCCTTTCCCAGACCTCATGGAACACCAGTCAAAAGAGAATGTTTAGACTGATAGTAATCTATTTACTTTGAACAGCCCAGCTGTTTAACTGTATACAGATTTAGCCAATGAGTACACATTCCCACACAGACTATTACGCAAATATTTTAGAAGGCTATGTCAAATAATATTTGATTGAAAACTATTTTATTTGGTTGAATGTCAATTACTGTGCTACGCATGGGCTTCTAGATCTTAGTGTTTACTTGTCCAAAATTGGAAGAATAATTCTACGAATTTAGTTTTCATTCTTCAATGAAAGGAAAATGTGAAAATGTCAGGGTTATTTACTTAGCTGATGAGTAAATTCATAAGTTCTATGGTTCTCTTAAGCCAAGGTACTCAAACTGAAATTTAATGTGTTTCATATATATAATTATATATATGATAAATCACTATGCAGACACTATTCTACACCTCCACAGAGCTTAGTAAATAGAAGTTTTAATTGGAATCCATTCCTACAAATACATCACATGTATAAAGCTATTGCATACCAATGTTGTGTTAATATATATATGCAAACTCCAATGAATGACTCTGACCACTCTCATGTGGTACCACTGGTGTTCAATGCACAGCTTTTCCAATCAGCTTCGGATATTGCAGTATTAACCCCTCAAGGTTTCAGGTGATTTGGTTTATTGTACACACTACTTCCCTCAAGATAATTAAAATGACTAGGGCAAGGCTTGGTTTTAAAGCTCAATGGCCCCTTTCTGAGGAGCATCTGTGCTAACGACAGGTTCTCATTTAGAGCAACAGAGCATGACTCACTACTTGCAAGCAACTTCAGCTTCGCCTCTAGTGTGGGTGATGGATTGTTTTGTTTTCTGTTTTTAAATGGAACCATCCATCTTCCAACCTCTATAACCACAGAGTGTGGTGGCAAGCTGAGCCCAGGGATACAGTTTTTTTTTTTTTTTTTTCATGATCCAGAACAAAAGTACCTGTTTGGCTTAAAGGATTTACTCATGACCTTGGCCTTAATAGTATATTACTCTAAACAAGGGTTAACTTCTCTGGAGCCCCAACAGATCAGCTAATTTCTCTACTGGTTATAACCACGAAAAGGCTGCATTTTCATGTACATGTGACTGTCTTAAAGAACATTTCTTCTTGAGCACAGTACAATAAAAGGACAATACAGCTTGTACCCTGTAATTCATTTTGCTCTGAGGTCAACATTATAGGTCAAGCTCCACTAATTTCTATGGCCCATAGAAGGGTTCTTGGGTGAAAAGTGCTTGTTAAAGGAACTAGAAAACAAACCAGGCATCGCAGCATGTGTAAGAAGGGAGCAAGAGTGAGGGGAAAGAAAGGCGCGGAGGCTGAGGCGTATTAGAAGACAAACAAGAGGGAAGGTGCCTGGGCAGGGCTCAGAGCACAATGCGTTAGCTGCTGATGGACGAGAGAGGGGGCTCAGGGAGATGCAGAAAGGTGATCCAGTGCCCAGTCGATCTGGGTCCTGGAGCCTGGAAGATACAAGACTAATCTGCAGTATTCTACAGTACACAGAATAAGGTAGGGGACAGAATAAGGACAGGGACACCAACCCCAGGAGTTCACTGGCCAAAGCTAGAGAAATCTGGGCAAAGGAAAACTGAACTAAAACCTACAGAGTGAACTACAAAGTTGTCACTTGGTGAATACCACAGTGCTAAGTTCCTTTGTTGTCAGCCCGACATACTGATAGATGGTAAAATCAGAGGGCCAGACTCTGAGGAGAAATGAGATAGCAGCAGAAAAAGACAAGTGTCACTCCCAAGATAGTTATCATTTCCAAAGAAACAAACAGCCATGCTTCACTGGCTAGCCTGGAGATGCCAATATCACGCCAGGAGAAGAGCCCTGTAGACACCACACACCTCCTGACCATACTGTGGATGCTTCTGTGGCCGTGGCCACATATACACAGCTTCAACAGACCTGGGAGAGAGAAAAACCTCCATACAAAAGAACGGTATCTGCTGAGACCATGGAAGAGGGGACTAAGAAGATGCACTAGCTAACCGTGTGGGTCTTGAGAATGGGTTGGGGTGGAACAGATTGCAGGGAGAGAACGACAGCAAATTCAAGGAAGGCCTGTGGCTTCGTTAATAGTACTGTGAACTGTAGGGTTTGAGACAAGAATGAATACGAATATGAGTATCAAGTGTGTGTGTTATAGTGCATGTGTGCACATGCATGTGGAGGCCAAAGGTCAACCTTGGTGTCACCATAGAGGATGCTGTTTATTTTCTGTGAGAACAGCTCTCACCTGGAGCTCCCGAAAGGGCAGACTGATTGGCTACCCAGCCCTAAGTACCCTCTTTACAGACTTGTGCCTGTGCCCAGCATAGACCCAGGAAGCACTGCCCTAGATGGAACTGTACTATTTATGTTACTTAGCCACGAGAACAGCCCGGACTCTGTCCGACCCCAACGCCGTCAACCCTCCTCGCCCCTGACTTTTCTACTAGTTAACACTTTCTAAAATTGCACTTATTTGACATGTTTAACTTATGATGCATCTCCGCCACAACTGTCGGTGTTACAAAAGCAGGGCTCGTTTGTATTGTCCACTGTGTCTAGGGCAGCACCGAGAACAGAGCGAGGCAGCTACAGCCAGGAGGATTCCTGACGACGGCAGAATTTTTGACTCCTCAACTTCTAGGTGCTAACCAACCCCCATTTCCTCCAAAGAGCACAGAGCACAGGTGGTTCACACCTCTACTCATTCTGTGGACTGAGCTAGGCAACAGGGGCTACGGATGAACGGTGGACCGAAGACATCACATATCTAAAACAGGGCAGAAGAGGACAAGACGCAGGAAAAAAGTGCTTTGGGCATTTTAAGGAGAGAGACATATGTGGAGGCAAGAATAAAAAGAAAGTCTTCATAAATCCTTTGAAATTTAGCAGGGCCTTCAAGGAGTGTTCAGAATATGAATATGTGAAATGGCAAGGTAAGAGGGGATGACGCATGCGGGTGACGGAGAAGGTGAAAAGGGAACTGCACGTCCAGATGAGGGAGCCACAGGAGCAAATCCATACAGGGAGGCTGGGGGACACAGATGTAGAGCTGCCTGGGGCAAGGAGTGGGGAGGTTGGGAGAGGAGGCTTAGGGGCTGTGGGCTGTCTAGAGTCCCAGAGTAAGAACTCCAGACGATAACAGAGCACTGCTCTACAAAACTCTGCATGGAAGAAGAAAAAGAAAAATCAGAATTCTGGACTCTAAGAATCACAAGAACTCTTTGGTATAATTCTGTACAGCCTTTCACCATAATACTGTGTGTATATGCACATGTGTGTCTATGTACATGATGAGGGCAAGTGTGTCTGTGCCTGTGTGTGTGTGTATGTGCACATATATGTGTGGTGTTGGCATCAGGAGTCTTGCCCCTCTGCTTTCCATCATGAAGCAAGGACTTTGAACTGAACCCAGAGCTCACAGACACAGCCAGACTAGCTAGCCAGCTCGCTCTAAGGATACTGTATTGGCACCTTGTGAAGGCTGTCACCGCAGGTAGCCACCATGCCCACCCAACAGTTATGTAGGTCTTGGAAGACTGGAACTCCTATCCTAACTAACACTGGGATAGCAAGCCCTTTCCTCAATGAGCCATCTCCCCAGCTCCTCCACCATCCTTTTGAAACAGGGTACCTTGCTGAATCTGGAGTTCACCAATCTGGCCAGACTAGCTAACCAATGGGCTCTGGGGATCCCTCTGTCTCCACCATCACAGCACTGGAGTTGCGAGCACATCTCCGAGCCCAGCTTTTTACATGCGTTCTGCGGATCTTCACACCTGTGCAGCCAGCACGGTACCAATGAAGCTCCCACAGCACTTCTTTCAGCCCACCTCTCCAGTGCCATGGATTTGAGCCCTTGGGTCACATGATGCTTCCGGACTTTGCTACAGGTTCGTCTCATGAAGTGGCCAAGAAGACATACATTCTTAAAACGAACAAGAGGTTTCTTGGTCCAATTTCCATCCAAAGACAACACAACCCTGAGTGGGTGGACACTTTATCTCCTGGGATCCTCTCTTCTTCAGGTCATGCACCCTCCCTTTACTTACCTCATGTGATTTACAGGGTCTTTACTAGAAATCACATTTACCCTTGCTTTTCTGTCTCCCATTTGGGCTTACTAGTGTAATGCTAAACATGATCTCAAACTAACATATGGGTCTCTTCATCACAGCTCAGGCTAGCACAGGGTGAAAATATCTCCTGGAGAAAGGTTACTTTGGTGATGCATATATCTGGGCCCAGCTTTGCACTAGAACACCAGACAGCAGTGGTGGCAACAGGAACAGGTCATTGCTATAAAAACACTTAGAAAAGTATCTTACAGCATCATTACTATTGTAGCATTTAAGTTCTAAGATTTACTGACAATTTACATTTGCCAGGATTTTGAGAAATAGTGTCAGAAGATTAAAAAAGACTGGCATGATATAGAAGCAATCAATACA
This sequence comes from Pachyuromys duprasi, assembly GCA_028658305.1. Lineage (NCBI taxonomy): Eukaryota > Metazoa > Chordata > Mammalia > Rodentia > Muridae > Pachyuromys > Pachyuromys duprasi. The sequence goes on from CM053764.1 coordinate 50,059,301, forward strand.
GAGGCTGTACTAGAAAAAAACAAGAAACAGACTCAGTGTGCCAGTCACTTTTACACCAAACTGACACAGGCTACAGTCACCTGGGAAGAGAACCTCTCAGTTGAGAAAATGTGGGTAGGTCTGTGGGGTGTTCTTGATGATTGATCTGGGAGGGCTCAGTTCCCTGTGCGAGGTGCCACTTCTAGGCTAGTGGTCCTAGGTAACTTTAAAGCCGGCTGAGCAAGGTGTGAGGAGCAGGCCTGTAAGCAGCACTCCTCCCTGGCTTCTGCATCAGCTCTTGCCTCCTGGTTTCTGCTCTGTTTGAGTTCCTGCTCAGACTTTCTTGGATGATGGCTTACAAGCTGTAAGAAGAAATAAACCCTTTCTCCAAGGTGCTTTTGGTAATGGTAATTTATCACAGCAACATAAACCCTAACAAGACAGCCAACAATCTGTATTGGGTGTTGTCTTAGTCAGTGTTGCTACTGCTGTGAAGAGACACCATGACCACAGCAACTCTTAGAAAGGAAAACATTTAATTGGGGCTGGCTTACAGTTTCAGACGTTTAGTCCTTTACTGTTATGGTAGGAAGCTGGGGGCATGCAGACAGACATGGTGCTGAAGAAGGAGATGAGAGCTCTACATTTACGGGCAGTAGCAGGAGACTAGGCATAGCTTGAGCACCTGAAACCTCAAAGCCCGCCTCCACAGTGACACACTTCCTCCAACAAGGTCACAGCTCCTAACAGTGCCACAACCTATGGGCCAAGCATTCAAACACAAGGCTATGGGCCGTTCCTATTCAAACCACCTCAGGTATTTATTTACAATAGTCACTCCCACTTTTCTGCCTCATTCTTCACAACAGTTATGAACTGGAATCAACCCAGGCACTGTGGATGAGCAAATGAACAAGGAAACATGGTATACATACACCATGGAATATTACTCAACTGTAAACAATTCTGCCACTTAGAGCAACATGGATGGAAGATGCAAATATGTCAGGCACACAAAGACAAACATTGTATGTTCTTACTTATATGTGGATGCTACACACTGATCTATCTCAGAGAAGCAGAAAGTGTAGAACAGTGGATACCAGAGCCTAGCAAGGGTATGTGGGAGGAGGGCAGTTGATGGAAATATGAGGTGAATAACTTTTAGCACAGGAGAACTACTATGGTTGGCACTAATCAAGTGAATACTTCAGACCAGCGTTAGTGAGGATTTGTGAATGCTCCCAGAACAAAGAGCAAATGTCTGAGGGGGCAGATAACGCTACGCCACGACCCTGACCTGACTCCACACTTATATTAAAATGTAAATATGTAAATTTCCTGTGTCAAGTAAAAAATAAAAGGGCTAGCTCCTCTTTTGCTATTCATTTACTTACCTTGGGCTTCAATTTTGTTTAAAGGATACACTCAACCAAATCAACGAAGGAAACAGAGGAAAAGCCATGTGGAGTATGGGAGGTCATATAACTGAAACTTTGTCCTCTCTTTCTGGACAGAGGACCCCAGCCTGTTCCCTGCTTCCCTGGATTCATGCTCTTCCCCACAGAGTCTGGAGCGGACTGCGAAGGGTCACGCTGCTCCTTCTGCCTCTTACACATGGTCCAGAGAATGGCTGGCTGCTTCTTACGATTCATTACCAGTGTCTGTAGACCCTGAGCCACTCTCCGTGGGTCACTGAACACTCTCCTTTATTCTTTAGAGTGGGGCAGTGGCTGGGAGCTCACTGTGGCATTTCCCAGCAGAATTCTGCAGGCCTTGGCCTTAGGCTGTGGCGATGAAGCTGGGCTTCAGCTGAAGCCTTGCCAGATGCTCCTGGACCCCCACTTTGATGCTCCAGGCAAACCAGGTCTCTGATAGTGACAACCTACAGCTTCTGTGGTCTCCCTCACTGTGTGTCCTCAGGCTTTCCTGAGCTTTTGAGTTCTTCATACTGAATCAGTATTACTGAAATCGGGGTTTTATTTCTGACAGGTATGGTAGGGTAAACAGAAGCTACTCAAGTACACAGGACTTCTTGAAAGGCATAGAACAACGAAGTGCTCCAGAGCTTTCTGTGAGCTGCTACAAGCGTCAGCACCTCTGGGGCCACTGACAACCTCAGTCACCTACTGCAAGAAGCAGCACAGTTTGGATACAGAATGTTCTTCAAAGGCCCACACATTGAGGGCTTGGTGTCCTGCTCATGGGCACCTGAGTGTTTAGGAGAGGCACTGAGAGCTACTCATGAGGTGTGCAGCAGTTACTCATGGGATACACAGTGATGGGAAGGAATATTTAGCTGTTCTCTTCTGAACTGTGGTTTCAGTATCAGAGTAGCGTAGAGGGGTGTTTAGGCCCTCTGACATATGAGGACTGCTAAGGAGTCTGATCCTAAGTAATGCCTGCTAGATGCTGATACGTGTATCATATGATCAACAGCCAGTGTCGCAGGCAACTCTCTAGCTGGCTTACCTTTAGTCTGTCTTTAGGCAGCGCCACGACCCCTTGTTTAATGATTTCCAAGACTCTTTCCACTGACAGCTCAGCTCCAGCTTGCAGCAGCCTTGAGCTAAAGAAGGAGATTACCTGTAAAGAAAGAGCCATTTAAAAGGAGATTTATTTAATTTCATTTTATGTGTTATGCCAGCATGTTCTGTATCTGCAGTACATGCATTCCCGGTGTCCATGGAGGTCAGAAGAGGGCCTCAGATGCCCAGGAACTGGAGTTCAGAGGTTGTGAGCCAGTGTGTGGGTGCTGGGAACTGAAGCCAGGCCCTCTGCACAGCAGCCAATGCTCTTAACCTCTGAGCCATCTTTCTAGCCCTGAAGTTATTGTTTATCAATCATTTCTATAGTCATTCTGCCTCAGCCTCTCAAGGAGCCGGGACGATAGGTGTGTGTCACCCAAGGCATACATTGTTTAACCATGCAGTTGTCTCAGATGTATTTCCGGTGATTCCTTCCTCACCTGAAGTCAAGCCTTCCAACTTCCAGTTTTAAAGGGACCCAGAACCCACTTTATCTGACCACTGGCCATTGACCCCTCTCTACAGGGTTTTTGGTCCTGTGTGGCAGGGTGTTCATTCTGGCTGCCAGCTAAGAGTCCTGATGCTGCAACCTCCCAGCTTGCCCACTTTCTATTTGCTCTTTGTTACGGAGGAATGCCAAGCAGAAGGTGGGAAGAAAAGTAGAATCTTCAAGGTGTCCATTTCCAAGCTTAATAAGAGACCCTAGCATTCTTATCCCCAATTGTCAGGGTATCAACAGCCAGCTTCCATTTGATGTCACCACACAGCCTGACCTATGCAGTAAGATGCTAATGCAGTCCCTTTCTAGATCACTAAACATTTATAATGGGAAATGAAAAGCTGTGGGGTAGGGGTGTCATACTGGGTGAATTTTGCCTTGCAAGTGTGAGGACCAGGGTGCAATTCCTAGAACTCATGTCAGTTCAGATGCCGTAGCACTGAATTGCACTTACAATCCCACTGCTAGTGAAGCAGGGGCAAGGAGGGGCCTGCTGTCTGTTGGCCTGCCAGTCTACCCGACTTGCTGAGTTCCGGGTCACTGAGAGACCTTGTCTCAGAAAAGAAAAAAGAAACAAAGGGAAAAAAAGGTGTTGTCCTGAGGAATGGCACCAAGGTTCACACTCGGTCTCCACACAAGCATGCCTGCACACGGAAACACAAACAGACATACCAAAATAAACGCCAAAGCCACGGAAAGCAGCGCCGGAGAGGGAGCTCAGTGCTAGAACGCTGGACAGCTTGTGTGAGGTCCTGGGTTCAAGCCTGAGTTCTGCAAAACCCACGCCCACCACCAGTCCAGCAGAGCACAAGGAATGCCGCCATTGTTTTCAACAGAGAATTATTAAAGCCACAGTGTTACAGAGCAGGAAGGCTGCTGGCCCTCTTCACTCAGAAGGGTAACAGTGATTACAGTCAGACACTCAAAAACATAAACATTTGTTTCTAAAGGCCTAACATCAGGCTGGTGAGACAGGGTCTCTATATAGCCCTGACTATCCTATATTCATTTATTCATCCATAAGGTTTCTCTATATAACCCTGGCTGTCCTGGAATCATTCATTCATTCATAAACAGGGTTTCTCTATATAGCCTTGACTGTCCTAGATTCATTGATTGATTGATTTATTCATTCATAGGCACAGTCTGCCTGCCTATCTGCCTGCCTGCCTGCCAATCTACCTATCTTACCTATCTATCTATCTATCTATCTATCTATCTATCTATCTATCTATCTATCTATCTATCTATCTATCTATCTATCTATCTATCTATCTATCTATCTATCTAGAGGTAGATAGCTACCCCTCCCTCCCTCCCTATATTGGCTGTCTTGGGTTTATCTCATCTATCTGTCGGTCTGCCTATTGGCAGAGGTCTCGCTCTATAGCTTTGGCTGACCTGAAACTCACTATGTAGACCAGGCTGGCCTCCAACAGAAATCTGCCTGCCTCTGCCTCCCAAGTTCTGGGATAAAAGGTGTGGGCCACACCTGGCAGACTCATTCCTTATCCGAGAGCACCAAATAGAAATCTTCCTAGTCATGTTGATGGACCCACTTTCTGTGAGACTGTGTGGGGGCCTTACTCCCTCTACTTCATGAGGTGGCACCTGCTCTAGCAGAAGCAGATGCCAGTTTTGCATTATCCCCTGTCACATGTGCTTATTGTATTTTTTTTCAATCTGGGGGATAAATATTTTTCAAAGATTTTTTTTAATTGAATCCAGATCCTATAGGAACACAGTTTTTCTTTTCTTTCCCTCCTTTCTTTTTCCTTTCCTCTGTTTTCCTTCCTTCCCTCCCTTCCTCCTTTTTTTGTGGTGGAATCCAGGTTTTGCATATTCTAGTCAGGAGTTCTACCATGAGGGGACATCTCTACCCACTAGACCAATACAACACAATGTCATACAGTATATGGGAGCAACAAGGGTAGTGCAACTGCCGTGCCCTGGGTACCAAGAATCTCCTTCCTCCCCTCAGAGCACCTGGAGTTTTGCAGTTCACTCTGGTACATTGTTAGAGCCAATACTATCAAGAAAGAGCTCTACCACCAAATCACAATTTCAGCCCATTGCCAAGACCACCACATTATTTATTTTATTTTACTTTGAAGAACAAAGGGTTTATTTGGCTTAAACTTCCATATTGCTTTTCATCATCAAATGAAGTCAGGACAAAAACCTAAACATGGCAGGACCAGGAGGTTAAAACCTCTTTATTTTTACACAAACAAAGGAAGCTCTAATATGTCCTTGCCATGAACTTAAGGAAGACTGGGTCTAACTTGTGAGGGACTGCTGATCAAGATAGCAAAATGCTCACACTCAGAGCTAAATGGAACCCACAACACTCATATACTTAAGAGACGCAACAGGCCAACAAAAGCACGAGCATTTGCACATCACTTAGGCAAGGAATAAAGTGACATCATGACAGATCTATTTTGTTCTCCTTGTGGCCTACACTGGCTTGCCTCTAGACCATTAAGGAACTCTCATGACACCAGGAGAATGGCAGGGTAGCTCCAGTTCTAAGTAAATTTCATTCATTCATTTATTTACTTACCTATTTATTCATTTTTTAAAACGGTGCCTCATTTATATGTTTAAAGTTGACATTGTAATGTCTTTATATTCAGAATGTCACTATTTTAGGAAATGACAAAAGTATTACTTTAGAAGAGAAACATAATTTCTACATCAGGAGGGAAGGAAGTAAATTGCTACTGGGCCTATCAAGGAGTACACACTCTATACTATTTATTTAATGCTCACTGTGATTCTATGATAAAACTTGTTCATACAGGCAAGTAAAAAGGATGGGAGAGACGTGAGTGGATGAGAGTATGTCAGGTGCAGGTGAGCGTGGATGCCCCTTCTTGCTTCACTAAGTCTCCACTGATTGTCAGATGACAAATGGAGCCGAGGCTTGGGTGCCTCCAGTCAAACACAGGGGAATCAAACACAGGGCTTTCTTTGCATACGATAGGCAAGCGCTCTACCATCTAAGTATGCTTTCAAAACAAAACAATTCAACCAACCAGCCAACCAACCAAAAACTAGGGTCTCATTATGCAGCCCCAAATGGCGTAGAACTTGCAATCCACTTGCCTCGCTTTCTTTTTAGTAAAGTTAAGTTATTCACCCCTGCCCCGCCCCTCTGTGTGTGCTTGTGCGTGTATATGCGGGCACACATGCTATGGTATGTGTATGGAAGTTGGAGGATGTAGTTTGTGGGTTCTAGAAAACAAACCCAGGCTCCAGGCTTTTGTGGCAAATGTCTTTACCTGCCGAGGCATTTTGCAGGCCCTTGTGTCAGCTTCTGAGTGCAGGTTTGTAGCTATGTGTGGCATACCCAGATAAGCTTAGTTTAAAATAGGAAATACTCAAGATGAAAGATGTGATGTAGGTTGTTAAGCTAAAAATTTCTGAGAAAATCAGAATTCAATACTAGCAAAGATTGTAAAAAATTTTCAGAAGATATGAAATTGCATTTTCTACTAGCTGTTTAGAATTTTGCTTGCATTAATAACTTCAGTGATGCCTATGACAGATAGTATGGTTCTTATCAACTCACACAACTAAAAATCATATCCATCCACCTGTAGTGAAAGCAGTGAATGGCCCTTACATTACAAATTCATAGATATGAGCTGCTCTTTTAGGGTAGGTGAGGGTAAAAGGAGCAAGTGTGTGCTAGCCGGGTAAACATTTTCCCTTGCAACATAGCCACTCTCTCAAGAATCAAAAGAGAAGTGTTAGGTACTTTTAAGATTTTTTTTTTTTTTTTTTTTAGTTTTTGAGGTTTTATTTAATAGGAATCAGTTTAATAATAAGCATTAGACCCCTAAAAGAATGTATCATTCTACACAAAATCCCCTCTTGGCCAAAGGCTAGCCTCTTTTTTTTTTAATTTTGATTTTTATTAATTACAGTTTATTCACCTTGTATCCCAGCTGTAGCCCTCTCCCTATACCCTTCTACCCTCCCTCCCTCTTTTTCTCTTATGCCCCTCCCCCAGTCCAATGATAGGAGAGGTCTTCCTCCCGTTCCATCTGACCCCAGTCTATCAGGTCTCATCAGGACTGGCTTCTTTGTCTTCCTCTGTGGATTGGTAAGGCTGCTTCCCTCTCAGGTGGAGGTGATCAAAGAGCCAGCCCATGAGTTCATGTCAGAGACAGTCCCTGTTCCTATTACTGGGGAACTCTCTTGGACACTGAGCTGCCATGGGCTACTTCTGTGCAGGGATTTCTAAGTTATTATCTTCATGCATTGTCCTTGTTTGGAGTATCTGTCTCACCAAAGGCCCCTGTGGCCAGATTTTTTGGTTCTGTTGCTCTCCTTATAGAGCTCCTGTTCCCTCCAGGTCTTTCTATCTCCCTCTTTTTTCATATGATTCCTTTCACTCTGCCTAAAGTTTGGCTATGATCTCAGCATATGTTTTGATACCCTGATGGGTAGAATTTGAGGAATGGATACAGAAATTGTGGTACTTTAACACAATGGAATATTACTCAGCAATTAAAAACAAAGAAATGAAATTTGTAGGCAAATGATGGGACCTAGAAAAGATCATCCTGAGTGAGGTATCCCAGAAACAGAAAGACACACATGGTATATACTCACTTATAAGTGGATATTAGACATATAATATAGGATAATCATACTAAAATCCATACACCTAAGGAAGCTAATCAAGAAGGAGGACCCTGGGTAAGATATTCAATCTTCATTCAGAAAGGCAAACAAGACGGACATCGGAAGAGGAAGAAAACAGGGAACAGGACAGGAGGAGCCTACCACAGACAGCCTCTGAAAAAGATTTATTTTTTATTATTTTTAATTATGTGTATGTGTTTGTAAGTACATGAAAGAGGTCAGAGTCAGGCCCCCTCCCCCCAATCTGGTTTTTTGACACAGGTTTCTCTGTGTAGCTCTGGCTGTCCTGGAACTCACTCTGTAGACCAGGCTGGCCTCTAACTCAGAGCTCTGCCTGCCTCTGCCTCCTGAGTGCTGGGATTACAGATAGGCACCTACACCACCTGGCATTGTTGGAAGAAGTGTGTCACTGTGGAGGAGGCCTTTCAGGTCTCATATATTTGAAAGCTAGACCTACTGTGGCAGTCTCCTGCTGCCTGCTGATCTAGAAGTAGAACTCTCAGGTCCTTCTCCAGTACCATGTCTGCCTGCACGCTGCCATGCGTTTCATCAGGACAATCATGGACCAAACCTCTGAAACTGTAAGCCAGCCCCAATTAAATGTTTTCTTTTGTAAGAGTTGCCATGGTCATGGTATCTTTTCACAACTACAGATAACCTAACTAAGATACTCTGCTAGTAGTGAATTCTGATTTTATCTGAAAAATTTTGGCTCAACAACCTTCATTACATCTTTCATCTTGAGTACTTTGAAATCTAGTTTAAAACTAAGCTTATCTGGGCCTATTATGCACACATGAAAGAGGCCAAGCCTCTTGGAGCTGTAGTTATGAGCAACTCCAAGCTGCCAAAGAGTGGTGCTAAGTACTGGGAACATAACTTGCGTCCTCTAGAAAAGCAGTGCATATTTTTAATCACTGAGCCACTGAGACAGGGTCTCATTCTGTTCACTCTGGCTATCCTGGAACTGACCATGCAGACCAGGCTGGCCTTGAAGAGATCTACCTGCTTCTGTGTCCTGGATGCTGTGGATTAAAGGACTGAGCCATCACAGCTGGCTTGTTTTTTGTTTTAAGACATTAATAAGCATGTTTTTGAAAGTAAAATATGTATGTGTTTCCTTATTATCTATTTTCTTTTGGGAGGTGGAATTATGGTAGTCAGGGAGGATGTTGGGGCTCACTATGTAGCCTTGGCTGGCCTGCTTGTCTGCCTCTGCCTCCTGAGTGCTGGGATTAAAGGGCTGTACTTTTGTTTTAATCAACATGGATTTTGACAGCCTCCTCAATGTGAGATTTTGCTTTCTGCTTTTAGGAGAGATGGCATACACTGGGGAGATTAGAGGTGAGGGTGTATGGGAGGACAGACTAGAGCTGCTCAAGATGAGGGTGCCTATGTCTGGACCCCGTCGAGGATGTGCACCAGCAATGGGACTTTAGGACACTCAGCTGCTGAGGCGAGGAGAACACACTTGCCGACAGACAGCCTGGCGGTTACTCGAAAGTCCTGGTGAGTTATCTCACATCTTTGTGGTCACTGTCCTGAGCTGTAAGCGATGTAAAAACAGTGCCTGCCAGGTGGTCTGCTGTGATAATTAGGTTACATGGAAAGTGAAAAGAGCCTTACACATGGGGAGGATTCAGGATGTCACTGTTAGTCTGTGCCAGTGCTTTCGTTTACAGAATGAACAAAGCCCCGCATCTGCCGCACAGGAATCAATAACGATAAAGCGTGAGCATGGCCTGTTAGGTGAAACCTATGCACAAGACCACCACTGTTACATCTAGCCAATTGGACGGCTTCCTTCCTTGGCGGTCTGGAAACTGACTCTACACTGCACATAGATGTGGTTTCCAAGAGCTAAGTTTAGCTACAAAGGCCACCTTATTTAAAGCAGTACCACAGTGTGAAGTTGGAAGTGAACTTCTGGGAAGTTTCCGCATTAAGACCACCATGATCTCCATGAACTTAATACATTGCTGAGGCCAACTGAAACTTCCTTAATTTTCATGTGGACTTACATGAAAATCTCCTCTTTCAAGATACAAATTATTTTTAGAAAAAATAGAAGTTAGTCCTAGACTCAAGACAGTTTTTTAAATACTTGTTTGCATATTTTTTGTATCATGAAAAGAATGTTATTAAATTAAAAAAATTAAATACATCACCTTTTCTGAATATTGGCCTGCTGGTCTGTTTTCACAAATAAAGTTTTATTGGATGTAGCCATGCCCACTGGATTGCTACATTTCATGGCAGCCACTGACCTACAACTTTAGATCTGAGTTGTGATAAGACTGGACTTCCTAAACTCTCAAAGATTTATTATTTGGCTACTTACAGAACAATTTGATAATTCCTTCTTTAGAAAACCCATTATTATTATTTGTTTTGTTTCTGAGGCAGGGTTTTACCATATAGCCTTGGTTGGCCTGGAACCCGTACAGATCTGTGTGCCTCTGCCTCCCAAGTGTTAGGATTAAAGGAGTGTACCACAATGCCTGGCCAAAAGCCAATTACACAGTGGATCAATGTAATAAAAAGCCTTTTATGCTTCCCTTAGCTTTGACCACTTTGGAAAGTCTTTTTTTTTTTTTTTTTTTTTTTTTTTAATCATATTGTGTGTGTGTAGAGGCCTCGGTCAGCGTCAGGCCTCTTCTTCAATTCTCTCATTACATTTTTTTAAAATTTATTTATTTATTATGTATACAATGTTGCCTGTATGTGTGCCTGCATGCCAGAAGAGGGCACCAGATCTTATTACAGATGGTTTTGAGCCACTATGTGGTTGCTGGGAATTGAACTCAGGACCTCTGGAAGAACAGATAGTGCTCTTAACCTCTGAGCCATCTCTCCAACCCTCTTCCTTACTTTTTGAGTCAGTCTCTCACAGAAGCAGGAACTTGCTAACTAAAGCCAGACTGACTGGCCAGCAAAGCCCTATGGATCCTGCTCCCTCTGTCCCCCTAGTGCTGGGATTTCAGGTGCATGCCACCACATCTGGCTTGTACATGGGCGCTAGAGAATCCGATTCAGATGCGACACTGCCACTGTCTGCCACCCCCCACTTAGGAACTCTTGCCCTTTTTCTGTCCAGTTTTTGTCCAGCATGGTCTTTCTGGTTATATGAGTTCCTTTAGGATTTCTTGCAGCAGCACACTTTCTCTGTCTGCAAATATCCACATCATGTTTCTAGATTCCACATATTGTCTCTGTGGAGTTTAACTCTACAGAGTTTCCCCATCTCATTTTAAAGTGCCATTTTTGACAAGAAGACTCTTTGTACCGTCTTCCTCTGTTCTACATGCTTGCGTATAATGCTTCTTTTTTCTTTAATAACCTTTAAGTCTGTATTTTTTCTCTCTCTCTTTTTTACTTAGATATTTAAATGGACTTATCCTGCCTGGAGTTCCCTAAGAGTCTTGGATCTGTGCTTTGACACCGTTTTATTTCTTTGGGCCCTGTTCTTTTTCTTTTCTGATATTCTAATTGCATTATGTTGGACCATCTGATGTCATCTTACAGCTCTTAGTCCATTCTCATTTCCACATTTGTCTTACTGTGTTTGTTAGCATTTTTTCCTAGTGATCTATCTTTAAAAATCATATCCCCGGCACCTTGGCAATACCCAGGCCTATTGATGAGCTAGTGTTGGCAATTTTTTTGCCATAGCATTCCCATTTGATTTTTTTTTTTAAATTATTTGTAGTGTCCATCTCTGGGATTCTCTAGCTGTTTAAACTGCTGTCACTTTATTCTACCTGGTCAGGAGATGGCAAACATTTTTTTTTTTTAAACAAAGAACAAGGTAGAAAGTACTCTAAGCTCTGAGTCACAATACTGGCTCTATTACACATTCTTCTTTTTAAAAAAGCCTTTAAGACTGTAGACGATGATGTTCTTAGTTCATACGCTGTACAAGAAGGCATGCCTCAGTCTGGATTTGGTGGGGGGAGGGGATCATGCTTTGTTGATAGTCATCCTAGACACTTTAATAACATTAATCATAATTTAAGTACTTGGCTGATAGTTAGAACACCTGAATCATCACCGAGTCTATCCTGTTGTTTCTTGATAATTGTTTGACTCACTGTGTACGGGTGAGTACTGGACACAGTGTGGAGAACTACAAAGACTGCGGTGGCCTCAGCGCTGGACCAGAGTCGAGGATGAACTAATTTATTCAGACAGTAAACTGTATTTGAGATTTTTGTTGCCATGGCTTTTTTTCAGTGTACCCCAATATCTAATGAGCCTTCTCCTTTGGACCTGCAGTTGTACAGGCTTTTCGGCGGGGCTGCTCTGCTTTCTCCTCTTGGTTACCGCTGTATGTCTGGACTGTGGGACTCGGTCCTACCCCTGCTAGTGAACCTTTCTCAGCAGTGGACTGCTGTTGCTTGTGACTCAGCACTTGCTAGGCTAGTGGCAGAAGGCTGTGGATTCTGAGTTACCCTGGCCTGCGAGTCTAAGACTAAGTGTTTAAGGAAGCTGTATATCTGGGATCGGGTGTGACATTTTCCCCTGGCTTTTTCATTCCTTTTCCCATGGCAGTCAAATAATGCGACAGTGAGTTTTTTTTTTATGACAGACAGATATCTCTAATGACATTCTTAGAGGCTAAGGCATTTTCTTGACTCTTCCTCCCCAATAGGCGTTGTTTTCTTCCATTTTTCCCAGTAACCAAGTGTCCTAAGGGCAAATGTGGTACTCCAACGACTTTTGCACCCAGCAGGGTCATGGGGACACATACTGTTTTATGTCTACAGGGTTTCCCTGTAAACTGGTAAAACATATGAGTATAAATTCTCTGTGTCTGAGTGTCCTAGTGTTTTGCCATGTATCTCAGGCTACACTTATCCTCAGGCAAATTTTTAGAATTTTAAAGCCACACTTGATTTGCATGGTAGCGGTTTGGTCCTTCTGTGCTGTGAGACAGGGGATCCAGTCCTAGCATCTCATGTTGGGGAGTGCACCTATCCCTTCTTGGAATCCAGGCATCCTGGTTGCCCTGTGACCTCAGCTCCCTGATAAAAAAAACCAAAAACAAAAAGAACCCCAACCCACCCCCATAACAACAACGAACACCCCTATGCTTTTGTGGTTTATGTTTTTCTTTGTTGAGAAGAAATTCTTTCAATGTCCTAGGCAGAAACCCATATCAGGAAAATTAATTTTTAGTAGTAAATTTATTGAGGTATAGTGGTCATACACTAGAAGGACTCTACTCATTTTAATTAAGTAGCTGAATGAGCTCTGACAAATGTATAGCTATTTCCTAGCCTCACCCATCTTCTCAACCCGTCTACTCCCTTTCTTTCCCAAACAATTCTCCCTTACCTCATCTTGCCATCAGTTCACAGCCTAGAACTCTGTCCAGGTAGCAACAGGCTCACTAACTACCTCTTTCAAGCCTTGTTTCAGATGCAGCTCAGAGAGACTTCCTAACTACTCTCTATAAACCTGCCACTTCCAAACTCCATCCTAATTTGTTCTCATTCCCCTTTCCTTCCCTTCCTCCTTCCCCCTTTAAGCAACAGGATAGATATTGATGACATTTACTGTGATACGAAAGACTGAAGAGAAGAAAATCCTGCATTCACTTTTTAGAGAAAACAAAAGTTTATGATTCAATCAGTTGAACATGGGACTGACAGAATGTGCTGGTGTGGAGTACAGCACGAATGGTCGGGACTGGAAACACAATGCAAACTGTAAACTCGCTTCATCTGGAGACCAGCATGGTCTTTCAGTCATTTCCTGCCTCAGCTACTTAGGAAGTCATTCATGTCTTCCTTGTATGGTGCCCTAACTGCTTGATTCTGCTCCTTAATTCAGTCAGATGACATCTGTGTACAAGAATGTGTACAGTGGGCAATACAAACCTGGGCACCTGAGAAACACATCTACCACCTTTTGTAGATGTTAAAGGTGCTTAAAGATTACTCATTCTCACTTGAACTACTCACCATTCCTGAATCTTACTAACTCTCAACTCATCAGTTCAAACTAGCCGCAGCTTTCTCGTGTCCTCCACCGATAGTTTTCAACAGACAATGCCTGCCAAGCCCAGTGTCGGTATTTGCGGAGGAGAAGAGCAAAGAGAAAAGATGTTACTGATAAACCTTTAACAGAGTTCTTGTCACTTTGCATCAAAGGGTCTTAAATGTAATGGATTCTCAATGTGCCCAGGACTATTTTTGATTAAAGTATCTAGCAAAAAGTTGTTGGATTGTTGAAAACCTTACTCATTTTGAGTCTTACTTAGGTATCTCCAAGTGATGTTGAAGACATGGGAGTTAGGAAAGGTGTTGGATTCAAGTGGCAGAGAGACTTACTAGCAAATTGACTTCCTACCAACTACTTCCCCTCTCTCCAAGGACTGTATGCCTCCAGCAGATGGAGGAGGAGCCAGGGAGATCAGCATGGAACATCCTTCACACGGCGTGTTCAGGGTTCTTCAGAGTGCTCTAGCTATTAATTTGATTTTGTGAACGGAGATGCAGTATACTGACATATCTAAATTCTGCACACTTGCTGATACCTGTTAAGTGCCATGAAATGGCTCATTCCGACAATAACTGGCAACTTGTGCTGAGTATAAGGCCAACTGCAAACCCTGATTCATGTTCAAGGGTGTGTTCTGCAGTGAGGCCTCACATGCTCACCTCCACTCTGCTCTGCACCATTTCTGAACACTCTGAGATAGAAATGGCTATAGTTTAAATCTGTAGCTGGCTTATGTACGTCCTTATGAAAGGTTAAAAAAAAATCCTGAGGGCCTTTTCTTTCCTTTCTGACTCAACTCCTAAGTGCTGAAATCAGAGGCGTGAGCCACTAAGCTTAGCTCTGAGAGACATTCTAAAGCACACCAGTAGCCTGGTTACCAACAGTAGTTCTCATTTTGGCCTCTATTGCCATACAGACTGAGGGGACTCTGTAGGGTGTGAGCTTGAAGGAGAGAGGAAACAGTGAGAGCTTGCAACTTGTGTGTATGATTAGATCACATAATTCTAGGGAATAAAGACTCAAATCTCAGAAACACTGAAGAATCTTTGCTGATTGGGTCAGGAGGGAGGCATGGTGAACAGGCATGGGCCTTCCTATTGAAGCATCTGACCTGGAGTTCTGGCTCTATCACTTCTTCATTGTATGGCTGTGAGAAAACTGATCTTTCTCAACCTGTTTCATTGTCTGTACATTGAGGATTAAACTGAATATACCTCAGACGTTTATTTTGTAATGAAGATTAAGCCAAGACATACAAATGGTAAGCAAGCATGCTCTAAAGGCAAAAATGAAGAAGAAAAGAAACAAATGGTTTAGACAGAAATTTAAAACTAAACCATCCAAAAGATATGTCTGTTCACAGAGACCTAGCAGCACCACATCTGTGACCATAGGTGGTTCTGGCTCTGGGTGAGCTGCCTGTCTGAAACACAAAGAAAACCTTGGCTACCACAATGGAAAATGCTTGGAATTAAACAGAATTCCCCTCAAGAGACTTCAGGTACATATAATCACCCATCTATTGCATGTATTGAACAGACTCAACAAGGAAGTGAGGTAGAGACAGGAAGTGAAGGGAGAGGTGAGGGAGGAAGGTATGTGTGCTAGTTAATTTGATGTCAACTTGACACAAGCTAGAGTTATCTGAAAGGAGAGAACATCAATTGAGAAAATGCCCCCATAAGATCCAGTTGTAGGGCATTTTCTTAATTAGTGATTGATGGGAGAGGGCCCATCCCACTGAGGGTGGTGTCATCCCTGGGCAGGTCGTCCTGGGTTCTGTAAGAAAGCAGGCCGAGCAAGCCATGGGGAGCAAGCTAGTAAGCAGCACTCCTCCATGGCTTTTGCATCAGCTCCTGCCTCCAGGTTCCTGCCCTGTTTGAATTCCTGTCCTGGCTTCCTTCAATAATGAACAGCAATATGGAAGTGTAAGCCAAATGCACCCTTTCCTCCCTGACTTGCTTTGGTCATGGTGTTTCATCACAACAACAGTAACCCTAATACAGACAGTAAGGAGAAGGAAACTGGAGGGAAGCAAAAGCTAGGCTAGGAAGAGGCCAGCCAGATGGGCACACACAGCGAATGTGATGGCACAGAGTACAGACCTGGGGGCTGGCAAGGACTGTCATTATTAAACATTTTCATAACACAAAGATCTAAATAAAGTTGGAAAATAAAGACTTGCAGCTTGAAAAAGAAACAAATGAAACACTTAGAAACAAATGGGAGAAAAAAAACTACTTCACCACCGAAATATCCATTCTCGGGTGACACTTGTAGGCATACTCATACATCAAAGAGCCCTGAGCATGAAAGGCCACTCTTGGCATCAGATTGATTTAAAAGGATAAAAGGACAGAAAAACAGCAAAGGAAAGCCACGGGGGATCCTCTTTGTATGCAGGCAGACCTTGAACTTGCCATCCTTCTGTCTAAGGATCTGCCTAAACCCTTGAGAAGCTGTGATCACAAACTTGTGTCATCAGGCCCAGACGAAAGTCCTTACAGTTACTTCACAGATAATCTTTGTCCCCTCCATAACAGCTCTGATGCAAGAGAATCATACTACTGACGGTGGATGATGCAGCCATTCCAGTTTAGAAAACATGTGCCCAAGAGAAACCCACACTGACAGCTTAAGCTTCTGGATCCCTATAAAGAACATATTTGGTCATGAGTTCTCTTACTTTTAAAAGTTCCAAACTATTGCTTCTCACTAGGTATTTATAGTTCTTCCCAGTGCAGACTCAGCTTGTCAATCAAATGTCATTCTCTCATAGCTTTGTGCTGTGGTGGGGTCACCCAGTGACACAGCTGACATTCTGCCTTCATTAGCTCTCCAGGGAACTGAGCTAGAAGCAGCTTAACACAATTTCTAATGCATATCAGAAAGGGTTTTGTTAGCCCTTTAACTCATGAGCATCATGATTCTTAAATATAAGTATTTCACACTTCCAAAAAGGGTACAAACAAGAACCAGAAATGAATTTGTCAAATCAGTTTTGCTCTATAAAGCTGCCTTTCCAGAAAAAAATTTCACCCCAACAGTCTAGTCCTTAAGAGCAGGCTGTGCAGGAAGGGGTGGGGTGCCTTTTCCTCAGAGTTAGGGTCAGAGCTGGGGCTGCATGCTCCCATCCCTGGTGTTTGCACTCTTTTTCATACCAAAGGATACAATTAACATAAAACCTCCAACTACAAACCACTGCCTATAGTTTTTGTTGTTGTTGTTTTAAATCACCTTATTACAGAAGGCAGGAACAACTTGAGTGTCTCTTGAGTAATAATTTATTTCATGGTTTTATTAATACTAATACCCCTCAATTTTTAAAATAGTTTATGGGTAAGAGACATGGCTCAGTGGTTAGGGCAGCTCACAACCATCTGTAACTCCAGTCCCAAGGGATGTGACCTGCGCTTCTGGCCCCCTTGAGCATAGTAATGTATGTGGTACACATGCACACACGTAGGCAAAACATCCATACACATAAAAAATAAATCAAAGCACGAACTCATGAAGATTAAATACAGACTTAAGAAGGGGGATTTGGAAACAGAAAAATATTTTTGTGCTCCCAACCACGGGCTGAGATCAAGCCCAAGTTTTCCCGAGCTACACAAACACTGCCTGCCTCGGGGCTCCCCTCTGCAGTCTAGAAAAGAAGTTTGAGGTGCGACACAGGAGGTTCTCCTATGTGCAAATACCAACAAGCCCATGTGGAGCACTGGTTCATAATGGCGAGGATTTGAAGAACTGCCTAAAATGTTGAAGAAACAAACTTGAGCACTGGGCTTGTGCTCCCTGGCCGCGGCGGTGGCAATGCTGTACAGGAATGCCAGAAGCCGGAGCGCACACCCACGGTTAGAGGAGGCGCGGCTCCATAGTTTGCTCTAGCTGCAACCCTGAGGGACACAGGAAAGTGCTAATTAAACTGCCAGCAAAGAGTGGTTATGTTTTTTCCTCCCCCTCCTCCTGCCTCTAGGGTCTCCTAGTGTTTCTGAGCCTTGAACTCACTATACTCCTGCTTCATCCTCCTGAGAGTGCTGCTCTCAGAGGTCTGCACGCTACACGGGGAAGCAAAAAACAAACAAACAACAACAAAACCTGTTCCTGTCCTCTCTCTCTCTTGCTCTCTCCCTCTTCCCCTCCCCTCTCAGTCATTTTACAGAGCAGGTCGATGGCCACTTTTCAACAGCACTCTCCCAGAGCTCCAGTCACAGATATTCTAAGGATTCCAGAGCACGCAGCACTTGTTACGGCCGATGTAGTAAGAGTCTGGAATGGAGGGAGTTAAGGCCCAATGCTGACTTTGGTTCAGGACTCATCAATCTACACCAGATTACGAGAGTGGAGGAACAGAAGTCTAATTTGATAAGCCTTTTAAAGATAAAGAAAGCACTAAATATCAGAACCTGATGAAAAACTACGCACATATCCAGATATCACTGACAAAGCCAGGAGGTGTCCACTGAGAAGCCATTCCCTACTCCTACCCCAATTCAGAGCAGCTGCCTTCCCACCCAGTCTTTGAAGCCTGAAGACAGGCTGAGAGAGCCCTGGGGGCTTGAGGACTCACCTGAGAACAGTGATTAGCCCGAGAAAGAAGGTTCAATGATCTGGATGAGAGCAGGCTCAAGAGTTTCACAGAGAAATAGCAGGGGAGAAACAATTCCAAATTTGATACTAATGAACATGAATCCTTAGTATAAAAGGGACTAATGACAATCAAGGTACAGAAAAAAAAAATCATGATATTTCACAAGTAAAGGCTGAAGAGACCAAAAATTCTAGAGAGACAGAGAACAAAACCTTTTCAGGGCCGTAAAGGTAGCTCAAGGGGTGAGGATTCGAGTTTAGCGTCTCAGAAGACAAATGAAGCTGGGCATGGTAGTACAGTCTGCAAGGCCAGTGTTCCTGTGCTGAGATGGCAGGCGGGGACAGGAGAAGCCCTGTAAGGTTGTGGGTCAAGTGGCCTAGGACACACAGTGATGCAAACACAATGGTGAAAAGGAAACCCTCTTTCAAATAAGGCAGAACTAAAATCTGAGATGTTGACAGGTGCCTGCTCTCACATACATGCAAGCACACAAACATACACATACAAAAGATGAAAATATTTTTACACATCAGAAATTAAAATTGCACTTCAAAATATCTAGAAATGAAAGCCATGAGTAGTCTCAACATAAAGAATTGATACATGTTGGAGAACATTTGATCACTATATGCCTCCCCCATTTTCATGTGTGTATACACATGTTCTCATGAGTGTGGGCACACTTGTGCTGTGTGGATGCACAAGTGAACACATGTATGTGAGGACCTGTGAAATCACCTCTGATTGCTGCCTTAAGTGACTTTTCTCCCGCTGTAATAAGACACTTATGACCAAGCTAACTTAGAAAAGAAAGGGTTTCGTTTGGGCCTTATGGTTTCAAGAGATTAGCATCCATGGGCTTCATGGCAAGGAGGGCGCTGGGGCAGCAGCTGACAGCTCACACTATGAGACACACACACCACACAGTGCAGGAAACAGGAGGCGGGAAGACTGTCACTGGGGATGGTGTTGAGTCTTCTGAGACTTCAAGCCCTGTCCCCAGGGACACTTCCTTCAGCGAGGCCATACCTCCTAGTACTTCCCCAAAAGTTCTACCAACTGGGGACCAAGTATTCAAACAGATGATCCTTCAGAGGCCGTTCTTATTCAAGCCACATTTTTCTGTATTCACTGAGGCAGGGTCACAGACTCAGACCCAGAGCTCATCAATAGGGCTAATCTCTGTGGCTACCGTACTTTAGGGCATCTCCTCTCTCTGACTTCCAGGACTGGAATCACAGTTGGGCTGCTGGACCCAAACTCCAGCTGTCACTCTTGCATGGGACACACTTTAACCAGGGGCCCATATCCTCAGCCCACATATACATATATTGAAATGTCATACTCCATCTTATAAGAACATTATATACCAGTTAAAAGTGATCTCATGTCACCTTTTCCCCAGAAAACTACCGTAGACTATGTGCTCTGCTGTAGGTAGAGCACAGCAAGTGGACAGCGCAGGAAGCTGCTAGACAAAAGGAGAACAGAGAAAAAAAAATCCCCAAAAGGCCACACCAGCTGCTCAGAGCGTCAGCGCACAGTGGGAGCAGCAGGCGCCTGAGGGAAGAGAGGAACAGAGAGCCTGCTGCCCGATCGCTGAGAGGAGCATCTGGTTCTGTCAGGAAGCCTGTAGCTTTGTTCGTGGACACACTTTTACAACAGCCACCAAGAAAGCCCTCAGATCTGCAGCACAACAAGGCACAAATAGATAACTCAATAGAAAAACTGGCCAAAGATTTTGGAGTAGTCCTGGCTCTCTATGTAGACCATGCTGGCTTCAAACTCACGGAGCTCCATCTGTCCCTGCCTCCCCAGTGCTGGGACTAAAGGTGCGAGCCACCACAGGCAGCCTGGCAAAAGGTTTAAGTGGAGCTTCACAAAACAGGAAACCCAAATGTTAAATCTACACGAGACTTGCCTATCCTCATTAGCAATTACTGAATTACGAGGTAGAGTTGTAATGACACGACATTACAAGATGGGTAAAACTGCATGTGGAATAGAACCACAGACGTGAAATGGCAGTGCCCCGTGGTAAACCCTCCGGTATGGTACACATCACCGCTTGGTCCTCAGCTGGGTGATGTGATTCTGGGAGGGGTGTAAACTTTAGTAGGTGGGACTGGTCTTCTGAAGGCTCTGTCGGGTCCTCAGCCTTTCTTTACTCCTCTGCTTCCTGTTTACCCTGAGGCACAGCCTCATCCTCCACGTGTTCTGCTGTTCTGATGTCAGTAAGGACTGAAATCTCAGCAAGTGTGAGCTCAAACACTTCTTACTCCTTTGATGTTGTTCTCCCAAGCATCACAGCCACAGTATAGAAAAGCTAAAGACAGACACTTTAGAGGAAGATGTGCACATGCACATTCATAGTAAAATTACACATCCATGCTTGTAGGACAATTTAACTACTAAATGTCTTCCTGAATGTAACCAACAAAAGGATACTCTGTGAATCATACTAGCTACTTAAGAAATATTTATGGACCCCAAGTGAATCACTAATACAAAATAAAAAAAATAACAAACCCGGTGAAATTGTTTTTGGAAAGGACAAGAAGTAGAAGTTCAGATACATAAAAACGTTTAATCATACTAGAGAAATTAAAAGTGATGAGATACCATATTTTTGCTATAAAATGACAAACATCAGACTTTAACCCAAAAACACAGAGTATCCCAAGGGTCATCTGTGGAAACACATGATGATACGCAGACATAGAAATCATATCATATTTCTAGGAAGCAACCTGGCAGCCTGAATCTGGAAGATATAGATATCCTCTGACAGTGAGAATCAGTAAAACTCCAGTTTTAAAGCCATAACAGTGGTGACGCATGACTTTAATCCCAGCTCTCAGGAGGCACAGGGAGCAGATCTGTGTGAGTTTGAGGCCAGCCTGGTCTACAGCGCTAGTTCCAGGTCAGCCAGGGCTACACAGAGAGACCCTGTCTCGAAAAACAAACAAACAAACAAACAAACAGGACGATATTCAAAGAATTGATAATTTCATAGAACACGTTAACGAGATAAAGGTCAGTAAGACAGAATATGGTATTGTAGTAAAGAAACCATGACCTCAATTCTATTAAGTGTGGGTATTTAATACACATGCACAGAAAGAAAACGGCTGTGAGGACAAAGCAAGTGGAAACACAGTTCATGTTCAAAGGGATTCACTGCTGGTAGACAGTTCTTACCACAGTTAGCTCTGCCGAACTCTCTCACCTTTACTGCCTAAAGAGGAATTACGATGGGTACAGTGGCCCTACCTGTAAATCCCAGTGCTTCAGAGGATGGGCAAGAAGACGACCAGCCTGACTGCGAACACTGACTGGGCTACACAGTGGATCCTATGTCAAAAAAGAATAATAGGAAAACAGAGACTGAATGCCCCCATGCACACTTACCAGATCAATATTTTGCATTATGTCTTGGAATGAAGGATGAGTTCGGAATTGCTCAAAGAGGTCGCGTTTGTAGAGCAAGGCGTATACCAAGTTTGGGTTGTGGTGAAGAGAATTTGTCAGGCAGGAGTTGATGATCTCCAACATCATCCGAATCACTTCTTCAATGACACTGAGGTCCTGTGCCTTGTGAAAAAAAGAAACCCCAACAAGGAGTCAGTGTTTTGTTCCCTGCCACAGAAGTGACCCAAATACAAGTGGCCACGGACAATTTTAATAGCACTGGAAAGATTACACAGAAATGCCCTTCAAGATTTTGTCAAGAATTTTAGAATTAGGTTCATCAGTTACTAAGGGATGGAGTTAAAATTGTTTTAACTTAGTATTGGAATTTCATATACTAAATTAAATACTAGCCAATATGAAGGAAAATGTGCAGTCTTCTTATTTCCCATTTTCAGATCCTTATTTTTGTTCTCTGCCTGAGCTGCCACAATGTAGCACGCTCCTGAAGTCTGACTTCCTCCAAGAACAGTACTCACACCAGCATGACCTCAGTGTTCTACTGCCATTCCACCTTCTGTTTATTTCACAAATATACCCCTGAGCTTCTGTCACGGTCTCCTCAGAGTTCACAGTTGTGATGGTTCATCTCCATCGTCAGTTTGACTGGATTTGGAATCACCTAGGAACCACACTCTGGATATGTCTTAGAAGGAGTTTCTAGGGGTTTAACTGAGGTTTACTCCTGAATGTGGGTGGAGTGTCCCATGGGTTGGGTCCTGAGACTGAGTAAAGAGGAAAACTGAGAAAGATGAGCTGAGTCCCAGCATTCTTTGCTTCCCAGCTGAGGGTACAAATGTGACAGGCCACCTCATGCCCTGCCACTCTGCTTCCCCAGGAAGGAATATGTTCCTTAGAACTGTGAGCCAAACAAACTCTTCTTTCTTTAAACTGTGGCTATATTCTCTGAGGCTCTCCTGTGCTGACCTCCCCCAATGCCCCTCTCCTGGCTCCACTCCAGGCCCCATGGCCAGCAACTCATTGGTCATTCTATTTCTCACCAAAACTGCTTGTTCCGTTTGGTTCTCATCAACAAATACTGACCTCAGTTTTGGTCACAGTTATGATTTTAAATCTCTTTATGTTACAAGCATAAGTTTACAGATTTGGAGCAAAGGGGGAGATCAGTCTCCAGTTTCATAACTGACAATAACATTTACAGAAATGTCTTTTTAGCTGCCTTGCCTTCCTACTTAGAGGAGGAATGAGTTTCAGAGTTTTCTGAGGTCATTTTGGAAAAACCTAACATGGTAGTCAATTATTTCAGGAGCATGATTTCTGAATTTTATGCTAATGAATATTCTACACATAAATTTCATTAAGCGTAAGTCCTGATATATTAAATTCACATTTCCAAGTGTGTCCTGATAGCTTAGCTTATTCCCAATGTTTAAGTGCTTTCCCAAAACAATCAGAACTTGCTCACTTAAACTCAAGCTAAAACACAAATCAGGGAAGTACAAAGCAGAAACTTTAACAATTCAAAATCAATAAGCATGCCTTGTATTAGCTTTTTTTTAAGACTTGGTTTCAGGTAGCCCAGGCTGGCCGTGGCTCTCTGTGCCTCAATCTGGCAAAAAGATCTTTCTGAATATACTAACTTTCTCACATTTAAAGGAGTTACTAGGCATTCTACCTAACTTTTCTGATACTGTTTGTCTGGAAAGTTCCTTTTCTCTCTCTCTCTCTCTCTTCTTCTTCTCTTTGAAACAGGGTATCTCTATTACATAGTCTTGGCTGGCACGGGACTTAGAGAGATCCAACTGCCTCTGCCTCCCAAGTGCTGGGATTAAAGGAGTGTACCACCATCCCTGGCTCCCTGGTAAATTCTAATGTGACCCTTTAATGTATTATAGTTTAGCTGTAGATATATAAACTAAGTGGCAAGAAAATACAGTTTCTATCATTATTTAGATTAACTGGAAATACAGTTTGGGGAAACAGAGTAAAGATATTTTACATTTTAAGTTTTACTGGCTGGTAAAACAGTTTTGGTATTTTAATGTTGTATATTGATTAGGAAACAAAAATGAGAAATTATGTATAATTTAGAAGTTCAAGCTTAACTTAGAATGAGTCACAAACTCTAATAACCTTATATCAATATATCTCTTAACATATAACATTGTAAATAATTTACATTATTAAAATTTCAATATTAAGTTGACTCTAAATCAGAGTACATGAGATAAGGTTTGTTTTTCTCTTGGTCACACCCTGAGTGAAATTCTAAATATTTAACTAGTATGCACCATTAGTCCTATTGGATGCAGCTTGTACACAGCTCAAGCAACCCTAAGGCTGCACCAGCAGGATGTCAATTATAGTTACCCCCACAGGGCTCTCAAAGGTACTAATTCTTGAGAAATAAATGAGGTTGCTTTGAAGTCAGGTATCTACATGGATTGGTTTTAAGTATGTACCTAAAATTGTACCGAGAACTGCTATACACATCATTTTATTCAATTTGGTAATTCTTTAGCTCTGTCCTGAGTCAGGAAGCCTACAGTGTGATCCTACAGTGTACCAGGAAGCTGCTGGGCGCAGAGGCTGGTGGCTGCTTTAGTGCTAGACTCCTTCCCTCCCTTATGCTCACCCCAGTGGTCAACCAGCCTATTCCTGAATACACAATGCACAGTTCTGGCAACTAGTTCGTTTCCATTTTAAGTGGCAACAGTTCTTTGCTAACCACTTTAATTATCCTTTAAGAAACAGCCAGAGTTCCTACTGTGTTGTTTCCTAGAAACTACTCTATGGGTCTGCAAATCCCTGCTGGAAGATCAACGGAGGCTTCCAGGCACCAAGCAGATCATGAGATAATCAGGATAAATTGTATGCCAGGGGAATTCAGATTTGCTAAAAACAAAGGTATCAAACTTTTGGTTAATTCTAATTTCCAAGAATTCTTATCCCAATAAATACAATCTGCAATTTAATTTGAATCATCAAGTTGCTACTTTGACTGAATTTTGAGGCAGGTACTCATAATACATGACAGGAAACCAATAAAATCCTTATTGTTCATATCTAAAAAAGCATTGCTAGGCAATAATCACTACTTGTAAAAGGATAAAAAATTAGCATGAAATTAATTGGAATGCTTCTTTTTAATGGCAGTACCTTACAAACCCCAGGACTTGCTTTAGATAGATCTAAATGGTTATTTAATCATACTATTCCACACGACTTGATTTTTTAAAATGGTGCTAGGACTGAATTCCAGGCCTTGAGCATGCTAATCATGAGCTGCTGACACTGAACTAACCCTCAGCCTCCTAGTAGATTTTCCTTGCATGAAGCTCTGATTTAATAGCATTTGAAAAGCCCTTAAAACAGCACCATGGGACAGAGCAGGCAGACTCCAAGAGAATGCGTGACTACTCTCTAAACTGGGAACTGCAGACTCTGAAGTACATAAGACAAAACAAAACAAACCACATTTTTACTTTAGATATTACTACTAAATGAGAAAAATAAAAATGCAAAGAACTCGGAAATCACATCTTAAGTCTTTTTTCCAAGACAGGGTTTCTCTGTGTCCTGGCTATCCTGGAACTCTCTCTGCAGACCAAGCTGGCCTCAAACTCAAGAGATTGTTGGGATTTAGATGTATGTTAGCATGCCAGCTTGACCGCCAGCCCTACAGCCAATTCAAATTATATCTTTGGCAAAACAGATTGAGAGAATAGAGGGAACATGGTTACCTTTGTAAAGCTTATCTTTCTATACAGTATCCCCTAAAGGACCAGTTCAAATTTAATGAAGAATGGGGCCCCAGAGACGGCTCAGTGGTTCAGAGCACTTGCTGCTCTCGTGACCCAGGTACTGTTCCGAGCATCATAGTCAGCCGTTACTCTAGTTCTGGGCATCCAACACTCTCTTTTGATTGTGAGCATCAGACATGCTTTCAGGCAAACACTCATGCACATTAAAACAAACATCTTAAAATAAAATAATGAAAGTAAGTTTTGGCTCATTTAAAACTCAGAAAGATGGTAAGGTATGCTTGCACATGCCTTTAATCCCAACACTCAGGAGGCTGAGACAGAAGGATCTCTGTGAATTGGAGGCCAGCCTGATTCACGTACTATATACTGAGTTCCAGCCAAGTTCCAGACCTTATCTCAGAAAAACAAACACAAAACAAAATTATCCACAGGGCAGAGGCAGGAAGATCTCCTGATCTAGGCTAGTATGAGCTATAGGGGAAACCCTTATCTCAAAATCAAAAGCCCATGTGATGGTTAGCTAGTAGCGCAATCAAGTATTCAGAACAAGATGTGTGCCTTTTTGATTCACAGCCTGCTCTTTTTAGTATGTGCAGCTTGCATAACAGGAATAAAGCCGAGATCAAGCTAGTAAACCAAGGATGTGTGTGTGTGTGTGTACATGTGCCTGAGTGTGCATAGCTCCAGGGTAGAAACAAGGATCCTGAGTGAGCAACCCCAGGCTCAGGTATTTCTGATTGTCTATAGATGTAGGAATGAAAGCCCGACAACTCTATGTTCCTTAGTAATTCAATATTGATGGCTAAGTTGGCAGTTGTGGGAATAGTTTACCCAGTTAACAACACTCAGAGTTGCTTCTCATTTTATAAACTTCCTTTTCCTTTAAAGAGGGAATTTATACAGTTTCAAATCATTTATTTTTAGTTTCCTTAAGAGAAGCATATGTATCTTGTTTGTATTAGTTTTGGGGAGATTCCAAGAAAGTTGTCTAAATTTCCTGCATTTTCAGCAGAAAATAAAACCTTCAACAAAATTAATGGGACTCTGCCAAAGGCGGGGAGGGGAGGAAATGCACAGGCATGGCTCCCCGGCCTTCAAAGGCAATCTTTTGGTGATAGACTCTTGTTATCTTTATGTTGTTAATTCACTGGCACATACACTAAAAAGCTTTGTGACCATGTTATTTCTAGCCAGAACTGGATCTGTCCCAAAACATCCAGCCTGTGATAGAAAGAACTGGCTTTATATTACCCTCAAATCACAGCCCAAGAATAAATCTGGGGCCGAAGGAGACAGTAGGTAACTTTAATCAAGTAGGGAAGCAGGTGGAGTGGAAGCAGAGCTCTCGCGTGTGCTCTCGTGTGGGAAGGTGGAGCCCTGTGGTCTTCCTCATCCTGTCTTGGACACAGTTTGAATACCGCCCACAGGCCTCAGCTAGAACCCTGGGAGCAGTGATTTACACACACTGTTGTGCTGGCGGCACAGTGGCAAGACAACTGTGACCACTAGAGGACACGGGTTAACTTCACAGAGTTTCTGGTAACTGGAAAACGGTCCCACAAGTCACACAGAAAGAAAGTTCTGACAGAACACCAGGTATTCTGGGTTCCGTGAACTGTGAACTGGGTTCCTGGAGTATGAGCTGGAGTGTGTTCTGGGACTAGAGCTCAGCCTGGGGCAACTTTGCCCAACTGGCAGCTGTCATGGCTTCTCTGCCCTTCAGGCTCCAGCAGCCTTGGCTTCTGCTGGCAGCTACAGCTGTGTATATGCCAGCCTGACAATTCCACATTCACCTTCAGAATCACCATTCATTTTCATTCTTCTTAATAAACATTCTTCCACATCCCAAACAAGGTAAAATCTTGAGTAAATCCCAGTAAAACATACCACCCTGGGAAGACATGCCTTGCCCTAAACCAAACAAACAACCCACCCTCCCTCTGTCTGTCATCCCTGGGGCTCCTGGGCTGCCTGGCTCTTGCATAGCATTAGACCTCCGTTGCCCCTGGCGGCCTGACCTTCCAGCCTACCCCCGCTGTCCAGCTCCATGATCACCTCCTCCTGGGGGATGCAGCCTTGCCTTGCCAGACCACAGGGGAAAAGGATGCAGCCAGTCCTGACGGAGACCATCGGCTAGGGTCAGACAGTAGG
The DNA here is from genome assembly GCA_028658305.1 of Pachyuromys duprasi. Lineage (NCBI taxonomy): Eukaryota > Metazoa > Chordata > Mammalia > Rodentia > Muridae > Pachyuromys > Pachyuromys duprasi. The sequence goes on from CM053764.1 coordinate 50,086,916, forward strand.
GGAGGCGGATCTCCCCTATCAGTGGATTAGGGGACGGGCATGGGGGCGGGGAGAGGGAGGGGTAAGGAGGAAATGCGGGAGGGGGACACAGCCAGGATACAAATTAGATAAATTGTAATAAATAATAAATCAATTAAAATAAGTTGGAAGAAAAAAAAAGGCAGGCAGCAAATCCTCCAGGCCAACAGCACACAGGTGAACTTCCACTGCTTCAAGGAAGAAGCAGGAACCCGATCCACTCAACCTCTGGATTTGACAGAGCACACTTTCTCTTATCATCAGGATATGAGCCAACATCTGTTTATGCTGGTAGAGGAATAGAAAGCAACAAGACAAAAGAATCCACTTAATACTGGGATTTGAAGTAGGAAACATGTGAGTTCCAATACCCTATATTCCTACACATAGAAGGGGGGAGGAAGATGGGGCTGAGGGAGAATTTGGGGTGGGAGGGCAGGAAACTCTGCCTCTAAAACCCAGAAGCACACAAGGATTGGGCTAGTAAAGAAGTCCTTCCAAGCCCACTGCACGGACAGCTGAAAGACAATGGTAACAAAGGAACACAGGGGAAAAAAAATGCTCACACTCTAGCCCTTCCTTTTACAGGCATAAAGAAACTTCTGGGAGAATCTGAAGCAGGTGGCACAGTGCAGATACAAGTCCCAACGGGAGCCAAGCATAAATACCTTAGAGGTTCAGTTTCTACTGTCTTAGCTACAATGGCCAGCATCCAAACTAAAGCTAAGAGATGCAGGAAGTCAACCACACAGTGTGTAAGTACAATGAAGTGCACAACTGTAGGCAGCATGGGGAGCTGAGCTGGAGAGCCACTCCAGACACAGAGAGAGCCTCAAGAGGCTGCCACTTTGAGATGTCTGATGGGGCAGAATCTCAGGACTCCAGGGAGGGCCTTGTAGTAGGGTGGGGCTGGCCAGGGATGGGTTCAGCAGAATGAGCACAAGTTTCAAGTTAGGCTAATCTGAATCCCTTAAGTAGCTAGCTGTGTGTTCTTAGATAATCCATGGAACCTTTGAGCCTCAGCTTTTCCTTCTGAAACATGACAGTCCTGCCTGTTTTATAGGACATGAAGACTGAATGATATATTTGAAACAGTTTCAGCCTTGCCTAGCAGGTAAAAAGGGCTCAGCGCAGTAGCTGTTATGACAAATGTGTTTTATGAATAGTTTGAGACCTGCAGTAGCTGTAGGAGAGGGGTGAGGAGGAGGCAAGGATGTGCACAAAAAGCGCAGCCCTGAAAGGGAACACAGTGAGTGGGAATTCAGTTTGTCCGAACTGCAGATGCAGGGGAGTCCAGAAAGGTGACAAGCTAGGGCACTCAGGGCTCAGGGCAGCAGGGCGAGCTCAGGGCTGGTGGGGTCTTCCAGCTGAGAAATGGCCCAATGACTATTTAAACCCTTTCTGGCTGGCTGAAAAGCTCTGGGGATTTCAAGTGCTCATATGAGACCAGCCCTAGGATGACAGGCAGTCCACTGAAAGTGCACGGATATAGAGACAGGCTCAGGGGAGCTGCACTCGGCACAGCCAGTGCAAAGAACACAAGATGGAGAGGAGACAGCAGGGGCTGAAGCCAGGGAGGACACTTCTACAGTAGCAGCTTGCTGGGCAAAGCCACTCCAGTGCTGAGAAGTGGCGACATACACAGGCAGGAGAGAAAGGCAGGCATGCATGAGAAAAGTTAGCGAACACCAAGACTTGGTTTCCTGACAGAGGGAAGGGTACTGAATCCAGCCTATCTGTGAAGCAATCAAGCAGAAAAACCGAAGCACCACAAACCATAAAGGAAAGATTTCTAACCCATTTTTCAGCAAAAGATATCTACAACATAAAGACTTAAAATGCAAAATGAATTTAAAATGTTCTGTTCCCTAACTTTAGTTTTATTTCTGTGTATGATTGTCTGCCTGCACGTGTGCTTGTGCACCACATGGGTGCTTGGTCCCCAGGGGGCCTAGAGGAGTGTGTCAGAGTCACAGACAGGTGTGAGTGCCACACTGGTTTTGGGAACTGAACCTGGGTCCTCTGGAAGGGCAGCCAGTGCTGAGCCATCAATTCAGCCCCAATGTGAAAAAAATTTTAAAGGGATAGAAAAAAAAGGGAACTTACTTTCCTAATCTTCATAGAAAGATAGGAAGGAGTTGTGTGTGACCTCAAAATCCTTAAAAGAAAAGAAAAACAGCTTTGAATGAAAGGGAAATTCAATTAAATAAAACCAGGGACTCCAAACATGGGAGAAAGATTAATGACAACAAAGAAAAACATTAGCAGCATGTCATAAAGAGTGAAAAATGGATGAAGAAACTAGAAATCACTCAAAAAAAGAGTATGAATAGCTCATAGTCAAGTGTGACTGGTACTGAAGAGTTTCAGCGAAGGATATAGCTGAAGAAAAATGCAGGACAGAATGAGGCAATTTCGTGCAGGCCCTGAGTTTGAGTCATGGACCCTGCAAAGCAGCAGGAGAATCGACGCCTAAGAGTTGTCCTCTGACCTGCACATGTGCTCTGTGGTGTGTATATGCAAGCATGCGTGCACACACACACATAAATAAATACAATTAATGAAAAATAAAAATTTAGTTAAAAAAAAAACTTTTGTTTTCCCTGTCAGGCAGATCACTGTGAGTCTCAGGCCAGCCTGACTATACAGCAAGTTCCAAGCCAGCCATGATTATACAGTGAGACCCTGTCTCACAGAATTGAAAAACAAACAAGAAACTAACTTTTTCATTTTGTGTCTGTATGGATATGTGCATGTGTGTTCAGGCACCCAAGAAGGCACTGAATGGAGTTATCAGTTGTTGTAGGCTTCTGGGAACCAAACTCAGGTCCTCTGCAAAGGCAGGGTGTGTTCCTAACAGTCACATCCGCCTGAGCCCCACAAAAATGCAAAATTTTAAGTCATTCATAAACAGTAAAATCAGAGAGTAAACAAAATAAATCCAAAGAAAGCAGGATGGAATGAAATAATATTAAGTGTACAGATTAGAAAATGAAAGTAGCATATTTGTTTTTGTTAAATGCAAACAAAAATAGACATAATGCTGATGAGGAAAAGGAAGACATATAACTGAAGAGATGGGAAAGCAAAAAAACAGACAGACACAAGGGACATCTCCAGCTCCCAAGCCTGGAGACAAGCTCCTTCTCAGCGTGCTCCCAAGGCCCTTTCTCTGTGATAGGCAAGAGACAGGGAGAGTTCGGTGTTTCCCTCTTCCTGGAAGGCCACCAGCACTACCAGATGAGGGCACCAACCCTATGATCTCTTTTAATCCTAACTACCTCATTAACACCCAGTCACAGTGTTGAGGGCTTCAACTTTTGCAGTTTGGGGAAACCACTCTAGCCTCTATCAAAGAACAGGACTAAAGGGAACTGTCCAATGTGGTGTGGGAAGCAAGCTGGACCCCTGTGAAGAACTCTTGCCGAGAAAGCGGAATCTGTCTGAATCTATGCAAGCCTTCAGTGTAAATGCCCATTTCCAGTATGTGTGAGGCCAACAGATGAGATAACCCCTCTGAAAAAACCAAAACCAAACGAAACCAAAACAACAACAACAAAACAATCCACACTCAGGATGGGGAAGAGTCTGTGTAAGTGGTTGGGCTTCTGCAATGTGATAATGGCTAGGACAGAAAAGGAAGCGGATTGCTCTAATTTAAAGTCTTAGGAGACATAACAACCAAATGTGCAAATTCTAATTCTAATTTAACACATTGCCAACAGCCATTTCTGAGAATTCAGGAGAAATATGATTATGTTACATGAAATTATGCCTTGGGAATATTACTGCTTTTGCTGGATGTGATAATGGTATAAGATTATAAAAGAAAATGACATTATTTTTGGAGCTGTATATCAAAATATGAAAAGATAAAATTCTAGGATTTACTATAAAATACTTTAGCAAAAGAAAAAAAGTAAAGATTTATATAGAGAATATACAAGACTACAGAAGCATTTAAAGTAATTTATTTATTTATGTGCATGAGTATGGGTGTTTTGCCTGCATGTATACAGGTGTGGCATATGTGTGCTTTGTGTCCTTGGACGCCCGAGGAAGGTGTTGGATCCCTTGAGTTGAAGGTAAAGATGGTTGTGAACCATCACGTGGGTTTTGGAAACTGAAGCCAGGTCCTCTGGAAGAGCAGCCTGTGCTCTTAACTACTGAACCATGCCTCTAGAGCAAAGGCCAGGTTTTTTGTTATTATTTATTTACTTACTTAATGTGTATATGGGTTTGTGTGAATGTGCCATGGTGTGAGCATGCAGGCCAGAGGACAATCTCTAGAGGTTATTTCTCCCCTTCCACCATGTGGTTCCTGAACTCAGGTATCAGAACAGGCCACATGCACCTTAACTTGATGAGCCATTTCTATGGTCCTTATTTTTTTTTCTTTCTTAAATTAGAAACATAATTATGACTTTAAAATCTGATAAAGTTCATTCAAAAGTAAAAGTAAAAACCAGTGTCACCAAAGCACTGGCTATCACATATGCACATCAGGCTCAACACTGAAATAAAAAGCTACAATGAGTAGTTTCAGGAATCCTGGAAGCTGCAGGGGTTAATCTATTCATGTGCTCACAGTCAGTCAGTAGAGAAGAAAGTTCTGATCATCATGCTGGATTTAGAAAAGGAACTACACAAGTTAGCAGATGCTACTGTTTTGAAGTATGTGAAGTAGGAAAAAGGGGTGTGCTGACACAGTTGGGGGAGGAAGCAGAATCGGGGTTCAGGGAGATGGCTCAGTGGCTGAGTATTGAGTGTTCTTCCAGAGGACCTGAGTTTGGACCCTGCCTTGCTTGTCAGACGGTTTACAACTGACTCAAACTCCAGTTCCAGGGGGCTAAGGCCTCTACCTCTAGCATATGCACATATGGAGAAATAAGACACACACACACATAATTAGCATAATAAAATCTTTTAAAAATCCAGAGCAAACACAAATACTAATTCAGAAAACATTTAAGAGAAAAAGCTATAAATTGTGCTTTTCGAGGAGCTAAAAATGTGCATTAAAATTGAACTCTTAACTTGAGAACTTCAAAAACTTAAATATTATTGCTACGTTTCTGTTTAGAAATATGTTAAAATTATTCTAAGACTAAAGCTGTGATCCTAACTGATACAGGTGACCCTAACTGAAGACAGATTGACTTAGGCCCTGCTGCATTATACCCATACTCCACTGTGATGATCAACAGCTGTGGTTACCTAATGAATGGGACTATGCCCACATTTTATCCAGATAACTGCTAATACCCACAATTCAGTCAAGGTCAATGGCAATGGGGGTGACTCAATCTGTACCTACAATTACAGCAAGGGCTCACTAAAGTTGCCATGGGAACTGTCTATTGCCCAGCAATTACCATTCAAAAATTTTAGGAGGTGGCCCTGTACTAAATTTGCAATTTATTTCTTATGGCAGAAATTGATTTTAAAAGTAGTCTGAAGATCATTATATTAACAAAGACCATTTGCCATAGCAAGTGTCAAGATAGCCCCAGTACAAATATGAGTGGGTTTATATTCTCTAAACCTCAAAGCGACCCAAAGAACATACATAATCCATTTTCAACTATTGTTGTTTGTGATTATATGCTTGAAAATTCAAAATTTTCATTCTTTATGCTCATATGCTGTGAAATACATTGCGGGCGGTGGAGGAACTGCATATCTGGTCCCTAAATGAGGTCAGACTTCAGACGGCTCAGTTCAGAACGACACAGTGTCGCCCCATCCTGAGTGGGGACTGCCTAGCTTTTGTTAACTGGTGCCAACTATGAGTGTGTTGGGCTGGGCGGGTGGAGGGGCAGATATCTGCTTTTACTTCCTGGGAAGAAGTTTTTAGAAATAACCAACAAGTAAAAGATTAAAATTAAAACAGAAAGCAAACAAATTGTTACCTAACATGAAGGCCATCCTTTTGAGGCAGAGAAAGAACTGATTCAATGCAGAACAGGGTGATTTTAGGAGGGTCCTCAGTAACAATTTACTTGTAAAGAGGAATGTGATCCCCTGCTTTTTCCTGTGGTATATGCAACTCTTTTGTATGTAGGTTTGTATATATGTATGGGGGGGCCTGAGATCAATGTTTGGTGCCCTCTATTGCCCCCATCTTAGTTTTTGAGACAGGGTCTCTTAAAGAACTCGGAGCTAGCACATTCAGTGAGGCATGTGAGCTCCAGGGCCATACCACCTGCCTCTCCAGTAATCTCACAGGCATGTGTTAGTGTGATTAGCCCTTTCTGTGGGTCCTGAAGCTAACTTAGGTCTTTACACATGCATGGCGTGCACTGGACCAAGAGTCCATTGCCCTAGTCCCCTATAATGATGTAGGAACACAAGGAAGAGATTTTATTATGGGGAAGAAAATAACCACACAGAGGACACTGTGAGTGTGCTGAAAGCGAAACTTTCCAAGCTTTGGAGTCCATAGCCTAAGCACAATGACCGTACTAGGCAGTAATATAATAATGATGTTTTCTACAGTGTGTCAGGGTTTCAAACAATGTTATTTCTGTCTCTTATTACTAGAATGCACGGCTTCTGCTAGGAGCAGAGTGACAAGCAAAGCTTTTCCTCCTGGACCTACCCTCATGCTGATTCCTTGAGGGCTGAACGGGTAAAGCAGGCACTGAGGATAGGTAGGGCTTGGCTTCCGTAACAGTACGTGTTCATAGCCATTCCCTACTGACACCGGAAGAATGCTGGGCCAGGAGCCCAAGGATTGCTCTGAGGTAAGCAACTCCTTTAACCTCTGAGGAAACTGACCCTCCTGTTAGGCAGAAATACAGTGCCTGTCTATACTGCAAAGTTACGGGGCTGTCTGATTTAAAAAAGGACTCACTATTAGTGCTATGGAAATGTGTGTCAATGAAAAATGACTTTTTGGATGGATGTGGAGGCACATGCTTGTTGTTCCAACACTAAAGAGGCTGAGTTAGGAGCAGGATGATTTTGAGTCTGAATAAGCCTGGATCACACAGTGGAACTTTGTTTCAGGAAAAAAAAAGCCAAAAAATAAAAAATAAAAACATTTTGCTCTTTTAGCTTGACTTTGTGGTCTTTGGCTATTCAGAAAAAGAAAAAGGTAGAAGGAAGTGCCGTTATTCTCTGGTTGGCTGTCCTATGAGCTTGTAGATGAGAAATCTGCAGCTTCAGCTTTTATTTAGTTAGAAGGAGACCATGCTTTCCCGGAGACCCAGAAGTCAGTATATGGCACAGTCTCTCAAATGCATGTCGCACACACTGAATTGTTCTTGCTCAATAAGTGGCAGAAAGTCTTTCATAACGATTATCATTCACTTACCTTTAGCAAGGACCTGAACATGCATAGGAACAATTCCAGGAAAATCTGTTTTTACCAGAAAAGCCAGTGAGCCGGGAAGGCAGCACGGCTCTGAGTTTGATTCTGAAAACAATGAAGTGTTTGCCAAGTAAGCATGCTGACCTGAGCTCGGTCCTTAGAGCACACGTGAAGGTGGAAGGAGAGAACTGACTCCTGAAGTTGACTCCTCTCACCTCCTTGCGCATACCACAGCATACCACAGCACACACGCGTCCGCTTCCACCCTCCCAGCCCAGGGTCGGGTGTAGTGGGGTGTGCTCGTGAGCCCGGCACTGGGGAAACGGTCATAGGCAGATCCCTGGAGCTAACTAGTAAGCCAGCTTCGTGTAAGGAATGACTTACTTTGGGTCCTCACACGCACGAGCACACATGCAACCCCTCCTTCAATAAAGCTGTTAGCTAAGACATTCCTAATTGTATGTAGTTGGTGGTATAACACTCGCCCAGCACGAGCAAGGCTTCTGAAAACACTCTGGGCTTCCTGAGACATCACGTTAGGAGTTAGGACATTTTAGTAATTGCACAGCACTCCTAAGTAAAAATGCCTCTCTAAGTAAGCATTTTTAAGGAACATGGTTTTCCTACACATTTAGTTAGTATGTAAGAAATGTGTTGTGACATTATTTGGACTAATTTGCTGGTTATTATCCAAAAGTCATAGCTATCTCTGCCTCTGGTGTGTTAAACAAAATTAAAGAATGACTACAACCTTCTCAGTGGCTTTGATTTTAAGTCTATTAGAATTTGAGTAAATTGTATGAGAAATTATACATGTTGAGCAAAAAGAATAAGAAAAACCAAAGGGCAGACAAAAGCACAGAGGGAAAACTCCACAGTGTATTAGCTGCACATGCAACAGGTGCGATCCGCCTTTGACAAAATCTCTCAAGCTAGGGGAAAATGCCTTGTAGCCCTTGAGTCTTGTGGAACTGAATGAGGATGTGCTCAGGGTTCTATGCTGCTCTGTGATCTGGCCTTGGTAGAACTCAGTGTTACCTGGGCTGACAGGGAAGTTTGATTAGGAAGTCTAGGTTACTAGGCTAAGTAACAGCTTATTCACTTCTAATGGTGACCAAGTCAGCAAGATGTTCCCAGGTAACACATGTCATCCACTTAACAGATATGGAATAGGAATGACTTTATAAAAAGGTGGCACTCATGGGTCCTGTGGGGAGAGTTGTGAATTATGGGGCATGATCTAAGGAGGAGAGAGAGGAGGGTACACAGACGCCATGCACAGAGGCCTGCACGGAGAAGTACAGGAAATGGCCCACTCAGGGTTACGATACTTCATCAGCACACATCACCAGAGCCCTCCAGCTAAAGAACATTCTAGAAGACTGCACCTAAGGGTGGGATACAAATTCATCAGCAGTTTGTGCCAGTTTCTCCCCAAATTACTAAATACCAAACTGTCTCCTTTCCATGGCCAGGGCTCTAGGAATTGAGTATGACATGAAAATGATTCCAAACATTTACTACCTGTGAGGGTCTACCTCTAAATTCTCAGATTTCTTTCCCCTAAACTTAAAATTCAAGGAAACCAGTGGCTTCTGCCCTTGCTCCCTCAGCACAGCAGCCGAGGCCGGCGCGGGCCAGCCGGCTCTCGAGAGCACACGCCCTCTCCTTCTGAAATGATGTACTGTTGGTTCTGAATCTGTAACTTTGTGACCTTTAATTGACTTTTTGCTTCTGAGAAATAAGGCTCTGCTTCTCTTAATTATTTAGAATGACTTAAGGTTCTACTAACTCACCAAACTGAAAATTGCGTCTTTTCTAAACTCTTGCATAAAGGAGACATAAGGAGACATGCACTCCTGTATAAGAAGTCCCAGATTTAGCTGGGACCTGGAGACTGAGGCCATGCCTCACATTTTATGAAACTGCCTTGACACGACAGCAGCCAATCAGGTCCCCTTTGTCTGAAGGTCTATAACAAACAGAGGGAGGAAACAAGAATTTCTTAGGCTCTGTTTCTAGAGCAAAATTCTAGGTCTGGGAGCGCAGAAGTACATTCCAGAATGCTCTCGCAGTTCAATTAAGCTTCTCTGAACAGCACACCACTGTCATTCCTTTGAAAAATTCTCTGTAGCTCTCAGGACAGGGTGAATTCTAAGCTGCTTCCTCCCCCCCCTTACTCTTTTCTTTCTTTCTTTATAAAGAGTACAGCATTCCTAACAGGCAAAGAAGCAATCCTGCAGGCTTTCTCTCTTATTCCTGTGCTATTACATTTAATTTGTGTGCTTTTATAACTTTGTACTTACGCCCACAGGCTTTTGAACAATGGGTGCCCATTCAATAAATCCAAGAAATAAATGACTTGATGACTGTGAGTGCTTTGAACTCATTGGCCAGAAGGCTCCACAGAAGTAACATAATAGTAAGGACACTGGGGTAAAAGCAGAAGGAAAAAGCAATGTAAAGCTTTTTGAGGTGGCACACACACACACGCAGGTACACATGCACACGCACACACAGTTGTCATCCTTTGTCAGACTGCACTCATTTCCTTCACTGGTGCTCAGTTCTCCAAGTCTCTTCCTCATCTATGTTTTGACAGGAAAATGACAAACATTTGTTAAGCCAAAACACACTTCTACTTGCTTTTTAGGAGTATTTTCTCTGAACCATGTGCAGGCTGCTGGTCAGTGTAAGCAGTGGAGGCCTGAGGCTGATGTCAGGCATCCTGCTTAATCATGCTCTGCCTTAGTTTTTGAGAAAGGGTGTCTCACTGAACCTGGAGCTCACTGATTTGGCTAGATGGCTGGCCAGCAAGCCCCAGGGCGTTTTCTTTCTCAGCCCCTTCGGCACTGGGATGATACATGCAAGCCACTGTGCCCTGATTTTTATCCATGTTCTAGGATTTAAACGCATGTCCTCATGCTGTGTGACAAAGCTCTTTAGCCATTTCCCTTGCCCCAAAATGTATTTTAAACAAGCTCACCTTTTATAATTGGAGCCCATACAAGAACTTCATAGAGCATGGTAAAACAATGCTGACGACAGAAGTACAGAGTAAGAGAAGCTAAATACAAGAGTGAGAAAAAAACGAATGCTATTCCCCCTTTTTCTTAGACTTCAACTAAAGTAATCTGTTACTTAAAACAACCTTAGCATGAATTTAGCTGTCAGTGAATACTATTTCAACACTGTATTCCTAAGCAGTGTTGTGCTTAGCAGATAGTGCTATCTCTGCTTTGCTAAATCCAATGGATATGTCTTCATCCTCACCCTCAGTCTTCAATTCACAGTTGATTCATTAAGACATGTGGTCCTAATTCGGTTTCTATTGCCATGATAAACCACAACCAAAAGCAACTTGCAGAGAAAAGGGTTTATTCCATCTTACAGCTCTGGGGTTACCATCCATTAGGAAGGAAGTCAGGGCAGGAGCCTGGAGGCAGGAACTAACATAGAGGCCATGACGACTGCTGCTTATTGGCTTGGCCAGCCTCATTTCTCAAAGCACTTAGAAGCTGCACCTCCAGCCTGGGTGGCACTGCCCGCAGTGAGATGGGGCCCCCACACGAGTCAAGAAAATGCACCACAGGCTTACCCACTAGCCAGTCTTGTGGGAGCAGTAGTTTTCAGCTGGGGTTCCCTTTTCCAGAATGACTACAGCTTGTGTCAAGTTGACCAGCCGGCGCACATATCTACCTGAGGCTTGAGATCTCCCCAACTCCTTGTTAGCACTTTGTTTTCTACCCAGCTTCTAAAGGCTGAAACACTCATAGGCTGGGCAGGACCCCTTTTTCTCTGGTGTAACCTTCTCACCACAGCTCAGTACACGGTAGTTAAGCACCTGCCACTGAGCTTTCTCTGAGCTTTCCACCACCCTCAACTTTTACTCTTTGAAACCATTTTTTTTCTACAGTATTTTACAAAGGTGCATCAAGGCTGATCACTCCACTACTCAAAATTCTTCAGTGGGGTGATATTCAAACTTCTTACAATGAACGAACTATTAGCCTTGGCAAAACCTGGCACTCATCTATGACTCTAGTCTTTTAATGTTATTCTCTCCCTGCTATTCATGCAGAAATGACCAGTATGGGCCTTTGTACATGTTGTTAGATATAGTATCCTAATTCTTCCCCTAGGTCTATTGTCTATTTGCTTATCTGGCAGGTCTCTTTAAACATCAGAGGTATCTATGACATATCTATTTCCCTAAATCTAAATTATGATTCTCAAATTCCTCTTGGATTATGCCCCTATTTTCCATAGGTCTATTCTAATTATGCATTTATTTGCTTGCTAAATGAAACATGCTTTTTTCCCCCTCCTCTACTATTTCTTTGAGGCAGGATCCCTGCATCTGTTCCCTCACCACTGCTCACCAAGTGCTGTGAAAACACAAATGAATGGTTCAGACACATGTTTATGTATAACAGGCTCCGTCTATTCTACCCAGCTACTAGAAGTAACTGAAAAATAACAGAGAAGTAAGTAACAGGGTTTTTGTTTTGTTTTGTTGAGGCAGGATCTTACTATGTAATTCAGGCTACGTAAGCCACGGATAGCCTCAAACTCTTGGCGATCCTCCTGCCTCAGCCTCTAGAGTGCTTGGACTCCAGATATAAGCCGCCATGCCAAGCATTAACAGGACTGTTTGTTGGGTTTATTTTCAGATAGAAACCAAAGCATAATCACATTAAGGTATTTCTTTATTATAATGTAGATGTTACAAGTTTCAACTCAGAAATGTCTGAATCCATAATCTGTCCTTGGAGGGTGAAAACCAAAACTCAGACACACAGTGTGATTTATACCATTAAGAATTTAAGTGTGTCCCCTCCCCCGAGAGTGGAGGATCAGGTATCTACTCATGAATGGAGAATATAGATTTTTCAAAAGTTCAATTTTCATTTGTGTAATTCCCCTCTATGAAACTCTAAATTCAAGTTCGTTATACAGTTCTTAATGTAATATAAAGAAATAAAATATGTAATAATGAAACAGAAGAATTGCTGTGGGTTCCAGACCAGTCTGGGCTATATAGGAAGACCTTGTCTCAAAACACAAAAAATCCAAATCAAATCAGAAAAATGAAACAAAAACAAAACAAAACCCAACAACAACAGAAAAGAAACACCTACATATTTCCCTATTTCCAGAATGGTTTTAAAGCAATCTTGTTAGAAGCAGATTCTGCTGCCCTCCCATTTCTAGGAGAACAGTGGTCGGCTCTACCATTGATCTGCACAGGTTATGCAAGAGGTCCTTGTTGATCCTTGAGTTGGTAGCAGACATACAGGCTTGAACAGATTGGGTTTTTGTTTGTATTTTGTTTTGTTTTCTGCAAAACCACTTCATAGGTGGCTGTGTTCTAACTGTGATGAATGAGATCTAAGGCAGTTTTTTCTGTAAGTCAGCCAACCAGGCTCACTATTGGTTATTTGCTATAATGCTTCTCCAAAGAGGAGTTTCCCTTAATCTCTTTTGTTACCTTGTGCTACCACTCTACACGAGGGGGAGATTAGCTTGACTTCTAGTGGAAGGTTCATTGCTGAGATGATCAAAGATGTTTGAATGGGTTGGTCACTGTTTTTGTTGAGTTCAAAGAATATAAGTAAAATGACTAGACACACCAATAGACATGAAGAAAAAAAACCCACACAGATCACTCCTATTCAAATTCAAGATCAAAGGGTTTTACTTAATTGCTTTTATTTTAAATCTGTATATAATGTTTTCCCCAAGAAGCTCAGGTTCTAAGGATAGTGGGGAAAACAAAATCAGAATGTTACAATTACTCACCTTTTCTCACAGAACACAAACATGCATCTTCAAATAACAAAACCAAAGCTTCTATACAAATGTCATCAGTAAAAATCATCTGGCCTCTTTTTCAGTTGTGTCATTAAGATACAGTCTACTTCCCCCATACAAGCCGGGGAGTGACAGCCTGGCTAGATCCCAGGGGAGGACTTTGCAGCCAGCCCTGAGGAGACAGAATGAGCTGGGGTTGGATGGAAGGGGAGGAGGTCCTCCCCTGTTGGTGGACTTGGAGGGGGTGGGGAGGAGGGAGATGAGGGAGGGAGTGGGAAGGTAGGAGGGAATGAGGGAGGGGGCTATGCCTGGGATGCAAAGTACCTAACCTGTGACTGATATAAAAATAAATAAAATAAAAATAAAATAAAATAAAATGTTAAAAAAAAAGATACAGTCTACTAGGGACTGAGCCATTTAGATGTCTGGTTGCTAACCAACTAGATTTACTTGGTTGTTGGGTTGTTTCAAAATCAGGTATAGTTCATAAGTTACATCACAAGACAGACAAGAAGTACTCAGAGAATCTAGTTTCATTCCTGTCAGTCTGACCACATCTCCTCACTCTTCATAGGCAACTATTACCAATTCCTTCACTTTTCATAGGCCAACTGTTACCAACCAACTTCTTTTAGTTTGTCCTTCAACTGTTTCCCAAATTCACATGGATACACCAATCTGAGCATAAAGTGGAGAGGGGTCCTCTCTGGGAGGTAGGTAAGTGGAGGGCAGCTATCAGACAGGATGGGTCTCCTTGCAGAAGAGACAAGGAAGAGCTGGGTACTGGCGCTGACAGAAGACCCCTTAAGCACACTGAGAAGTCATTTGTGCTAGCACCCTGGGGTGATCTTGAACATCAACCTCCAAACCGTGAGAAGTATTTACTGAAGTCACTCAACCTATACTTTGTTATGGCACCCTGAGCCAACAACACAGGCTGAAAACATGACCCTACAGGGGAAGAATCACTCCTCACCTATTACACTAACCAGTGCTGTGTGGAAAAGGGAATGCCACACACTTCTTAGGTCCTTTGGCAAAACACCAATTTAAGGTCTCAGAAAACACCAGAACAGACTACAGGTTACTCAAATGTATGAAAACAACCACATCTGCCTGCCCTAGTGAGTTAAAAGGACATGCTAAGGCCTTCACTTAAGCCCTGAAGTGTAATTCTTAAACAGTAGCTACATAGAAGCAGCTCTTATATTAATAAATACAAGAAAAATTGATATAGTCCAATAACAGAATGGACTCTAAAACCTGTCAAAGTAAGAATGACCTTGCTTTTCTACTTCCCAAAGTAAACCAATTCTCATTACTGAACCCTCTACACTCATATCTTAGAAACTCAAGTAATTCATGAATACATTAAGTTGCCAAGGTTTTACTTGGAATGCACGAATTTAAATAATGCCGTAAGTTTAAAGGACAGATGCGTTTTGTGGTCCTTCTCCATATTTCTGTGATGATCCTCAAATATTCCTGAAAGGATTATTCTTGTAAGAATTTTTCAGAAATCCATGGGAAAAAAAAAGCTAGAACTGAATTCTCAAATACAATTTGTTTTCAGAAATTAAATCAATCAAGGAAAAGATTGAATTTCCACTTATACAATGAGTAAGATTACTGGGGTTTTTTGTTTTTTGGCTTTTTTTGGTCTTATTTAGAGAAACTAAAATAAAGTGCCATTTCTAAAACATTTGTAGCTTTGACTATAATCAACTGAAATAATAAGATACCAGCTCAAAAAATTCTTTTCATTTAAGCCTCTTTTGTAATACTGCTTTTTAATAACCCTCATAATAGCCGAATTAAAGGACCCCAACAGAAATCATTCATCCCACATAAAACAAACATTGCCTTTTCTTCTTAGCTTTGTTTTACAAGCTACATTATTTCCAGATGACGCTGGAGGGGACTATGGTTTCAAGAATGAGATGCTTAAGTGGACAGCTGCTTTCTATTTGCCATGTAAATCAAGGGTAAATCAAAGAAAATTCCAAATAGTAGGACCCCTACACCTCCCCCCCCCCGTTAGGAACAACAAATTCAGGCAGAAAGAGAAGAAGAAAAAGCAATCAGAATACAAGCAAACAAAATAAAAACGGGGTTTCTTAACCAAAATAAAAGGAAACATGGAGATACCACTAGGAAAGGTGGTGTACACCCATTCCATATAGTAGTGGGCAAGTAAACTGTTCTACTAGAATAGAAAGGGGGGGGGGGTGGAAGAAACTGATTAGGCTTTTCCTTTAACAAAACAAAACAAAACAAATGTACCATACATTAGTGCTGAATTTAATATTCATGGTTTTTTTCTATGTGCTTTAAACTTTACTTAGAACATTAGTTAATCACTGCCATAGACCATGCAAACATGTCCTATTTCTTTTTAGAAGCCACAGGAAGGAACATAAACATTATTTAAGTACTGTAAACGACCTTTTAAAATACTTAATAAGAGGTGCCTACCGTATTCCTGCAGAAGCACCCGTAAGCCCCCTTACCCTGACCACAGATGGGCACCCTTCACCTCAACATAAGCCTGCCTCTCCAGAGGCACTGGTCCCTACATACAAGATGGGAGCCCACCAACTACAAGTTCTCAAATGAGAATGGAACCAGAACTGTCCTCCCCAAACCCGGACTCCTGATTCCAGCAGAAACATACGGTCATTAGAGGACCGGTCTTGAGGAAGTAAGTTTTTATCTGACATTTCATATAGGTGGTATGGGAATGTAGAAAGTTTAAAAAAGATAATATTTCATTATAATATTAAAACCACCAACCTCACTTGTGAGTATACACGCAGAAGAAATGATATCAGAACCCAGAGTTATCAGCACCCTCATATTCACTGTGTCATGATCCCCAAAAGTAGAGACAGGAGACCATCTAACCATTCACAGATGAACGGCTAACCAACCACAACCCAATGCTGTTCAGCATAAAATGAGGTGTCTGCATCTGAAGTTGCCTGGGTATAGACTATGTGAGAAGACAAACACTTTGTGATCTCCCTTATGTATGGAACCTTAAGTTGAACTCACCGCAGTAGAGAGGAAGTAGCTAGCAGATGTTCATTGGAGGGCACGAGCTCTCAGCTGTACAAGTGAGCTCTGTAGACTTAATGTACAGATGTGAACTGTACTGAGGAATATTCTTAAGTGTACCTGAGTTAATAGATCTCAAATATTCACCACACACACACACACACACACACACACACACACACACACACACACACACACACACACACACAAGGCAACCACATGAGGTGATGAATATGCTAATTGGCTTATTATGGTAAACATTTTACAGTGTATATTAAACTACTCCCCATTTATAAACGTAGAAAGAATGAGAAAAACTGACAATCACCAGGAAATCTGTGATCTGTGCTATAGGCATTATTTGGCAGAAAAGGATTTGGCATAGTTTAAGCAACTCCTTAAGTTCAAAGTAATTACAAAGGGAAAGCCAAGTTTATGGTGCGAAGCCTCGGCACACGCTGCCTTAGCGAAGGGATCTGGGTAAGCAGCAGTGGCAGCGCTGTGCCTCCCACACGGCGGGATACCTTCTGCCCAGGAAGGCCCAGCACTGTACCAAGAACTCACTGGCTGTCTAGCAGTGTGAAGCACAGAAGGACAAGAAATGCCATGAGGACATCATGGAGACATGACAAACAACTCAGTGTGGGACCCAAGAAAAGAACGAAGGCGCTAATGTCACAATTTGCGTGTGAGTCACGTTTCAGTTTTGAGAAGTCTTACATGCTCACAAAGATATTAACAAAAGGGGAAACTGAGTGAAGCGTAAGGAGAAACCCTTCGCCTCCCGTCAGACTTCCTAGTGCTAAACCATTGTAATCTGAAAAGTGTATTTTCAAGTATGTATGTGTAACCCAATACAAGTTAAAAAGGATTTATGTTATAGATATTTTCCACATAAATCTCTATAAAGATTAAACTCTCTTTTCAAAAAGCTGCAGAATAATGCAATGGATTAGTTATACTCCAATGAGTGATTAATTTTTATTTTATGTTGGGGGTGAGATGGTGCCCACATGAAAATCAGAGGACAGTCTGTGGGAGCTGACTGTCTCCTATTACCATGTGTGTTCTGGGAATAGAAGTCAAGTATTGGAAGACCCAAGTCAAGTGGCCAGCATTGGCAGTAAGCACCTTCCCCAGTGAGCCTTCTCCCTGGAGCCTAATCAGCGCTTTAGTGGCCCTGTTTCCTCTTGCTCTACAATGCCAGGGGCACGAACGCCTTTGTGTTCCTGTGCAGCTCACTGACTAGCACTTTCTAAGGTCAAGTTAGTACTCAAGAAATATATTTTACCTCCTTGAAAGTATTGGTCCCACACCTCTAAATGCTACTTTAAAAAATGGCTTCACACACTCAACAAGAGGGATACCATGCCTGACACTGGAAAAATAGCCAGCTACTTAGAGCTACTGAAGTCTTGGAGGAGAACCTATCGCCGCGGCTTCACTAAATACACTCTAAATATTTGTCCTTAGATCACAGGTAAGAGCAGTCTCTACTTCTCATCAAGGAAAACCTGATTTGCAACAGATGAACAACTTTATAGAACACAGCATTACAATGCGGAAGCGTGGAGCCCAGTGTCAACTGAAACAGCTAAAGCACAACTCCCACACCTAAAGCTAGGGACCCTCATGGAAGAGAAGGAGGAAAGGTTTGAAGAGTCAGAGGTATAGAAACTTTGCTGTGTGACTGTGTCTCCTGAAACAGTCAGAGAAGCTACACTCATGAAGTCTCACCAGCATAGCTGCCTAACTGTGACCTGAACAAGGAAGACGGCAGCAGACACACTAGTGTAGAAGGGGAACATGAGGCCTCAACCCTAGACAGAGAACTACAGGCAACCAAGGGCGCTGAGATGGGCTGGAGAGATGGCAGAGGTCCTGAGTTCAATGCCCAGCAACCAAGTAGTGGCTCACAATCATCTACACTGGGATCTTCTCCCCTCTTCTAGCATACAGGTGTATATACAGATAGAGCATTCATTTATATAAAATAAATAAATTAATTAAAAAATGTTGAAAGCGGAGAAATGGTCTTCCCCCAGGAACAAGGACACCAATCGGTTATCTAATACCAAACGATCATCCCTGAAAACATACATACAAGTAACATTGCACAAACTGAGCAGGTCGCATTTTAATACTTAAGGACAGACACAAACACACACAATTTCAAGTGTATGACTCAGTGCTTCTGGTGTATTCACAGACTTGAAAGCATTTTAGAATTCCTACAACATACACCAGGTCCATCACTAGTTTCATACCTGCAGACCTAGGCACTGACTGTCTGCTTTTCCAGGCCCTGCCTGTTCTGGACATTTGAACAAATGGGACCATACAGCTTGTGATTCCGTTTCTGGCATTATGTTTTCTAGGTTCTTCTGTATGAGGAACGCATCTCTTCCCTCCTTTTCCTCAATGACTAACACTACATTTCATTTAGTCCTTGACCAGCTGGTGGACAGTCAGACTCCATTCATTTTGAAGGTTATGAAACGGTCCTACGAACATTCACAAACTGAAGTGGATATATGAGTTCAATTTATTTGTATCATATTAGGAATATAATAGATGGCTCATATGTAACTGAATCATTTTTCAAAATGATTCCCACAGTAGCCTGTGAGAGTTCTCATTTCTTCACCATCTGTTGAATTCTAATTTATTCTTGCATTTGAAATTCTTTATGTGCAGTAATGTGCACTCTTCACCACACTAATATAATTCCAAAAGAGAGGACCTGTTAATATTCTAGTCAATATTGCTTTCCCTATAGTAAATACATGTAAAGCTGGCAACCACGAGCATGTTTCAAAAGTGAACTCCTTTAAAAGTGACAGGTCCAATGTTTTTGGATATACCATTATGGCCAAGATAACTATTCTATGCTCTGTGAATGGTACATTCTCTACCTAGTCCTGACACTAAAGAACAAACACTAACAAGAAACGTTAAAGATAGAATAACACAGGAAAACCTCAGAGTTAGATTTTCTTGGTGTAGGAATCAGGTCGGAATACCCTTTGCTAGATTTCTGGAGCACACTGAATGTTTAAAAGCAGATAAACAATATATAAACAAATACAAAAGACAACTCATAAGGTCTAGCCACTGTAAGGGCGAGGCAATGAGCTCAGTGGCAAAGCAGCTTGGGGTTCCATGCGGAACAGCACTGATAAGGAAGCATGACTTCAGGAAAACAAGTTTCAGGATCGTGGCTTTGGTTTTTAGTAAGCTGAAAGCCAAGAAAGCCAGGAATAAATCAGACAAGGAGAAGTTCAACAATGTTCTATTTGTTTAAAGAAAAAAAAGTTCCTTAACTGCAAACGAATCAAACTAACCTAAGATCACATAGTAATTAATGAAGACATCTAATAAGCAAGCACGGACGTTACCCATGTCCACCACAAAATAAAAACGAATCTTTACCTAGACAATGGTCAAACAATTTTCATTCCACACCCACAGATACAATGGACTCTGAGACTTCCAACCCAGGGCGTCTGCAGTGGATCCCAGTTTGCAGAGTTGGGTTTACCCTCATCAGCTGACATTTGCAGGGTGAAGGATGTGGCTCAGGAGGCACAGTGCTTGCTCACTGAGCACCTAGCACAAAGCCTGGGTTCCACCCCAGAGCCTTAAAGCCCAGGTGTGACGGTTCAGGTTTGTCATTGCAGCAGTGGGAGTGGGAGGGGACAGGCAGGCTGCGACCGCGCTCGGCTGGAAACCCTGTCTTCCCCTAATCTCTACATCTATACTTTCAGTCTAGAATATGATACTTTGCCATGTTTTTTCTTTTCTTCTTCTTTTTTTGATTTTTCAAGACAGGGGTCTCTCTGTATAGCTCTGGCTGTCATGGAACTCACTCTGTAGACCAGGCTGGCTTCAAACTCACAGAAACCTACTTGCCTCTGCCTACCAAGCGCTTGGATTAAAGGAAATGCCACCACTGTCTGGCAATTTCTGTGTCTTTAAAGTACATTCAGTTGTGTGGGCAGTGAACCAACGACAGCATAAAAGTGTATATTTAATTGTGAGTGTGTGTGTGTGTATAAGAGATACATTCATCAATAGTTCTCAAAGATTTTTAGTCTCAAGAGACATCTTTGCACATTTTAACCATCAGATGCTCTGAAGCAGCTGTTTTCATGTAGATTACACACACTGGTATTTACCATAGTGTAACTTAAAACCAAGAAACATTTAGGACATTTAAAAAAAACAATAAAAAACAGAAGTAGTAATTCTTCAAGCTGTCACTCATCAGGTAGCCTCTGAACATGATTCATGTTCTGCAGAGACAAAGAAAAAGAAGACTCCAGGCAGCCTTGAACGGAGCTGCTGGCTACTGCATCTGCTCAGCTGACCGCCCACCCCGGATCCTTCTCCTGTGGACCACTGCTGGAATCTTCTAGGTGCTCCCTGTGTTTACTTACTACCTCAGTGAGATGACACACTCAGTCTGCCAGAAGATTCGAAAACTCTCTGAAACAGCAAGGACAGCGTGCTTTCTGTGGTTCTGCCTAGAGCATGAGTTAGAGTTTTCTTACTTCAAATAGTTGCTGAGGTGATTGTTGGAGCTAATGAAATTGCCTCCATGACGCTGACAGGATAGATAATTTGAAAAACATGGTTATAGTTTAAAAGCAAGTACAACTTGTTTGCTATCACCTTCTACATTCAGGCTCTGTCACACACGATTAAGTTGTCTGAGTGGTACCACAGTGTCTTTAAAAGTCGCGCAGAGCCTCTCTAGTCTTCCACTCACTGTGCTAAGCTGCAAAAGCCTCTCACGGAGAGCCACACAAGCCAGCCACGGAGCATTAGCAGCTCTTCCAAGCACCTCTCCTGCCCCTGAGTGCACTCTATGGAGGACTAGAGTGCAGTTTCTGTATTATTTTCCCTTAAGCAGTCAGGGCAGTTTCCTCATTATCTGAAACTTGATGGGAGCGTTTCCCACAAGGTGTTTAGACAAACATGGTTGTACTAACACTAATATTTTTGTAACTTGCAATGTGCTTTTGACGTTATTACTCAACTGACTTGTGAATTATACAGTGTAACGAGGATAAACATTTTCTTAATAAACTTAGAAACCTCTACGTAGACCCTAACTAAGTGTTCTATGTGTTACGGCAAGGAGGGAAACACAGGCTTATTTTTAAGCACTTATTAAACTCTGCTAATATGGTGTCTCCACTCTGGTGCAGAAAGCACACATCTGGGACTCCAGAGCTGCAGAGACCCTCTCCTCCTTTTCCAGTTTTGCAAACAAGCCATCTGGGGCTAGTACAGAACACGGAATTCTGTGTCTGTTGCCAAGGATACTTAACAGGTTAAAATTCTGAGGAATTTAAAAAAAAAAAAAAAGAGGAAACACACCCATTTCCTCGCCAACATTTTATTTTATTTTATTCATTATTATTGTGTGTGTGTAATGCACATGTGAGGGAGAGTACACCACAACGTACACATGGCGGTCTGGGGAAAGTTTTGTGGAACTCCTCTCTTTCCACATTTTCTAGGTCCTGGGGATTGAACTCAGGCCATCAGGATTGCACAGCAAACTCCTTCCCTGCTGAGCACTGTTGCAGGCCCACTACTGATTTCTTAAATCACCATCTGGACCCCTGGCACAGGGGATGATTCAGCTGCAGCCATTCCTCCTGCTCCATCAGCTCTGGGGAAAGGCAGCAGGACTAGCAGGAAAGGTGTGAGTCTCCTTCTCACATACTCAGGGGTAAGAGCAAGGGCTGCCGTGACAGGTCCCTAGTGAGACTGCCCTGGTGATTCCAGGGAGCAGAGGCTCAGGACCAGCTGACAAGTTTACAGATGGGGCTGAAAACTGTGGCCTTCAAGTATATATAACAAAACTGGTTCTACCATTATAATCATATTCGTGCCTCACAAGCACCATTAACTATAACTGTTTCCTCTAAGAGAGTAGTCTGTACGTGTCCTCTGTTTCTGTGTAATTGGTCTGAGAGGTTTGTTTTTTTCTTTTCTCGACTCAACTACCAGGATTCCTGATTATTAACAATCACTACTTTAGGTTGATTTTTTTCAACTATTTCATAATAAGCACAAAATAAGGTGTTTAGCAGAGCACAGTCATATTTAGTGAAGTACTTAGAGACATTTGTGACAATGAGAAGGTGGTTACTTACATAATCTGGGAGAGGGACATCACTGGAACTCAGGGAACCGCTCAAGGACTGGGTGGCTTGCTCCAGAACTTTGTTGTGTTTTTTAGACAGCAAAGAAAACAAACTGAAAAAACACAAAGGAAAACACGATTACATTAAGAAAACTAAGTCCCTCCTTTTCTAGATCTAACATGGAATTGTATAGTTCCTAGCTGATGACAGCCACTAGGCAACCCACTCTAAGTTGCTTGGGTGAGTAGATGTGAGTTGCTGACTCAAGTAAGTATGTTGGCTAAGTCTAGTTCTCTAGTGTTACTGGACTACAGATGTATTAGATGACATTTCTCAAGAAAGGTGATTTTTTAAAAACTTTTAAAAATTAGTTAATTGTTTTGTTTTGAGGAAGGGTGATTTTTAAGGATCTATTTTATGAAATTTCTACTCTGGTCATGATGGGTTAACTGGTACCAGATGAACTTTCCTGCAGCAATCAACTAAAATGTAGAGGAGACATATAAAAAAACTGTTTTGGGTCAATCAGAAATATAAGATTAGGATTCCTAAAACAAGAGAAACACGAGAACCTGACAATGGTGAGTTTCTGTCTAAAGAAAGAATTGAACCTAGACTATGGTTCAGAACAGTAGGAACCCAGTAGCATGGAGCAATGATGTGCTCAGAAGACAGAGATGGGAATTTGGGATAGCCATCTCTGAACTTGGGGGCTTTATATGAGATAGGAGGAAACTGCAAGAAAGGTCTAGCAATCAGAGTGTCTGGAAAAGTATTGAGATGTACCTGTGAGGAAAAGAACCCATAAGATGTACAGTGAACTGCTGAGGGTCTATACATTGAACAGAGTTTGGAATTCAAAACAGATTGATGACTACAGATGATCCAACCAGCCAGTGGATAAAACTTCGTCTCTAGCATGACAGGTGTGTTCTTGAATGGTCACTTAAGGAATAGGAACATTTCAGAATATGGATTACTGTGATCTAAGAGGCATCTTAATAAAACTGTAACAAGGAACAATATTCAATGAATAAAAGTGATTTACATTAAATATACACGAGCTAAACATTCCAATTAAAATGTCAGTGTTTTTTTTTTTAAAGAATGGATGAATATCAAGACCCAACTATGTGTTACTTAAAAGAAACCCTTATAAATCTAAAGATAGGAGTTCATAATTATAAGAAAGGTGGGATGGCCAGGTTAACTGCAGAAAGAAAATTATTATCAGAGACAGAGAAGGATTTAATAATGATGAAAGCTGACTAAGAAGATTTAGTTCCAAATGTATATGTCTAATTCCAGGGTCACAAATATGTATTTTATGCATATACATATATGTCCTAATAGTAAACATGTATAGTCAGATATCCTAATAGCGAACCTACTATACTAATGAATAACTCTATGGGTTAGATGGAAGCTTAAAAATAAAGGCAATTTTGATTCTATGTACTTTCCATTTTACCTTGAGGTGTGAACTATATTATTTTCTTAAAATGCTAAAACTATGATTTTAGTATTTCTTAGTGATGTTTTTGTAAATAGAACACTGACTTGATTATCAATTTTGGAAAGGCCTTATTTATTTCAGACAGATCAAGCAGGATAATTCAAGAAGCCAAGATCAATAAACATTCTTTCTAGATTAGAGTGTATTCTTGTCTATCTTTTTTTTTTTTGTCTTTTGTCAATACTGAGGATTGACCCAATGATCCACATATACTGGATGAGTGCTCTACCACTAAGCTACACCCTTAAACTACTTCTCACTTCCTAAAATTTCCTCCCCTTTCCCTCTCTCTTTTATGTACACTTCTGGGTATTAAACCCAAAGACTTATGGATGTCAGGCACATAGACCACAGGGCTGCACTTGCAGCCTTAAGTTTTAACTAATATTCCTGGCTTTTTAATGTGGGTTCCGCGGATGACACTCAGGTTCCTGACCTTGTAAGGCAGGAACATCACTGACGGAACCATCTTCCCAGCCCAGGGATGCTGAGACTAAAATCGTTTGGTGACCAGTTCTAGCACAGGATATGGCACAACCTAGAGGCATAAACTGGATGCTCCAAAAAGGGAGCAAGCACAGAGAGACCTTAGAGGCCAGCTTGGTGCAAGAGGCGGGGCCAAGGGGATTAAAGCATGTCCTCTTGCTGAAGTTGCAGAGGAGGGATGCAGGGCTGCTCTCTCAGCTCACAGACCCAGGGCATCGCAATTCACAGCCCCTTCTCTCTCTCTGTCGAAAGTCACCTGAAATTGTTTCCTCTGGAAAAGGCAGGCCAGTTTGTTTGTTTACTTTACAAGAAAATACTAGCAATCTGTTTCTCTTGTTAGGAGAGCAAACAAGGGAGGGGGCTGCGTTCTCAGCATAAAGTGCTTCAGTTGAGCACGATGGAAGATCTGCTGATTAAGGACATCAAGTCTTGAAGCACACTTCCCCAAGAAGCTGTGGCTATGGTTTCCAGCTTTAAGAAAGTTTGCGCAAGAACAGATAATGTGAGGTCTCTTCCAGTTCTCTATCATGAATGAGGCACAGAATTCACACTTACTCTAAGTTGTTATTCTCATACAACTTAATAGGTTTTCCCCTCACACTTTACAGCTACTGCTTGCAAAATCTTGTGTGTGCTTTTTTTAACATTCTAATTTTGGCTTTCATTTAGCATTTTTAAGGCGAAATGACCTAAATTTATATGAGAATGACTTGCAAATTGCAGAGTGAGAAAAGGAACTTCTGCTTAAGCTTTGCATCCTTAGCTCTCAGCTCCGGCTCAGTGCTAGTTAAAGCAGTGGAGAACGGGGATGGCTGCACACAGGAAAAGCCGATCACAAATGGAAGTGAGGCTCATCCTTGCTTGGGGTGATCAGTGTGCAGTCGGAGAGGCACAACTCCAAAGTTAGAGAAAGATGAACTTTTCTTTAAGTACAACAATATCCATTAGAAACTGGAAATTCAGTGAGAAACTACAACATGGATCTCTCTCTCTCACACACACACACACACACACACACTTGTTCTTCCCCACTGGATACACAGTGGGCATTACTATATGCTCTTTGGGAGCAGGAGGCTGGAACACTAGCTATATCCTTTAAAAAGCCTGATAAGAAAGAACACGCTATCTTGCAAAAATCAGAGCTCCTGCCAGGAGACAGCATTGCAAAGGAGAAGGCAGCATGTAAATAAAAAATGTGTGGTCAGTCCAAACTGGGACGTGCTGAGAAGATCACAAGCTGGCACAAATGGCTGCAGCTGAGGGTGCACAGACGGCAGGGCATGAGACCAGAATGAAGACAGTTTGAAGACAGACTGTGAAGAGACGGACGCTCACGACACATCAAAAACCCTGGGCTATGTTCTACACAGTTGAGCTAGTGAAAATGCTGACAGAGATGTGGTCCCAGCCCAAGGAGCTCAAGTCTACAGTGTAATGTCTGAAAGCAGAGATGCTCTGCCAAAGTGCTCTGGGGCACAGCGGAGGGCAAGGTATATTCCACCAAGGAATCAGGCTTGGCTGTGACCCCAAAGTTTAGGAGTTTGCTAACTGGAAAAGTAAAGGAGGATGAAGAGCAATTTGGAAGTTGAAACAGTATATAGAAGGTGTGTTGAAAGACTGTACAGCCTGCAAACCAAGACTGGAGAAAATCCAGTGAGATGAAAATGGTGAGATGGAGCAAAGGAGGAAGCTAGCAAGGGCAACAGCAAGTGAGAACAGCAGCCACTGCTGCCTTCCTGGGGTGCAGGAGCATCATGGGATGCCAGTGAGGGCTGCGTCTGCACCTGATCAAGAACAGGAAAGCACTTCTGGGGTGATGCCTAAGTGCTACCTTAAAGAAAAACTACCACTTGGCCACGAAAGCCAGGCAGCAGGATGGTAAACACGTGAAAAAAAATAATCTAGGTGAAGACAGAGAGAGAGAGAGAGAGACTTGAGTAGAAGCTGACAGGAGCCATCTGGAAGGCAAAGGACAAAGCAGAGAGTGAAAAGAAGGTAATTGGGTTTTTCCAGAAAGCCCCAGTTGACAGACAGTTGTGAAGAGGGAGACTTGGGAAGACAAAGTGATTAGCAGCAGCAGCAGCAGCCCCCATGTGCACGGTGCATGCCTGGACCAGCACCACCCATCCCATGGGCTGGAGGTGGGTATTGCTGTGACCCATGTCCCCTCTCTCCATTTTATAGGGATAACACACTGAAGCAAGGGCAGTTTAAGTAATCTCTGTGACGAGTCAGGAGTCGAACAGAGGCACACTGGTGCACACTGGCTCCTGAATCTGTATGCTTAACAATTCTGCCAGGCACACCCCCTCACCCACAAGCTGCTCAGGATCACCACTGGAGACAGAAACAAACCAGACAGTAGTGTTCAGAAAACAGTGAGGGGACTTGGTATGGGGGAGGGGAGAAGCTATACCAGGTGCAATCACAGAAGTGGAGGTGATCATCCAAATATATTGTGGGATGACACAATATTGTAAGCAATGACACATAGGACAGAGCTCTGGGAACAACTGAGACTAAAAGCAGAAGCAAGCAAAGGAAGCCAGTGACATCACCCATTAGCAGAGGCAGGAGCCCAGGAAAGAGAAAAGGGTTAAACAGTGAAGACTAGCAACAAAGATACTGAACTTGTTACTAGGAAAAAAACCCAGCTATGGCCTTCCCACTTATAGAGGGAACAAGGCAGGAGCTGGGTAGCAGGGGCCTGCCCTTGACCTAAGGCGTAGCCCCAGCCCCAGCCTGCCCAACTCTCTGGAAAAGATGTCTTACTCCCTGCCTCTGACAAACACTCCCATGCTTACCTGGCACCCAAATCTGCTCTGACATCTATCTTACATTCAAGAAGCTTTAATAAGAAATAACCTGTGTATGCAACACAATGAGTTTTAAAAAATTTAACCATTCACATAACCCATTATTATGGAGAACAAGATGGAGAACAGAAAACTCCCCTGGGCCTTTCACAATTAGTCTCTTTCTGTAATACAGCCCGTTTCCTTTCAGGCAACCATGGATACAGTCTTTTGCCTCTTCTAGAATCTCACACAAATAGATCAGACCATATGCAGAATCTGGGTCTGCCTTTCTCACTTAGCGCAGTGCTTTTCAAACTGCTCCATGGTTTATGTATCCATGATTCATCCATTTGTAATAGTCAGTAGCTTCCCTTATATGGATATAGCTCAATTTTTCTATTGATCTAGCTGCTTCCAGGGTTGGGCTATCACAAACAAGGCTGCTATACTTTCACATATGCTTTTGAAGAACACCTATTTTCCCATCTCTTGAGTAGATTTCTACAGAGGTTGCTGGATTGCCTGGCATTTGTCTAACTCTATGCTAAGCCACCAACTGTTTGGCCTTCTTGCTTAGCATATCACTTGGTATTTCCGTCTTTTTAATTTTGGAGTTCTGGGGGGGGGGGGGAGAACATTTTCCCTGTAGTTTTAATTTGCATTTTCCTAAGGAGTTTTCTTGTATGTCATCTTTAACTTAGCTATATAATTTTCTGCCCCTAAAAGAATGAGTTTCCTTTCTTCTTTGTTGTTTTTGTTTTTTAAATACACTTTGGGTATAAGCCCTTTATCAGATATGTAGTATGTATGTAAATAATATAAACACACATTAATATATATATATATATATATATATATATATATCCTAGTCTATTCTGTGGCCTATCATTGGCATGAGGGGATACCTTTAATTTTTATAACAGTGCTTTTTAAGACTGTGCCCCTTCCCCCGAGACCGGGCCTCATCATATAATTCTGGCTGTCCTTGAACTTATAGTGTACATCAGGCTGGCATGGACCTCACAGAGATCTGCTTGCCTCTGACTCCCAAGTGTTGGAATATGCCACCACAACTAACTTAATTTTAAAGTTTGATTGTGATGAATTTGTTAAATTCTAAAAGACAGTTTGTATTTTTTGTGTCTTGTCTTAAAAAAGAAAATCTCTAATCCCCAAACTCCAAAGGTTTTTCTCCTATGCTTTCTCCTGTAAGCTTTGTGGTTCTAACGCTTGTGTTTAGGTCTACGATCCATTTGCACTAATGTGTGTGGCATGAAGCAAGAGTCAAGGTCTGTTTGTTTTGCAGGGCGGAGGAGAATATGGGTATTTAATTGCTCTAGCACTAAAAGGCTATCTGTCCCTCTGGAATTACCTTCTCTCCCTGGCTACACATGCGCCAGCCTGTGTGTAGCCTCCAGCCCACCTCTCTGTGAAGCCTACTGCACACTAACAGCACACTGTCCTGACTCCAGCGCCACAGCACACCTGCAGCCAAGCATGGGAGGCCTCCAGTTTCTGCTTTCTTTGTCAAAATGGCTTTCGGTTATTTTGGCTTCTTTGTTATTTCCATGCAAATTTTATCATCCAACCCACTGGTCACCAGTAAACAGTCAATAAATTCTGATGAACAGTGCACTGCATGTGCTCATGACCTCAGGGTCTTACCATGGCCACAACTCTGGATTTCCATGGAGATAACCACCCTACTTATCTGCCTTTCAGCAGTATTTTATACTTTTATTTTAAAGGTCTTGTGTGTATATAACACACACACACACACATGCTTGTGCGCTATTTCTCTCTCCTCTCTCTCTGTCTGTCTTTCTCTCCTGCTGAGTTAACCAAGTGGGCTACAAGCTCCTAGGCTCAATCAATCTTCCTAAGGTAGAAGTTCAAGTACGTGGCACTGCACCTAGATAGTTATGGCCTTGCGAAACTCATTTATTAAGTGGAGTATACTTCATGTAGATTCATTACAGTTTTTAAAAGTTTATTTTTCTTTTATGAGTATTGTGCCAGTATCAAGTGCAACCATATACATGCAGGGTCTGTGGAGGGCAGAAGAGGGCAGTGGATCCCACAACTGGATTTACGGCCAGTTGTGAGCTGCCATGTGGGTGCTTGGAATGACACCTGGGCTCTATAAGCGCGGCCAGTGTTTTTCACCTTTGAGCCAACTCTCCAGTTCCTCATTAGGATTGAAAAACATGTTCAATGCCCAATACCAAAGGAATTAATAGAATTAAAAAACAGCTTCACATTTACAATTCACAATTTGAATTTTAAATTTCTCTTGATAGTGCACTGGCTGGGACAATACCAAATAAATGTGAAAACAGACATTCTTTTTTTTTTTTTAAAGAAAGCATCTAGGAACTGTACAAAATAGGGGTCTTGTTATGGGCACAGGCATGTCACCCACTATTCTTTGTGGCCTCCCTCTCGCTCCTGAGGGTCTCCTTTCTTTCCCCAAATAGTCCCCATTCTACTTCCATGTCTTTTTTTTTTTCTTTTTAAAATCTAGAGTCTGTGCCTGCTTTGTTTTATTCAACATTACAATCTCTAATTGCTTCTGCTTTCTTGCAAATGACATGAATTGGTCAGCATTATCCATCAGGGAAATGCAAGTCAAAACTGCACTGATATTCTACCCAGATCCAAGCAGAATGACTGCCATCAGGAAGACAAATTCTGGCGAGGATGCGGGGGTGGGGGACGGTGGGAAGGAACCCATATGGATGAAGAAATGGCTCTTTATTGTGTGTAGACGGGCACCACACTTCTTATCCATCCCTTTGTTAATGCACACGTAGGCTGATCCAGAACTTGGCTCTTATCAACTGTCCTGTAATACTCAGGTGCACAAGCATTTTTTATGGCATGCTGACTTCCAACTCCTTTGGTTAGATACTAAGGATTTGGTTAGATACTGTAGTTGGATTACTCGGTAGTTCCATTTTTCCTGATAGCTAAAGCTGCTGACCAATATTTTCAACCATTACTTGGCAATTTGTATTTGTGTTGAGAAGCTGTCTCTTACTTTACTGCATTTACTGATTAGATGGCTTGGTTTATTAGTGTTCATTTTTTCTTTACCTGCCCTCCCTCTGAAGCCCCCATCTGACATGTAACTGGCATGCAAGCACACACGCACGCACACACACATGCCCTCTGAAGGCTGTAGCTTCACACTGGTAGCCGCTTCCTTTGCTGTGGAGAGGCATCTTTATGTCATGCAATCCCAGTTTTCAGTTCCTTGGATGATTTCCTGTGCTATTGATGTCTTTTGTAATTTTTATTTGAGGCTTTTGTGAACGGGACTGTTTTACTATTTCTTTGAAAAAATACTGATTTTGTATTTGCTACTTTTGCTTTGTGTGTAGATCTAGGAGCTTTGTGTGGTGACGTCTTTAGGGTCCTTCAAGTACAGCATTATGTACTTAGTACTCTGCTGAGTAAAGGGGAAACACCCATCCTTTCACTATTAAGCATAATTTTAGTGATAATTTTTCTTTTTCTTTTCTTTCTTTTTTTTTTTGAGACAAGGTCTCACTGGGTATCCCTTGGTTGTCCTGGGCATGCTATCTATACCAGGCTGACCTCAAACTCACAGATTTCCCTGCTTCTGCCTGCACTGTGATTAAAAGTATGCACCACTACACTTGGCCCAGCAATAAGATTTTCATAGTGCCCTTTATCAAGCTAAAGAATTCCTTACTCCTTGTTTTCTAATTTAAATAGGTTTTCAACTGTGTTACATAGTTTTCTGTATTTACTGAGATGACCCAGTTTTTACTATATGCTGGTTATTTTACTGTTGTTGTTTTGCTTTTGGGGGGATGCTAGGATTGAACCAAAGGCTCTGGGCATGCTGGGAAAGAGCTCCACTACCAAGTCGCCTCTCCAGTCCTTGAAGCAGTGGACTGTACTTACTGGCTATAGAATGTTGATCAACTTTAAACTGCTAGAATCCTGTTGGTAATCTTTTTATCTGATGGTGATATGGATAAATAAGAATAAAACTCTGTGAAAATCTATTTCCAATTTTCTCGATTTGTTAAATAAGTCAATACACAGCTGTCTGACAAAGAAAGCATTACTATTACCAGCCAGACTGTACATGAAGAGACTAAGGAATCAAATGGGAACCTGAAGAGTAAAGTCAGGACGGACACCTGGGAAATCCGGCAAGATCCTAGGCTTACAGCAGCTTTGTCTCCTACCTGGAGAATCATCTTCTAATTACAGTGGCTATGGTTCTGTTTTCTTTTCCTGAATGATTCACTCTTGGATCCTATTTTTAGGAACAGAAAGCATTCTCCTGAAAAAAGCAAGTCAAGGAAGGCTATGAGGAGAAGCTTCAGGAAGATATATCCCTTCTAGACACGACAAGTTTGAGATGTCTACCTGTTAGCCAAGCAGAGTTCAAGAAGACAGCTGGGCTGATGAGTGTGGGTTTAGGCAGAGACATACATCTGGGAATGGCAAATATGCCACCAGAATTTAACATCATGGCAACAAACTTGAAGAATCCGAGACTAGAAATAAGTGGCGGTAATATACTGAATATACTAGTATATACTAGAATATAGTGAATATTCTAGTATATACTGAATATACTAGAACTCAGGAAATTAGAAAGGGAAAGTGTAGGTCCCAAATGGAAATCTGACCAAACGTCTGTATGTTAAAGACCAGATCTTCAGTTCCTACCCTGATCTTCAATGCATCACTCCTGCCCAGGGATCAGCACTAATATGACCCCGGAGAGCTCAGCTAGGGTCCCCTAAGACGTATCAGCCACCCCAAGTGCAAAGAACTTCCAACCAGTTATTTCATGGTACGTTTTAAAATGGAAATTCTTTGCCACAGATCCAAAAAGAGTGGCATTGACATGACACAGATGCTGTGCTGCTGGTTCCCACCGAGCCCATGAGGGAACACAAAGTCGTCTCCATGCTACTGAAGTGAAGAGGAACACTGGAGAACAACACAGAATTCTTAGAAACTGGAAATACGATCTCAAAAATGACAAATTTTATAGTAGGGTTGGAAATAAATTCAAGAAAGTGGAACAACGGGAACGAAAAGATAGACAGGAAACCAGCAGAAAATAACTTCAAAGGGACTGGCCCTCAGAGGTTAACTAACTTATGACAGAAAAATAGACACTGTTAAATAATTATTTTATGGGAAAGTTCTCAGGACTGAAAACACAAATTTCCATAATGAAAAAAACCTAATAAATAAACAAACAGAAAAAAGCAAAAACAAATAAAACCTCCACATCATTAGCACACAGCTAGAATTTCAAAACCATCAGAAACAAAAGGTCCCCAACACTGGCAGGCAAAGGGGGACACAGGCTTTTTTCCTGTGAAACTAGGTCTCACCACATAGCTTTGCTAGCCTCAAACTTAAAGCAATCCTCCTGCCTCTGCCTCCTGAATTCTAGGATTATATGTACTCTACACCAAGTCCAATTTCAACCTCATCATGCTTTAGTGAAGTACCATCCCTCCCTCCCAGCCCATCTCCCAAGGAATACCCGGAATATAAAGCAAGTTCAGGCCACAAGAGATGCTCTTTTTCAAGGACAAAAAGAATCTGTCTACATGTGTTAAAAATTTATCTTGAAGGATACACAAGAAAACTTCCTTAGAAAGGAGATCAGAATGTGAGATATTAATCATACTTCTGGACAGCAAGATGGCTCACTGGGTACAGGTGCTTGCCACTAAGCCTGGCTACTGAGCGCAAACACAGAGCCTATGTAAACACACACATACACGCACACACACACATACATACACGCATGCACGCACATGTACAAATAACTAAAAGTAAAGAACAGGTACTGCCAATCATTTACTTTAGAATAATGTTGAGATAAAAATGTTCTGTGTGAGTTGTTTAAAAAGGTGACCATCACCTTGTACTATGCGGCTGGTCCATGAAAGATGACGGTCCTAACGATAACCCTGACTACCTAAGAGCTGTACTAAGTGAATGCGGCAGAGCAGGGTGCCAAGGGTATTGTGTCTACAGGTTTCAATGCACTTGCTGCCCAGAGACCTTCCTCCCTATTCCAGGAAAGCTGCCAACACAAAGTTCAGACAAAGTTTGCAATGACAGCCTGACCAAACTAAAAGTGAGAGAAAGGGCTACGTGTGTGTGTGTATGTGTGTGCTAGATGACTTCAGGAAATGTGGGGAGGATGTAAGGACTGAACTACCTTCAATAAAGTGAAACTAGTCATCACATCTATGAAGGAGGAAGCCCTCGCTTGGTGGCCCTCGCCTCTTCTGCACATGCATACAGGAGGAGCAGCACTGCCTGCTTTGCTCTCTACACCTGTGTGGCCTCTGTTAAAAAGCTGCTCACAGCTGTTCTTAAGTCACTGCAGACCTCGTAAGCAGAACACACACGTCATAAACACCAAGTCCTTCACTATGTAACTTTCGCTGATTTGCCTTCTTCCAGTAAAAAAAATAACTATAAAGATATTCCTGCCTTCAAAAAAACAAAACAAAACAAAAACCAAAAACAAAAAAAATTAAGACTTTTTAAAATAAAAAATAAAACTTTGTTTTTAAGGACCTGAAGTTGAGATAAAGTGATGGCTAATAAAACAATTACCTTTGCTAAGAACAGTTGCATCAATGTAAAGGAATAACGCTAGAGCAGAAGTAGTTGCCTATTTATTCACATTTCATTGTCTTAGTCACCGTAAACTTACTTAGATATATAAAACAACCACCTTATAATTTATTTCTAAGAAAAGTGTTAAAATGGTGTTGACAATTAAGGCACAAAGGTCAGAAAACAAAGTACAAACCCCCTCAGCACTTACTAGTAGGTGACTCAAAAACCTGTTAAGTGCAAATATTTCTTGCACTAACAGGAAGGGCACAGTGCATGGACCATAGATGTGCCCACCACGGCCATGACTAGATCTGACCCATTGGGATGTACACAGTCCATATTCAACACAAGGTAGACCCACTAATTCATCTCCTTCAAATGGCCATGTATGATCCCTAGTGAGCGAAGCTCCCACCCAACAGCACATCCTAAATTGCAAATGTAGAACTCAATTGTACTGCCGTCAAAATACAGCACATCTCAGCAGCAACGTCGGACAGCAGTTACAGTGTTCAGCGACCTGTACACACACTCGAACACACACCTGCAGTTAGAGACACCAAAGCGCATGTCACTCACCGAAGCACGGTCTGCACAGTGCAAGCACAACTCGACAACGCTTGTGTTTTGTCTTGAAAGACTGAAACCCTTTTTGGAATTTAATTCCCTAAGTTACAGGCAACTAAAATTCAAATAGGAGACAGAAGCAAAATGGAATGATAACTAACAATTTTAAGAATCATGTTCATGATGACTATAATTATTCCTGGTGAATTTTGTTGAGAAAACTGGGTAAAACTCAAGCTCTGTCAATACATGATCTGGTAACTGTATTACCAAAACCGTGAGGGAGTGGAACAGACTCTATCGTTATGGCAGTCACTGTCGCCTCCCACAAAGACGTTCCTGTACACTTCTTCCATGTGTTTTCAACCTTAAAGTAATTTGGTAAGAAAAATATTTAAGAAGATGTAACATGAAAGGTTTTTAAAGGCAAAGTTTCCCAATTTGACTGAATTTTATGACATGCTATTTAGCAAGAATAACTAAATTCAACAATGGTTGTCTGATTTAACTCATGAATGATCTTTATTACCAATTTTAATTTGTACCTACTTCATGGTATAAATTATATATATGGTATAAATATATATATATACACACATTATATAAATTTAACTATGATGAAAGTCTTTAAATGTTTTACAATTAGTGTTTATTTCTTAGCACTACAGTATTTCCTCTTCTCTATTACAAAAATATACTCTGTAAAGAACAGACATAAATTATCTGATGTTAAAGAATTTAGGTTGTCTTTTTTTCTGTCATATTTTCCTAGTCTCTTGAGAAAAACACATAGCCAGTATGTCACATACTGATACAGCATTTTTGATTTTTTAAAAAATCCTATAGTATGTGTCACTAATTTATGGCTGTAATTGGATTTGAAATAATATTTAATGAACAGATCCACCTGGAAGAAGAAGAAGAAGAAGAAGAAGAAGAAGAAGAAGAAGAAGAAGAAGAAGAAGAAGAAGAAGAAGAAGAAGAAGAAGAAGAAGAAGAAGGAGTTGGCTCCCAGCAAGCGCAAGCGGGGCAGAGAGGCAGCTGTGGAGTAGCTCTGGCAGGCCAGAGGGTGCCTCCTGAGCACAGAGACATCTCCTCTCCCGGGAACCTCTGGATGGAGTGCGCACGGGGCGGTCACCCGAGGAAAGGCAGTGGGAAGGAAGTACACGGAAGGCTGCGGGTGGGGACTGACGACTCTGTCGTGTACAGAAATTATAGGAAGGATATTTTCTAGATTTTTGGATCCCAACCAGAGCTTTGAGATTTCTTTGCCTTTTATGAGGAAAGAGAAGTCTTAATTAAAATTAGAGGTTTATACCTGTAAATTCTTTTGCTTTTTTAAGTTTAAAACTTGGTAATTAGTGTGTGTGTATGTTGCACATACATGATGTATGCAGAGTGTGCATGTCTGCTACCATGTGCATGTGAAAGTCAGAGGACAACATGGTGGGACTGGTTCTCTCTGCCTGCCATCATGGGATCCAGGGATCAGGTCCCCAGGCTTGCTGGGTAAGTGCTTTTACTCAATGAGTCATTTTGCTGGCCCTCCTAAAGTCTTTCTTTTCCAGTTTCTGTTAGTTGCATTACTTTTTTTTTTTAAACTCAGCTCTGTAAAAACTTTTTATCTACTTCCTTTGAACCTTTTTATAATTAATTACTAATTTATGCTTGCTCTGCACATATGCTGTACATTTGCCTCATTTCTGTGAACAAATGCTCAAGGGCACACATGCCCATTCTTCCTTCCCTTTTGCCTCAATTATTCTGCAATGTCTCTTATACCAATAGTCACACTGTGTTAGTTATTCCAGGTCCTTGTTGGCCTTAAAAAAAAAAAACTTTCCAACTGTATTCATGAATAAAATAACCTGTGAGTTAAAATTTAAAAATACTTTTCATAAAAACCACAAAACCAAATATATTTGCAGTAACTTCACAGGAAACCCACCTCGACTATGACTCACTATGAAATACAGCAGCAGCCCCTTTCCTGCCGTCTATGGCACGAACCAAAACCATGAAGCAAGATCTCCAGAACTGAAAAGACTAATAAAGCCTGAAACCAAACTATCTATCAGACTCCTCTGGCCTTAACTAAAAGTCTTGGTAGTTCAATTTCATTCAATTCCCGAGAAGCTCACTTGGTAGTGTCTTCAGTCAAATTTTCTAAATAATAAAAGCCAAGAGGGGAAGACCAGGTTGGGTGCGTGTGAAGAGGGGTAGACTTTAAGGCAAAGTGAGAATGGAGTCAGGAGACAGAACCAACTCAGAACCAACCCCTGCCTATCAACAACCTACAAACAAGATGGAGAAGACTTGTCAGTGTAAGGCCTTGTACTTATCAACCCTACCCCCCGCCACGGCTCCCCGAAGCCTGCAAATAGCAAGCCTTTAACCAAAAGGCCTTCACAACATTGCTAAAGTAGTACTTTAATGAAGTACACATTTGCTGTCCACAATTCCCACCTAAAATGACTGTTAACACCTGTGTGCTCAGACAGCAGAGCTGCCAACAGCCCACCAAATACTTCTAATGACACTGCACATCTTCAATAAACTATCACTTAGCAAAACCAGAAATTCCTTTGTGAGAGAACACAGATCAGCCAGGCAGTGGTGGTGTACCCCTTTAATCTCAGAACTCGGGAGGCAGGGGCAGATGGGTCTCTGGGTTCCAGGCCAGCCTGGTCTACAGAGTGAATTCCAGGACAGCCAGGGCCACACAGAGAAACACTGTCTCAAAAAACCAAAACCCAAACGAAACCAAACAAAAAAATAATAATAAAATAAAAACCCAAACAAAAACAAACAACAAAAAAGATTAGAATACAGTTCATCACTGTAACTCCTAATAATCATAAAGACAGGTTTCTATCAACAGGTGTAAGAAGTGTCTTCACCTCAAGATGAAGTCACGGCTGAACTCATGCTGCAGACGGGAAACAGTGGCCTGTTTTAAGAGTGTGGTCAGCGCGTAGCCCCCACAGTGCTGGCCCTTGGCAGTCAGATGAGATAAAGCCATGCACTGTGCTCCCTCTACTGCTGCTGTAGCTATGGCTATTTCCAGCCATGAAGGTTGCTGCGCAAATCTCGTTAGAACACCCTGGAAGCAGCGAGTCTGCTCTGTTTGGGGTCTTAAATGTATAAACCATCTCCCCCTTCACATCTGAGGAACAGACAACAGATATGTGACTAACATGACAGCATTCTCAGAGATACAACAGCTGGCCTTCGGCTCACAGTGCAATGCAAGAACTGTGTTACGTGTTATCTAAAGCCTGAAGCTTGCTATCTGCCAGGCTGCTTACTGCCCTAATTGTGACTAAAAAGGGAATATGACCAATGTGGACAGGGCCTAATTCAAGGAGGCAACTGGAAAATTTCCCAACACAGCAAATACTTAACACTTCTCTTAATAGGTTTCAACGATTTACTTAAAGACCATATCATGGTTTTTGGCCTGGATCCATGGTCATCCTATAATGTCTTCAAGTCAGTAAGTAAAATGTGGTCATTTTGTTGTCACTGTCAATAATGAAGGCAATTAGGAGGAGGAAAAGCAGGGTGGTAAGGGTGGCTATCTACACGAGGACTGCTTCCTAACAAGTACAGGGCTGGAACTTCCAAGAAATCATCATCAAGAGTATCCACAGGCCTCAGCAGGTAAAGGCATTGCCACCAAGTCTTTATGAGTTTGATCCTCAGAATCCACATGGTAGAAGGACAGAACTGACTCTCACAAACTGTCTTCAGATTTCCATACATGTGCCATGGCATGTATGCATCCACACATATACATAACAAACACATGCAATTTTATACCAAAAGATTAATCTTCAATGCAGACATTTCTGTCCCTGTTTCACAGAGAAAAGCTAAGGAGCATCTCAGCTTCATCCTGTGACCCTAACTGCTTGTTACTTCGTTCATTCTTAGTAGAGAGAGACACCAACAGCAAATTACACTCTCTCCCAGTACTAATACCCCAACTCCTATAAAAATGAAAGCTTTGGGCAAAAGATACCAAGCAGAAAGCTGTTTTAATTTAGAGAGATCAGGGTTAATTTTTATTTTCAGAAGAGTAAGTTACCAGTGCTACATCCTAAACTTTCATTAGCCCACAGTATAGGTTACATAATACTCAATTCCAAGCTGCTTTTAAGTGACCTGTTTTTGGAGAATTGGTAGCTTACTACTAGTCTGATAAGAATACTATTTAGATAGACACAAACTGTCTGGGATTACAAAATCTAATCTGTTCAGACTAAAAGTAAATATTTATTCAGCTAGAATATACTAGTCTATCTTTGTGGGGAAGAAACATTTGTTTCTCAATGAAAGATATAAACTGTTATCTCAATCATGCACAATTTTTAGTCAACATAAAGTTTAAGTTTTGTGTTCAGTCTGAATCTGGAGGTGATTAGCTGGTACTTCCAGGGGAAGGAATACTGGCAAAGCATTTAACTCAGAAAATTGTGCTGAAAGAAGCAGCTTCTCAACCACTTACAAGTAAATAACAAATGCCAACTTGCCAGAAATGAGAAGGCAGCCCATAATAAATCAAGCTCTTCCAGTTTGCCTTCTATTGCTATGATAAGCACTATGACAAAAAGCAACTTGGGGAGAAAAGGGTTTATTTGGCTTCCTTGTCCCAATCTGAGTTCATCGTTGATTCAAGGAAAGAACCCAAGCAGGAGCAGAGACAAGAGCCATGGAAGAAAATGGCGTAGTGGCTCACTCTCCATGGCTCACTCAGGACCACTATACCAGGGCTGGCACCAGCAAGAGTGGGCTGGGTTCTCTAACATCAATCATTAATTAAGAAAATGCCACGTCCCTTCCTCTCCGCTCATGTTTCAGTGCATTGCAATGGCCTCTTGTTGGGAAATGCAGCTTGCAGATGTTTACACTACACTAGGTAGAAGTTATTTGGGATGATTTGCCGATACCCATGGTAGCCTTAGGCATGCCTTTTTTTGAAGCATGAACTCTGAGTTCACTATTTTTAAGTCTAACTAGACAAACCTCTAGATTCTGGCTTAACAGACTTCTGTTGCCTCTACGTGTCTATCCTAACCATACTTTTGAAATTTATACAAGAAGCTCTAAGAGTTTAGTTTGTGTCCTTGGTTTTTCTTTTCACACTGCTAACACACACCCCTGTAAGCCTCATCCTTTATCCTTCCATATGTCGTATAAAATTCCATAAAATTCATTGACCAACTGAATGTTGGGTATTTGTAAATGAGACCAAAATGTGGGCTGCTTTTTTTCATAAAGCAATCTGGTGTGAAATGAACAGTAGCTAGGCTGTAACTGTGAAGGCCTTGTGTTCCTGGTACTTGTATTACCTTCATAAAAGTGTGCGAGCCAGTGTGTGACTCCCAGCTTTCCTAAAGTGCTGTTAAGTCACCTAACTGAGCACAGCAAACTGGTTTAGGTTTTAACGGAATTAATGTAAAATGTTATCCCATAAATAAGCAAATATTTGTGTTTGGTTTAAAAAAAGAGAGAGAGAAAGAAAATGTCCTATAGACTTGCCTACATGGAATCTGATGGTGACAATCCATCAATTAAGGTTCCCCCTTTCCAGGTGCCTCTACTTTATGTCAAGTTGAAAAAGAAATCAGACTAGACACTGGCTTTGAGACATCTGGGGTTGGAGCTTAAAGACATGGCTTGGCAGTTAAGCACACTTGTTCTTGCTGAGCACCTGGGTTCAGTTCCCAGCACCCACAGGGTGTGGTTCACAATCATCTGTAATTCCAGTTCCAAGAGACCCAAGGCCTTCTGACCTCCATGAACACCAGGCACTTAGATGGTGTACATATGTACACACAGGCAAGAAAAAAACAAACAAACAAACTCAGATACAAAGTAAAATGACAGAGTGTGAGAGAAAGGAAAGAAAGGATGGAGATAGATAATTTGGGCTGAACTGACAAATGAATGTAATGTTTAACCATGAACAATTAAATAACATACATTTGAAACCTTGTAATCTACAAGCAAGCACATACTTAATGGATACTAATGATTTTAAACTAAAATTATTAGCTAAAAACATTATTTGTATTATAATAAAAGAATTAAGGGCAGCCAAGCACATTAGAAGCCATACACCGTCCCTGTGTACATACTAGCCCTGTGGGGCACGGCACTTTTCTGGTTTCTTACGTGCAATGAAGGTGACTAGTGATTGATACTGGGTAAGAAACTCTGTGGTGGCTAACAGGACCAAGCGTGAGGAGCCTCAACAGCCAGCCTGAGGGCAAGGCTGCTACGCATTGGTGGTTCCTGGCACAGGGGATGTGGGCCATGGGCTACCAGCTACTCCTACTCTTGTAATATTTATTAGTTATAAAAGGTAATATTACACTGTGTGTATGTGTGTGTGTGTGCGTGCCACGGTGTACATGAGGATGTCAG
This sequence comes from Pachyuromys duprasi, assembly GCA_028658305.1. Lineage (NCBI taxonomy): Eukaryota > Metazoa > Chordata > Mammalia > Rodentia > Muridae > Pachyuromys > Pachyuromys duprasi. The sequence continues at coordinate 50,127,728 of CM053764.1, forward strand.
GACAGCTCATAGGAGTCAGTTCTCCTCTTCCACCAGATAGGTCCTGGAGACAAGGCTGTGGGCTTGGGGACACATGTCCTTGACCGTTGAGACATGGCCCTTATTATATATCAACAACAAATCTCATCTTTTTAATACTGTGCAAACCACACACAGAACTTCTACAGGCCATGGCCTACTGGTATATAGTTTCTGTTTTGAAGAACCAGAAATATATATTGTGAAATAACTGAAATCAAGCTTGTGCTTATTTCCAATGGATCTTCTCAGAGAGAGGGGGGGCGGTGAAGGGAGAGAGATGGGAAAAGGGGAAGAGGGGAAGAGAGGTAGTACTCTTAACTGAAAAGTCAAGGATAGAGGGTAAGATGATTTTATAAGAGAAACCGAAGGCAAAAAGTGAAATTTTCAAGAACACTACAGCTTTGATGTTGTAAATTTAGATGTCAATTAAAAATCTAATTTTGACATAAATGTATCTCAATTTGGTTGTGGCTCCTCCAGTTCTGTAAGAAACAAACCAACTGGTTTATAAAAGAATAAAGAATACCTATAATAGAACACTCATATGTCCAGGCTACAGAATTACTCCATGTACAATCATGGCTAGAGGAGTACCAATTTTGTTGACCTTTTCATGGAATGAGGCTTGGATTTTGCTGTTTTTCTTCTCTTCTGTCTTTTTCTAATCTACATCACTGAGCCCTGGTCTTTACTACCTTCTTCTTGTTTTGGACTTAATTTACCCTTCTTTTTCTAGTTTCTAAGGTACAACTTGAGGTCACTGACTCAAGGCCTCCTTTCCACTGTATCTTAGTGGTTTTCTACATTTAGTATGTAGAATTTTCATTTCATTTAATATAAATGACCTTTTCTATTTCTTTGCTACATGATGCTATGATTAATTGCACATGAAATGTCCCTACAGGTTCATGCAGTGAGCTCTTACCCCAGTCTGTGGCACGATTTTGGAAGTCATGAAAACTCTCGGAGGTGAGGCCTAGCTGGAGGAAGCAGGGCATGCCTTTGAAGGGTTATTCCTGTCTGCTGGCCCCTGTCTTGCTCTCTGCTTCCTGTCCACATCTTCCTCTAATACTTCTGCTAAGTGATGCTCTAATCCAGCACAGGTCCAGGCTCTGAGGTCTCTCAAACTGTGAGCCAAGATAAATCTTCCTGCTGTGTTGTTTAGGTCAGGTTCTGTCACAGTGACACAGCCTGGCTGTTTCACATGACTTCTCCAGAAGTGTGCCATTTAATCTTCGAGCATTTCCAAGTGCTCCACAGAGCTGGCTGCTTGGTTGTTAGTGCTGGAAAGTGCACTATCACTAATAGGTCATGTAGTTGGTAGCATTCAGTCTTCCAGATTCTCTCATTTCTTACACAGTTCCACCAATTCTTAAAAAAGCTTTTCTGACTGAAATCTCCAGCTACAACTGTACATTTGTCTTTCTTTTCTAGCAATGTTGTTACTTTTTTGCTTTATATATTTCAAAGGTTTGTTACTGTATAAAATGTAAGACTAAACAATCCTCTTGGTGATTTAACTGTCATTATGAAATTAATTTCTTTCTTCTGATATATCAATTATGCTTTGCTGTCACTCTGGTGCTAGGCAGCCACCCCGGCTGGCTTTCTCTTGATCACTGCTCGGACATAGTTATGCTGCTCATTTTTAATCCTCATTTTCTGTTTGTCCTATCTGCTCTCTGCCCTCCCCCCATTTCCCTTGTTTCCTGCTTTCTTTTGGGTTAAGTATTTTTATGACTCCATTTGTTGACTTATTAGTGCCAGTTCTAAACAGGGGTCTGGAAACGCTCAGAACTGTAAGCTGCAATCCTTGCATGGCTTCATTTGTTCTCTACATCTTGGGGACTGGTTTCTTCTGTAGCTTGTTGCCAAGGGTGTTGAAAGCAACTGCTTCTGTCCCTGACACTTTGGGAAGAAGAGTAAAATGGTTTCTCTGACTTTATTTTGGTTAAAAACAAAATTTTGATGTTTTTAAATAGTTGTGTAGAAAATATACCAGTGCTTAAAGAAATTATTTATAGAAATGCATGAGATGTTGGATAAAACAATATTTTTTCTTACTCAAGGTTAAAATTGTACCAAATTATCATTTCTAGTAACCACAATATTTTAAATTTCACCATAATTTAAAATAAACATGACACACAAAAAAATGTTTCCTCTAATTTGTGTTGAAATTCATTCCCTTTATCAAACTGATTGTGTGACTTCTATCACTGTTTTTAATTCTTAGAATTAAAAAAAAAAGTTTCTTGTAGATTTCAAAAGTCATTCCCTGCTGGTCTTTTAAAGTATATGACCTTCCCAAACCAGGAGCCCTGCCTCTGTCAGGGAAGGCAAACACCAGCAGGCAGCCAGCCTTTTTAGGCCAAGGCCCATCATTTTCTAGCTTATTTCACATGCTATGAGCATTAGTCTGCCATCATTTCCTGAAAATACTGCAATACTGCCCATGTTAACCTCTTGGCCTGTCCTTCCATGCCCTCTCTAAATCTGCTTGGCACATTTTGACACATCTGTCAAGTCTAGCTTAAAAACCCATTATTTACATTTTAGTTAGTGTTATTTGTTTGTTTCGCTCACCAAGATACAGAGTTCTTTAGTATGGCATGATTTATTTCTACCTTCTTGGTGTCTATGTTTTGAATGGGTTCCTAAGAGTGGCCGTTTATTTGAATTAGAAAGAATTTGAATTTGAACAAGAAAGAATCTGGGATGCACTGTTTCATGGACTGAAATATTTATGCTTCTGCCTGATTCAGAAAATGAAGTCTTGACTCCCTGAGTGTTACTGTAGTCAAAGAAGTAACTAATGTTAGGTTAAGTCACAAGATGGGGGTGGAGGGGGTTTGTCCTGATCTGCCTGTGATGGTTTAAATGGGGAGTGTCACTGACAGACTTGGCCATTTGAACATTTGTTCCGCAGGTGATGGCACTGTTAGGGAGGTTTAGAAGCTCGGGGTGTGCTTTGAGAGTAAAAAGCCTCTAGCCATTTCCAGTTCCCTCCCTCTCTGCCCTGGTTGCCTGCTGCTTTGCTGTCCCTATCATTACTGTGCTCGCTAGTATTATGTCAGTTTGACACAAGCTAGACTCACTGGAGAAGAGGGAGCCTCAGCTGAGAAACTGGGTCAAAAAGATCTGGCTATAGGCAAGCTTGTAGGGCATTTTCTTAGACAGACGTTGATGGGGAGGGCAGAGCCACGGCCTCTGCACCAGCTCTTGCCTCCATGTTCCTGTCCCACTTGAGTTCCTGTCCTTACTTTGACGTGGCAACATAAGCAGAATTAAACTCTTTCCTCCCCAAGTTACTTTGGTCATGGTGTTCATCATAGCAACAGTAACTCAAACTAACACAGTTTTGGACAGTGTTCTGAGACTGAAAGTTAACAGCGAACTCTTGTGTAAGCTGCCTTGGTCATGGTGTTCTAGCACAGCAACAGAGTGGTAACTAATACAGCGTTCTTAGCACGGACAACAGAGCGCTTTTCTCCAGGCCTACCGAGTACATCACAAGACGTGTCCACTGAACACCCAGCGGGACATCCCTGCAGGACACCAGCCCTATCAGCACCGTGAACTTGGACTTCCAGTCTCCAGAACTATGGGGGCTTTGTCTCATGCTGATCACTCAGTCTGTGCTGTCTGTTAGGCCGCTACATCTAACTGGGACACAGCCACATTGTTAAAGATAAAGCAGACACTCTCTTTCCACTACAAGTCAACTTAGGGTTCTAGGGTTCTTAGGGAACAGTTATTTCCCCCTACTGTTCTGTCTGATGGGGAGCGGGCTGCCTTTCTCCAAGGGCTCTACTTAGGACAGTGTTGTGCTTGTGCTTTTAGCTGCCACCACAATTCCTTCGAAACGAAGACCATGAAATAAACTCTTTTACAAGCAAACCAAATCTAAAGGGATGCTCACTCGTCTAAGGATTAGTTGTGGAAGCAGTACAGAAGCAGCCATCTTTCTTTTTTTAAATTTAAGATTTACTTATGAGTGCTCTACCTGTATGTATACCTGCATCCCAGAAAAGGGCATCAGATCCCAGTAGATGGTTGTGAGCTACCATGTGGTTGCTGAGAGTTGAACTCAGAACCTCTAGAAGAACAGACAGTGCTCTTAACCTCTGAGCCATTTCTTTAGCCCCTTCCATTTAGAAAATTATAAAAAACAAAGCTAAAGAGAGATGTGACAGTGCCAGGAAGGTGGCCTTGTTCTGGATGGGATGGTGAGGAAAGGCTTCAGTCTTTGCCAAGCAAAGACCGGTCCACAGTGTACAGATACTGAGGGAAGGACGTTGCAGGAAACAGGAACAAGGAATGCCAAAGAAGGACATGCTCACATTCAACTACTGATAACACCACAAATCTCTCGTAAATATTATTTAAATCTTAAAAGATCTAAATAGTATCTCCATTTTTATATGCCAAGAATATCCTTTCCTAGTTAACAAAAGTTCTACACTTTTTATTTAGAACCTAAAATTAAATGGTTAACTTACTCAGCTGTCATTTACAGTGACTATGGATTTATTTGCTGCAGAACAGAAACTGGGTTTGAAAAAAATGCAATGCTAATGATGACACCCTTAAGAATTACTTGACTACAATGTGAGAGTTATTATAGTCAATTATTTGTTATATGGCTGTGAACACTTGTCTACCTTTGAGAAGTGAGAAAGGCCTAGATGGTACCAGCTATGAAACAAGCCATACTAGCTACCAATATGTACATAATATTCAGTGTAATAGTAACAGAGAAAGCAACCATATTAGCATTTAAGTGCCTGACATTTAACAGGTATTGTGCTCAGAGTTTTGCATTAAATCACCTCATTTATACTTGACCTGACACCCAAGAAGGGAGGCTTCCCCACTGTCCCCACGTGTGGTTAGTTTTTGTTTTTGTTTTTGTTTTTTTGTTTTGTTTTGTTTTACAGCAACAGAAATTTATTCCTCCTGACACTGCAAACTAGAAGCCCGAACTCAAGGTGTTGGCCGGCCATGCTGTCCTCTCCAAGGCTTCAGAAGGCACACGTCACGCTGCCTCTTCCTACCCCTCATCTTCCACATTCCTTTGCTTGTGGCTGCACAACTTTCTCTCTCTCTTCCCTCCTCCCCTCTCTGCATGTCTTTCTCTTCAGTATGGGGCCTCTTCTCCACTTTGTGTCTGTGATTTTTTTTTTCCCCTCTTTTGCCTCTATTAAGGATGTTTGCCATTGTATTTGGGGCCCATTCAGTTATCCAGAATGATCTAATCTTGAGATTCTTAATCATATCTGCAAAGACTTTTCTTTTTTTTTTCCATTTTTATTTTATATTAATCACAGGTTATGTACTTTGTATCCCAGCTGTAGCCCCTCCCGCTTTCCCCTCGTATCCCCCCCTTCCCTCCCTCATCTCCTCCCTGCACCTTTTTAAGTCCACTGATAGGGGAGGACCTTCTCCCCTTCCATCTAATTCTAGCTTATCAGGTGTCTTCGGGAGTGACTGCAATGTCCTCTTCTGTGGCCTAGCAAGGCTGCTCCTCCCTCGGGGGACAGGGAGGTCGAAGAGCCAGCCATTAAGTTCATGTCCAAAATAGTTTCTGTTCCCCTTACTAGTGTACCCACTTGAGAATTGAGCTACCATTTGCTACATACAAACAGGGGTTCTAGGTTATATCCATACATGGTCCTTGGTTGGAGAGACAGTCTCATAAAAGACCCCTATGCCCTGATATATTTGGATCTTGCGGAGCTCCTGACCTCTCCAGGTCATACTATCTCCCCCTTCTTTCATATGATTCCCTGCACTCTGCCAAAGGATTGGTTATGTTTCTTAATATTTGCTTTGATACACTGCTAGGAAGAGTGTTTTTGAGGCCCTCTGTGGCTGGCTCAACTTGCCACAACACAGACTCACCAGGAAAGGTCTCAACTGAGAAACTATCTAGGTCTGATTGGTCTATGGGCATGTCTGTAGAGGCTTGCCATGTTTGTTAGTTAGCCCAGCCCACTGTGGGCTACACCATTTCCTAGGCCAAGGAAGGCAGCTGGCATCAGCAGCAAGCAGGCATTCTTCCCTCGTTCTTAACTTGAATGTGACGTGACTAGCTGCTTGTGTCCTTGCCTTGACTTCCTTGTAAGTGCCTTGTACGACACCACAGAAACACCACTTTCTGTCCATCAACACTGGTAACGGCTGCTGCACAGCCTGATGGAGTGAGAATACTTACCGTTTGCAGGTTTATTTTTGGGGTGGTCTTTGCATTGTTTTAGGATTGGACCAGGAGCTTGTGCATATCGACAAGTGCTCCAATAGCATGGAGTCATACTCTCAGAACAGTGTATCACTTTTTTGTTTGTTTGTTTTGTTTTTCAAGGCAGGGTTTCTCTGTGTAGCCCTGGCTGTCCTGGGCTCACTTTGTAGAGCAGGCTGGTCTCGAACTCACAGAGATCCACCTGCTTCTGCCTCCCCAGGTGCTGGGATTACAGCCATTCACCACCATGCGTGGCTCAATGTATCACTTTTAATGCTAAAGATTTTATTTTTTTTCTCTTCTTTGTATGTATTAATGAAGTGCATGTATTTGGGATAAAGGGCAAGCCACATTCCCTGATCTAGCTAGGATAGCCTCATGGATGCACCTGTCTCCACTTCACTATTCATTCTCTTATAGTGACCTAGAATGGATGGTAACTTACGTGAACATCTATTTATTAACCATTTCCATCTTTGTTCTCCCACGGTCTTTCTTACTAAACTTACTTTAGTAAGTGAAACTTACTAAACTATCAGTATTTGGGGGGGGGGCAGGTTTTTCACTGCACTTCGGTGTTTTGATTTCAATATTTGAATTCAACTTTTTTCTTGATTTCAAATGGCTTGACAACTCTTCTAATCCCTGCGTCTGCTCTCTTCTCACAACCTGTTCCATTCCCTGTTCTTTTCTCCTAAATGAATCCTTTGTCTCTCTCACCCACTCTTGCCTGTATTTCTTTTTTCATGCCAGCCCTATGCTTGGAGTAAACTTACTAATCCTCCCCAAGTGTTTGTATTCCAATTGCTGTTCAAGAACCACACTAGTCAGAAACCTACCTGAGACCACACATCTCCCCATGTCCTATGTATGAACCCAACCCTTCACACTAACTCTAAGGCTCAAATGTGAACTATTTCAAAGAATACTTGAACTATTGTAACATACTACTATGTGTCTTACCATATTCTCTCATACAGAAGTGAATGCCATCTCCTGAAACTCTGACAGATAACAAGATTGTAGCTCTACCTTTATCTAGCAAATAAATGTAAAATGCAGAGGGATCTTGTAAAAATCAGAAACTCAAACACTGCCTGAGAGGACATGGAGACAAACCCACACAGGCAGTCGCTTGGTTGTCAAAAGAAGATCACATTCACTGAGGGTATGAGGAAAGGGAGCCCTCGCCGTGTCATGGCAGAACTGGGGAGGCAGCGCTCGGCCTCACCCTGCTCCTGTCACCTATACGTGTTCAAGTCTAAAGACCGCTTCTGAGCCTCACAGCTCTAACTGGCATCAGGACAGAGTGCAGATGAGAGCTGGAAAAGCAACATGACACACAGGAAGCCATCTCGTTGTGTCAGGGACCATATTCTGGTATAATGAACTAAGCCCTCAGTATTATTTATTTCTCTTTTGTGGTGAGATAGGGTCTTGCTATGCGGCATGCACCTACAACTCACTGCCTAGACCAGGCTGGCCTCAAACTTGAGGCCACCTTTCCTCCTCATCTTCCTGGATGTTAGAACAGGAGGCCCAGTATGTTGTTTTTTGCTCCCCCCCTCCCAGTGAAACTTTACAATAACAAGAAAAGCAAATAACTCTAGATAATTAATTTTTGAAGACCATGGTTTGTTTAAAAAGCACAATAAATTAAAAACCAAAGCTGAAATAGGAAAACTTCAGAAAGATGTTTTTAATGAACTAATACATCTAAAACAATGAAAAGTAATCTTTCTTCAAATATTTGAAAACCAAACCAAACCAAACCAACCAACCAAACAAACAAACAAACAACCCCCATCCCCAAGATCAGTAGGCTGGGAAGTAATTATATTTCTAGAAGTAATTGTATTTCTATAAATAAACAGAATCATAAAAACATGCTCACTTATTATTTAAGAAAGAAAACCCACTTTTCCTAACTGTATGGCATCAGAGAATGTCATCTGTATAACCAGGTTAAGAACGATGGTGTGACAAGTCCACACAGTGCCATCACCCACATGTGTGGGGAAAGTGAATTATATGGCTTTCATCCTGGGAACCAATAACATACTCCCACATATTCTAAATTAATAAGTAAGTGCCAAGACCACTTACTTACTGATAGCTTTTCCTTCTTGAAGTCAAAGACCACTACTCCAGTAAGTACATGCCCTGATACATGCAGTGACTTATGTATATCAATAAATGTCACTTCATAAACACAAATGTACTAAAGCATGCTAGATATAAGCATTTACTTTAAGAGCTCATCTTGTCAGTTTATTTGCCTGCAAATTTCATGATTTCCTTGTTTTTTAATTGCTGAGTAGTATTCCATTGTGTAAATATACCACAATTTTTATATCCATTCCTCCATTGAGAAACATTTGGGTTGTTTCGAGATTCTGGCTATTATGAATACAAAGCTGCTATGAACATGATTGAGAAAAATGTCCTTGTATACTTGAACATCTTTTGGATATATGCCTAGGAGTGGTATAGCTGGATCTTGAGGTAGCACTATTCCTAATTTTTGAGAAAGCACCAGAATGATTTTCAAAGTGGTTGGACAAGTTTACATTCCCATCAGCAATGGAGGAGGGTTCCCCTTTCTCTATGAACTCTCCAGGATGTGTTGTCACTTGAGTTTTTGATCTTAGCCATTCTGGTGGGTTTAAGGTGAAATCTCACGGTTGTTTTGATTTGCCTTTCCCTAATGACTAAGGATGTTGAACATTTCTTTAAGTGTTTCTCTGCTATTCAATATTCCTCTATTGAGAATTCTCTTGTTTAGTTTTATACCCCATTTTAAAATTTGATTATTTGATTTGTTGCTTTTTAACTTTTTGATCACCTCCCCATGGGGGGTGCAGCCTTGCCAAGCCATAGAGGAAGACAATGCAGCCAGTCCTGATGAGACCTGATAAACTAGGGTTTAACAGAAGGGGAGAAAGTCCTCCCCTTTCAGTGTATTAGGGGAGGGACACAGGGGGAGAAGAAGAAGGGAGGGCGGGAGTGGGAGGAGCAGAGGGAGGAGGCTACAACTGGGATACAAAGCGAATAAATATGATAAATAATAAATAAAATTTTTTAAAAAAGAGCTCATCTTGTTCTCTGGGATAGCATTCTTACTACTACAGAACAAAACTATCACCATTCTGACTGCAGAAGGAATTGAAGATGAAAGTCACATTGAGTTCTCACATTTAAAAAAAAAAATGCATGAAAGGCAGGATGTACAAGCCGTCCATCCAGGTAGCCCTGCCTGGACCAGTTAGTTTTGTCTCTTCTAGCCCAGCAAAGTAAGATGGATTAGCAGATGGGGTAATGTGGCATACAGACAACAGAAACGGCAGCTGAGCCTTTAGGATCTGTCTGCTCAAAAGAAGAATGTGTACAAGCCTGGTATGACAACACACACCATACCCACAAGGCAGATAGACCTTCATGAGTTTCAAGGCCAGCTTAGTCTACACTGTGAATTCTGGGCCAATTGGGAGTATATAGTAATACACTGCTTTTTGTTTTTAGAATTATATGTATAGCCTATTGTTTGTTTTTGTCTGTGCAAACTGATAAATGGCATATGGAACACAAAAGAAGCAATAGATAACAGACTGTTCTTTGATCCTGCTCCAAAGTTTGTACATTAAATACAAGTAACCTATACTTTTTGTGAAACAATGAGCTAAGCCTAGAAATAACAACTAATTTAGCAGGTGGGCAGGCAGGGCAATAGGAGACCAAGGCCAAACAAGTCAATGGGCACGGGCAGAGTGAGGTCCTGTTAGGACTGGCAGCCAGGGACTTCAGCTTATAGTGCACAAAGAGTTTAAGTGGAGCACCTGATGCGGAAGCACAGGTTCTTCATGTGTATAGAGCTAACGCATATGCAGCTTGTTCTTCTCAGTATTACATCCACAAGATGAAGGGGTGGCTGAAGCAGTGGGAATGAAAAAAATCTCTCTAAACAACCATGGCAACGGGAAATGATGCAGATTCTTCGTATACTGCAACAGTAACCCAAGACTTGGTAGCTGGGATGCCTCTTGCATTTGCTGCTTGGTGCCAGACACAGAAATTGACAGTGACTCTTCAGAAAGACTATTTTAAAGCCAAGGAAGATGGGAATTCTTTTCTTTAAACAGGACAGTCACAACACACTTCTACCAGCCGACATGATATAGGGATACAGTGTTGGGTAAGATGAGAAAAGCAAGCAGAAAGCACCACAGCTCAGATGAGGCCCCTGTGCTATGGTGACAAACACCTAATTCACACTGATAATCTCTGGCTAGACCACTTATTGATTCTCAGAGAAAATCCAGAAGCCTTGGTACAACTAGCTAAACTATAGTTAGGTCCTCCCAGACAGGCTTTTTAAAAAAAACTGATGATGCAGAAACATATTTTTCTGCAGATTTTTATTCAGATTTTAGATTAATTTACTAATCTTTCTTTTACTGCTTAACATTTTGCAGAAAAGACACTAAGCATCATTGCAGCTCCAGTATTATCCTCTAAAAGGGATCTGGAAGGCTGAAGACTGAAGGTGATTATATGAAGCCTAATGGGACCTCATAAGCAAGAACGCACTGCTCTCTGGCCAGATTCCCCCCAATGCTATGACCACCGAGGGCTAGGAAGTAGACCATGCTTTGAGTACCTACGGCTTCCAGGGAGGAAAAGAGTGGGGGCTTCAGTTTCCTTTCAGTCTTTACTATACACTATGTGAAAACACATGCCAATGAGACGGTAAATGATCAGCATGCGGTGCATCAAGAATAAATATAAGTAAACACCTTTAAGCCTATATAATTGCTATCTGTATAAAAATATACTTCAGGGATCATTAAAGACACCACCAAATCCCCAGGAAAAGCTACTTCTGCCTGTTTACTTAAAAGTTAGAGAAATGACACAATTATTCAGTCATTAAACAGAAGAATGGCAAAGAGTCTAGATAACTGTCAGTCATCTTCCAAACCATGTTCCATTGCTAACTGCTTTGTTTTCTCCACCTAGTCATAGGTGAAAACCAGGACTTAGCCTTTGGGCTACCTCGGAAGTCTATATAAATGCTTATTTTATAAAATCTGGTTAAAGAATCTGAGAGGGCCTAGGATGTGGTTCAGTGGTAGAGTAATGCTTAACATGTGTGAGGCTCTGGCTTCAGTCCCAGCACAGTGGTGGACTGGGGTGGGGGACAACAGGACCAACCCCAAAACAAAAGCCAATGGGGGCAGGGAGAGCGGCTACAGGGTGAGGAAGAGGAAGTAAAAGGTTGAAGAGGCAGAACAGGAGTATCTTATAGCTACTCACTCTACTACCTTGAGAACCAAAATAATTCAAATCTTTACCAAAAGTTAGAAGCAAATGTGGCTCTCCAGGCTACATCTACAGACCAATGTAAGGAACAGAAGCTGGGTAAAGGGGGAGAGGAGGCATCTCCACAGAGCAGTCATACTTAGGATGCTACATCGAAGTTTAAAAAGCAAAATAGCCTTGTTTCCTGTCTACCCAGTCTACATCCAGATTCAAAAGTCCCAGTTTTACAAAGTATCTAAAACTTTAAGTGTAACACAACATAAGTACAAATCAAGGCTTCAAAGTGGTTTTAGGGTTTTTTACTTGGCTCATACTCATATGAAAAGCACAGGAGTCAGGGCAATGCTGGAAATACAGCTTCTGGAGCCATTGTAGTTGAGTTCCAGAGGTGACTTTAGCACTTGTGGCAATTTCTATTCTCACTCTGTATGTGCCTTATCCATAAAATGGGAACAATAAGGTAACATCTCATACAGTTATTCTTAAGACTAAAGCAAAAATAATAACTGGAATTCCACTTGTTACACTGAGATCAGGAAATACCAGCTGTTACCAATGTTAGATAAGGAAGACACTGTGTGTGGATATACCGTATTGTGTGCAGCCTTTAAAAATTCACATGATACTCCTAAGGTTCATTTAAAATGAAATTTTAATGAAGTAGCTTTTATAACAGCTGTTTTGTGATAAATAAATGCCCTCCAGTTTAAGATCAAGCTAAGAATACGCATGGAAACATACCCACGTCATTCTTCAATTTAGCTCAAACAGGAAACAGTGAAAATGTAACAGAACTGAAGAATTTTAATCTCAAAAAACTGACTTTCTGGTTTTGGTTTTTGAGACAGGGTCTCACCAATGTAGTCCTGGCTAGCCTGGAACTCACTACGGAGACTAGACTGGCACCTGCTCTGCTCTGGTGAACAGCACCACAGCCAGCTCACAACACGAAAACAGAAGCTGTCTACTGAGAATTCACATGTGTGGGGAATTCTTCTGTGTAATGCTGTGACAGTCGGTAAGCTAAAGCTTAGATCAGAACAAGGACTCCGGAGAGACTTGGATTCTACTTCCAGCTTCCTGATCTCTGCCAGGTCATCTAATGTCCCCGGACTTTCTCTGCCTCCTCCTCTTTTGTAGCACAGAAATAAATAATCTTGTCACTATAATTCAGAGGGTTTGGATTAGATAGAATGTGACTTCCATTCTGCAGCCAAATTGAAGTGGATTTCCCCTGTGGTGTGGTGGCTTAGTCACCAAGTGCCAGTAGGTGAAGCATTAACTGCTGATTTACATCACTGTCTACTTAAGCTCTGGAAGTCAAATAATGTGAAGGGCTGGCATCAGGACATGCCAAGGCATGGCAAGTGGGTAGAATTACTTTTCTTCCATATATGGGAAACCCTGTACATTTAACACTGTGAGACATTCAGTAACCATGACCATTTCTCTAATGAGCAGTTGTGCAAGTCTGCATGTCTGAATGTGCACATAAGATTCCCTGCAAATGGCAGCTGCAGGGGAAGGCCATCCAACATGGGAAATTTTGCATCCACTCCAACTGTCTATACTTACAGTCTGAATTGTATGAGAAAGTGTTCAGGAACTCTGGCCACAGCTACATACCCAGAGAACACATCAACTGTGGCTATAGTGTGTCCTTAACCAAGGAGATCCCACTTAAGTAGCAGTTGGTGGATAAAAGATAGACGGCTAGTTTTAAAGAGCAAATGGAAATTTCATACCCTTCCTTCTTAATTCTGTTTCCTCGGGTCATGATGCTCAGAATCCATTCTTTCCACAGTATGAGGATGTATATCATTAACAGGTATCTTTTGTTTGTTTGTTTTTCAAGACAGGGTTTCTCTATGTGGCCCTGGCTGTCCTGGACTCACTTTGCAGACCAGGCTGGCCTTGAACTCACAAAGATCCACGTGCTCCTGCCTCCCAAGTGCTGCCATCAAAGGCATGGGCCATCATTACCCAGCTATTAATAGATATCTTTTGCTGTAGTTTAACAATTAATTTAAACCACATTTTCCCCCTTTGGCTGATCACTCTATGTAGTACAGCTGGTGTCTTTGGCTGGTGGGTTTTGTTTTTAAGTTTGCCAGGATGGGCTGGTACATTTATGTTGAGCAGAGCTGCAATACTGGTGTTATTAAATCTACCACTCTTCTTGTAAGGAAGATATTTTCTAAGCATTTCTAATGAGGCACAGTGTAAGCTTTTTATTTCTATTAGGTAATTCTGACTTAAAAAAATAAGGATCTGGAGATGTGGCTTAGTGGGTAAGAGTGATTGCTATGCAAGCATGTAGATCTGAGTTTGACTCCCCAGCAATCACATTAAAAAAAAAAAAATGAAAAGAGACTGGGTCCTGGCTGAGCCCACTTGTGCCTCCAACACTGGACTCAGAGACAGGCAGACTCAGAGATGTCTCTGGCTAGCCAGCCAGCCAAAACATGAGCCTGAAGTTCAGTGAGAGACCCAGTCTAGATTCAATATCTTCCTCAGGTCCCTGCATGTATAATGCACGTGTGTATGCGCGCACGCGCGTGCACACACACACATCAATACCAATGTTTCTAATACATACACTGATATATTTTATTGCTTACTGTGCTGGCTAGTTTTGCATCAATTTGACACAAGGTGGAGTCATCTGAGACGAGGGAGCCTCAACTGAAAAAAAAATGCCTCCACAAGATCAAGGTGTAGGGCATCTTCTTAATTAGTGATTGATCGGCAAGGCCCAGACCATTTAGGTGGTACCATCCCTGGGCTGGTGTCCTGGGTTCTATAAGAAAGCAGGCTGAGCAAGCCGTGAGGAGCAAGCCAGTAAGCAGCACTCCTCCATGGCCTCTGCATCAGCTCCTGCCTCCAGGTGTCTGTCGTGTTTGAGTCCCTGTCCTGTTCAGTGCTGAGCAGTGATGAGGAAGAAGAAGGCCAAATAAATCCCTTCCTCCCCAAGTTGCTTTGGTCATAGCGTTTTGTCACAGTGAGAGATACCCTAACGAGATACTTACCTATATAACTGAAATTTCATTTTGCCACAGTTATAACCATTTCCTTCATTATTTATGCCAAAGCAAAATGATTTGGGGGGTGGGGAGGAGTGATGAGAGAGAGGTATAAAGCTTGTTAGGGTGATCCTGCCTGGAAACTGTTTTTTTTAGTGCTATATTTAAATTTTATGAGACAAACTTAATTTAAGATAATTTTATATCACTCTTTGTTCATTTGCTTACTGAAGCTCCAAAGGAGGCATCTTTCAAAGTGTTCTGACATCACCTCCATGGCCATGGTTTACCACATCTTTAATAAGTGGAAAATTTGTAAAATCTTTTACTGGGGAAAAAAAAATCTGCAACTTACATATTCCAGAAAACTAAAAAACCTTTGTCATGCAGCTTCTATTTATCTTTTAAAATCGTTCCCCGCCCCTTCTCTCTCTCTCTCTGTATATGTGTGTGTCACCCTGAAGATGTCACAGTGATGTAATAGGACAGCAACCTTTTCATAACTAAACAAGATAATCTTTGAGAAGGTGGAGGTTAGAAAATTAAACAAGTCTATAGATGTTAGTTTAAGTAACCTAAACTCGTTCATTCTCAGCAAATACAAAACATTTATTGAATAGCCAACAATCACACTAGGTGTTTGGGATCAGTAACTAACACACACACACACACACACACACACACACACACACAGTCTACTGAGCCTGGGGCTGTAGCTCAGTTGGCAGCACTTGCCTCGCACTGGAGAAGCCTGGATTCCGCCTCCACCTCTGCATAACCCAAGTCCAGCAAGAGGTAATGGTAGAGGACTCACAAGTTCAAGCTCATCCTTGTCTACATACTAAGGTTATATGAGGTCAGCCTGGAATATATGAGACACTATCTCAAACAGTATAACATAACAGTCTGCTGGGAGTAGGAGTGAGGGGAGTAGAGGAGAGAACACCTTCAGAGCAAACCTTAAGCAATTACAATATTTAGAACAACAACAAAAATCCTTAAAAAGAGATGGCGAAAAGGTGGGCCACAAGCTAGGAATACGCTTTCAGAAAAGCCAAGGGAAGGGGATGGGGTAGAGCTAGATCTAGTTGCTGCACCCAGCACAGATGTGACTAAGTGTCCTGGGACCTGCGCTCGCTCTAGAGAGCACCAGTCACTCCTAGCACTCTTGAGAAGGAGAAAGAAAACTCAAGCAGACTATACACTATGTTAGATGATTACCAAAAATTAACGGCTTACTTGTATTTTCTTTCCAAGGTTTCCGAGCTGGATTTACTTGCCCTGTAGTGATTTATATTATACAGAGTACAGAGCAGTAAATCTCTAGGCCTGAATACCACGTCTCAGAGCATGGAAGAAGCCTGATGACAAGATCAAGCACTGAGTACGTAATTCAAAAGGAAACCATAATGGTTTAAGTGGGATAATACATTTCATTTCATGCCACAAAAGTGGCACAGAAATCAATAAAGCATACAGCCACAACAGAATTATTAAGACAGTATCAGATGCATGAAAAATTATTGCTATGGCTTCAAATATTTATACATTACAGATTTTGTGAGTGGTGTACTATGGCAAGACTGCTCTAGCAATTTAAAAAAGTTCTTTTGAGGAAACTCAGTTTAGAAACTGACTCTGGATGAAGTTGCAGGCTTATGGAGAAAAAAAAAAGGCACCAGATGTGGCTTTTTAAAAAAAAGCTGTAGTATAAAAAAGACACCAAATGCACAAACAAAAAACCAAAACCAAACAACAACAACCAAACAACCCTTTTAAATTTGAGAACGTTATACTCTAAATAACACTGCGCTTACTTAGATACAATACTGTCATCTCTAGGCAGGGCATAAAGGCCTACACCTGCAATATTGCCACTTGGGAGGCTGAGGCAGAAGATGGAAGCTACATAGTGAGTTAGAGGAGAGGGCCTGTCCCAAGGAAAACGAAAATACTGAGCAATCTCATAAATCTGCTCTAACAAAGCCCCTGTCCCGTGCCCCAGGACACATCACATCCTGCACAGCCTGAGCGGCTTGTATTCTCCTAGCAGAGCTTACTTCCTAGGGCATTTCAGATTCCCACCAGAGGGCACACAGCTCTCCACCCAAGAGACAGTACAAAGCAAAAGTGTTCTGTTTAACTAATAATTCTTAGCTTTCTGTCTTTGGAATGAAGCTCTGTTGACTGGTCTAGGACTATGAGTGCAGAGATGGTCGAGGAAGCACAAGTTATTTTTCTCCCCCAGTGCAGTCAAGATGATCAGTAGCCCAGGAACTGTTTCCTCTTTCTACCTATAGCACATGGCCACTCTGCTAAAGGCTCAGTTTCCAGCTGTCCATGCAGGCTGGTTATCTGTGGTTAACTTCTGGTCAAACAGATACAGACCATGAAGATCTTAAAAACAGCAGTTTACATCCAACGGTGTTTCCTTCCATCGGATATGAAGTTCTATGATGAATACTATCAAATTCAGATTGCCTAGGAGGGTGAGAAGACTGAACAAAATCCCTCCTATAAGAGATGCTTAAAGTACCCAAGTTGTTCAAGCCGAGGAAAACTGAGTCATGAGAAGTGGTGTCAGAATCCAGAAGGCGTCTGATAAGAAGAGGGGTACACCTTTGTGTGGTCCTCTTAAGCACAGACTGGAACTGGCCAGAATCCCTTCCAGGCAGGCAGGCAGGCAGGTGCAGCTTCTATCTAACCCCAGCAGCAGAAGCTCCCTCCTCCAGGAGGAGGGGCCCAGCTGCTCCCTCTGATGGTGGGAAGAAACTGCAGTCAAATGACGGAGCTTGCAGTCAAATGACGGAGCTTCCTATCAGGAGTCACAGCAGTGGTTTCTGCAGACGGACCTAACTTCCTCCGGGCTTTCCAGGAACTGAATTATATGTGATGCCTTCTGTCTAATCCAAGACCATGTGATTCTATGAATGTCTGTGACTGCTCTATTCAGACTTGGCGTGGTCTGTCCTTTTGTATATTGCTGTTCTGTGAAAGAACACCTCTACTACTGGGATTAAACTACACTTGAGCATGTGTCACTGCAGATACAGGACGCCAGCCACTTGCAAATTAGCATGGCATAACAAGGTGATTGGAACTTTCACTCACACGTGCGTCTCACTCTCAAGTCTGCCCTAAATGGAACAGTCTCTGCACAATTCTAGACTGCCGGGGAGGCTGAGGCTGAGAGCTGGCAGAGAGAACTTCAGAGTCCCTGTCCCCAGCCATCACACTGTGTTAATGCTGGCAGGGCCTGGCAGCACAGAGGCCCAGAGCGGCACATCTGGTGAACAGTCCTGGAACAAGACAGGAAGATGAAAACTCTTGGAGAACAGTCAAAACATGTTTCAAAACACTAGAAAGCTTTCCGGCCCAAGTGTTTCCTCAAGTACCAACCTAGACTGACCAGGCCTGGCAGTTCATTACAGACACGTGATAAGCCTGCCCCAGCCTTACGGAGGTTTTGTAGTGGAAATCAAAATACCCTTTGGAGGCTGAACATCTTAAACTTTACCTGAGGAGAACGGAATCAAAATAAGTAAGGAATGGAGAGGGTCAGCAAGGTGAAGGTGCTGAGTGTGGGAAATGGAAAACAGACGCAGAATTCCATTCCAAATTAGGCATGGAGCACAGAATTCACTCCCAGAGCTCAGGCTGAGGAATCAGCTTTTCCTCGATGGCAGCCCTCCCTTCTTTACACACTCGCTTTGTTCTTTATTGTCATCCTCCTTACATTATCTTCCTTGGGCTTTTCTTCCTTCACTTTCTTTTGTCTTCTCAGTTGACCCTGTATTTCTTTCCTGTCTGCTCCAGGTCAGAAGCAGTAACCCAATGGCAAGTATACAATGGCCTCTCTTATTAATGGCAGAGGATAGACTGACATGAATGAATGAATGAATACAATCAAACACGATCACTTCAAGGGGCTTGCAAGGTGATAGGACAGATCCAGCACACACAAAGAAATACGGATTATAGTACGAGAGTGATTTTTTTTAGGCTCAGCTTGGCTAAGGGGTGGCGACCTGTTTGTTTAAATACTAGAAGTTACTGTGATGGTATTTGCAGGTGTGCTGGACACTTTTACTTGACCCCACCAAAGTATCTATATCATACTATCACCATGAGTCCATGAAACCTTTACTACTAAAATTAGCCAACTAGAAGCCACACGGTTTTCCTTTCCTAATACAGTGTTTTCACATAGACATCATGGACAGTTCAAAGTTTCTGTATGTTTCTTCATCTGCAAAGTTCAACAGTAATTCAGATATTTTCCATTTTCTATTTAAGGCTGTTATGGAGTTTTCCCTTCTCTTCTAAAACACTTGGCAGTGAAGACACTGCCCTAAATCATCTTTTCTCTCCAACTAACAGTACAGAGGCACAAGTCACCTCTGACCTACAGGAAATGACCATTAGAAAAGACACACAGTCATGTCACATTGCCCTCTATTTTGGTGCATGATACACAGTAAACAGCAGGTGTTGACTTTCACTGATATGTGAGATATTCAACTCTTCATACTTCTGCTACCATTACGTTTAATCTACACTTGCCCCAAACTGGGTGCAACTTGACTTTTTAATTTCTCTGTAGTAAATGAGTAATAAACACAAAAGTCTAAATGAATCATTTCCACCATCCTACAGAGTCAAGGCTGCCCGACTGAACATGCCCGTAAGGCATGGTGGAGCCCTGCAGTGAGCTCCCAAGTGTACTCGTACAGCAAGAACGAGGACTCTTGTACAAGTCAGAGAGCCTGTAAGTACAGCCTAGCTCAGATCCCAACACACAGAACACTACAGCAACTGCCAGTGAAGGAGAGATTCAGAAGGGAACGGCCAAGTGTCTGTGCTATGAAAAACCTCCTCCTCTCCCCGGAACACAACCTCCTCAAGAAGACATGTATAAGAAAACCAGTGCAAGGCATGACAGGATTGCTTACTTGGTAGTACGTTAAATATAAAATTTCACTTTTATCAATTAATAGACGCATATCCCATTAAAGCATGCAATTATCAGGGGCACACAACATGCAGCATGCAATAAATGGACAGCAGAGGTTAATAACCTGGAAGCATAGGATCTGAGAATGTGAGAGCAAGTTAAAGACAAGAGTTCCTCTCCATTGTCACTGAGGGCCGAGAAGCAATGCTGAGGTGTGGAACAGTGAGAGCGGGGGACATACAATTTGTCCAACACATAAACATATCTCCGCAAGTGGCGGCAGGTATAACTGAAAGACAAAGGCAAAAGGAGAGAAACAGAAGAAAGGCGTTTTTCTTTGAAAAAAAAAAAAAAAAAACCAGATCATCCTTTATATCCTCAAAGCTTTCTGTGTATCTTCACTAGATGGTTTAGGAATGGGTGGGTGGATGGGGCTATCGTTAAAAGAGCATAAACAAAAAACCAAACAACTAGAGTAAAAATGGGCAAAGGTCTGAACACCTCACCAAAGACACATACAGATGGCAAATGAGCACACAGATGGTACTCTACAATGTACAGCATTACAAAGGTTCAAGTTAAACAAGGCGACACCACTACGGACTTACGGAGTAACCAATACCCAACTGATGTCACCAGATGCTGGTGAGACAGAGACAACAGGAAATCTTACTCTGGTTGAAAAAACTCCAAAATGGCACAGCCAATACAGAAGACAACTGGGCAGTTTCTCACAACACTGTCCATCACGTTCCTTGAAATTTGCCCAAAGGCACTGGAAACTTATGTACAAACAAAATTGTGCACACACATGTTCACAGTACCTTTGTTCATACTTGTAAAAGCTTGGAGGCAAGTAAGGTATCTTTCCACAGGCAACTATATGAACTGGGGTATATCCTCACAATTGAGTATTTGGTGCTAGACAGAAACGGGCTATTGTGAAAAGTCACAGGTGAACCCAAGTGAATATTACTAAGAAAAAGCTAATTCATAAGTATACGTTCCCAGAAGGTCAAAACTACAGGATCTACATAAAGATCACAATTGCAAGGGGTTGTGGGGGAGGCAATGTTGAAAAGGCAAAGCAGCAAGAAAGTTTTGGACAATGAAAGTATTTTTTCTCATACAATAATCATGAATACTGTCCATTATACATTTGCCCAAATCCAAATAGTTTCAAACCTAATGTAAATATATAAGCTTTGGTGTGTGTCAGCAGATGTTCTTGAGCTGTATCAAATGTTCTACTCTGGAAGAGCATGTAGACAGCAGAGAAGAGGGAAGAGGACAGGAGGTATATGAGAATCCTCTACATTTGTTGTTGTTTTTGTTCAATTTTACCTCGAACCTAAAATTGCTCTTTAAAAAGAAAAGTCTCAAAATACAATGGTGTCATGTGAGCCACATAAAATCTGCCTTGGTAGAGTAAGGTGACAGAAGATATTTTCTCTTCACAGTGATATAAATGCAATTCTGAGAGTGATAATAGTACATGAAAGACAAAGAGAATAATGGAGTAGGAATCAGAAATCTCAGATCCCTAGGTCTAGTGTGGCCATGGGCAGTTTAAAACAGTGGTTATTTGATCCTTAAAATCCTTGGTTCCATAAATATACACCCCTACAAACACACACACACAACCAATAACCAAAAAAAAAATAATAAAATAAACCCTTTAAAGTTCTATAATCTTTTAAAGTTATATTACATAGGGCAAAATCAGAGGAATAATAAAAACCATTATTATCGTCAGAACAGTTTCACTGGTGGCACACTGTTGGCAAGATGGCTCAGTGGTTAAGAGCTCTCTCTTCCAGAGGGTCCTTGTTCAATTCCCAGCACCCATGTGGCAGCTTACAACTAACTGTCTGCTACTCCAGTTCCAAGGGATCTGACGCTTACTGCATGCACATGCTACACAAACGTACATGCAGGCAAAACAACTGGTATGACAAGGCAAACAAAATAATGAACACATCGAGTAACACACCTAGATTAAGTCTCTGAGACCCATTTGAAAGAACTACACCTAAAGTTATATAAAGTATATGAAGTTACCAAGTGGGGAACAGGTTCTTTAAAGTATGTTGAACCCCAAATAAAACTAATATATTAGAAGGTTTGAAAACAACAAGTTTAAATAAACAATCCACTCATCCATAACTACTAGCCCACCATCAACTAGGCAGTCAAATACTGTGTACCAAATAGTAGGTGCCAGCTTCTACATGTGGAACTGTGCTCTGTACCAGTTTCTACATGTGGAACGGTGCTGGCTATGAAGAAAGAGTAGGGACAAAATACAGATCCCTGCTGGTATACTGACAGAGGAAAAAACATGTTAGATAACAACAAAACTCTATCAAAACTGAGTCATAAAAGGCTAATACATCCATGATAAGATAGTACAGAAGTCAGAGCTGGAGAGATGGCTCAGCGTTTAAGAGCACTGACTGCTCTTCCAGAGGCTCAATTCCCTGGCTCAATTCCCAGCACCCACAAGGCAGCTCACAGCTGTTACTCCTGTTGCAGGGGATCCAACACCTTTGCACAGACATTCATGAAGTCAAAACACCAATGTGCATAAAAAAGAAAGAAAGCTAGTCCAGAAGTTACCTGAAGTAGTATGGGATCCTACAAAGGACTCCAAGACTCAAGCATTAAGGAATAAAAACTCAAGAAAATATAAAAATGTGGGTTTAAAAATAATTTCCATCATTTTAAATAAATGATGATGGCTAACATTATCACCAAGATTGGGACAAGCAAACATCATGTGTCTCCTGCAAGACCATAGCACAGTCAAAATCTAATCCTGAAGAATCACACAAATCCAAATGGACAGGCCCTCTATTTGCTTTAAAGGTTCAGTATCCTTTAACATTTGAGGGCCATAAAAGACAAACATGAGAGGCTGTTTCTGATTAAAGAACACAAAAGAGACTCGCTAACTCTAACACATGATTTTGGCATTAGATCCTACTCTGTGGGGCAAAGAGAATTTTTAAAAGAAGATTTATATTTATTCATGTGTGTGAGTACTTTGCCTGCATGCATATATGTGTGCCTGGGGCTCCTAAAGGTCAGAAGATGATATTAGGTTCCCTGGAACTGGATACAGATGGTTGTGAACTACCAGTGGGTGCTGAGAATCAAACCCAGGTCTTCTGTGAGGAAAGCAAGTATTTTGAACCACTGAGCCATCTTTCCAGCTCCTTTCCAAATATATTTTTAATTTTTAGATTTTTTTAAAGAAACAGTGGGGAAATGAAAAAAATTAAATACTAGCATACACATACAAGACAATATATATATATATATATATTAAATTAGTATTAAATTTTTTTCTTCCTTTCTTTTTCTTTCCTTTCCTTCCTTCCTTCCTTTTGTGTTTTTTTGTTCTGTTTTGTTTGTTTTTTGTGACAGTCTGTCTACATATAGCCTTGGCTGTCCGGGAACTAACTATGTAGACCAGGCTGCCACCAGAGATCCACTTGCCTCTGCCTACCAAGTATTAGAATTAAAGGTGAGGACTATCATGTCTGACAGTGTTAAATTTCTTATTTTGAGCATGTTGTTATTTTTAAGAAATAAATAACCAAATCCTTAGTTGTAAAGACATACCATGTTCGTAAATACCATCCAGACACAACAGGACTGGTGTAGCATGCACCAGACTGCACAAGTTCAACCAGACAAAACCGCAGCATGTGAAACAGGAAATGGGTACAAAGTCCCAACCCTCACCAAGGAGCTATTTTTTCCAATGGAGTGTCACTGAACATATCAACTATACTCCAGAGCAGGACTCATGCCCAGGAACAGCTGGCCAATACAAAATGGATTCCATGTTTTTTGGGTGGGCTTTTGTTTCATCAAAGATTTCAAAACAAGAGAAAAACACAATGATGAAAAAGTGTGGTTAAATTTTAATATGTGTAGAATCTGGGTAAAATGTGAATGAAAATTATTTGTACATTTTTTGCAATGTTTTATAAGTACAATTTCAAGGTAAAAAGTTTTTAGAAATAAAATGAACACCGAGACAACAGAAATGAGAAAGAAAGAAAGAAAGAAAGAAAGAAAGAAAGAAAGAAAGAAAGAAAGAAAGAAAGAAAGGGAAAGAAAACAGAACTAGTATTTTTCACAAACCAACTGCAGTGTGTTCCAGATTATGGGGTTTACATTAAAAGCCATGACACATCATTCTGACTTCTGTATAAGTATTGGAAACCTGAAAAACTATAGTGTGGGAAGTAAGCAAATGTGGTCTGGAATCAGCCCATAAAAACACAGGCACGGTTGCTTAATATTACACTTTCATAAGTGTAGAAATCTCCTAGTGCTCTCTTACATGAAAATGTCCCAGATCATGCAACACACAGTTCTGACATGTTACTTGATATCATTACCCTTCCCAAATGTTCTGTCCTAGAACAACATTCAAGCATGCAAAGCATGCCAAAAGACACACACACACACACACACACACACACAGGTTTAAAATAACCCCACAGTAAGTCTCCTAGCAATGTATTTTACTGTACACTGACAATAAAATGTAACATTTTCATAGCAACTTTTAATTAAGTTGTTTTCTTACTTATTCACATGTTTAAAGAACTTTCAAAAACAATGACATTACTAAGGCAGGTTACACTTACAATACTCAGAATATTATGTTTCCTTTTCCTTTCAGTTTCCTCGTTTTCCTTTTATTCCCGTTACTCCATTCCTGTGTTCTCTCTCCCCTGTCCTTTAAGAAGGCTTAACAAATATAACACACACAAAATATTCTGACAAAGACATTATGAAAAAAGGAAACTGCATGCTAATATCCTTGATGAACATATGTAAAATTCTTCAATAAAATACTAACAATGGAATTTAACAATATGCTAAAGCGATAATCATGATAAAAATCTCTGGAATGTAGGGCTAGCTTGATATATGCAAATCAATAAACATGCTATAATACATCAACAAACTGAAGGACAAATGCATACAGTTACATGACTACATGTAGAAAAAGTATAATGTATTTACATGGTGGCTTGTACCATTGGTAACTCCAGTTCTAGGGGATCTGACACCTTTTCTGGCCTCCATAGGCACCAGTCCAGGCATGCATATAGTATACAGATATACAGTCAAAACACTCATAAAAAATAAAATAAAAAGTCTATTTTTAAAATTTATTTATTACAGTACTAGGAATCAAAACCTGTCAAAAGCACTACCACTAAATTATACCCCAGCACAATCACTTTAAATTTAGAGGGAGGAAGATAAACTATTACAGAATTCTGAGTGGTCAAAGACCATAAAGAAGATGAGGAAATTAAAACAGAATGTTTTAAACAAACAAACAAACAAACAAACAGAGTCTGGAAAGATGGCTTAGGAGTTAGGGGTGTGGTCTGCTCCTTCAAAGGCTCCAAGTTCAGTGCCCAGCACCCACAATGGGTGGCTCATGACAGCTTGTAACTCCAGCTTCAGAGACACCTCTGTCCTTGGCAAGCAGCTATACCATCTGAACATACTTACATCAAAACCCATAACTACAAATTACAAAATAAAATCCTTAAACAAAACCTTCCCATCTGTCTTTAAAAAGTTAAGCACAGCTTCTCCAAGGACAGGACTAAGTTCTAGCTCTGTGGGATGTTGCAGTTTGGATATGGGTCCTGTGTCTTCCTAAGGTCTCATGTGTTGAAGACTTGTTCCCAGCGTGGTGTGAGGGTGTGGAGTTTTAAGCAGCAGGGCCTTGGAGGAGGTATGTAGTTCATTTTTGGTGCTACTGTTTCAAGAGATCATGAATGTTTTCACAAGAGTAAGACTGCGCGGGATCCTAGAAAGTGAACTATCTCACTTCTTGTTTGGAGAAGCAACGTTCTCGCTCACATCCAACCAGGGCTGTTAAGTACTCTCCAGAGGCTGACCCAGTGAGTCTGTCTGAGGCCTTTACCCACTGAAACTGTTAAATAAGCCAATTTTCTGATAAAGATTGGGGCAGGGAGGGAGAGAGGGATGGGCTGTTCTGGGCAGAGTTTAAGACAAAGGAGACACACCACATGGAAGTCCCTATGACTAACTGTCCTTGTTGTTAATAACAAAAGCAGCATTCATTAAAATATAGATTGAATGTAAGATACTGAGATATGCTTAACCCCAGTGATTTGCTCACTTATGTGAATTAAATATACATTAACTTTTCATAAGAGATTTCTGCAAACCTAAAAATTTATAAAATAACCCAAACACACAGTTTTATACTACTTAATGCACTTTAAAATTCTCACATCCAAGCAAATAAAAACCAGAAAATCTGGAACGTATGTCAGCAAATTACACACACTGGTAGAAAAGCACACTGAATCATATGAACTAACTCCTTGGCAACACAGGCCACTTTTCCTGGAGCTGAGCTACTGCTAGCATGAGCCATTCTGAGACTGTCAGGATGAAGGACTGGCCCAAGAACAGAGGAATGAACTGCTGTACCAATCTGGTACCAGCTCAAGGACTGAGGTGACCTTACACCCTACAGCCATCCCTAGCAAGTAAGAGATCCTCAGAATAAAGAGCATTCCCCAAAACTGTTAACAGCATTAAAAACCTCTGTGCAAACTTTTTTTTCTCAGTTGCTAAAGAAATTCAACCCAAGACAGCCCTAAATTTATAACATCACATTAACTAAAACTTGACAATTATTGATATTTAATAAAATTCTGTGCTAATTAAAAAGTTTCCATTAAGTACTTTTATCCTATTTTAAGCCACTTCTTTGAGAAGTAAGCACATCAATAAAAAAATCTTAAAACAACACTTGTAGAAACTTAATAGAAAACAGACAGGAAAATTTAGACAGAAATGATAGCATATATGTCAAGTTACTAGCTTACTGGTGTGAAGAACTTGTTACAGCAGACACACACATAGGAGCAGATCCAGAACTAGCCATGGTGTGCTTTAAATCTGCTTCTAAGAACATGGGAATTTCAAATTGTATTTTAAGATCTGATCAGTTTCACTTACAAAACTACACAGAAAGAAAGACAATACTTGTACATGCTGATTTTTCTCATGCTACCAAAACAGATCAGACATTGGAAAATAAATTTTAAAAATTGTCAATAAATGTCATATGCCAGGTGCCTAAAAATATTGAGTAAGCAGGGGAAACTGAGTCAGTGTTCATTAGCTACACCACTGTCCCTTGTTTTAAAGATATTCTTACAGGTGTGGATAAAGACATCAATTTATTGCCAGCATTTCTTTCTATATGGCATGTATTAAAAATTTTTTTTTGACCTTGAACAAAGAAACTATTTTTTAAAAAATGTCACAACTCTCCACTACAGGCATTTGCTCTGTAAGGGCCAATATGGTCTTGCAGCATGTGAAGCTGGCTGCGTTCCCAGCAATGCAGTTTGCTGTATGTCTTGAGGCTGCACTTCAATGTGTTAATAGCATGTTACTGTCTACTCTTCTTGCGGTCTTACACTCAAGTCTAAAGCTGCACCAAAGCAGATATTCACTGCAAATTCCCTTCTAACATTTGAGTTAAAATGAAAGGGGCACTATATGAAAAAAAAGAACTAAATTTACTTAAGCATATTTCTTGATTAATTTGTTTACAATTTGTCTTTTAAAAAATGTTTCAATGTCACTTTGATCAGAGGAAGTGTGAGCTGCCAGAGGACACATTAGATGGTTTCCACAGACTCCAAACTAGATCTGGTAGGGGTAGAGTGGAAGAAGGGAAATAAGACAACACACATGCTCATTACAGAAGGAGTTAGCGAACACACAACTTTGCCTGACATCTAAAAGCATCTACCTTTATGAGTCATCTGAAGAAATCCAGAGGAACGTTATCATTGGCTGTGAGCTCGATTCAGAAGTGTTCGGTAGGTCACACATATCTATCTACACTGAGTAATCTGGGGGTAGAAACACTATGAAGGCAGTGGGAAGATTAGGTTTGTAAAGAAAGTGGTATAAAATAGCTACTCACCACACTTTATGACCATCAAAAAGCTTGCTCTCTTTTAAAGTCAATGTATTCTACACACTCCCACTTGACAAAAGGATTTATAGCTATTGTGAAATTCTTCCAAGAACTTAGATTTTGATTCTTCACCATGCACGCCACAAGTATTAGATAATCTGGAGGCATGAAATAAAGCCAATTCTGCTGAGACTCATAAGTATTTATTTCAAATCCTTTCCAAAAGGCTGGAAAAATATAACTAAGATAAAATGCTATCTAATTATGTCAAAAATCTACTGGGGTTATTACAAATCTGAATAAGTACTCCTAAAGAGAAAGATCACACTAACAACTCATCAATGGAGAACCATCTTAGAGTCATCTTTAAACTGTGGTCAGAGATGCACACCAAAGTATGTATGGATATACATCCCTGACACTGTTTTCTATATGGGTGCAGGGACATACACTTGCCCACACTTGTGAATGAGCAAGCAAGGATTATGGGCACTGCTAGTTACAAAAAAACAAGGCCATCTTAGAAACAAAGCTCAGTGCGTGTGCGTGCGTCTGTGTAAAAGAAAAAAAAGCCTGACCCGGGTCTCCCCAGATTACCAGATCATTACCTTGGAATGCTTAATGGATGTGAGAACCCAACTGCCATAGTAACTGAGTGATATTAAAATGGTCTTTCTAGGAAAACAGAAGCTTTTGAGATTCTTGAATTCCTAAGACTAGTTTCAAATCCTATGTTTCTGGAAACAGGGGAGTTGGAGCTCCTGCCGTCATCCTTCAGTGAACACCTGTGATGAGCTCAGGCATACCTTGGTGCTTTCCATCCTAGTACTGCATTGCTCATTGCCTTTGTGCCACACTCAAACACAGCTCTCTGAGGTCAGATTCTAAACTTTTGTTTTTTGTTTCCCTAGTACCTGGCACAGTGCTTGGCAATGAGAGCATGTTGTTCACTGATGCACATGAGAAAGACTTGTGAAATCAACACTCTACACTCAGTCATCTAAGAGTTAGCTTGCTTATGGAGCTCCACGTACCACAGTCACCCTTGACTATTCTGACAACCATAGTTCAGGCTGGGATATGAGCTGGAGTCATAACCATAACCATAAACCAACTTCAGCACCGAGCAAAGGTCTACAATTCAATGACAACAGGAACTCACAATAATTTCTCTCTGAGGTCTTAACTGTCTTTTGTTTTGTTTTGTACATTAAAAAAAAAGAAAAAAAATACATGATCTCTCCACTTTGCAGAATGCAAAGTGTTTAATACAAAGGGTTTAATCATTTTAACTATCCCAGGCACGCAAATAGAAGAAGCCTTCCATTTTTCTCCTACAGAGTGGAGAACTGGAATGGCTTAGTTAATCTCATGGTTGGCCAACATGAAATACCTGCTAGCTACCCCCAGTCTCACTCTCTGAGTTATTGTGGACTTTCTGGTATGAGATAGCAGTATTTCTCACAAATTTAAAGTGGAAGTGTACTGTAATAGTCAACAGACCCTTTAAATATGGAAGTTGTACGTACAGGCCTAGAAAATGGGCAAGATGGTGCAAGGAGATCATGAAAGGAGGGGAGATTAAGTCTAGTCAGGAGCACAAGGCCAGGTATTTGCTGGGGACCTGCCACAGAAGGAGAAAAGCCAGTTCAAGGAAGCTCTGTGTCAGATGGAAGAAACTTAAGTTGTTATCTCATACTGTGAAGAAATTATCAGCTTTCAGACTCTTCCTTCTCATCCTCATATTCTTATGGTCCATGAGAAAAATCAATCAATAGTTACTAAGTAGTTATGATTCAAAATATAGACATCTTAAAGTCAAATGACAAGACAATTCTATATATTTACTATGTGACAAAAAGATGATACAAGCTGTATGAAGAGCGACAGGGGAATACTGTAAGGCATGAAAAGTTAAGTATCAGGAGGAAAACACAAGGGTACCACAGTTTCAATTGTTTGAAAGATACTAAGAGAAGACAGAAGCATGTCACACACTGGTAGAAACACATTTGCAAGATGCATAGGAAAATGACTTGAATGGGAAATCTATAGAGAATGTCTACAACTCTAACTGAGAGGTCCAGAGAAGCTACTGTAAGAGGATGAGACCTGGAGCTGACCTTCATCAGAGAGCACACCTCACAAGATGCTCAACAGCACTGGTCATTGCTAAAACAGAAGTCACAAGGTGGCACCACATACCTATAAAATGGCATTTACAAAAAGGCGAGACTAACTCCTGACGAATGTGTGGAGTAACTGGAACGCTCACAGACACTAACAGGAATCAAAATGGTATAGCCACTTTTGCAAAAGAATTTGGCAGTTTCATATAAAGTTAGATACAGCAATTGCTACTCAACTGGCAAACACCACTCCTAGTATTTACTCAAGAGAAATAGAAACTTTGGTTCCCACAGAAATCTCCATATAAATATTTATGGCAACTTCATACACAGTTGCTCACACATGGAAACAATCCAAATGTCCTTCAATGGGTGAATGGATAAACAATACAACCATATAACACAATACTGCTCAGTAATAAAAAGAAATGATAACACATAAGAACAGGGATACCACTCCGTATTCCTCATAGTCATACTGTACACTTTCATTTATAGTAAGTTGGCAAAAAGCAGCCACACAGAAAAGGGTACAGGTTGGTGGAAAGATCTAACACAAAGCAGCGCAGGGGCACATGTAGAGACAGAGCTTGTCCTTTTGATTGTGGCGGCAAATGGTAGTTCATTACACACTGAAGACGAAAATGCTTTCTTATAAATAAAATAAATTTTAACCATCCTTAAGAATTAGAAACAGAAATGGAGATGGCTTGTGTTTAAGAGCATGCATTGCTCTTCCAGACAGCCTGAGTTGGATTCCCAGGACCATCCCAGCTGGCTCACAGCACACTGGTAACTCAAGCTCCAAGCGGCCTTTGGGCACCTGCACTCACATGCGTGCCCCTGATTGAAAACAAGTAAATGCTAAAAAGGAATTAGAAACAAGTCATCTGTGGTAGAGCTATCCTCTGCTGGTTGAATACATCGCTCTATCTGGGGAGAAAGAAACTCAGAACACAGGGTGCAAGCTCAGTTCCTTATGTCTTGTGCAAGCACAGGCCATTTGCCCCTAAACAGAAAAACCCTTACAACCAAGCTACTTTAACTCCTGTACGTGGCCCACATCTCTTACTCCACTTCAGCCTCAAACTATTCTTACTAGTCTTAAAACAGCTATGCTCTATCAGACAACTGGAAATAAAACTGAGTGCTTACTGTAACCAGAGAAATTTCCCTGTTTCCGACCAAATATGCTGAAAATATGCTGAAATAAGAATGAAGGAAAGCCTGCCACACCCTGGTAATATTTCGATGGCTCATTCATAGCATCTGTGCATGCAAACAAGAGGCTTATTAAAGAAGAATTATTTCTCAAGGTCTTAATGGAAGTCAGAGGAAACAGTCAATGAGGCACTAAATATTTAATTCACTGTACTTGGTTTGGTAGTCTGAAATAAATGCCTTATAATTAATAAAGAAAAATTTCTCCAGAAGAATCCATATTCTACCTCCTAATAGATAAATTTCTACAGAGTAGATATAAGACTAAATAACAAAACAGACAGAAAAGTCCAATAATATACACAGAGATAACAGAGCAAAGTTTGTATCTCACAGATGTATTTTAAAATGCAGAGTTTATTCAAATGAATACTACCTTTAAAAAACACAACAGACTTCGCAAATACACTAAAGAATGCTATTTTTCTAAGAATGTTATCGACAGAGAAACTCAGTGAATCTTAAGATTGACCTTAGTGAGACATATTTCAAGAAGTGTGTTCTGTTTTCCCCTTAGCTATTCACTCGCCTGTCCATTTGTCTGAGAATACACGCACACATACACACACACACACACTGGAAGAACACTTTCTTTGAATACAACTGGAGTGAAACAGCAATATGTACAAGAGAAAAATGGCATAACAGAATTGCTTGGGGAGAGTAGGAAAAATGTCCCAGGGCCCTAAATGTCCCTGTTGTCACCAACATGGAAGATGAGAGATTTCCAGAAGAGAGCACACACCCAAGCTTTAAAACGACTGTTTCTGAATAAGGCCACCAGATAATATTGCACTAGGCCAGCTTTGTGACCCTCAGACTAGCAGGGGTGCCTCCTTACTTTTACCCACTTTTCCCATGACCTAAGTCCTCCTAGTTCTTTCACAGGATCTGTGGAATAGGAGTCATGGTTTGTGTGTGTGCGTGTGTGTGTGTGTGTGTGTGTATGTGTGTGTGGTCATAGTTAAAAGACTTTCCTGTACTCTTCTGTGTGGATGCTACTGACGAAAGATTGGCAACAGCTTGTTCACTTTTTGAAACAAAGTAGGGTGGAGTGGCCGCATTCGTACCTGGTTCCTCAGAGCCAGCAGCAATCCAGAATCGACTCTGATGAAAAGTAAGCGGCCACTGAAATGTTTATCTGTAGCACACTTCTGCACTAGCATACCTGGAACTGGAAATGCATCAGGGGAATCTCAGTCAAAGTCCAAGTATAAACTAACATTAACTGGGTTTGGAGTGTATCACAGCAGCATGCAAGCAAACACGAAAGTGTCTGCGGCCATTTTTACCCTGCTGCTAGACAAAGGGACGGCAGCTGAAGACAAACGTTCATGACATCAAATTAAAAACAAGTAACTCCTTTACGATAAGGATCAGATCTACTTATGTTCTCCAATTCTTTGATGTCAGCTTCAGGATGGGTTTTGGTCACTGTACCTACTGAAATCAGCTGTAAGTCTTAGGACCTCATTTCCCTGAACTTCCCTCAGCTGGAACTCCTTCCTTGCCCTGCTGGCCCATAGCCGGGTGCTGCTCTTCAACTTCAGGCTTGCTCCAGCAAGCCATACAAACATTCTCCCAGATTAAAGTGAATGTCTAATTCCTAAACTGTACTTCACATTTTTCTTTCAAAAGATAACATCTTAAGACATTATAAGAATTAAAGATCCAAATGGTGCAAAATGCATAGACTGGTTACAGCCTGGGGGCTTAGCTCAGACTCAACACAATATCCAAGAACATGCCATTCACAGCACAGTTGGATGAGGAAAACATCCTCTGAAGCTTTATGAAGAGCTTATCTCACTCAAAATGTCACACGGGGAGTAACGTTTTGATTCATTCAAAAAACAATTACAAAGATTTTCTCTGTAAAAGCACCATGCCATGTATAAAAGAATAGAAAAACAAATCAAGACTGGATGCTCCTTTAGGGATAAACCTGGTGCTCATCTGTTAAGTTCCTATGCTGCCTATTTACTGATTTTACCTCTTGTGACCCTAAGGACCTTTAGTTATTTCTGAAGACATTGAACCCTGGTCTCCCGGTTTCCAGTAAGACAAACACATTTGGTGGGGCAGGTCTGTTGTCCCCAATTATGCACTTCTCTTTCTTCTAATAGACTTCTCAGCTGGGAACTGCTGGATAAAGACCATCTCTCAGCTGCAGAGATGGTCAAATGCTTACTAGAGCACTTCAAAGCTGCAAAATAGTGTCCTCAGCTCACCCCAGAGCCTCAGCTCATCTTTTATTCTTTGTTTCTCCCTCTATCCAGTCTTGATCTGAAATGTCACTGGAAGCCTAAGATGGAAGCCGAGGCCTCAGATGATGGCAGTCACTAAAAAGAGTTTGAGTCTGAGGAAACTGTGATAGGCAGATCGTTCTCCACCCAACACAAAAAAAAAAAGAGGATATGTTGCAAATGAAATGCAAATGCAATTAACAGGGATTGGAGTGTAGTTTAACAACAGAGTACTTGCCTGGCCTGCATGACACCTAAGATTCCATCCTCAACACTTCAAAAGGAGGAGATGGGAATAAAGGATATAATTCAGCAGTAAGTGCAGCGTGGAGCAGTAGGCTAGAGTATTTACATTAGCCTCTTATAATGAAGGGAATCTGCAAGTAAGAACTGTTTAAACAAATTCAATCTTCAACACAAGATACTTGATGTCTATATATACCAGGAATATAAAGCTTATTTAAAATACTATTTAGAGAGCTGGAGGTGTTGTTTAGTTAGCAGAGTGCTTGCTAGAATGCATGAAGCTTTGGTTTCTACACATTTGTAATCTCAGCACTCAGGAGTTAGAGGCAGAAATACCATAGTTCAATCACCATCAGCTACATAGTGAGACTGAGGCCAGACTGAGATACATTTTTAGAAGAATTTATCTCAAAAGACGCTCAGCAGGTAAAGATGCTTGCTGCTAAGTCTGAGTCTCACATGGTACAAGGGGAAAACTGACTCCTGCAATTGTCCTTAGCATGTGTGTTGTGGCATGTGGGGCTCACACACACAAATAAAGGTGTTTTAAAAACCCATACATGCTTTAGTAATTTAATCACATTTCCCCCTATGTTTTATTGACATTTCAGGTGTCACCCTGAACAATCCAAAAAGTAAAACTGTAATGTAAAACCATGTGGTGATGTGGCTCGATGGAAAAGCTCTTGTCCAGCATGGGAGAACTCTAGAACTGAAAAAAGAGGTGGGTAGGTGTAGAAAGAGGGAAGAAGGCACAAGGTCAGAGACAGATAATGAATAAGACTTCAAAAGCTATTAGAGAGAACTTGCAAGGTTTGCTTTCTTGGGAGGGTGGTCTGTGAAGTACAGTGAACATATGTGACAAAGCATGCACACAGCCATTTTCAGTCACGCTATTGGTATTTCAGAAGTGCTTCAGTTTCATCAGTTCTGTTCCACTCTAAGTAAACCAGTATGTGGAAAGAAGAAACGCCGCATACATGACAACTCAGAAAGAAAGAGGCTGGGGGAATTCCAAATGCGAGTTAGCAAGTATTAACAAATGAAAACACAGCCGTTTAGGACTCAGCAATAGAAGCAGATAGGAGAACATGGAGTGACTACCCCCAAAGGCACCCCACTGTCCTGGGCATGAGGACTCCTGACTCAAGGGAGTAGATGAATACAAGATGCACAATGACAAGTAATGACAGGCTAGACCAGGAAGACATTCTCTCTGCCAATATGCCTTAGCTGGGCAAACTGAAGAACTACTGATCACTCACCCAGACTTGCTCTTCTCTCAGACAGACTGTGCCCCTTTCCCCTGCTGCTTCCCGAAGCAAATACAGGTCTCCAAGCCAGGAATGGAGCACTCGCCTCCTTACAGGAAGGAACTGTCTTGTAGCCTGTTTTCTGCAATTTTCTCTTAATAAAATCTTCTTCACTCAACACTCTTTGAGACTAGCACACTTGTAACGTTGAAGTGTGAATACATATACATATACGATATACATATCGTGGAAATTGCCTATGAAACTCTTCATATAATACGGACTGGCTTTTATTTTAAAATCATGATTAAATGAACAGAAAGTTATGTAGTGTAGTATATATCATGATATCAGCTTAAGAAGTACTGTGGGACTTGGGAGTCTAGTTCAGTGGTAAAGCACTTGCCCAGCACGTAGAGGAGCTGGACACTGGATTTAAACCCCAGCACAAGAAAAAAAGGGAGAGGAAATCACAAGGATTGCTTGGAAGTTGACATTACAGATAGCTTCAGGCTTGTCTATATTTTAGGCAATATGCATATACGGTTTCGACTTCTATAAACTGTTATTTTGAGGAAAACATTTAGTCTCAAATTATTATTTATATGACTCGCATTTTTGTGGGTACGTGAATACAAACAGAGAACAAACTGACGATGAATGGCCTCCTGGAGTTTACGTGGTAAGAGGGCAGATAGATCCAGTGGGAAGTTTGGAATTCTACCCATCCCATAACCACTTGAAATAGCTTCTCATATATTCTTCCAGAGTTTCTGAATGTAAACAAATGAATCTCATTTCTCTCCTTACTTATACCAAACACACACACACACACACACACACACACACACACACACACACACACACACACACACACGGAGCTCTACATCCTGGAGTTTTCTTTGTGGAGACCTGAGGTTGACCTGAGGTCTTTTTGGCTACTCTCCTGATTCACTAAGACAGGGTCTCCCAACCAAACCTGAAGTTCATTGTTTCATCTAGCCCAGTTGGCCATTCTGCTCTGGAGAACCCCTGCTTTTGCCTTCTAAGTGCTAGAAGCACAGTGAGTGCTGCACTGGGTCTGAACTCGGTCCTCATG
This sequence comes from Pachyuromys duprasi, assembly GCA_028658305.1. NCBI lineage: Eukaryota > Metazoa > Chordata > Mammalia > Rodentia > Muridae > Pachyuromys > Pachyuromys duprasi. Next base: position 50,163,497 of record CM053764.1, read on the forward strand.
CTTGCTGGGCCTGTGTTTTGCCCACTGAGACATCTCCCTAGCCAGCCAGCCTCGCTTTTTTCACACAATATGCTCTAGTTAGCCCTTAGTCCTCACTCCTTTTCTTTTTAGCAGCACTCTGCTTTAGTGCACCACCCTGAATCAAATGTGTCTACATTGAGATAGCTGAAAAGTATGAAACAAAAATGTCCAGAGATAAACACATATATTGTCAAAAGGCAGTGGAACTTGAATTTGAATATATCACCACCACTGGAGTCTGAAAGGGCCAACAACAGGTCTGTCTAACATGACAGGAAAATGGCGCAGCAGTCAAGTCTCCAAATTGCAGGATTTTTTGTCTGTGTAGAGTGAAATTGTGCCTTTAAAAATCAGGACTTACCAGCACATCAGCACACTGTTTCTCGGCAAGCCTAGTCCATATCCAGATTCTGGGTTCTTGCAGGCTGCTATTGATCTGGCTTAAATCTAGTTAATCAGGTATGCCCTTTTTGACTTCTGAGATAGTAACTGAGTGTGATCAGGGCCTGGGACACCCCAGCATCAAATGAAATGCTCTCTGGAAAAAGTGAAATCCCAGCTGTTTCCCTTGGCAGCCACAGCGCAACAGCACCACCAAGGGGGGATCCACGACAGCACCTCATCCAGTTTCCTCCCACAAGGACGCTGGCCACAGCACAGTGGGAATTAACCTGAGACACTGAGACGCTGCGTGAGGCTTCAAGGCATTCTCCCGCTTCGCTGGCCAAGCTGAGGGGTGCCCTGCCAGAGCGAGCATCTAGCCAGCCCAGCCCAGGACTTCCTCAGATACCCGGTTACTGCCCTGGCCAGAAATAAAGGTGCATCGGTGTACCGTGAGCATTTCCTTCTCAAGGGAACTGACACAAGCAAAAGTTTACGTTAAATAGAAATCAAGGGAGAGAAAAATGCAAAGACTACAGTTTAAATTCAGCTTGGGTATTTGAAAAGTTTGAACAGAAATGTAGATTTCTATCTTAAGCCCAGGAGTTAAGAATAGTCAATTCATTATCCCAGACACTTAGGAAATAATTTATAAAACCAAATTTATTAAGGAAGCCACAAACGAGCTATTCCTCCCTGCATTTGGTCACCTCAATAGTCCTATGACCTTTTACCTTTGATAAAATGTGGTAGAAACAATAGTCTCAGATAGTTGGTCTAGGTTGCAAGAAACCATGCAGTTTCTGCTATTCCTGGGATAGCTCTTAGGAATCTGGCTGCACTATGAGAAGTCATACCTCATGGCATGGGCACCCAATGAATTGAGATGTTCCAGTCATCACCTCAACAGGCTTTTGGCTGGCAGCTGGCATCAAAAGCCAGCCCACTGTACTTTCTACTCCACTACCCTCTACTTGAAAACCTGCAAGCAACCTCAAGTATACCCGACCCAGCTGGGCAATCAGTCCACAACACTGAGAGAGAGCATTACAGACTCTCATTTTAGGTCACTGTAGTGTCAGGTGGTACACAGTAATAAGCAGCCCAAACACATTTTTGGCCATACCAAAGGCAAGATGAGCAGTAAACTTAAAAAGGTCTGCCATCTATGACTCTTTAAGAGCCCATGAATTCTCCAGAGAATAAAAATGATTTATATATAGCTCCTTTCTATTCCAACTCTCTGATAACTATCTTCTCAATAAATATTTATTAAATGGAAGAATGAATAATGCAAACATAGCTAAGTATTGATTTTATTGATGGAAGGAAGTAAGGGCATAACTAATTCAGAAATAATAGATGCTTAAAAGTGTCTCCTGCGGGCTTGTCAGTCACACGGTCCATGCACTCTGCCTGTGCTGCCTTCTGAAAGGGCACTGGGGCAGAAGAGCTCACTCCACTGCAGAACCCTTTAGGCTCCTACAAGATTTCCGAGGACGCCAAAATATGTTTTCTATAGATGAATTTCACAGATGGATATTAAAATTGAGAATAACTTAAATAATGCATTAGCTCATTTAAATATAATGGAAACTTTGTATGTTGACATAATATACTTAATGAAAAATTAAGTCTTAGTCATACGAAAAAGATTGCTTCACTGAGTTTATGGAACAGAGCTCCTAAATGTTGACATATTTAATCACACAGTATGTTCCAAAACCCACATTTATTACCATCATCACTGGTATTACAAGGTGCTGAAGTTACCAGGAAGCAAACAACTCTAATTTCTGCTGAAAGCTCTAACTCTGCTATTTGCAACCAACAACCACAGTTGTCCTTTTCGAAGTGATGCACTCATTTCATTCATTTAAAAAAAAATGCCAGGTCTAAGCAACCATAGACTGCTACTTGTTTTTTTCATGTCGAAATTACATCCCATCCAACAAGTGGCTAATTGTCACGTGTGTACTTTCTCTGAAGGCAGTCAATACAGAGCAGGGGACAGATGTGTGTTGTGGAAACTCCTGTCACACAAAGCATAAAAACCACAAGCACTCAAGTCAACTTTCATTACAGTTCATATTTCATACAGTCTTGTCAAGGATATTTTAAGTGGAAATGGCTTTGCTTTTTTGCTACAAGTGTGTGCAAAGGAAAGGCACAGTGGGTGCTATGACAGCATGTATAGGCTCTTGCTAAGGCCTTAGGGAAGGCGCAGTGGGTGCCAGTACAGCGCAGCTGGGCTTATGCTAAGGTTTTTAACAGTTTTACCAATGATGGTTACAGTGAAAATGGCAAAGGAAGTCTCAGCCTAGCCCCTCCAGGGCTTGTAGACTATACCTGAAGCAAAACTGTGTACATATAAAGACTGTGGGTACCCCACAGATGCAGGTTCAAATCCCAGCACTGTTACCTTCCTTAGACAAGTCACTTCTGAGATTTAAATATTTCTTCACTGTAGGAAACAACAAACATATAACTAAGTAACTCAATAGCATCTTTGATATTTACTTTAAATTATTCCTCACAGTAACAGTAACAGGTAGGGTAACATCACTTGCTTGGGTGGCTCCCTACTGCCACAGAGCAACATAACAAGAGCTGGAAGGCTGCAGTTATGACAGATACCTGCTGTGCAGAACAAAACAGTCTACATGGTAGAGTGGTTCCTTCCAGCCGGTCAGGTGATTTTAAATATGCCCAATTAGAGTAACATGCTCTATCATTCGCCCACAGGTCCAGAGTCACCACAGGCAAGACACAGTAGGTATCCTCCAACAAGGCCGATTTCCTACTTCTACTAATGCTTAGTGACACTATCCAGCACATGCTATCTGAAGCACATTACATTTGCTAAATCATTTTCTCTTCATGGCAGCCCTGGCAGGATTTTGCTGTTTTGTAAGTGATGAAACTGAGAAACTCGGGATGAATGTTCAATGCTCAGAATGCACCTAAGAGTCGGAAAGGAGACATGTGGGCCTCCTTTAGAGTTACCAGTCTCCAGCCACCCTCTGACATCTTCTAAGGAAGCAGCCTCTCCTCCCCTGCTTGCTCCGTATCTCTGGGGCCTCTTAATTCCGTGTGTGCACACACTGGACAAATAATCACTTGAATTCTTTTATCTGTCTGGTTTTTCAGTTAACATGTTTGTCTTGGAAAAGGTACTTGTGGTAAAGCCCATAAAATATGTACAATATAGTGAGAAAAATGCTTTATTTAGAATGTTATCTGTGACCAGGTGGTGGTGGTGATGCACGCCTTTAATCCCAGCACTTGGGAGGCAGAGGCAGGCACATCTCTGTGAGTTCCAGGCCAGCCTGGCCTGGACAGTGAGTTCTAGAACAACCTAGGCTACACAGAAAACCCTGTCTTGAAAAATTAAAAGAAAAAAGAATTTAATTTGTTTTATGTCAAATAACATATTAATGGATTAATGGGGAGGGAACAAATGAGAAAAAAAGGGGGAAGGAATAAAGGAGTGAGGGAGAGAAGGAGAAAGAAAATGAATGAAAATGAGCATGAACAAGGCCTAGTTCTTTCATTTGTTGTAGTGTTAAACTGGTCCATGAGCTGAACAAACTGATTTCTACATCTGCTTCTACACTAATGTTCATTTGGATTAACCAGAGTTAACTCTAAGTTTCCATACTGCCATATGCCAAGTGTGAAAAGTTGTCAGAGATAATTTTTAAAGGTCTTTCCAAATCTATACTTTTACGATGCAATAAGATTTTTACCAAATATATATTTTGTCCTAAGTACCCTGGATCTATCAGGGACACTCAGATTAGGCTTCCAAGACTGAACACCAACAGTGAGCCAGAGATTCAGTAGGGCCCATGTGGGAATCAAGAACCTGATGTGGCCATTCATGGTTTCTAAGACACATAAATCAAATGGATAAGCAGGTGAGAGAGAAGACCCAAAGCAGTCCTCAACCAAATTATCATTCTCAACAATGAATGGCAGCCAGAAGATCATCATTTCCTTGTGTGGTTCCCGTGACCCGGAGCAGCATGACAAGCTGCCCACAAAACAGTGACAGGCTTTTCCACTAGCATGAGAAATGCACAGCTAAGCAAAGGTTTCTGGGAAACATATCCTAAAAGCAGAGATGTGAGCAGCCTCCTTATCATGGGTGTTTGTAGAAGAAATCAACGTGGAATATAAAGCCTTTCCCTGTAGCAGTGGGCAGGTTGCTGTCACACAAAGCAAAGTTGCCTCCCCCAAAAGTCAGGTTGAGCAGTTTTGCTTGAAGCCTATTTTAAATGATGATGGAGAAATCTAGCTGAGCACAAGCAAGTGGGCATGCACACGTCACTTCTTCTCTCTCCTGACTGTGGAGGTCATGTAACCAGTGATTTTAAATTCCTGCTACCTGGACTTCCCCACGACAAATTACAAACTAGAACTGTGGCTAAACATATCCCTCATTCCTAAGTCACTTCTTGTCAGGATATCTTGTTACTGCAACAAAAGTGGAAAGCAGGACAGTCATTTTCCACGGAGTTCTCACACTAAGGCTTTCTTTCCTGGACTACAAAACACTGCACGTGCAGTTGTTACCTGCCTTCTGTCGTGCTGCCTGGGGGGTACAAGGACACTTACCCCTACTACTTTTGTGAATAATCCTTTATAATAAATATGAAAAGAGACCCTCAAACTGCTTTGACCTGGACCCAGGAGCCTTAAGTCCTAGAAGAAGGCACAAAACTATACAGCAGGTCAACTTTTTCATTTAAAAGTAGGGTAAAAATAAAATTCTAGGTCCTTATAGTAGGAGACAGGGCTGAGTGCTTGAGAATCCATGACTAAGAGGATGAAACACAGACATGTCTTCCCACATTCGCTCACCTCTACAGTGTGATGTCACAGTCTAGAAAGCTCTAAGCAAGTTATTTTAATGGTTCATTTCCATGTGGCAATGTTGTCCACAAAGGTTTCTACTTACAAGAAATCAAATTCAGATAAACATATGGTGCGCTGCTTTAAAGCAAACATTCTGGTTGTACCAGCGGTCTAAACTGGAATTTAAATCAATTATGAAGTTTTCGCATGTCCCATCAAGTCTGCCAAGACACTGCTGTATGATATAGCAGCTCTCTACACACACAGTTCAATTAAAAGCTTAGACATTTCCAACTGGGAACTGTAAATGCTCCTAATGTAACTTCTTAAGAAAAGACCAAACTGAAAGGCAAACCGTGCCAAATTTCCCTAAAACCTTTGCTGCCTTTAAAGGACCACTCCCACAGGAAGCACAGGAAGCCAGGTTTCTAAGACAAACATTTCTCCTTCCTTCCTTGGCTAATGCTCTGCCAAGATCAAAAGAGGACCAGCAAAGACCACAGCAAGGAAGAAACTGGAGTCTGTTTGTGCCGAGGCATTGGAGAAGAACAAGTTAATTCTCTATTAAAAAGAGAAATCACACGAATTGTTTGAGTTTGGTAAATACTGCTCTTCCATGACTGCCAGCATTCTAGAGTCCCTCACAGGTGGTCACTGAGATCTACCCAAAAGATAAGCTGCTATTATTACAAACCTCTATCTACATCCAGTGGCATCTCCACATTCATCCTTTAGGGAAATATTGGCCACTAGAGGATCCCTGGGGTGCTTGAGAGGCTGCAACAGGACAAACTTAGGTACAAGTCACCCCAGGCCACACAGTGAGGTCAAGGACAGCCTTAAGTACACAAGGAGATCCAATCTTAAAGTAAACAACAATAATTGGTGTTATTGGTGCCCATATCTTGCAAAGATGCCTAAAGCCAGGAGGTGACGGGAAAGGGGTCTTGTGTACAGATACTGAGAGCAAAGCCCTTTCACCAGATACCTTTGACAAGACCTTTGAGGCATGTCCAACCATGGCCCAGTGGCTACATACAGCTGAGAATAACTACAAACGTGGCTGTGAAGAGTTTTGAGGGTGCCCAACACTAATTCCCACTCTCATTAATTCCCAATATTTTTTTCCTTGTCAATACTCTCAAGAGAAGATTCCTGCACAGTTTATTCAACTGCACACTGCTGCATCCATGTTCTGCGTTTGGTGTCAGAAGCTGACTGTTTCAAGCACTTCAACTAGTTCCCTTCTCACTTACTGGTTATCACATGGCCAGAAGACCAACAAGGCCATATGGCCAGCACCCTCGAGTCTGAAAATTGCTCAAACAAAAGAGGGAATTATATACTTAGAAACTGCACAAATCCCTTCTTGGGGTCTACAGGGCAACTGCTACCCACATCTTCCTTTTGCTATTGCCGCCTTTGTTTTGAAACTATGGGACAGAGTCCTCTGTAGACGAATCATCCAAGCAAACTGGTCTGAAAACCAGCACTATCTTCCTTAGCTCACCTCTCTTCTAAGTTGAAGATGGGGAGAGAAGGTAAATAAGGCATTCATATCATCAGTTTTTACAACACTTTCTTCCAGACCAAAGGACTCCAGTCATTAGGCTAAACATGCCAGGCACCTTGGATTCCTACACAGCACAGCCTCACAGACATATCTGACCCAGTGAGATTACCCTCAACTAGGAGTTACCTCAAGGAAAACAGGCTGTCCCCTCAAGCAATAGGGACTTCTTTTGAGCCACCTGCAGGATCTACATTTGAGAAAAAGATCAGCCAGCTGGCAGTTAGGCAAGACTGTTCAATGCAGACCTCACCCCGTTCCAACACTTCCTCCTTTAAAACTTAGAGCTCACGGCAGTACCCCAAAGATAGACTGAAATGCTTATTTTCCCAGAACAGCCATTTTCATTAAATACTTCCTGTTTTGTTTTGGGTTTTTGTTTGTTTGTTTGCTTGCTTGCTTTACTTTTACTTTTGCTTGCTTTGGGGATGGAAGAGTGAACAGACCTGGCAAGATAACCTGCAGTCAGACTTCTGCCTAGGGTTCTGGTTATAATAAAAATTGCCACAGCATCTTACAGTTGGAGGAAATGCTACAGAGAAAAGTTAAATCTCTTCCCCAAAATTCCATAGCTGGTAAGTTTTGAAGCCAATATCCCCAAACCTTGGCAATCGGTCCTAGTATCTGTGCTACACTATACTGCAATGCCTGATAGTACAATGAAAGAGAAAGATTTTGACTATAAACAAATAGGTGTTTTCCACTTATGAATGTACAGTGGGTATATATGTGACTTCCTGGGGAAAATAGTAAAGACAGAAGAACAAGCAAAGAAAGATACACTAAAGGAAAATGTCTGATAATCAAAGGGTGTAGAAGCCAAAGAAAGGAACTGGTGGGCATGAGACATAAAAGAAAACCTTTTTTTGTTGTTTTGTTGTGGTTTTGTTTTGTTTTGTTTTTGTTTTATTGGGTTTTGTTATTTTGAGACAGAGTCTCCCTATATGACCCTGGCTATCCTGGAACTCACTGTGTAGACCAGGCTGGCCTTGAACTCACAGAGATCTGCCCATCTCTGTCTCTCAAGCACAGGGAGTAAAGGTGTGCACCACCATGGCAGGCTAAAGAACAATCTTAAAGGCAGAAAATATGTAATTATAATCTATGCAATCTCTTTTGTTTTTCCATGCAATCTCTTATATATAACCTACTCCTATACAAAAATGAATCACTAGCCTCAAACAAGAGCACATCAAATAATGAGCACTCAAATACAGTGCTCAGTCAAGACGTACTATCAGCAAGTGCTTAGGAACTGGCTAGAATCTGTCTATTCTAATGTGATCAGTAAAATACTCCACTGTTGTCGGCGGAATGAAAGACTCTATAAATCCGTAATTCCTTTCTATAAATCCCATTCATAACTCATTCATTCACTGTTTGTTATTTAAAAAAAAAATCAGACCTCCTTTCTCTCTCCTCCTCCCACTATCTGAAACTGTGTATCTAACATTCAAGGTCTTCCAAAGGTCCCCAGTTCATTCTGCTTCTTGCTTTTAAATGACAGCATGCTAACTGTGTAAGTTTACAGTTTTAATTTTCAATGGTATATATTCATTGTACATAGAGCTGGGCTCTATGAAGACATTTTCATACATGTCTGTGCTGTTCATTGAGCATATTCTCTCTCTTATCTTTCACCTTTCCTCCTCTTCCTGGCCCAGGACTGGTGATTTTGACATAGATCCTTCTCATTGTGACCTCTTGGTTTTGTGGCTGTCACTACATTTTCCTGAGCTGGCAGAATCTAGTGCTACCCTCTAGTTGCCTTGCCTCATCTCTCAATGAGATGTCTTCCCACCATTCTTAGAAACATCCACCTACCCCTTCTGTGAGGATTCTACTTCATTATATGATTACAACATTTGGATCTAGGTAAGTTCTTATGCTTTACCTATAAAGGAACAGAGTCTTATTTGAGGGTGAGAGCCTTATCATTAGTTCTGATATGCCTTACGTCACTTAACATAAGTCTTTATCCACATAATACTAAATGAAAATCCATTAATGTGAAGTAAACGCCATTCATCAGTGATGAGTCGAAATACTCCCACATCACAGATTCAAATGATGTTTCCTATCCTGGTTCATTTTCTATTTTTTGGAACTACAAATAAATTGGGCATAGTGCCTTAGTTGTGGTCTTTTTTTTTTTTTCTAACTATTTCGTCTAGAATATTTTGTTTAACAATATCTAACACATACTGCTAGAGCTTAACTTATGAACAAATTCATTTGGATTTTTCTTATGGAACAGGCCTTAGAAAATATTCATTAAAAGAAAACTAATCTGAAACCATTGCAAAACTCCATATATGCAAAGCAGAAAGAACCACAAAGCAGCAGAAATATTAAGCTTACAATGCAGAAGTAAGCACAGGGTCAACAGTTAACTCAGTTAACTTAGCTAACTCAGGGCTCTCCAGAATACCTGCAAGACTCCAGGGTATGAGGAGACAGTTACATTTGTGGTAAGAAATAAAGTTCATGTTAGTACAAAGTCAGCTAACTAGACAATCTTTTACTACTTCCCACCCTAATGCAATTGAATATACAGATGTGATTTCAATTGTGAGTTAATGTAAAATAGTCTCTATTAAATTCTGAAGCCAGCTAAAGAAGAGAAGTTAATTCTGAATTGTTATAAAAACTGAGCCCAGGTCACCATACCTAACACTGCTAACAAGGCTATGGCTAGATAGGTGGGCCCTAGAGGAAAATCTACTACGACTATTCTCCTGAAAGAACATAGCATTAAAATGACTCCTAGTGACTTACTGCCACACCCATAGATCAATGCACTGTTCAGTTCTCATCAGAGAAGCTTCTTCTTGCAGTAGATGGCAATTAATACAGAGATCCACAAATGGTCAATGCGTGGACAGTATGCGGCTTTGGAGTGCTCAGCCCTAAGTGGACAGTATACACCATGCCCCTCCCCCTAGCTCAGGGACCTATGCATTATGGTAGGCCAAATCATAGCTCCTCACAAAATGTTAATATATTGCAGTACTTGGCAAAAGAGAACATGAAGTTATGGTTCTGTCAGGATAGTCAGCCTGGGAGGGGATTGTGGATTTTTTGGGCAGAGGCCAAGGTGCCATCTAAGCAGAAGAAAGAAGCACAAAAGAAGGCTGGAATGATGAGACCTGAGAGGCATCAGCCACCACCCCTGATGGCGGCGGAGACCATGAGTCAAGGAACAAAGTGCTTCACAGCTGGAAAACAGACTCTCCCACAGAGTCTACAGGAAAGAATACAGCTCTGCTACCATGATTTTAGTGTACATAACACTACTGTAACAAATTTATGTGAATAATAGCAGTAATTGCCGAGGCAGTGAACAGGAGATCATGGCAAAGCTAAACAGCTATGGAGAAAAGATTTGTCGGAGAGCGTAGTTCAGTGGCACAACACTTGCATAAAACCAAAACAAAAAATAAAATCCTCAAAGAAAAACACAGATACCTGTAAAAGTGCAGTATGGTACTTTATAACATATTTAGCACAGCTGTTGAGATTCACTTGAATTACTAACAAAGTACTTATGTCTCTGGAAAGCTAATACACAACCTAAGATGAAACCTGAAGCTCCTGTTTATAAAAGGACCAAACATAATTGCCATTTCCTCTGATCAACAAGTAGGTTAGGAAACAAGACAGAACAAGATATTCTCAACCACATGGAAAGTAGCGGAAAACTGAGGACAATCTGCCATTTTTGTACAAGTTTAAAAAGGACACCGGCCTGGTACCCATCTCAAGAGACCAGACAAAAGGCAAAACTTAGTGTTTGTTTTAAAGTTCAAATTTACCTGATGATCCTTTGGGCAGCATACTGATGGAGAGAACGAAACTGGGCTGACATATTTGCTAAAGCTGCTAGACAATTCGTGTGCAGGTACTTGTCCTGTGGGAAAAGATCAAGAGTAAAACACACACCATACCTTCTCCATACTTCATGGAAGGTTAACTAAAAGCAAACACCCAACTTTCCTAACATTAGAAAAGTGCCCAGGATCTGTACTGTCTAGTTCCCAAATCTGTGAAACACCAAGATGTGAAATTGTTTCCAAATTCATTGGGAAGCAATGGGCAATACAATGATGCGGACGCCATTCCATCATGTGAGTGACGCTGCTTCTACAGCGTGCCACTCTAGACCCTCCCGGACACACACGGCGAGTGGATGCTGCCGCCTTTCCAACACAAGGACTTGTCCCTCCTAGAACACAACCACCTCTATGATCTCAGACTGAAATACATCTACACAAGTCCCACAGAGAGAAATAGATAAAAACATGAAAAGCATAAAAATATTTAAAAACTTTAAACAATGCCATAGCTATGAGTTCTGCACATTGTTTTCCTTGGTAACATATTTCTAGTGACTAAGACTGAAATTCTACAGAGTTCAGCAGAATTGCTTGCCTTGTTTTGTTTGTTTGTATTCCAACTTTTCAAGGCTTTTGATCTCTTGTACTTTGGGGAAGGGGTTTGTTTTTCTTTGTCTTGAAGACAGGATCTCGTGTAGTTTAGGCTGATCTCAGATCTGTTATGTATGCTGGGCATGATGGCACATACCTTTAATTCCAGCACTAAGGCAGAGGCAAGTGGATCTCTGAGTCAAGGCCAGTCTGGTCTACATAGCTAGTTACAGACCAGCCAGAGCTACATAGTAAGATCCTGTCAACAAAACCAAACCAAACTGCTTTGAAGCTGAGGGTGACCATGACATGATTGGCATATATGTCCATACTCAGGTTATGGAGTGCTGTGGCTACTAGAGCCCAGGACTTTGTGTGTGCCAACTTGCACTTCCAGTTGAGCAACAACCCCAGCTCCTTGTACTTTCCTTCTGAACTTGTACTGTTTCATGTTTGCATCACTGTATATTTTATTGTTGCCTTAAAAGGGCAAACCAGTGTTCTCTGTCCAATAAGGACATGTTACAGCATCTTTGATCTTCATTGCTTGCTCTCCATTTCATGCAAAGTGCACCTCATCAAACAACCATTAACTATTAGGATAGACATTGTAATATAATCATGTAGGATGGTTAAGTGCTGAACTAAATTTTTCTAGCCTATTCTATGAGATTAAATTTAAAATGTCTAGCACATTTCATAATAACATTTCATGGGATTAAAATGCTTTCCAATATGGTTTTAACTACATGAAGGCAGAGAAATAGCTATGGATACTTACTCTAGTCCTGGTCATATTGTACTGTATGGTTCTTATTACGACCAGAATCAGGAGGCTCCCCAGGGAAATTTCAGTTAAGACTCGTTCTGAATACCAAGTAATATTTTTTAATATCTGTAATGAGGAAGAACAGTGTGAGTAAAAATGACTCCCTTAGGAAAAATGTGTTTGCTGCTAAGTTCATTTTCCTCTGAAGAAAGGTTAAGCAGTAAGAGTGAGCTGAGATCTTCAGTGTTCCTACACAAATGACGTTAATGGGTTTATTTCTCTTCTCTTAAACTGAGGGGAAAGAAGGGCAGCTCTGGAAATCAAGAGGACATCTGTGATGTCATTAGTAGACAGAGAGGAGATGTGTATGAAATACACACAGCACACAGATAAAAGGAAGAGAAGAAAAGAAGCAGAGCTTTAACAATTAGCAAGCAAAAGTAACACACAGTAGGTGCCAAGAGGCAGAACTTTCCCAACAGGATGTAGAAAAAACAAACAAACAAACAAACAAAAAAACCTCTATAGAGAGGCCAGGAAGACCAGTAGCTCAGCGTTTAAGAGGAGACCCTAGGTCCTCCTGGTATGGCTCAGAGCTGCCAGCAAGCACAAAGGCACTAATGGTTATCTTAGAAAAAGCATACAAATTCCTTAAAAGAAGCTAACAAAACTCAAAGATTAACGAAAATGCATATGAATACATACGAAAAATTAATACATCATGACCGATCATGATTTATCCCAAGAATGGGATGATTGCTTTAATACTAATTAAAAGACTCATCAGTATAATTCCCTATATTAACAGATTTGAATACAAAAAAGTGTAAGATAAAAAAATGTATAAAGAATTCTTACAACCTACTAATAACACAAGTAAGCCAACTTTAAAGGGTGCACTATATAGGTATTTATATATCTCACAAACAATTCAAAAATATACATTGGAGAAAAGATGGTTTCTTTAACAAACGGTGCTGGGGAAACTGGATATGTAGAAAAATAAAACTAGTTCCCAGTTTTTCATCCTATACAAAAATCAGATCAAACTTGGAAACAGATGGAGGAGAAACACTTCAATATACAGGCATAGGCGGGGACTCCCTGAACAGTACTCTTGCTGCTCAGGAAATAATCACAGTCGGCAAATGTAATCTCACAAAGCTAAAAACTTCAGGACTGAAAAGTAAACAATCTAGTGAAGACACAACATACAGAATGAGAGAAAATCTTTGCTATCTATACATCTCACATTGACTTCTACAATATATGAAGAACTCAAAATACTAAATAAAAAGAAATCAAACAACTCAATCAACAATGGACTAATAATATGAATAAATAATTCTAAGAAAAGCAAAATATGTTCAACCTCATCAATCACCAGAGAAATGCAAATTAAAACAACAAAGAGATTACACAGTCTCCCAGTCAGAATGGCAGACATTTAAAAAACAGTAACATCTGTTGAAGATGGAGCAAAGGGAAGACCGAGCAGATGAGATGGCCCAGTGGGTCAAGGTCACGGACATTTTTTCAGAAAGAAGAGAACTTCCAAATACTACTGTGAGAATGTAAACTAAATCTAGCTAGTAGAAATCTCTATGATAGTTCCACAAAAAACTAAAACTAGGTGTAATATATATTTTGGTCATATAACACTTTTAGGTATTTACCAAAGGACTCCAAGCCAACGTGTCATAAAGACACTTGCCCATATGCTCATGGCAGCACTGTTCACTGTTGCTAAGTTAATGAGATGACCTAAGTGTCCATCAGTAGCACAGTGAAGAAAATATAGATGTTTGCAGCCATTAGGAGCAAGGTTAATGAGGTGTGTTGATACACACCTGTGAATCCCCAGGATGAAGGAGGCAGAGGCAGGAAGACTAGGAATCCAAGATCAGACTTACTGACATAGATAGTTAAAAGCCAATTTGGGTTATATGAGACCCTGTCCCAAAATAATAACAAAAAAAAGAATGAAATGGCATCATTTTCAGGAAAATGGATACAACTGAAGGTATTAAGTGAATTAAGTCAGTCTCAGATTAACGGCGTATGTTTTCCCTTGTTTCTGGTTGCTGGATTTCAAATACATAAAATCATGTATCTACATATGACATTAAAGCAGATGTAAAGAGGAAAATATTCAATTGCTCAACATACATTGTAATTTCATATGAAAGTATCCTTATGAAACCCAGTATGATGTACAATAAACATATACTAATGAAAAGAAAACATTTGTGAAAACAAATAATTCATGGTAGTACCAAAAATATATTTATTACTACATAACCACTTGATAAATTTTAATAGTGGCTAATCGTTGCTCAAAAGAATGAGGTTAAAAATCAACAGCATTAGTTCATGAACCTGAACAAATCTAAGTTCTAACCCATTTCTAACCTGAGTTCTTCCTGAAACTCTTCCAGAAGAGAACAAGATAGAACACTAAGGCCAAGAACACTTTCTGGAGAAGCACTCTGCTATCATGGGAACAGGTCATTCTGATGGGTCATGGGAACTTACCACTTCATGAATGGATCTATTGAAGCCATCATCTTCTGTAAGGATCAACAGTATTATAAGGGCCATATATACATGGTGTGAATTTCTTTCCTCAACATGATACAGAATCTCAAGAATCGGTAAAACCTAGGAAATAAAATATAATATACTATTTTCAGTACCTTATGAGAAGTCTACACTGTTATTTGTATGCTTTGCTTTAAGGTCACACAATTATCATAAATAAAAAGAACAGGCACTCACTCGGCTGCATATACTTTCCACACAAACACCTAAGATCCTAAGCAAGTAAGTCATCACAACCTCTGTAAAAGTCTTGAAAAATGAAAGGTTAGTTTCCAGAGACTGTTTAGGCTCACATTTTTAAGATTTCGAGAGGTCACATCAACTTCCTCTAATTAAAATAAATAAATAAGAAAAAAATCGTGCTGCTCAGAAAAGCTTAGCTGCTAGTAAAATTTTAACAAATTTTAATGTGTATGCTTTATAACACTTTTACTTTAATGTTAATAATCCAAAACTGCACTTCATACAAGTAACTAATTGCAGGGACTATTGCTGCCCATGGTGCATTTTCTCAGCATGCACCTGAGACTTACGTCCTCAAAGTCAAACATCTTACCACCCTATTCATAAATGCACAAATTCATTTCTAGTCCTTTATTGACACCACCAATTTGTTCATTCTTTACTAACTAGGGTAAACATCACTAAAAGCATATGGGCAAAATAATTACATAGTATACCCTGTATGAAACTATCGCATTGTACTAGATTTATGTCAGCTTATGACACAAGGTAGAGTCCTTTCAGAAGAGGAAACCTCGATTGAGAAAATGTCCCCACTAGATTGGCCTGTGGTCAAGCTTATGGTGCACTTCCTGACTGATGACTGACAAAAGAAGGCTCAGTTCAGTGTAGGAAGTGCCAAGCTTGGGCTGGTGGTCTCAAGTGTTTTAAGAAGGCAGGCTGAGCAAATCATGGACAACAAGCCAGTGAGCAGGGTCCTTCCAAAACCTCTATATCACTTCTTTCTCTAGGTTCTTAGCTTGGCTTTCCTGGATAATATACTACAAGCTGTAAGATCAAATAAACCCATGCCTGACCACATTCCTGGAAATCCAAAAGAACCTGGGAATGCAATACCCTCTTGTGGCCTTCAAGGGCACCAACATCCACATGTACACACACACACACACACAGATTTTTTAAAAAGTCTTTTAAAAGACTGGTGCATAACCTTTAAAAAAATCTTTAATCCCTGCACTCAGAAGGCAGAGGCAAAAGGATATCTGATTTTGAAGATAGCTTTGTCTACAAATTAAGTTCCAGGATAGCTAGGGATACACAGCGAAATTCAATGTTGAACCATCCCACCCTCCCACCCCTGCTGAGAGAGAGAGAGAGAGAGAGAGAGAAGAGAGAAAGAGGGTTGAACAACAATGATTCCAAAAGGACTATGCCAAAGTAACATCTCATCGAGCTATTTTCCTATCCCTGTGATCAACACAGAAAGGATCTGAAAGAATCACCTTACTGGAGGGAAGATTCACCTGGCTCATGGTTTTAGGGGAATTTCACATGTCACAGTGAGGTTGACATGGTAAAGACCATAACAAGGGAAGCTGTTTGTACCTTAGAAGGTACAAACCAGAAACCAGAACCCTCACACCTCAAGCATGGGTAGGTACAACACTCAAAGGCCCATGACTTGGAACTTACTTCTTTCTACCAGCCAGGTTCTACGTCCTAAAGGAAACAGAAACTTAAAAATATTCCCACAAGCTGCTGAGTGTTTATACTGTAAGCATGTGGAGGCTATTTCAGATTCAGACTGTGCTGGATAGTTTTACTTGACACAACCTAGAGTCATCAGAGATGAGGGAGCCTCACGTGAGCAAACGTCTCCTTAAAATCAGGTTGTAGGCAGGTCTGTAGGGCACTTTCTCAATTCGTGTTTGATGGGGGAGGGTCCAGTACATCCTGGGCAGGACTACCCCAGGGCTGGTGATCCTGGGTTCTATAAGAAAGCAAGTTAAGCAAGCCATAGGGCACAAGCCAGTAAGCGGCAGCTTTCTATGAGGCCTCTGCATCAGCTCTTGCCTCCAGGTTTCTGCCCCTTTGAGATCCTACCATGACTTCCCTCAGTGATGAAGAGTCACCTGAAGTGTAAGTGAAATAAAACCTTCTCTCTCCAACTTGCTTTTGGTTATGGTGTTTCATCGCAGCAATGATAACCCTAACTAGGACAGATTGTATCACTTACCTAATGATCAAAGAAACTATTTTCTGTCTCTACAGGTATCAGTATTTTTTGAGTTTTGTATGACTGGAATCACAGAGTATGTTGTTAGAAAGGGCCTACACTGGAGTGGCAGGTCTAACCCCATCCTCACAAAAACCTAAACACATCTCTGAGAAATACTCAGAGATGCCATACATCACCTTCTGAATACCAGACTCTATAGAATAAAGAAACTGTGAGCTGTTTAAAAATTAGACTGGTAGAATAAATTCTTACTTGCAGTATATATATAGGTAATAGCCTCAACGAATATTTATTATAGAAGAAAGAGAACTGGAAAGATAAGGACATGAGCTAGGAAATTATCAAAACCCTATTTTATGCTCCTAAAAATAAATCCCAAATGCAACCTTGTAGGCCAATAGTAATCAGCCTTCCTAATGCTGCGACCCTTTAATACAATTCCCAGTGCTGTGTTGATCCCTGAACATAAAATTATTTTGTTGCAACTTCATAATGTAATTATGCTACTGTTATGAATTGGAATGTAAATATCTCATATTCAAGATATCTGTTATGTGACCCCTGTGAAAGAGTCTGACAACCCCCAAAGTTCATGACCCACAAGTTGAGAACACTGTTGTAGACTTTCATCAGTGTGTGGTCTCAAACTGGAGACAGCTGTTCCCTCATCTTAAAAACCAACATCTGCACCACAGAAGCCTACAAACCATGCCCCAGGCTTCTGCTTATTGCCAAAATCTTCCCAGAGTTCATCACTTGCACAGCTGCTTCTGTGATCCTAGTGCCCACCACGAATCACAGTTCTACTCCTGACAAGGACTTTCACACTGGGTTGTGCTATTTGAGCCAATGTTTCCACATTTTCTGGTGTGGAGATAGATTTTTGTTCATTAGACCTGTGATTTTAAAAATGCTAATATTTTATGCTTTCTTCAGCGTTTATATAGTATTCAAAACAAATAAAGAAGCTACCACATGCCCGCTGATGCTTTCTTCCATGCCCCAGGCTGACAGGATATTCTGCTGCTGTCAGCCAGCTGAAGGCTCCTTCAGAAACTTCCATGGATCAGTGAATGCAGTGACAGTCCACAGTATTTCAAGCATACCCTGGTATGGTAGCTTACTTTTCCCTTTAGCGAAACACCAATGGTGAACATTAGCTCCAATGGAAATCAATGGTTGCCTAAAGGAGAGATCTGTCTGCCAAGACAAACTGATTTCATTCACAGAGTGGACCTTTAATTGGTGTCTGGCCAGGTGCCTTAAAATGACTAACAGTCCAGGAGTTGCATTCAGAGGCTACAGGCATTGAAGCTGTGAGCAGGATGGACCCTGGGGAAGCTAAGCTGGAACAATCACCCTGCCTTTCACCACTGTCAGCAGGGATGTGTGCCAAGCGTGGCCAATGAACTGGTGGATAGCCCTCATCAGCTAGAAGGAACAAGAAGAAAAATGAGTCTTATAGAGGGGTGTTTCTTGGGGGAACCTGATCAGATGGGGCCCTGGGACACAGGTAGCTGCTCAAGACCTCAAGGCTAGGGGTTCTGCCATGCTGACTGAGGCTGCCTACTCAGTGTTGCCTCTGTGTGGTGACATCTCCCATCAGTCTCCTCGGCAGCACCTGAATGGCAGCCAGGCGAGCACTGGGATCTTCTTGGGAAAGAAGTTAGTCATTTTCTGTAATGTCACAAGGCACACATAGCATGTTTCTCATGATACTTACAAGATTCTCCATATCTGTTCGAGCCAGCATGTATGTCCTGACATTGCTGTTCTGGTGAAGCAAAGTGTACAGGAGGAGCGTTGCCTGATCAGATGTCTGCTGCTCACACAGGGCGGTGTACAAACTGTTAAAGTTGATCTGGAAGGCATGTGGAATTGATGATGGGAAAGGACTGCTGTCTAAAATACAGAAAATAAGCACAAAAATGTATAGAAAGAGCATGAGTACTTTCCGAGTTCTGTATTTATACATAATAGCTAAGGTACTTCAAATAAGTAAACCATGGCTAAAGCACTCAATAAAATTATTAATCCATTTTAAAGAAAAATGGCTAGACTAACAACATATAACTTAGCTGGTTTTAAAATAAAAGAAAAATCAATATATGAAACACAGCAAGCTAAGGTAACTATTGTAAAACAAAATAAATATTTTATTTACAAGAAAATCTAGGGCTGGAGAGATGGCTCAGAGCTTAAGAGCACTGTCTGTTCTGCCATAGGTCCTGAGTCCAATTCCCAGCAACCATATGGTGCTCACAACCATCTATTATGTGAGATCTAGTGCCCTCTTCTGGGCTGCAGGTGTACAAGCAGACAGAATACCGTATATATAATAAATAAATCTTGAAAGAAAGAAAAAAGGAAAAACGAAAGTTTAAGGGTTTGGAGAGAAGGCTCAGGGCGGTGTTTAGAACAGATTGCCCTGGTACAGGAGCTCTGAGAAAATGATTCCTTCTGGCTCCACAAGTACCTGCATGCACACAGGCTCATCCACACACGGAGACAAATACATACATATTTACTTAAAATTAAATAAAGCCCAATCTTTAAAAGTAAAAATTAAAAAAAAATCCTACAACTGCTAGGAAGCTAAAGTTTCTAAGTGATAAAAAGTATACATCATAGCTCAGCCATCTTGAGAGCCTGAGTGAAGTTAAATTTAAATTAACTGATTGATTAGTTTAAGCGTGTGTGTGTGTGTACACATGCATGTGGAGGTCAGAAGACCTTAGGTATCATCCTCCGTTGCTCCCTATCTTATTTTCCGAGACCAGTCAAAGCTGGTTATCTCAGCAGGGCTGCGTGCTAAGCCCTGGGGCTGCAGGCGCACATCTGTGCCTTGTTTTTGCACAGGTTCGAATGTGAACTTGGCCTCTCCTGCTTTTCCAGCAATTGCTTGTACTCACTGAGCTATCTCAACCCGTGAGTGATGTTGAATGGAAAGATAACAGATTAATTTGTTTGTAGAGACAATTTCAAGACCTCACAGCATCCAGGCTGTGGCAAGGTTATAGCTCACTGCTCTCATCCAGGTCCACAGTGAGAGAGCAAAAAGTAGAGGGGAAAAAATGTGAAGTTTCAGGAGGAAAGTGTGTGAGTCAGTTTAAAGTTTCAGACAAGAATGCAGAGACAAATCATGTGTACTTGTTTAAGACATTAATGCCTGCTCTCCATCTGGACAACAAGACTGTTCTGAGGGCAAGACCCATCACAGACTCCTATTTTTGAACATGCAAATTCATTTGAAAAGAGAGAGCTTAGACTTAGAATACTATACTAGGGAGTATCAGCACAAAGGCCAATGAAACTGTGGACCAAACCTCCTGGCTCCATCCTGAGGGACAGCAGGGCTTAGGTACATTGTGCTAGATTTGTAACATGAATGCAGCACTGACAGGGTCATGCAGTCTTGCACTCATAGTTCCAGAGAGGCCAGGCAATGTGTGACTGGGTTGCAGTTCCTGCAAGTAGGCCCTGAGAGGCCACTGCATGAAGCTGCAGCAAAATCTAAGTCACAACAAGAGACCCCGTGTCCTAACTCGCTTTTAATTATTAACTTGATACAGCCCACAGTCATCTGAGAGTAAAGTACCTAGAGGCTGAGGAAGATTAGAGTGGCCTATGAACATGTCTGTGGGGAACTGTCTTCACTATTAACTGGTGCAGAAGATCCCTGCCCACTGTGGGTGGCACCATACTGAAGCAAGTGGTCCTGGGAAATATAAGAAAACTAGGAAGCTGTGAGCCTGAGTGAGCCAGACAACAAGCTATGGGGGCTTCACGGCTCCTGCCTTGAGTTCCTATCCTGACTTTCCTCGGTGATGAGTTGTGGCCTGGAAGAGTAAGCCAGATACAGCCTTTCTTCTCCAAGTTTGCTTTGGTCAGAGTGTTTTACTACAGCAACAGAATTAATCTAGAATACCTGGATGCTGGGCATACAAGGGCTGTAGCAGGTCTGGCAAGGGAGGCTACATGAGCAGATGGCCCAAAGGACAGGCAGTGGGTGCTGCAGGTGGTAGAGCTGGAGCCACTCAAACCCCCAGTTGTATCATGGGAGAACAGCAGGTGCCAGGCATGGCACTGAGGGTTGCTGTTTGTCTAGCTGGGAAGGTTTACTCAGGGCCATTCTGTATTTGCAACTTGGCTTCAATTTTACAGGAGACCCCAATGAGGAGGTCATCTTGAGTCTCAGGAGAGACCTGAGCTTTCAGACTTGTAAACAGTGTTGGAATTGTTAGGCACTACAGGTATAAACACATTTTTGCATTACAACTCAGCCACGAGCCAACGGGGAAAAGGGTGGAAGGCTAAACTGAAAATGTGTGTGTTTAGGTATGAAGCTGATAAGAGATGGCCTAGTGACAGTCTTGATGAGATTTAGGATACCATGTACACAGATCTGGCATGTCTTCGGGATTATCTAGATTAGGTTAGCTGAGGCAGGAAGAGCAACCTTAAACTCTGGCAGTACCCTTTCATGGGCTGGGGTCCCAGACTAAATCAAAGCACAATGAACAAATACAAGGGAGGGGACAGCAAGCTGAGCACACACACTCACACTCTCTGCTACTTGACTGCAGATCTAATGTCACAAGCTGTTGCCACCAGAGTTCCTATGGTATTTACAGCCTACAAGCAATACACTCCTGTTGTAAGAAACAGTTACCAGAGCAGAGTCACGACTGCTCCCTCCTATGTATCAGACAGAGGAGGCTACAAGACAAACAGACACCCACCCACAAAGCCCCTGCACCTGGACAGAAATAAAGTCTGTTGACTTCTGTTACAGTATTTAGTCCTATAAAACTTTAGCTAAATACAGACTTTGCAATTTTAAAACAACCAACCTATCATGAAGGTTTCACAAGCTAATTCTTGCCCCTAACACTGGAGTTGAAGCTACTTTCATTGTCTCTAAAAGAAACATAAATTTACTGGGTAGAAAGGACCGCAGAATTCCTCTAAGAATTATTGGACCTCCCTGAGGAAAATGGTAGGAAACACATTCCAAGTTTCTCATCTCAGCAACTGTACAGATACACAGCACGGAGAAGACAACCCTCCATGACTGACTGGGAGGACGCTCAGAGGAAACCCAGCACGAACCTTGCGTATTCTTAAAGGATGTGACGGCTTGTCTGTAGGGGTTTGGTGTGTCTGGAGCATCTGTCAGGTTCACCAGCACCAACAGCAGCAGGAGACTCTGGTTGGCCAGAGGGGAAGTGAGTTCAGGAGAGGAGGATTTGCTGCCTGCCCCGCCTAGCGTGAAGACAGTCCAGAGACCAGCTGGGAAAGAAAACATACAGTTAGGACTGCAGATCCAATAATTTGAGTATTCTATACATTTATGCTGAAGACTCTGAAATATGTTTTAAATTAAAAACAATACAAGCTCATTATTTGAGGATTCTGTTGACTGTACAGACACACACACACATGCCACAACCACCACCACTACCAAAGAATGTATAAATGCCTTACTAATGTGCTTTCACATTGTTTCCGTGTTGAAATGAGGTATTTTACATGAGGTTAATATATCATCACAATTATTTTCACCAGTTTCTTTTAATTTTTAAAATACAATTCTAGATATTGTAAAATTATGTTATTTATATTCTCAGTGGACAAAGCTGCTCTAGAGCAAATGTTTTAAAGTTCCGAGTTCCATAACTATTTCTACTTTCAATACTATCTCCCACTCAAAATTTCCACAAATATTTCTAATGTCTCTTTACAAATGGAAATAAGCAAAATTAAAAGAAAATCCAATTGCAGCCAGTCCTGATGAGACCTGATAAGCTAGGTCGGATGGAAGGGAAGGAGGTCCTCCCCTATTGGTAGACTTGGAGAGGGGCATGGGGGGAGATATAGGAAGGATGGGATTGGGACGGAATGAGGGAGGGGGTTACAGCTGGGATGCAAAGCGAATAAAATGTAATTAATGTAAAAAAAATAAAAATTCAATTAAAAAAAGAAGAAATCCAAGTATAGCATACGTCAGTGCACAAAGGTCAGAAAACGCAAATAGTGCACACACTTCCATTCCTGTCCCTGTGGACTGTGTTTCCTCCTAAAAGCATCCAAGAAGGTAAAAGATGCTCCTAAGGTTGTGGAGAGACTCACTATTAGTAGGCAATTATGACTGAACATTCATGAGTACATAGTCCAACAATGTAGTCACTAGCTGCTTACAGTTGAACAAGCACCATATAGTTTAAGCTGCATTATGCTACAAATGTAAGATACAGAATCAATTTGAAAGACTTAACATTCAAAATCTAGGCTAGAGGAACAGTTTGGTTGGTAAGATGCTTGACTTGGAGACATGAGAACTCAAGTTTAATCCTTGGAACTTATGTAAAAAAAAGCTGGGCATGGTGGCACACATCTGCAATCTTAGCACTGGGGAAAGGGGACAGGAGCATCCCTGGGGCTCGCTGGACAGGCGGCCTGGCCTCCTAGGTGAGCTACAGGCCCTGCCTCACAAAATTTTAACCTAAAAAATTTTTTAAAGGTGGATGGCAAGTGAGGAATGGAATAACACCTAAGTTGCAATTCTGGCCTTCAAACAGACGTGTACACACATGCATCTACATAACACATGAGAACACACACACACACAAGAACACATGAAACCAGCAAAGAATAAAATGTCACATTTTTTCCATGTTGAAATGGGATGTTTGAATGTATAAGCTTAAAGTGGCATTATAATTATTGTCACCAGTTTCTTTTCATATTTAACTACGACACTGTAAAATTATACGTTAACTCTACCTCTGGAGGAAAAGCTTCTGTGGCAGCCACTCCATTATCCAGGTTCTTTACAGCTAATGGACCAACTCTCTACTACCAAGAGTCAAAAGCTGCACTCGCTTCATTACAGTCAACACAGCTGCCATTAAGAAAACGAGTAGCAGCAAATGGTGGCAAGGATATAAGAGGAACAGAGCCCTTGTACAATGCTGGTGAGAATGTGAATTAGACCAGCCATATGGAAATCAGCATGGAGCTGAACTATTGCATGGCAAAGTAACACCACTCCTGGGTATACGCCAAAGGACTCTAAATCAACATACAAGAAATATACTTGCACATCTTTTTATAGCAATTTTCAAGGGTCCAGACATGGACTCAATGAAAAAATGAACAAAGAAAATGTGTTATCTCTAGACAATGGAGTTTTACTCACCCATGAAGAATAAAATATTATCACTTGTAGGAAAATGAATACTAGGGAAGCCAGACTCAGAAAGCATATAGCATGCTTTCTCTCACTTAGGGATCCCAAGTGTTTTTGTTTTTTTTAATATTAATCAGAGGTTAGGTACTTTGCATCCCTGGCGTAGCCCCCTCCCTCTTTCCCTCCCACTCTCCCCATCCCTCCCTCATCTCCTCCCCGCCCACTCCAAGTCCACCTACAGGGGAGGATCTCCTCCCCTTCCATCCGACCCCAGTTCATCTTGTCTCCTCAGGGCTGGCTACAATGTCCTCCCCTGGGGATCCCAAGTTTTAAAAAGGCACAGAAAAATCATGTCTATAGAATAGAAAGTAGAATTAAGATTGCTTGAGAGATCAATAAGAACAATGGGAAAAGAGAAAGGGCAGAGTGTGAGGAGCGATTTGGTTAAAAGTTCATGAAGTACTTGTATATGAAAATGTCTTTATGAAATGTAACACTGTGTACAATAATATATAACAACAAATATTTACTTACATTGAAAGCCTTATACACAAGTAATAAATAATGAAAAATAGACTTAATTTCAGTTGTAATAGCAACAAATACAATGTTCAGGAATACTTAACCAGCAAGATGGCTTAGCAGGTAAAGGAACTTTTTACCAAACCTGATGACCTGAGTTTGGTCAGTAGGGTCCAAAGACTGGAAAGAACAACCTGTCCTCTAAATTCCACATGAACGTGCACATTCGGGTGTACATACACCAATAAATAAATATAAAAGGTATCCACCAATGAGCCTAAAATATGTAAGATGTTTGGGCTTACATCCACTGAACTTGACTGAAGGCTACGGGAAATCTGAATTAAAGTGGAAACATTTATGAAAAAAGGTGCAAAACTGCAAAAGTGTCAAGTCTGCCTCTAAGAGAATCTAAAATCCAGCACAATGTCTATAAAACTACTAACAGGAATTTACATGATACTGAGCAACATAGTGTAAACGAAATCAAGGAAAGAACAGAGCATAGAGACTAATTTCAGGAGGATGCTCCCTCTCCCAAGGCAGCGTTTCTACAAAGCCACAATCATTTGCAAAGAATGGATTTTGCAGCACAGTAGACAAAAATATCTAAAGAACTGATTTTGGAACACAGATTTATGAATTAAACATCTGATAAAGCTATTACTTCAAACCAGTGAGCTAAGGCTATAACCTTTTAAAGTACTTGGAACACTAAAATATAATAATTTACCCACTATTCAGCTAAAGAAGTATGTACAAGCAACTATAACCCCAGCACTCAGGAAAGTGAGTCAGGAGATGAGGATCAAGAAGTTCAAGGCCAAATTAGGCTACATAATACCCTGTTCTCAAAAACATAAAACAAAACAATTTCAGCATGTGTCATTTGTTTTGAGACAGAGTATCTCTATGTAGCTCACTTTAAAAACTCATGATTCTCCTGTCTCAGCTCCCTAATGCTAAGGCCACCATCTAGCAAGAAAGGTTTTTCTTACACAAGAAACAAAATGAAAAGGATATAAAATAATACTAATATAATTAAAATTAAATATTACAGTGCAATGAAATACATCATGAAGTTACAAGATGAAAAACAAATGAGAAGATAAATTTATAACAAATATAACAAAGTAATATAAAATATATGAATTAGGAAGGAAAATACAAAGTAAGAACAGATAGGTAAAAAGCAAAATAAACATTAAATGATAATTAAATCATTCGTGAGAACAGAACTGTTTATTTGGTCTGTTTTTGTTTGTTTTTATAAATAACAAAAATTAAAAAAAAATTATGAAGCCTCCAGCCCAGTCTTGAATTCAAGATCCCCTTGCCTTAGTATTTAGACTGCTGAAACTGTAGGCATATGGTATGACCAGAAAGAACAGAAAAATGTAAAGGTAAAATCCAATATTGTTTTAAAAAGTATGAAGACATACTAACTAACCACAGTAAGAGACCAAAACACACACACAAAAAGAAGACTACGAAAGGACCAAAACTATCAATAACAGGTACAGAATAAGAGTAAGAAGTATGAGTCAAAGGCCCAGAAAATATTTTAACAAAAGAAATCTACAGATTCAATTCAATCCCCATCAAATATTCAACATAATTTTTCATAGAAATGGAAAAAACAAATTTCAAAATCTCATATGGAAACAGAGAAGGCCCAATTCTGAATGAATAAAGAACTACTGGTGGAATCACCCTCCCAGATTTCAGATTTCAGGTTGTACTACAGAGCAATCGTAGGAAAAACAACAATAAAACCAACAGCATAGTATTGGCATAAAAACAGACAGATTAGCCAATGGAATCAAAACGGACCCCTAGGCATAATTACACACACCTACACACACTTGGTTTTTTACAAAGAAGTCAAAGTATACTGGAGGGGGAAACAGCATATTCAGCAAATGGTGTTGATCAAACTAGATCGCTACATGTAAAAGAATGAAAATAACCCCACGTCTATCACCTGGCACAAAACTCAACTCCAAATGGATCAAGGACCTCAACATATTAAGACAAGATACCCTGAGCCTGATAGAAGAAAAAGCAGAGACTAGGCTTGAACTCATTAGCACAGGAAGACTTTCTGACCAGAACACCAATAGCACAAGCAGTAAGAACAACAAGTAATAAGCAGGACCTCATGAAAGTGAAAAGCTTCTGGTCAGCAAAGGATACCATCATTTGGACAAAGTGGCAGTCTACAGAACTGCAGAAAAGTTATTTACCAATTATAAATCCAATAAAGGGTTAGTATCTAAAATATATAAATAACTTTTTAAAAATGAACATTAAAAAATCCAATTTAAAGTGGGCTACAGATCTAAATAGAGAATTCTCAAAAGATGAAACTCAAAAGACTCAGAAGCAGTTAAAAGAAATATTCAACAGCTTTAGCCATCAGAAAAATACAAATTAAAACTACTTTGAGATTTCATCTTACGCTAGTCAGAATGGCCAAGATCAATAAGACAAATGATAAGACATGCTGGCCAGGATGCAGGGAAAGGGGAGGCGTACTCATTCCCGGTGGCACTGCAAACTGGCCCATCCACTATGAAAATCAGTGTGGCGGTTCCTTAGGAAGATGGCAATCATTCCTCCTCAAGATCCAGCTAGACATCTGTTGGGCACCTACCCCAAGATCACTTCATCTAAAGAACAGAGGCACTTGCTCATCCGTGTCCATTGCTGCTCTATTCATAATAGCTAGAAGCTGGAAACTAACTAGATATCCATCAACTGATAAATTTACACAATTATGAAAAATGAAATCTGCAGGTAAATGGAAAAAATTAGAAAAAAAGAAATCACTCTGAGTGTGGTAACCCAGACTCAAAAAGACAAATATTGTATGTTTTCTTTTACACGTGGATAGCTTTTAAGTAGTCCCTCTGTGTGCTGTACATATAAATAACCATGGAGGTTAAATACCTTGTAAGGGATAAGGGGGGAAAAAAAGAAAATCCCCCAAGGAATTGTAAGTAAAATACAGTATTAGGGAGGGATGAAGGAAATTAGAGTAAGGGGGATTAATTATGGAGTTCTTGGGAGAGAAGGGGAACGAAAAGAATATGGGGAGACAACTAACACTAAAGGCCTTATGAGAAACCATATGGCATCTACTAGTGTGGAAGCTTTCTATATACATAAATGAAGGTGATGCAATTAAACATCCGACCGCAGGGGAGACAATGCCTTCTGGACACCTATGCTACCAAGTGAGCCTCCACTGCCACAAACGCGTTGGCAAATGTGGACCATGGGGTCTCCCTTCATCACAGGCTACGCCAAGGCTAGCTAGCTATTTCTGCTCTCCACAGTCTGACAGTAAGACCTACTGCTGAAGGCAAAACTCACTTATGCCATCAGACAGACAGATGTCAAGTTGGTACCTAAGTTTAGAAGCTTTGCCCCTACTGACTAGTGTTAAGTGTTCAAGATTCTCTGCATGCTACAGGAGGAGAAAGGTGATCTTAAATATTGCCCTGCTATAAACCCTGTAACCTACAAACAGTGACCTTCCCACACGAATCATTGGAGCAACAGTTGCACAAATGTATGGAAGGAGCCAACCACGGTTTGAATGGATCTAAGGGCCTCTGCATAAGAAGGAACCCATGCCTGACACTACAAAAGTAGAAGGAACCTGAAACTAGGTAAGTCCTGGGCCCAGGAAAAAAAAACCTAACAGTATTATTATGCTAAGAGAAAATAGGTCAGTGCCTCCCTCCACCCACATTAGGGAGGCTTCTTACACAGACTCACAACAAGACTATGCAGAGGGTGAGAGACTTTACGGCACTCAGTCCAAAATGGGCAAGCCTTCCCATCAAGGTTCAGGGAGCCAAGCAGAAGAAACGGTGGAAGATGGTAAGAGCCAGAGGTGGTAGATGGCGTAACTCTGAGGAAAGTGTCCCCCAGACACAACAGGACTGGTGCCCATATGAACTCACAGACACTGTGGCAGTGCACACAGACCTCACATATGAACTCACAGACACTGTGGCAGTGCGCACAGACCTCACATATGAACTCACAGAAACTGTGGCAGTGCACACGGACCTCACATATGAACTCACAGAAACTGTGGCAGTGCGCACAGACCTGTGCAGATTCAAGCCAGACAGGGCCACAGCATGAAGATGGGAACAGAAACCGGTTGCTAACCCTAACCAAGATGCTATTTGCAACTGATCCCCACCGGCAAAGGAAAAATCAACTTTCTCCACTGGAGTGTCACTGGTATACCAATCACACTCCAAGCAGACCCCACGTCCATGAGTCCACACAAAACTAATGCAGTGATTTATCTGATGACTTTTTGTTTTGCCATTTTTTCCCTTATTAGTCTTTTTTGCTGTTTTGTTTTGATATTTGTAAGGGTGCTTTGGTTTTAATATTTTTTTTGTTTTTGTGAGAGGGTGAGGAACTGACATAAAGGGGGTACAGAAGTGGGAAGGATCTGGAAAAAGTCAGGGGAAGAGAAAATAGGTTCAAAAGATTTCACATTAAAAATAATAAAATAATTTAGACCCACTGGTGTATCATTATGTAGACAAAAAACCTTCATTCAAATACCACTGAGTAAAAAAAGGCAAATCACAAAAACAACACTTGTAAACAATACCAAGTCTTTTCTTTTTTCAGAACTTTGTAAATACACATATTTATGTATGCCAATCCACCAGTACATATGTGCCAAGATCCACTGTTGACATGGTCATGTGAGGTAATGGAAAAGAGTGCAAATGAAGATAATTTTCAGTTACTGGTTTTCTAGATATCACTCAAAACACAGATGTATTCTAACAGAACTTAAGCAATTACAAACCAGCAAGGATGGTTGCAAGAGCATGAAAATTCCTGGTTACCAACCCAAAAAATGTGCTATGATACACAGTGAACTGAGGATACAGCACTTGGAGGGAAAGACTTGGTAGATGTTGTGAAGAAAGAGAGAGGAGAGAGGGATGTAGTCAAGAAGGGCATGTTGGCTAGTCTTATGTCAACTTGACACACGAGTTACCTGAAAGAAGGGCGCCTCAATTGAGCAAATGCTTCTGTAAGATGAGGACAAGCATGAAAGACAGTTTCTCAGTTAGTGATCAATGGGGGAAGGCCCACTGTGGTCCTGGGTTCTATAAGAAAGCAGGCAGAACAAGCCATGGGGAACAAGCCAGTAAGCAGCATTACTCCATGGCCTCTGCATCAGCTTCTGCCCAGTTGAAGTTCCTGTCCTGACATCCTTCAATGATGGAATTGGCTTACATTCCCAATTGACAATGTGGAAATGTGAGCCAAATAAACCATTTCCTCCACAACTTGGGTCATGGTATTTCATCACAGCAATAGAAACCTAACTAAGACAGAGGGAAAGGCTGGAGAAATCGCTCAGAGGTTAAGAGCACTTTCTGTTCTGAGGATCTGGGTTCACTTCCCATCAACTATATGAAGACTCAAAACTGTAACTCCAGTTCCAAAGGGTCTGACATCCCTTTTTGGCCTCCATGGGCACCAAGCACACATTTGGTACAAATACATATATGCAGGCAAAAAATTTATACATAAGATATAAAATAGATAAGTCTTTTTAAAAAATCACTAACATGTTATCATTGATTATATCTATGTGACAAGGTGATTCTTTTATTTTTGTACAGATCCATGATTTTAGTTAAACAATGGGCAGAGGTTACATTTTAAAAAAACATTACTAACAAATGTTTCTGCAAAGAAATAAACCTACTACACAGCAATATTTCTCTGAACTCACTATAGCAAGCAATTTTAATCCTTCTTTACACTACAAACTGTTCAATGCAGACACCTATTACTTTCTAATATTTTACATTTTTATGGAACACATAATATAAACACATAATATGCCTGTCAAGGGTTAGATAGATGGCTCAGTGGGTAAGAGAGCCTTCTCTCTCAGAAGACCCATGTTTGATTCCTAGCACCCACATGGAAGCTCATTAACTGTATGTAACTCCAGTTCCAGGGATCAGATACCCTCTTCTGACCTCCACAGGCAGCCACACGTATGTGCTGTACACACCTACATACAGGCAAAACACTAAGTTTTAACACTAAGAAGTAAATTTTAAAACTTCATACTGCTAAAATCATATGTGATATATATGTAATTTCTTACCATACTGTGGACATAAAAATCATAAACTTTTAGTTTTTTAAGAGATTTAAATCATGCTTACATTTGTCTTTCAACATATGACTGTGTGCACATGGGTGCAGGTGTGCCTGGGGGCCAGAGGGTGCTGGGTCATCTTAAGCAGGAATCACAGGCATTTGTGAGCCAGCGGACAGGGTGCTTGGAACTGAACTGGGACTAACTGCTCATCCACTGCTCCAGCCCCTCTACTGATTCTAGAATTTATTTCATTGGCTTTAACTATTAACTTTTGAAGATTTTCATGAAGGTAGTACAAAACCTCCACCAAGGTTCAGAAGTTCCCCAGAGGGGTGTGAAGGGAGCCCTCCATCCACATTCCTGGAAAAAGCCTCCATGTCAGCAGAGGGAAAGCTGGCCTCATCCAGCAGCTCGGCCTGTTTGCTGCAGGGAGCATCTGCAGAGGGCCAAGAAGGCAGGGACATTGCTGATATGTAGTATGTTCCCTATTTTACATTAGGAAGATTTGGGTAATGCTCATCAACAAACTGACAACTAAATATCACAAGTTAAATGTATTAAAAACTTTTCTTTGCACGATTCATGACACAGAAAGCTATATAAGAAGTACAGGGCTGTAAGATGGTTCGGTGAGTTTTTGCCTGTGCTTATTGCCAAGAAGCCTGACAAATTAAAAAAAAAGTAACTTAAAAAACTTTAATAGTCCTTCCCCAGGAGTATTAGCCAAAACAGGAAGCCACCAAAGAGAACTTTTAAAAAGTGTGCTACGGTTGCTGAAGGCGGCTTTCCACAATTGACGGCTTCTGGTGGGGCTGTGGGAAGGGAACCACTCAGTTCTGTTTAAGAGGCAGGCCACGGAGAGCTTGACCGTACTCCCGGGAGCGTACAGATAACACAAACTGGACTTGAGAGTGCTTTTTATTTGCGGGGGGCAGGGGGCCACAAAGGTAGAGGCCAGACAGCCATGGAAGGACTGGTAAATGAGTGCGATTTAGGTTTATGATGCGAAATTCCCAAAGAATCAATAAAAATATTATGCTGGAAAAAAGAAATTTATCCTGCTGTTTTACATGAGCTTCTGAAAAAAGCTGAAGTAGTTGGCACATTAAATAATAATGATAACAACAATAATAAATATTTAAGAGTAAAAAATTAAAAACAAAGTCAGAAGCAAAAAATATTTTCCTTTGAAACTAGTTGTTTACCTATAACATATCCGAGAAGTTTAAGTCACTCCCTTCTACCTAGAGTTTACCTAGGACTGTTCGCCCGTGTCTTCATCACTGTTTGTACCAGGATTATAGGGAGAGAAAATATAATTAGAAAATTCAATCACAACAAAAATAACCCCAAAAGGTTTTCCAAGATAAAACATAAGTGATGTTTTTGGATTTCCCTCACAGCTGTTCATCTTCATTACCAGGAGAAGCAGGAGCTGACTTTCTCTGGATGAACTACACAAAGAAAACACAGATTCTTTTTCAGGACAGCTTTACTCCTTTTCACCCTTTCAAACTGTTCCCAGGAGTCTAGGAACTTCTCATAGGGACTGACTCTCTCTGTCTGTCTCTGTCTCTTTCTTCCCCATCCTCTGTTCCTCCCCCATCCCTCTCTCCTTCCTTCCTGTTTCTCCTAAGTCACACTCACTCACAGCTGCCTTTCCTCAGAGGGAGAAGGAGGCAGCTCGCCACTGCCTACATTGTAGTTTGAACTGGCCCATGATATTGGACCGTACTTCTTCCAAAGGTTCACTTTTTGGAGATCCAAGCCTCTGATCTATGACCCAAGAACCTTAATGGAATTGCATTTTCCTGTTGGCAAAAGGAAAAAGAGAAAATTCTCTTTACCAGAAAAATAAAGGAAAGTTACAGTATATTTCCTTCTGTTCCTAAAGCCAAATTAAGGAAGGTTCCCAGTGTTTTTTAATTATAGTTCTTAGGTCTTCCAAATAAGCTCTGAAAGTAAAACTAAGCGAGCAAAAAGTAAAAAAGAATTCAAGTTAACTAAGAAAATAAATCTGGGCTAGAGAGACGGCTCAGCAGGTAAGAGCTCTTATTCTGTTCCAGGAAGCCAGAGTTCATTTCTGAGCCCCCACACAGCTCACAACTCCCAGAACTCCAGTTCCAGATTTGACACACTCTTCTGGCCTCTGTGGGCACCCACACAGGAGTCAGACACACCCACAGACACATAAACAAACAAATAAATATGAAGGAAAATAAATCTTTAAAAAAGGAATCTATTGTTGATACCATTTGTAAATTCTAGCTTAAATACATTTATTCTCAACAATGAAAATGTGAAGACACAAAGTATGACAAAGTGAAACATTGTAAATTTAACAAACAACAAAGAAAGAGTCCTTTCATTTAAAAATGTTTAGCTTGGCAGCTTTTGGGTAAGAAGATGTAGACCAGAAACTGCTTGTGTGGATCAGTAAAGTGTCGCCATGAGTAAACAAAGACAGCATTCCAAAGAGAAAAAGAAATTCTGGAAATTCACAGAAGGGGCGAGGGAAAATCTGATGGGCAAACAGCAAAAGAAGCAAGCTACATCCAATGCAGCTCCAGTTTATAGCTCTGTGGTGTGGGTCAAATGGGCATAGGCTTCATCCCAAAGGCCCGCTAGGAGACCCTGACTAACAGTCCTATGTACAGGATGAGGCCATAGTTCTCAGGGACAGTTCTCCAGGACCTCATACCCAGGTGCTGCCACAGCTGAATGTGCATCTTCTGGAGATGAGGAGAGATGGGTGAGCAGAGGAGAGGAGTTCCCTGAGGACTGGGCTGTGGCTAAGTGCCATCTGGACAGAAAACGTATTACTTACAACTGAGCTATGGCAGTGGGGTTGACAATGGACAATCATAAATCAGAGTCAGAGTGAAGATGAGCCCTGGGCAGCAGTGTGGAAGCAAACCCTGACAAGCAGAAAGGTGCAGGTGGCAGAAGTGTGTAGAGAAGTTAGTCCTGCACTTGGGCCTAGGTGGAGCAAGCCCAGGAAACATCATCTGCCAGGATGTTGACTGCAAAGTCTGAGAACTCAGAAGCTCCAGCAGACCACTGACCTTCCAGAGCGTTAAACTCCAGACAGGTCATCAGTACACAGAAGGTTCTAGAAGTGTGAAGACAACTACAGAATTCTGCCCGTGTAGACTTCAGTGCTATGACTGCTTCCCTTACTCCTGGCTCACTGGGGGAGTATCCCAACTAGAATACCCACACAAAGGTTACGCGCTGGTTTGAATGACATGTCCCCTGTGGCTGGGCTTTTGAATACTTAGGCCCCAGACAGACTGGGCAGAAATAGGTGTGTGGCCTTGTTGGAGGAAGAATGTCATGGTGGATCAAATTACTTGAGTCCTCTGAGTTTGTTCCCTTTGCTTCCGTCTTGTGGTTGGAGATGCGAGCCCTCGGCTCTCAGGTCCCTGCTCTAGTTACCACCCCAGCCTGCCCCCATGCTCCCCACCATGACGATGATGGGTTTTAATCTGTGTTAGAACCAGCTGCCTTGGCCATGCTGTTACTGCGACAGAGAAGAAGCAACCAAGACAGAGTGGGTGCTGGGCGAGGACTGCCGCTGGGACCTGCTTGACCATATTTGTTGAAGGAATATGGAAGACCTTGGGACCTCGAACTAGAAAAGCAGTTGAATGCTGCAAGAGGAACTTAATGGGGTGTCCTGTGAGCTCCTGAGACAGTGTGTCTGAGAGCAATGTGGATCGTAGAGACCCAGCTCATGAGGCTTCAGAGGGGAACAGTATTAGCAAGTGGCTATAGATCATTCTTGTGATATTTTGGTAAAGAATGTTGGATGCTTTCAGACTTTGTCCCAAGAACCTGCTATTGCTAACCTGTAACGCCTAGTTTCTTTGGCAGAGGAGACTTTAAAACACCCTAACGCTGACTCTGTCTCGTGGTTATTAGTAATCACTCTTATGCAGGTTTACAATGAAAAGGAACAATTAAGGTAGAAAGAAAAACAAACGCAGTTTGAGAAGGAAAACAGAACTAAGAAACTTAATGCTATAATGCTGTAATAATAATGCTGTAGCCATGGCTTGCACTGAAAAAAATGAGAGAAGAACAGTATGAAAATGTAGAGATCATAAGTATTTAACAGTCCAAATTCAGATATCAACCAAATACACGCTGCAACATAAAGAATAAGTAAAATGTTGGATGGCTTCAAAATGTGATAAAGACATTGCAATAAAAAAAAAAACCACGAATGAACTATTTCACACAGAATATGGATTTCACAAATGAACAAAGAAGACAATCGATTCTATCAATATAAAGCTCAAACACAGGCACAACTGATTCTCAGTACCAATACTGGTGAGGAGGAGAGCACGGACAAAGCACATTGCACATGTGTAAACCCGTCATGATGAAAGCTATTATTTTGTACGCTCATTAAAAACAGATCTACAGCTAGAGAAGCAGGGATTAAGAAAGATTCTGCTTAAACTAGAACTATTGACTTAACTCTGTTATGTTGATGTCATAATAATTAATTGAGCTAAATGCTAATTACCTGTACACTCGATCAGATGTTACACTTAAGAAAGTCTTTTCATGACTGGGCATGGTGGCACAAACCTTTAATTCCAGCACTCAGAAAAGGCAGAAGAAGGCAAATCTCTGAGTTAAGGCCAGCCTGGTCTACAAAATGAGTTGCAGAACAGCTAGGGCTACACAGAGAAATCTTGTCTCAAAAAAAAAAAAAAAAAGAAAAGAAAAGAAAGTATTTTCCTTATTATAAGATGATGGTGGTGGTAGCAGTGCTGGGTATGACCATCAACCACTTACTCTTCCTGCAGATGAGGAAATCCCACAGTCCAGAGTGCTGCCCCTGGCTGGCTGTATCTAGACTCCTCCTGACTCCTACACATCTCTTCTGTCCTCGAAGCCACCCAGAAGTGCTCCCCTCAGAGGAAACCTACCTTCTTCCCTGTGGTTTAAGTACTTTGTACCACTATAACCCACCACTATTTTTTATTTTAGCAAATAGGAAAATAGCGAGGCTCTCAGTTTTCAAGTTTGCAGATTAATTTTTGTCTTATGTAAAAATATGCATATGAAATTCTTTATTTTTGCCATATAAAAATCAAGATTGAAGTCTGAATTATTTATGATTTTGCTACAAACAATTAACACACTAATTTCGTATACTAAAAGACATAAAGAATAACTAATTTTAGTAATACCAATACCCAGAAAGAATCAATTTGGAATCCACAAATGAAAGTTGTCAAATATTAAGTTAATTGCTTATATTAACATTTAAGTACCACTTAGGAACGCACATTAACTGAATGCTTCCAGATGTAATGAAGTACTCCTACCTTCAGGTTATTTTTTTTCTGCACTGCCTCCAGATGCTACTTTTCTGAAAGGTAAGAATGGGTTCCACGTGAGATCACTGTGGGCAAACTTTAAGAGGATCCCCAACTTTCCCCCTGGCAGAAAGGGATATTCTGAAAAAGAGGGCTGGAGTTCCTTCCAAACCAATCAGTTATGGTGGGGCTAGCACCAGAAGCCTCAGTTCGTTGTGCTGAGCCAGACCTTAGCAGAGGCAACTACAATGCCATCTCTACCATAAGGCAGGAAGAAGATGAAAGGAACTGAGAACTAGACAATTTGAAATGGAAAAATGCATATAGATATTTGAAAAAGAAGATTTAAAAGTAATGAATTCAGAGGTTACCAAGACATGAAAAATCAGCAAATAAAAATAATGTATAGTAAGTGTTTAATGTGGAGGACAGGGAGTGTAAGTATTAGGAAGGGCCTGAAAATGCTCTTGGGATTGAAACCTACCCTGACAGCATTCAGTTGAACAAGCAGGTTCATAAGCAGACACTAGCCAGGGTCAGGCAGGAGGCTTGTTTCTTATCTGAGGATCACGAAAAGCAGAAAGCATCACCAGCCTGACACTGGCACCGCCCTCGGCCCATCTGTCACAAAGTCATTGCTGCATGGCACCCCAGGTTTCCTGAGAAGAGAGTGGGAGCCCTGCCATGCACGGGAGGATGGGGCTCCTACCCTTCCTTCTCTTTCAGCATAATGAAACACACTGTGGTTGACGAGCTTGCAATGATGCCCAGGCTTAACTAGCTCTCAGAAAAAAAAAATCTACTTAAAAACAATGGAACCACGCAAGTTGTCTAAAAATGTCTTGCACTGAAATCAAAGCTGAAAAAGGTCAGCCATCCAAATACAAGCTCTATAGTGGGCTTTACCTGTTCTAGTTGTCCCCTGAGGTGGGCCTGGTGTTGTGGAGCAAAAGAGCAGTGAGGGAAAATCGGCGGGTCTGCAGAGTGCTGTTATGTGCCTAAGGTCAGAACCTCCATGGGTTTTGCCTGGGAAGCTGGGTGAAGGCTAATGCTCAGGGAGCTTTCTTCAGTAATTTGTGTGTCATCAGAAGTCAGGATGCTGTTTACCATCGCCTTAACTTCCCTTCTTTCTGTTCACCTCACTCTCATCCAGTTCCTTGAGTGTGGTGCTCTTTATGCTTTATTGATTATCTATTCTATATGTAATCTTTTAAAGCAAAACTCTGATTAAGTAAATGACTTATAAATTTTATAATGCACTGTTTTGCCAATATGTAAAATCTGCATGTTGACATTTTTCAGTAGATGAGATTAATAAAACCGTAACGTATTTAAAAATTATGCAATCAACAATAAGACCATCTTTTGATAGAAAACTATTAATGAAAATTTGGTTAAGTTTTTAAGTGTTTGCTAATTATGGTGCCTTCATAGTGTCGTTTGTGTCTTGAGAAGCCCTGTCATGCAGGACTATGTTCCTTATTAATAAATGTGTTTAAGTCTGTTTCAAGATCTTTGATGGATGGAAAACAAAGAATTGGTAACGTTTTCTTTGTTTTTAGCTTATAAAAAGGGTGACAAGGAGCTGAGCGTGGTGGTGCATGCCCTTAGTGGCGGCACTCAGGGAGGAGAGGCGAGCCCCTGCCCTCAGCAGTCCCGAGTTCCCCCTGCCTGCTACAGAACGAACAGTTTGTGGCTTACAGCACAGCTAGTCCCAAGCTGTCTCTGCAGACCCCTATCCCGCTCTTCTGCTCTTCTGCTCTTCTCCCCCACAGAACCCACATCCAAAGGGGAGGGGTGTCTTCTCAAGAAGACACAAGTGGTGATTCTGCATGGGCTCTCTGCCTGCCCACTGGGGTACCGCATTCCTTAACTTCACCTAATGAATGGCTAACCCTTTCTGCTTCACTCTGTCAACAAACATTTCCTAAATTACCTACTTGTAGGTCTTGCTCAGTGTGTTCAGTGATGTAATAAATTGTTGTTGCTATGTTCAAGATGCTCATAATTTTTTTTAAAGATCTATCATACAAGTATGGGTGTTTTGCTCTCATGTATATCTGTGCCCTGGGACTGGAGTTACAAATGGTTGTGAGCCATGATGTGGATGGTGAGACTCAAACCTGGGTCCTTTGGAAGAGCAGCCACACTCTTAACCCACTGAGCCATCATCTCTCAAGCCCCATGGTGCCTAGTACTTTAAGAGAAGAATACAGAAAGTAATGTCACTATAGCGTGACACAGGAAGTTTCAACCTCTGCAGGAGAGCTTTCATCAGAAAGCTGCTTGTGACCTAGTGGGGAGGGGGGTCAGATCTGCAAGTGCCCCCCCTGGGTGTATCTCGACTTTCAGCTACAGCTGTGAATGACAGAAGGGAAGAAAATTAGGCCACATTACACAGCCTGGACAACCTGAGCGACAGCAAACAGGCCACAAATTCAAGTACTTTCTTACTTTCCTATAAATGAATAGCAGAAAAGTATGTGATGTCAATTTTAACCAGTGATCAATGCTGACCTATATTAAATTACTGAGCAAATTATAGGATGGTGTATTTTGTTTCTATAACCCTCCAGGAAAATTCCCATTTTTATCCTGAGGGTCCTAGCTCAAGAAAGCCAGGCTACTGTGGAACTCACTGCACAGATATGCACATACAGACACATACATGCAGGCCCCTGGTCTCCCTGCAGCATAGGAAGAGGCTGCTGTTGACATACTATCCATTTGGTCACGGTCTTTGACTGATGCAGCTCTACCTTTTTAATGTATAAATTTATTAAGTGAGCTTAAAATGATGAATGGAGGTGGCTGTGGGTTTTCTGGCTAACCTACAAGAAGATGATTCATAACTGGTAAGGCTGTGCCTTCTTCAACTAGACATATCCGACCACATGATAAGACAGGCTCCCAGAGGTCTGAACATTTCCCTGGCCAAGAGATCAACAACCTCACAAGACAGACTGTCATATACTATAATTAGAATTTATTATTCACTCTTCCCTGAAATATCAAGAACATGCCATTACACCCTATATTCCCAATTACCTTGATGAACAGAGGCCTAAGCTGCATCCCTGGGGCTCAGAGCCCTGTGGTATGCACATCCCCACATATCTCCCCATCCCAGCCCTTTGACATCTTCGGAAAATCTTATGTTTCCAGCCTGTTTCTTTGCATGCCCTGATCTCAGTGTCTCCCGAATGGCCCCACAGGACAGTTCTTTCTCAGAAACCCTCTTAAGCAGTGATGTGTGCTCTCTCCTACAAGCAGAATTCAAACAGCTGCTTCCAAAGCATCATTCCTCAAACATCACAAATCCCTTGAAGCGTCCCACTGAACCACCCTATACCCCTCAAACCTTCCTGCTCAGTCACTGACAGATGCCAGCACTGGCTCCACTATCTTTCCCTCACACTATCTGGTCCTCATTTAAGATTTTAACAGACCCTCCAACAACCCACCGAAAGATGTGGCCCTAGTCCTTGCCTGCTGCATTTCCTCCAGCTGTCTCAACACCTGCGTGGCCACAGGCTGCTACACACGCTTTACTAACAGCTGCACTTCACTGTGCTTTTGAATGCACGTCTTCCTCTCTCTGAGGCCCACCTACCAGCAGCCAGGCTGTTTCTCTAGCTGATGTCTCCCCTATTCGTTTTTCACTGCCCAGCACCAGCCTCAGTGTGTAGTTCCCTCCCCACTCACCTAGGGAATCCCTGTCTCAGCATTAGGTATTCTGCTTACGAGTTCCTTTTCAAGTCTTCACTCGCTTTTCGGTGCATCACACTTGCCTGGCAAAACCTGGCCTTGACTGAGTGCCATACTCCATCCATACCATGTCCCACAGCACTCACACACACCTGAAGAACAAGCTGACAGCACTCTGCTTTAAGCGTGTGATGTGTTTCCGGTCGGTGCCCCTCTGAGCCTCTTTCACCTTCCGAACCAATCCTCAACCTCTAGGCTCAGTGGCTCTCACCTGTCTTAACTGAAAACCTGAATTCAAAGAGAATGTCCTCCTTTAAAATCCACACGTCCTCTGCCATTACTCCTATCATGAAAGAGGCAGAATAGCCCCTTTTATCCTTCAGAACATCGTTTCTTTATCAGTAATTGTAAGGCCTACTAAAGGCAAGTTCTTCATAAATATTTCTAGCTAATCTGACTCTCCCCGATCTTTTCTGCTTGTACCCTGTGTGTTGGTCAGTTTTCTGTGACAAATACCTGAGAGGAACAGTTTAAATAAGAAAAGACTTCTCAGGGCTCAGAGTCATGGTCCATCAAGCCGGAGAGGGCAGGGCAGGGCGGCTCACGCCACAGTGCCAGAAGCAGGAGGAGGATGCCTGCACCAGTCAGTGGGCCTCCTCCTCCTTTCCCCTGCACTCTATCAGGGCCCTGTGTGGTAGTGCCATCCACGCTCAGGACAGGCCTTCCCCACTTGGTTAATACCCTTGTCAGCATGTCCGGTGACCCCAGTCAAGCTCACAGTCAGGATCAGTCATCACATTGATACCATTTCCCGCCAGTCTACCCTGGTTAGCTTCCAGAGCACCACTCCAAGTAAAGGATCCTCGACAGGCTGGCCAGCTTTCACCACATGTCATCCAGCAGACAACTGCTTTACCTCACTCAATCTCTCACATAATCTGTGCCCAGCTGTGCGGGGTGGTGGTGGTGTATATTTCATTATATATTGTTACCTGACAGAAACTTCTGCCTGTTGTGAACATTTAACTATCAGAAAGTTCAGACAGAATTCCGGCGTGTCCATCTGAAAGGGTATCAGGGAACCAAAGTGAAAATTAGAAAACCACCCAGGATAGAGAAGAGACAGAAGTATGAATTAAGTATTCTTAATGAAGTATTCTTTTTATCCTTAAGATGAAGAAATATGAAAAGGGCTGGAGGGATGGCTCAATGCTTTAAAGCACTGGCTGCTCTTCCAGAGGACCTGGGCTTGGTTCCCAGAACCTATGGCAGCTCACTCTCTGTAACTCCAGTCCCAAGATATCTAATACCCTCTACTGATCTCTGCAGGTTCTTTGAACACATGTGAATCACATACATAAAAGCAAAATACACACACAAACAAAAATCAATAAATCTTAAAAACATGAAGAATAGAATTCGATGTTATGGTACATCTGACAGGGGAGTTCAGAAGAAAATATCGAAGATAAGACACAAGAATTAAAACTTGAGGCTGGAGAGATGGCTCAGATGTGCTCTTCCAAAGGTCCTGAGTTCAATTCCCAGCAACCACATGGTGGCTCACAACCATCTATAGTGAGATCTGGTGCCCTCTTCTGGACTGCAAGCACACATGCAGGGAAACACTGTATAAATAATAAGTAAATAAATCTTAAAAAAGAATTAAAACCTCAGGCCACAAAAGTCAACAGAAAGCAGATTTGGTGACATTTCCCCCCTAAGGTCACAAAACAAGCAGGCTAAAGTACAACATCTTAATATATTAATAAATATATTACATTACTCTGAAAGGAGAGGAAAGGCATACAATCATGGCAGCTCAAGCCTGTTACTCTATGTCTCAGAAATCTGAGGCAGGAAGGATCCCTCCAAGTCAGAGGAAGGAAGGGGGAGGGGAGAAAGACAGGGAGAAGGGAACAGAATTTCACATGCACAAAAACTTACAGAAAATGCAAGCACTTAGGTGTGTGCATTGATTGCATGTGATGCTGGCTTCGCTGTTCACTGTGAACAGCTCCCATGGCTTCCTCGAGAGGATGTGAATTACAATGATGCTCATAACTGTTCTATTGACAATGAAAAAAGTCTGAGTGATTCACTGTTTTTGTTTCTTTCATTTACTCTATAAAGAATATGGCAAAAGTACAGGGAACTGAGAACTAGTACTTGGTGCTTTCTCATCCTACCCTCTTCCACTTGCAATAAAGTTCTAATGAGGACTTTCACACACCAGCCATCCTAGATTTTGTTGTTGTTGTTGTTGTTGTTGTTGACAGGGTTTCTCTGTGTAGCCCTGGCTGGCCTGGACTGGCTTTGTAGACCAGGCTGGCCTTGAACTCAACAGAGTTCTGCCTGCCTCTGCCTCCCAGGGTGCTGAAATTATAGGCCTGTGCCACCAAGCCTGGCTACAAAGGCACTTATTACTCTCAAGCTGTCATCTTGTCTTTTATTACCTAAGTAGGGAGTAATGGCCCACACCTTCCTTCCTAGCTTTCTGAAGCAGAGATAAGACGACCTCTGTGAGTTCAAGGCCAGTCTATTCTACACAGCAAGCTCCACGACAGAAGAGACTATATAGAGAAACCATGTCTCAAAAAACAACCTGTGGGGTGATGCAAAGATGGCATTGACCAGTGTGTAACTTATCTAAGGGGCAGAAGATCAGAGATTGCAAAAATGGTGAGTAAACGGGCAGCTGGGTCCAAAACACCAACATTGGTGCTTCCCAGACTGGAGGAGACATCCAGGGTGTTGAAGGTGATTGGATCCAGAACCTCAGTGGCTGTCTCCTGGGTCTGGGAGTCAGGAGGTGTGAGGCCTCTGCCTTTCTGCAGAGGGCAGGCCCCCAGGTCCAGGGACCAGCAAGACTAGAAAGCCATTCCTGCGCTGCCTGCAGAGGCTGAGGGAGCCGCCTGCCACTGCCTCGCCTGGAACGGGCTGAACGGGGTGCGTGAGAGGTTAACGGAAGAAGCGGTGCAATGTGGTGTCTGGGCTGCTCCTCAGCACTGAAGACAAGGACGGATTTAAATTCATGACCCACAGAAAAACCAAAGGCAGACAAATCTAGGAAGTCTGCCTTGCTGATCAGCTGCTTAAGCCACAGAACAAGCCTACAGCTTTTTAGCGAGAGGCCGGGAAGCCTCGTGCTTATGGAAGTCTCACTGCGCTCCCAACCCGGTTGCTGCTTGCTGTGGGGAGCTCGCCATTGGGAACATCCTTCGGGGCCCGGAACTTTGTAACTCTGCACCACCTACTGCTAATTTCATAAGCCTGATAGGGCAGACAACTGCCCCTGTGTCAGGCTACTTCTCCTTCATGATGAAGCCTACGTTCTCAGCTGTGTTCGCTCACAGAGCCAGGCCACCACAGTCAGAAAAGAGCCCAATGGCACGGTGTACTGGCCACACTGCCGGCTCCGGCCCGTGCAGCAGAGATGACGTCTACTGTGAGGGAGGAAGGGGCTTTTCTCCAGCAGCTCCACCTCTTGCCACTGCAGAGTTAGTTACAAATTCCTTCAACTCTCCCAATGTGTCACTAAACAAAACACTGAGATTATGCAACAAAATCCTAACCAGCACAGCCTCTCAGCGTAAAGATGCCTCCTACAACATAAGAAGTAAAAAGCTTCCAGCAGCTCAAGTTTACTTTCTCTTCATAGCCAAAATTTGTACCATATGCATATTTACACGTAAACATTCGGTCTTGAAAATTATGTCCTATAGCTAAAATAATCTATTCATTATTTGCATACATTTAACACGAATCACCACAGAGAAAGGAACGATTAATACTTTACTTTCCATATTTACATTTAAGCCAGCTGCACAGACCCAATGGAATGGATAATGCGGCAGTCAAGTGAGCAGAATTTCTTATGCCTAATTAGACAAGATTTACAGAGATAAAGGATGTGAAGTCTGAAAGGACTTACTTGCTACTCCTGATGCCAGTCCATACAGCAAGCCTCCCCCGTCTGACTGCTGAGGGAGAACATGGGTTCCCGGTGGAGGTGGCTTTTCTTGTCTGATGAAGTTATACAATAAGGTTTTCACAAGTTTGCTGGTGTAGGGAAGACTACACAGAAAGAAGGAAGAAAATCAAACTCCTGCTCGCAGAGTCACCTGATTCTCCATAACA
Organism: Pachyuromys duprasi; assembly: GCA_028658305.1. Classification (NCBI taxonomy): domain Eukaryota; kingdom Metazoa; phylum Chordata; class Mammalia; order Rodentia; family Muridae; genus Pachyuromys; species Pachyuromys duprasi. The sequence continues at coordinate 50,207,405 of CM053764.1, forward strand.
ACACAGAAGTATGTCTACTGTTAATACTACCTCAAGGAATATGGCAGCATCACACAACTTGACTCACGCCTTGACTCTTAGAAACCAGAAGGCACAAATCGAATCACTAAAACTCGAGCATCTGTTACCTTACTTGTCATTTACATAAAATTACAAGCAATTATAAATTTAGTGCATAATACAATGTAGCTTGCAACTGAAGGAAGGTTATTATGTACATATCAGCAGAGAAATGCAAGAATCAAATGACAACAGACTAATTTTTTTGAGTATGAAATTCTAGTTACTCAATTATGAGTAATTTTATAATTACTTTATAATCTCTAGTCCACTTGTAGATTTTTGTATGAATTGTTGATAACCATGGCTTCTAAGATAAACTATAAGAACCAATAACTGAATATTCTAATTTAAGTATTTGACATTATAATTATACTATAAAAACTGGAGACTTAGAAAATAAGATTACTAATATCCTCTCCAACTATGAAAAATGTAACTTCTAGCATGTAAGGAATGACCTTCCAGTCAGAACCCTAATTTGGCAAGCACCACCTCCAGGCCAGGTTACTCCATCACTGTTAGGGTTTAGACAGGAGTCACCAAAGCCCAGGAACTCCCCTTCATGTCAATTGTCTTTCAATTGTCATCTGTTGGGGATCCAGTATGGTCTGTCTCCTCTGCCATTCACACTGGAGTTCAATCCTCGGTATGAGGCAGGAAGCTGGTGGACACTAAACTCACTACGGTATTTGACAGAGAAAGTACGTTTGGAACACATATGATCAATCCTGGTAACTTCAATAAGAGAGACCCACAGACTGGCTTACTGCACAAGGTCCTGTGATTCCCTGGGACTCCTCCAGGGTCAGTAGACAAAGCCCCAACCTTGGGCACCAAGGACTCTTTCCCCTGTAACTTACCCAAAGGGCTCTACAGGACCCTGTGAACATGTGGCAAGTGTAATCATGGCAGCAAGGTAAGCACATTGATGACAACGTTACGGACAACATCCTTCACTCATGACAGTATTCACCCATACCCGTATCCCCAGAACTACCGGATAACTTTAACAAAAACTAACTTATTGGAAGGACTTGCTTGATGTAAGGTATCTGAAAATTATGTCAACAGAAGGTAAGGTGTTGTGTTTAATAAAAGCATTTTTATCCATATTCCCACAAGTGTCTGCTACAGAGCACAGCCCCGAAGCCCAGCATGTGTTTAGCATATAATACATAAGTAAATGCTTACTAAGTTAAAACAGCGAAGAGGCACTGGCACAGTCTAAACAAAAAGTGACCAGACAGACCCCAGAAATCAGCTTGTCGAATTCATAAGGACCACATTCTCAGATTCCGCATCCGCTATCTCAACCAATCACAAATTGAAAATATTCGGAAAAAAAATCTTATCTATACTGAACTTTACTCCTTCTCATTATTTTCCAAACTATTCAGTATATCATTTACAAAGCATTCACATTGCATTAGGAACTATGTCATCCAGACAGGATTTAAACAATACGGAAGGATATTCCTGGCCTATAAACAGTGTGTTTCAGGGACTGGCTGGTATCCTTAGCTGGTGCCCTGCTGATACCAAAGGAAAACTGTAGATTAAAAAGGAACTAGCGAAAAGAGAAAGATTCAAGATTAAATAAGCAAATGGGATTTGATAACTGCTCACAGAGAAAGACAGAAGGAAAAGAAAGAAGACGTCAAGCTATTCTACAAAACAACAGCTTGAGGGACGAGCAGAAAAAGCTTAGTGAACAAGCACCAGAACGTGGCCTTGTGTTTTGCTGGATATGAAGGTGCAACAGAGCAACAAGAAGACATGCCAAGACGGTGAGGCGACAACACTCATGAGCACATAATGCTAGAAATAACACGAAATATCACAACTGTAAACCAAAACATACCATGGGCCTTTCATCAAATACTTGTGACTGATGCTCTGCCGCAAAACCTCCTTGTGGAAGAGCTGGCAGGAAAGGAAGACAACCATTGTTGAGATCGCCTCCACTGATATCTCATACGTAATATCTCTGAAGACATGGGGGAAACAGAACAATGATCAGCCTGGAAGATTAAAATACTGCTCTTTCACATAAACTGTACATTTAAGCAGTCAAAGCTACATATTCAGATATTTCTGGTTATTTTTTTAAATGCTTAAGATAAAAATTAAGTCAAGCCAAAATATAACACCCGTTTCCCCTCATTTGGTCTTACAGCTGGACCTGGTATCCACTATTTGCCTACTTTCTGTTTTCCCTGTGTACTGGTGTATGCAGTAAGAGCAGCAGCACTGTGCCCTGAAGATGCGCTGTAACCTCTGGGTGTGCCCGTTTACTAACAAGACCACCCAGCGCCCAGCATGTAACTGAAGAGAAGCACACACATTTCATCTCTAGCGTGTGATGTCTCCCGCCAACTGCGCATGTGCAGCAGAATCTCAAGAGTAAATATGTTACTCCTGTTTGAGGAAGCATGTTGGGGGTTGGGGTGACTCCATGGGTAAGAGCACTTGCTTTGCAAGCATGAGGATCAGAGTTTGAATCCCTAGCACACCCATAAAAGTTGGACATGATCACATTTGGCTGTGACCCAGGGCTGTGAGGAAGAGATAAGAGAATCCTGGGAGCCTGGCAAATCAGCCTAGCCAAATTAATAAGCACCCAGTTTGGTAAGAATTTCTGTCTCAAAGGAATAAGGCAAAAGGTGATAAAAAAGACACCAATGTCCTCCTCTCACCTCATGGGTATGCACCAACACACATGTGCACATACATGCATGCAACACACACATATGTGCATATACATGCACACACATATGGACACACAGATGCACACAGATACAGAGATGCACATACAAACAGATACATTCACACTGCATGCACTCAAGCATGCATACACACACAGACACACATGAAAATAAGAGTCTATTTCTTTATTTCTGTTAAGGGCTACCCTGAGTTTGCTTCTCTGAACCTACCCTGAGTGGCTTCCAGCTGCTGGTAATCCCAGCCCCTTGGGATCCAATGTTCTTTTCTGGCCTCATGGCACTGCACCCATGTACACAAACACACACCCACAAATATTCACATATTTTTCGAAAATTAAAAATAAAATAATTTTAAAATAACCACAAAAATAAACACATACACATAAAAAACTGCTAAACAATAAATAGGTCAATCAATTAACTAAACACACACCTCTCAGAAGAAGTATAGAAACCAATAAAATTATTTTTAAAGTGTTGACTGTCTCTAACCAGAGAGCAGACAAATGTGAATTAAAACTACTTTGAGATTCCCTCTCACTGCATTCACAATGGCCAACATCAAGAAAACTACAGGACAAACTCTGTTGAGGGCGTGGAAAAGGAGATGAGTGCCGATGGGGTACACAGTATGGCCACTGTGGGAGTCAGTGTGGCAGCTTCTCAAACGAAACACACCCATTATGACCTGGTTATCCACTCCTGGGCACATTCCCAAAGCACTCAACATCCACCACAGAGATGCTTGCCCTTTTCACTTTAGCAAGAAAATGGAGTCTGCCTAGATATCCATCAACTGACAGGTGAACTATGAAAATGTGGCTCATATTTATTCATGCAAAACATTTTAATAAACTTGAAGGTTTTCATGGAAAGTACTAAAATACATACCAGTCACTAAATGATGGTTAGTTGCGCATTTATAGACAACTGGCTCTCGATGAGGCAAGTTGAAGCTGAACCAGGTATGTTAAAAGCTATCACTGGTAGGAATATATTTTAGAGACACACCGAAGCAAAAGTCTCCGTGGGCAACTTCACAAAACCCTGTCTCAAAAGTTAGGGGAGGGGGTATGCTAATGATGGCGCCCTTGACCAGCATGCAGGAAGCCTTAGGAACAAACCCCAGTACCACAATACACACACACACACATATACACACACACACACACACGTGTACAGGCACACACATACACATGGGCACACACACACACATGCAGGGGCATACACAAACACACTCAGACAACTGTGGGTACACCTCAGTAATACAGTACTTGTTCAGCATCTTCAAGGCTCTGAGTTCAATCTCTAATCCAGAAAAACACAGACAGATGTATACATGAAGAACATTTTTAAAAGAAAAGGAAGAAAAGAAACAGAAGGGAAACATTTAAATCAGCTGGCAGCTACTTGCGGACTTTGTACCAGGGCTAGGGATTCGGGTTGGTCAAATGAGAACTACAGAACTGCAAAAGGTCACTTGTTTCCCTGGCTTTGTTCTTGAGCTTACCCATGTCTTTCCCTTCCCTTCCTGTAGGGAGACCTGAAACCTACATTTTATTTGATACTTCCTAATTCATGAACTGTACTAAAATAAAGTCCTTAGGGGAGGGGAAAGGGGAGGAGGGGAAAAGAAGAAAGGGTAGGTGAGGGAAGGAGGGAAGGGGAGGAAAGGAGGGAGCAGCAGCAAGTCTGGACGTGAGGACAAAGGTCAGTGATCTTGGCATTTAGAAAGCAAGGCCAGAGGTTCAAGTCAACCTTGGCTACACAGCAAGCTTGAGGCTAGCCTGGACTGTATGAGACATTCCCACAAACAGAGAGAGACAGACAGACAGACAGACAGACAGAGACAAAGAGACAGCGAGAACATGCATGCATTCTTTCCTTTCTTTTCCTTTTTGAGACAGGGTTTCTCTATATAGCCCTGGCTGTCCTGGAACTCTGTAAACCAGGCTGGCCTTGAACTCAGAGATGTGCTTCTGCTGGGATTAAAGATGTGCACCACCACACCAGGCTATTTCTCGTTTCTTGAACTGAATGAAAAATAAGCTGGACACTTAGGACTCACTTATGATGACACAGGTGACCAGATAGGATTCTACTCACAATAATCACTAATTTAAATTGCTGGGGATCTAGACATATTCACTAGTCAGTCTTGAGAGCTAACACATGGAAGAGCCCAAAGGCAAAAGGCTAAGTGAGGCCGCCCATCAACAGGCAGCAAGGAAGTAAGGCCTTGGGTGCAACAACCCAAGGGGAGGAAAATCCTGTCAACACCCAAAATGAGAGTGTTAGAAAGCAAGCCCTCCTCCACCAAAAGCCCTACATCTCAGCCCTGGCCTGACCACAACATCTGGAGTAGGAAGTAACAGGTGGAGCACTACTCAGACCTCTGTAAGTAATTGCCAAGTAACATCGGTTGTTTAAACAGCCAATATTTGGGTCATTCAAAAAAATTGCTGGGCTTTCTTTCTTGAGACTAGGGTTCATTATGTAGCCTATGTCAACCCCAAACTATGTATCCTAGGCTGACCTCAAATTCACAGTAATCCTTCTGCTCAACCCCTCAAGTACTGAGATGAAAGATGTGAACCCTGTGCCCAGACAGGGTCATTCTTACACAGCAATAAATAAGGGTTATTTACCAGAAGGTAAGGTGCAAGCTGCCTGGGTGCGGACTGCTGAGAAACTGGTATAATAAATGCAGCAAGTGCAGATATGCACTGAACAGTCTCTAAGCCACAGATTAGATATTCATTTCACAGCACAAGTAAGTCAAAATGCTGTTCCAGAAGGAAAAGGATAGGGGAAGAAGCAAAAGAAAAAAAAAAGAAAAACATCAACATCCTTCTGACGTTTTCTTCCTGCACATAAACAAGGACACTATGTGGGCAGAGCAATCTGAATCCCCACAAACAGCTACTGGTCTTTCTCTTGCTGCCGGAGCTGCCGTGTGGAAGGACCACTGCTCTAACAGCCAGAAAGACCTCCCCTGTACCAGCACCAGCTGCCCTCAACATGCCACGGGCACCTTGAGACAACTGTGTGCAAGACTGCAGCTGGTTGCTGGCTGTCCTGCCGCAGTAGTTGGGGCTATTTCAAACAGTTTGTAGTCGATGTGCAATAACAAGCCTGGCACACAATTTCTCCCACCAGAGGAGCAGCGCTTTTCCTGATGGAAGGACTACTGTGAGAGCCAAGAGTGGACAGAACACAGGCTTTGATGACGACAGGGCCAGAGGCAAGGCAAGGCTGCACCCCTGCTCCAGCTACACAGCAAGCTGCTTAGGTTCAGTTAGTGAATGCACTTAGGGCCACTTTCCCATGGTGTTTGCCCTGGTATTTACATTAGGTCCAAGACTCTGGAGTGGCCCTTCCTTGTCCACTTTCTGTAATGCAGGCTAAACCAGTAGCACAGGATGGAGGCATCGTGGAGGGCAGCAGCTGAGCAACTTCACCACTGGAAAGTTAGACTGGAAGCCTGGTACGAATACTTGATAGCTAAAGAACACACAAGTGGGTGAAATGTCAACATGCCTGGTATAGGGATCAATACTGTCCAAGGCAGTCCCTACTAAACCCAGGACTTCCAGGGCAAAAGCATCCACTAACGGATCGACAGTTAAAGAGTTGCGCAGTCTTGAGAGAGCCCCCACCCCCACCCCAGCTGGCACCTTGTTTCCCATAGCCAGACCTGGGATCTCAAACAGCCCACTTGTCACCCACACCCAGGTTCCTAGCCCTGGCTACGCAGCACACATAGGCTCATGCCAGACCACCAAAGCAGCTGCAGAGGCCTTGCAGCAGCTGCTCTAAGGCTGAAGACAAAGGGTGACCCAGCCTTACCTACCTGCAAATACCCATTAATGTCCCTGACAGCGGGGAGGGGTTGCCTGTACCTGAACTGTCCCTGTATATGCCATGCCTGGTTCCTGAACAACCCTTAATGAGCCTCAGTTCCCCACTGTGCTGTCCTAACAGAAGACTAGTCATCAACTGAAGGTTCAGGGAACACTTCCAATTCAGCCAGGACAAGAAGGGAAGTGGAAGCAGAGACGGGAGCAGAGGCGAAGAGAATCTAAAGGCTCCACTCACCAAAGGAATTCCAGAAAGCTGTCCAGTATCAGGGCCTCACATCCCAGCATAAGAGCTTTAATATTGGTTTCTGCCAGAAGGTCCTGATACCAAGGCCAGCACAGGACCGCATTTGTAAGGCTAATCTGTACACAAGACTAACAAGGGGCTGTAACACTAGAGGGCTCCACTCACCACTGCTTCCAGCCGCCCGTTAGTGCCACCTGCTGCTGTCAAACATGGAAGCACAGGAACCAAGGCTGCCGGAGACCAGCCCCTGAAAGCTTGCCTGCCCACTACCCAATCTGGGTAGGGCAGAAGAACTCTGATATTGTGGATAGAAACATGTTTTTGTTTTGGTCCCAGGTGTGGGATGTGGGACTGATTCAGATGGTCCCCAGCAGCAGATTATTTGCCTCATGTGGGCCTTGAGAGGAGATACAAGAAATGTAAATAAAAGAGGTTTTAAAAAGTACATCAACACCCTGAGATAGCTCAGAACTCATGAAGGGAAGGCAAAGGTACCAACTGCAAGTTTGATGACAGCTTGGTCTACATAGAAAGTTTCAGGCCAACCAGGGATATATTGCAAGACACTCTCCTAAAAAAAATTTTTTTAAGGCTTATTTGCAACAGAATGCACTGGTACAAAGCAAAAGAAAAAAAATAATGCATACAGTAAAATCTATATCCCTTGAATTCTCTATGTAACCCAAGCTACCCTCCAGCTCATAATCCTGTCCCAGTCCTCCTCCTCTACCTCACCATGCTGGGATTACAGTCTTGCCACCACTCCAAGCTGGAGAATATTTAAGTAAGGGTTATGACCATCAGCAGGTACTCACCTAATTTGAAAGAGAGTCCCTAACCACCCTCCAGGACTCCACAACATAGAGACAAACAATGGGGGATATGACAATGGGTTTCTCTGTTGCTCCAGAATCATAGTGAAGCTTTTACAACTATGTGAATACAATGAAAACCACTGAGTGGTTTACTTTGAAAAGAGAAGTTTTTAAGTATTTTAATTATACTTCAATAGTTTTTCTTTGAAAATGAAAACAGAGCAAGACTCAGAACAACATGTAGAATTTTCCACCTTGGTGTTAAAGTGAGGTGAACTATGAATCTATTAACTGCTCATATACATGAAAATTTCCAAGAAGGGTATATAAGAAACTAAAAAACAAGAGTCACTTATGGAAGCAAAGGAGAGGGCTGGAAAGATGAGGCGACAATCCTGATCCACTTTCATGGATGGGGTTTTGAATCACATCAAAGTATCAACCTATACAAAAAAATACATTAGTCTAGACTGACACTAACCCTACCTAAAATTCTACCCATTAAAATCTGGCCACATATGAAATAACAGCACATGAAAACTGCAATCAGCTCACATCACATTACAGTGTGCTGTAAGAACCATTCAGCCAAGGTTAGGAAAGCTACATCTCTTCCTCAGTTCCTTATTAGCTCTGCTAACTTCAACACATAGGATCTATGGATTTAGGTTTTCTTCTTTGAAAATAAGGACAATAGGCAATGTGAGCTCTGATGTCATTTCCTTCTCTAACTTTCAATAATGCTAAAAAGAAAAAAGAAAACTTGAGGTAATGTTAAATTTCTATGATAACCAATTTTAAAATATTAATTGGGCTTTCTTAAATGCCAAGTCATCAGGGAAATGAGTCCAAGAGGCCAACACTTGAAAGAAACCAAAACTCTACCATGCTGAGTAGAGTGATTTTCAAAAATAAAGACTGTTTTAAGCCAACAGATCTTTCTTGTTTTGAAGTCCTTGTATAATCTTCAGAAGATTTTCGTTACACAATTGCCAAAACAAAGTCAGCTTTAGAGAGCTGAAGTGCCACTTTTGCTGCCATATTACCCCGAGAACTTTCCACCATCTGGTCTGGAAATGTCCTAGAACAAACTGCTGTTGGAGCAAGTTACTAATTTCATGTGAATAAAAGGATAGGAGCCATGACCTTGCGCCGCTCTGCTGGGGCAGAGGGGGACTCTTGGACAAACACAAAAGCCATCATGAAGTGGGTGTTAGTGTTGGCTCACAGCAATGCTAATGAACACAGAAGGAAAAAACATGCTCCTCTTACTTGCAATTGGGTAAGAAACCTGATGGTACTGTAAATGGAACATAAGTTTAATAAAAACAACTGACAAGTTTAAATGATTAAGATGAACACTTAGAAATAGCTATTGGAGAATAAAAAGTGGTGGTATACATTGCAGATGCTGCCATAAGAGTGATGGCTAATTTTAAAACTGAAGAAACGGAAAGGTGTGGCTGTAATACTTAGTGCCAGAGATTAAACCCAGGGTCATCTCTCTTACTAGGAATGTGCTCTAGCACCAAGCTAGGCCTCCAGATCCCATATAAGAGTCTCAGCATACTCAGAACCACGAGCTACACTCATCCTTACCAAGGCCTGGTGTCACACTGACAGCAGCTAGGAACAGAACTGATTTAAAACTTATTGCTTGGGTCCAGATAGTGATTTTCTTTTTCTATAAAATATATCCCATAATTCTTCTATTTCTTTTCTTTTTTGTTTTTTTATTTTTTGAGACAGGGCTTCTCTGTGTAGCCGTGGCTGTCCTGGACTCTTTATAGACCAGGTTGGCCTTGAATTCACAGACATCCACCTGCCTCTGCCTCCCTGAGTGCTAGAATTACAGGCATGTGTCACTGTGACTGGCTGTCCCATAGTTCTTAAGAATAATCATTTAAGGGAAAAAAATTTAAACATTTATCCTACAATTTAGTCATATTTTTTCAATAACCCAGGTCTTAAATTTTACATACCAAAAATTTTAACTGGGATTCCCCAAACCAAGGTACCATCATAAATTTTCTAACAAACAAACAAACAAACCTACTGTGAGAACTGAAAGAGATGGTTCAGCAGCTAAGTGCTGCTCCTGCAGAGAGCTGAGGTCAGTTCCCAGTACCTATGTTAGGCAGCTCACAACCACTCCATGCACTCCAGATGCATGGACTCTGATCCAACGTTTTCTTCTGGACTTTGTGGTACCTATACACAGGTACACATAGCCAACACAGAGCTCAAAACAATAAATCTATTCTTTATTACTTTATTTTTTTGTCTGTGTAAGTGATTTGTCTACATTTATGTCTATGTACCATGTGTATGCTGGTGCCCAAAAAAGCCAGAGGAGGGCATTGAACCTCTGAAACTGAGTTACACACAGCTGTGAATCAACATGTAGGTGCTGGGAATCAAACCCAGGTTTGAACAAGCAGTCAGTGCTCTTAACCACTAAGGCACCTCTTCAATCCTAAAAATAAACCTGTAATTTACAAAAAACAAAACAAAACAAAACAAAAACTATTGTAACCTTTTAATGCATAATATCATCTTGGTATATAGAAATTCTATAATCTTTAGTTTAGTGTTTATGTCTTAAATTCCTAATTTATCCAGAACTGTACTACATTTCAATTTGCAGCACTTAAATTTTAAATGCTTATTAGCTGTAGACAGTCCTTCCCTCCACTGAAGCTGGCTGTGGAGAAATGTTTGTGATCAACATGCAGGGCTAAAGAAAGACATTACCCCAGAGTGAAGCCCTTCATGCCCAATCATGGGCATCAGTGCCTTCATTCTTATTGACAACTGGAGACTTCACAAGCCAGGTAGCACATGCCTTTAATCCCAGCAATGACAGGCAGAAGCAGGTGGATTTCTGTGAGTTTAAGACCAGCCTGGTCTACATAACAGTTCCAGGCCAACCAGTAAATTCCAGGCTACACAGTAAGGCCCTGACTCAAAAACAAAGAAACCATCTATGACTGTCACCATCAGCAGAAAACACCTTCAATACTCAATTTTTCAAAATGTAATACCTGAAGACTATGTTCTGAATAAATACACATTTATAACTACTGTATTTCAGAAATCTTGTTGATGTACTGAATGTTATAATTCAGATAATCAGTTTCCAACCTCCTTTAATTCCAAAGTGGAGTTGAGAAGAAAAGCTATAAACTTTCTCTCTACTATAGTATCTTGATCCAGAATCTGAAACACAACTAAAATTTAGACCTAACATTCTGTCTTTCAAACAACACAGTTTTTCCAGCCTTAATTTTCCAGACTTGCTATAATCAATTTAACACACCCTTCATCTACAAATACACATTCAGTCCTAAGAGGTCCCTATCCAGTTCTTTTTGTCTTCTTCAAAGGCCTGGCCTAGCCATTGTCAGTCACTTTTGTCTCTGTTGTGGTTCAGAGATGAGGCATCTCTGAAGGTCCGCCTCTAGCTAAGGAGTCAGTAGCACCTGACTGCTGCTGGACAAGGCAAAGTCAGTTTTCTTCAATGGAATGACACCTGGTAGACGGAGAAGCCACACACCCAGGAGCAGGTGGCCAACATGAACTGGAGTTCATGGGTTCTGTTTTTAGTTATTATTGTTATTGAACAAGAGAGGAGAACCTAGACTGGTGGAGAAGTGGAAGGATCTAGGAAGTTACAGGAGCAGAATAAATATGATCAAAGGATATTACATGAAATTCCTAAAGAATAAATGAAATGTGTTTTGTAAAGGATGACTTCTAAATTACTTTTATTAACACAACTAAGCCCTAATTCTTGTGATGTTATCACAGATTTGCTAGTAAAATGTTCAGCTTTAACGAAAACATTTAAAAGATTCCAGAGTTCACTGCAATGAACTTCTGAAGAGCCTCTCTACATGTTCAGCTGACTGGACACACAGCAGTCAGGACTGGGGCCTTGTGAACACCAGGCCAGCACTCTATTGACTTACTTCCCCAGTCCTCTTCATTTCTTATTTTGAGAGGAGATTTCACTAAATTCCTCAGGCTGGCCTTGCACTTAATCTATACCCTAGGAAAGTCTTGAACTTGAGATCCTTCTACTTCAGCCTCCTGAATAATTGGAATTAGAGACTTGACCACTGGCCTTAACCTGATCCTGTTTCTAGTAAAGAATCATCTAATAGCTTACACAAGTCAGGCATTATAGTGTACATCTATAATCCTATTATTCAGGTTAAGGGTAAGATATTCAGAAGTTTAAGGTCATCCTTAGCAAGTTCAAGCCAGCTTAGTGTATACAAGAACTGTTTGGGGGTGGGGGTTAATTTATAACTATCTAAATGAGTATATGCAAGATGAATACACACATACATAATGTATATAAGTATGTTATTCTTGGTAATCACTTTGCTTTCACTTTTAATAAACAGATTTTAAAAAGTCTCCTAAGATTTAAGCTAGTTTGAAATTATTCTACCTGGCTATTAAAATTAGATTTCTAATGAATCTCCTGCCAATGCAACACAGATAAGCCAAGAGCAACCGTAGGTTAGACTGAAGATCTTAAGGAGCTTATGGTGCTTCCCATTTTCAGGTTAATATCCACCTTCAGTTACAAGCTGGTCTGGAATGCCGAAGTGCAGCTGGGGTAGGTGAAACACTTACAGAATAGTTGCTTTCCATGGAAACTGTAACCAAGACAAACCTTCTTGTAAGATGGACTTCCAAGGACATTAAATCATAAGAAATCGTTTCAGCAGCTGGTTAAAGCTGAGCATACATAACACAAGACATCTGGCTGCCTGTGCGTTTTCAGTTCATTTAAAAAGTATAAACACATTAAAACACTGAATGCTTGATAGACTGCAACACTGTCTTCTTGCTCCTCTACGCGGCTGTTCCATTCACTGTATCCACAGTCTATTTATTATCTAAACATATTTACTACTTCCAACTCGCTAACTTCAACAAAATGTGATCAATAAAGGCCAAAAGACTGTGTTCATTCAATAGTTGATACTTGGCAACAAAACCAAATGTTATTAAAAGCCTAATTTTGTGTTTGTTTCAGATTGGGTCTCACTATGTAGCCTAAGCTGTTCTGGAACTAATTATGTAGCCCAGACTGACCATTAACTCTCTATCTTCTTGCCTCAGCCTCCCAAGTGCTAGGGTTATAGGCATGGGTTACCAGATCTGGTTTAAGTATAATTTAAAAATTAAATCAGAAACTTAGAAAACATCTAGCTTAGCATGACCAGAAAAGAACAGGAAATATATGTTTTCAACCCCCATCTGAAAAAAATTGATATACATATTTTTTCCCAGAAACCTAGCCACAATGACTTAACCAAGACAGAAATTTTTTTTCTCATACAAGATGAAATACAGATAAGCGACACTGGGTACTCATGGCAATCTTATAATATTACTCATAGTCCATGCTCCAAGGACACTACTCTTTGCAAGATACACTCTTATCCAATATGATCTGAGCACTGCCTCAATTTCCAAGTAAGAAGAGGACATAGCAAGAAACAAAGAAATTAAAATGCATGTGCTCTTGAGGTGACAAGGCCTGCTTATGTATCACTATAACAGCCCAAACCATGTGACATTGCTACAAAGAGTTAGCAACAAATCTGATAACTGGGCTTATACTGCCATCCCAAACTATATTAAAACTCTATTCAAAACAGAGTGAGAAAGAGAACTGGCAGACACGTGAACAATTCTGTGTATCTCAACCCATTTTGATGGGAAGCTATCCCCCATGTCCTTCCCTAGCCAGCAAGTCTGCTCAGCTCACTGTCTAGGCTGCAGAGGAGACATTAAAGCAGGACAAACATGGTGCTTCTTCTCCAGCTCTAGTAGAAGGATAGATTCTATACAATGTCCCCAAGAGCCTATTTGCTCACAAATACTTGTCTTTTGTTTCTGAGCCAAAGGCAAATAGCCCGTTTAGGACCAAATCCCTCTTCTTGGCTGGAGATACGGGTCAGTTGGTAGAGTGCACACCTAGCATGCCTGGGTTCAGCCTCCAGCATCACATAAACTGGGTGTGTTGGCACAGATAAAAGCAGGAGAAAATGTACGAGGTTGGGCTGGAGAGATGGCTGTTCTTCCAGAGAACTCAGGTTTAATACCCAGCACCCTTGGCAGTTGGCCACTCACAACTTCTAGAACTACAGTTCCAGGGGGTCTGACATCCTCTTTGGTCTCCTCAGGCAATGGAACATACATGGTAAACAGACATATATGCAGGTAAAACACATATATATAATATTTTGATATAAAGTTCCAGGTCATTCTCAGCTACACAATGAGTCAAGGGCAGCCTGGGATACACAAGAGCCTGTTTAATAAGTACATGTAATTCCTGTAAAATAGGCATCTCTGGGAGCAGAGGGATAGATCTCGTGAAGGCGCTTACCACCATGCCTGATGACCTGTGTTCAGTCCTCAGGACTCACATGGCAGAAGGAGAGAGCTTACTCCCACAGCTATCCTCTGACCTCCACACATATGTTATGGCACATACATGCCCACACACGGATGCATGTGCATGCCCACAGACAGTAAGTGAGCGTATTTTTATAAACATAATAAAATACACATTCTCACCCTAGCTACTCACACAGCTATGGCTGGAGGATTGAGATTTGACACCACCAAGGCCAAGAGTTTTATAAATTCTCAAAAGTAACAAAATTAGCTCTTCAGGGATGGAAGAAAGTCACAGATATTACAAAGGTTCATGTCCTTTCAAAGGGTAAGTAGGTAGCCAGCGTATAAAGGAAGGCAATGATGACAGAAATGCATCAAGGATTCTGGAGGAGCATCTGTAGTGAAAGGAGTGATAAGCAATGGATCATGACAAACATATTTTTACACACGTAGGAACTGCACTCAGCTGCAGTGATCAAAACCCGGTTTCAGTAGCATAAACAACTAAGGGTCTGTTTGTCATATGAGAAGCCCAGGGTGAGGGAGTGGGTGGCAGCTGTTGACTTTGGTTCAGCAGCTCAGTGACATCAAAGCAAAACCTCTACGAGACTACTGGCTTGTGATGCCAGGATGGGGCGGCAACTCAAAAGACCTCGTGTGCATTCCAGGACACAGGAGAAAGGTTGTCAGAAGGAAAGCCATACCCTTCTTCACTGAGTCAGCTCCCACGTGAAGAACTTCACTCAGAGCCCCATTGGAGGACCTCCCCAACTTCATCTCAAGGAACACATCCAGCTTTAAAGGGCACTGGGAAGAAATCTGTCCTTTCTAAAACAGCCCCAAAACAAAGCCAAAAAGCCAGGGGAAAAGAGTATTCTCTGTGGTCAGTTTGCTTTCTCTACCACAAAGACTGGATTCAACTTGCTTCTCTCCGACTGTTTACAGAGACTGGTAAGATCTCTTCTTACCCAAGCTACAGTAATTCTCTGCCCGGCTTCTGTTAATACTACTGAAGGACTTAATCACTCCCCCTTAATATGCAATTCCTGTTTGATGGTAGCATAGTTTGAATGAAAATGCCCCCCCCCCAACCTCAACCAGGGTGGCCACAGACTCTATGCAACTCTGGAACCATGACCACAAATTAAATGGTTTTTGTTTTGTTTTTTATAAGTTTCCTTGCACAAGGTGTTTGTCACAGCAAAAGAAAAGTCAGCAAGACAGGCAGACAGTCTACACGTTACCAGATAAGAGAATTACACGGGTGCATAATCCTTAAACACTGTGCCAGAATTTACAAGCTCTTCCACATGGGGCTTGGGCACGCAGCTTAGTAGATCCTGAATTAGGATCCTCATCACTCATATCAAATCCTAGTGTGGTGGTTCACACCTGCAATCCCAGTGCTGGCATAGATCCCCTGGGGCTTGCTGGTCATCTAGTACGGGCAAGACAGAGAAGTCCTGTCTCAGAAAATAAGGTGAGATGGACACAGTGGCACAGCCTCTAATCCCAGCAGTTGGAAGGCAGAGGCAGGTGAGTTTGAGGCCAGGCTGGGCTACGTAGGAAGTTCTAGGCTAGCCAGAGTTACATGGTAAAACCCTGTCCCAGAAAAAGAGAGAGACAGAGTGAGAGAGTAAGAGAGACAGAGAGAGAGAGAGAAAGAGAGAGAGAGACAGAGAGACAGAGAGACAGAGAGAAGGGAGGGAGGGAGAGGGTAGAAGGGGAGAGAAAAGTGATTAAGGAAGTCACCCAATATTGACTACTGGTCTCTGTACATGCCTGCCTCTCTCTCTCTCTCTCTCTCACACACACACACACACACCTCCTTGGCACAATCGATTATCATTTTTCATTATAGAATGAAGATAAAGCTTGGCTTAGGCAGAACTTACAAGAGTGGTGTATTAGTGATTAACTGTATCAGGCTGCAGAGCAATTCTTCCAAAAGATCTTCAGAGTCAGAACCTAGTAAGACACATAAAACTTTGTTTGGACAAGGCATATGATAGACGAAATTACATAGATGTTAAGTTTTCATTTCTAATAACTTAAAAATTATTATTACATATATTCAAAAACACTATTTTGGCCTCTAATAAAATCCAAATCATGAACAAGTCAGCACCTAATACAACCTTAAAAACAACTTTTAATGATTTTTTCTTTCACATGTGTGAAAGTCAATGTGTTGGTGTGTGTATGTATATGTCTGTGTTTGTGTGTTGTAGCACAGGTGTGAAAGTCAGAATATTAGTGTGTATATGATATAGCACACGTGAAAGTCAGCATGTTAGTGTGTGTGTGCCGTGGCACATGTGTGAAAGTCAGAAGACACCTCCTTGGAGTTGGTTTTCACCTTTATGTGAGTTTCAGGGTTAGAAAAGCTTAGGGCAGTTTTACTTGCTCAAGAATCTTACTGGGTCTGTTTCTCCTTTCCTTTCAAAAAAGATTGGGTCTCACTGAGTAGGCCTCAGCTGGCAAGCCTCCTGCCTCAGCCTCCCCCAAATCCTGAGATTACAAGTCTCTACCGCCACCCCTGGTAGCCTGAAAATGCCTTCAGGCTCCTACAGGCTGATTATTTTCAAATTTCTTCTACTTTACACTGCTTCTTTTGGTGGATTTTTATCTTAAAGTCAAAGATATAAGATAACTTTTTAAAAGATATCTTTTTAAAAGATAACTTTTTCAAGCTGCTTCGCTTGAAGCAAAGTTATTTAGGCCTGTACTCCTCCCCATCGTATTCATTCGAACTTGCCCTTGATCCTGATGAGCCCCAAGGCCCCTCTGAGAGCCACAGATGACAGAATGAATTCCTACAGGAAGGTAACCAACTCCTTCTAAACTCCTTATAAAAAAAAGCCAAAGATGAGACAGCTTTCCTGATCAGAGAATCAGTAAGTGGCAAGATAGAATTCAAACTGTCACTCCAACACAGCAAACACTTCTGTCCCAAACTCCCACAACTAAGGGGTCTCCAAACTACTTAAGCCAGATGTTGTCCTTGAGACTCCTGGTCTGGGTTTTGGACACTGGTGACATCTACTCTTTCATGAAACGAATTCCTAGCTCCTATACAGTCTCACTTTTAACCTTTCTTCCCAGCACTCCTCCAGAACACTGTAAGTTCACTGACTGGATGTCTTGTCTCGTGCTATTCTCTCCCATCCATCACACTTTCTATGCTGGGGATTCCCAAACAGACAGGCTGCCTTTGAGCCTCTCGCCTACCATCCTGTTTCCTATCAAACTGTACCCCACCCAGGCACAACAAGACAGGCTCTGATCAGTTCCCAGAACAGACAAGACCTGGAGCATTCAGAGGGGCATGGCTGCTGACTCCAGCCAACTGTCTACTGGATGTGACCACCAAGATGAGTAGCCATTATCTCAAACTCAGTATGTTCAAAATTGGTGCTTCCAACACTTCACCTGTTCCTCTCCTTTTGATTTTATGTGCATGAGTGTTTTGCCTGCGTCACAGAGGTCCCAGAAGAGGGAGCTTGATCCTCTGAGACTGAAGTACTGTTGTAAACTGCCATGTGTGAGTGCTAGGATTCAAATCTGGATCCTCTGGAAGAGCAGCTGGGGCTCTTCACCAATGAGCCGTCTATCTAACCCAACTTGTTTCTTTCTAATTTTCATTTTTGCTGACTGCATTAGTAGCCCAGTGTTAAAACCCAGACCTCTTCACCCTCTGTAAGCAATCAACCTGAGTCCTCCTGACTCTCCAGTCCACCTCTCTAATGCGACCTCTTATTTTTCTGCTGAGAAGGGATCTCACTGTGCAGCCTGGGATAACCCTGAACTGGAGTTCCTTGGACCTCAGCCTGGCATTACAGATACACACCACCACACCCAGCTGCCTTCTACTGCCTAGTGGCCCAGATGCTCTTTCATCATCTTCTTATTCGTTATTTCATGATCTCAGTTCAGTTAAGCAAATTTAGCTCAAACTCACTCGTACATCTCCTCTAAGCCTTCAGTTGAAATATTTATCCTCCACTTTCTGCTTTAACTCCAGGTTGTTATTCGAGAGAGCTACCTGAACTCTCTTCCTTCACTTTCTTGGCTTAGATAATTTTTATCATTTTAAGCTAATGATTATGTATCAAAAAAAAATTGGAAATCCTCACTGATCATTATAAGCAAAGCAGTAATGAAAAACAAAACAAAACACATGTGGACCATTCATTAAAAGGAATGGAGACCAGAGAGATGCTCAGCAGTTAGAAGCTCTGGCTGCTCTTGCAGAAGGCTTGAGTGCAGTTTCCAGCATCCACGAGGATGCTCACACTGTCCATCACTGTCTCTGGCCTCTGTAGGTACCAAGTATGCACATGGTGCACATAGATACAGAGACGAGCACTCATACACATAGAATAAAAATAAATCTTTAACAAACGAAATAAAAGCAATGGTAAAAGAGAGAATTAATTGCTGTTGCTCTCTCAGCATTCAGGTCACTGCCAGTTTCTCAGTGCTGCCCAAAGAACACTGTGCCAAAGACCAATGTTAAAACCTTAATCAAGTACAGAGACATACTTAAAAAAAAAAAAAAAAACAGTTTACAGTGCCTGAAAGCCAGAACAAACTGATTTATTTAATACAGACTACACAGCAGGGCATTATGGTACAAAGCTGCAAACCTAGAACATGGAAGGCTTAGTTCAAGGCCAGCCTGGACTACAAAGTAAGTTCCAATGAAGTATATAGCAAGACCCCAACTCCAAACTAAGATACAACACACAATAAGATTTATTATATACCTATATTCAAAGAATCTTGGTAGAGTCTATGTTTTTGCCCTATTTTCATCGGTGTTACTCTAAAATATTAAATGTTTAATTAGCAGCATTCTAAAATGCTGTTATAATCACAAAAAAAGAAATGAATTCATTCCTCTCTAAAACAGATCTATATGTCAATGCACTACAGTATTTATGAGCTGTATTTCTATGACATTGCAATTTCGTCAGTGCTTCTGCTTGTCTGCAGTTTCTGTGACCAAACAGAAAAGACTCCACTATGTACCAAGTGCACTTATAATAAAATTTAAACAGTGATGTTCCAGTCATTACAAAAGGACTCCTGAGTGTACTGGCTGGTTCTGTGTGTCAACTTGACACAAGTTAGAGTCATAAGACAGAAAGGAGCCTCAGCTGAGGAAAAGCCTTCAAGAGATTTAGCTCTAAGACATGCTCTCAATTAGTGATTGACAGAGAAGGGCCCAGCCCATGGTGGGTAGTGCCATCCCTGGGCTGGTGGTCCTGGGTTCTGTAAGAAAGCAGGCTGTGCAGGCCAGAGGAAACAGTCCAGTAAGCAGCACTCCTCCACGGCCTCTGCATCAGCTCCTGGCTCCAGGTTCCTGCACTGTTTGAGTTCCTGTCCCAACTCCCTTTGGTGATGAACAGCAATATTGAAGTCTAAGCCAACTTTGCTTTTTGGTCATGGTGTTCTATCACAGTGATGGTAACCCTAAGACATGGAAACAGCACCTTTACAAAGACCAAACAGGAACTCAGGAGTGAGTGCCCAGAGGCATTTCTCTATTTTTCTGCAAAGATCAACTTAAGTTTTATATGTTTTCAGGTTTTCTGAAAATGTGCCTTGCTATGATGGGTAGGCCTCCCTGACATATGAACTTTCTTCTCTGAGTCACATATTTCCATTGTTGGGTTGATTTATTGGTTTTTGTTGTTGTTCTTTTTTTTTTACTTCTGCTTATATATAAATAATCAAATTACATCATTAAATTTTATATTTAAATTCATAAAAAAAAATCAGTCCTTGGTGTGGAATGCCAGGCTTGCCTGCACCCATCTCCAGGGCCTAGTTCAAGCAGAGGAAAATAAGAAGTGAAACTTTGCTGCCAGGGCAGCCATAGCCCCTCAGCTAGATGCAAAACCAAAGCTCCTTCAGTAAAAGATTTACTTCTGTCCTAGTTAGGGTGTTATTGCTGTGGAGAGACACCAGGACCACGACAACTCTTAGAGTCTTTTGCCTGCTTCTGGGACCCTTCTCCTCCTACTGGGCTGTCCAGTCTTGCTTCCACGGCATGCACCTGGCTTTTTGTTATTGGTCTTGTTATGCTGTGTTTGGTTGATGTCCCTGGGAGGCCTGCTCTTTTCTGAGGGGCACAGGGGAGGGGGGAATCTGAAGGAGAAGGGAGGTGGTGGTGGAAGACTGGGAGAGGGGACACCGCAGTTGGGATATAATATATGAGAGAAGAATAAGAAAAAAGGAACATTTAACAGGGGCTGACGTACAGTTTCAAAGGTTTAGTCCATTATTATCATGGTGGGGAACATGGTAGCATACAGGCAAACATGGTGCTAGAGAAGGAGCCAAAAGTTCTACATTCTGATCCACAGGCAGCAGCAGGAGAACGTGTACCACACTGGGTCTACCTTGAACTTCTGCGGCCTCAAAGCCCACCCCTACAGTGACACACTTCCTCCAACAAGGCAACACTTATTCCCCCAAAGTCACATGTCCTGAGCTACTCCCTACAGGCCAAGTATTCAAACACATGAGTCTATGGGCCATTCTTATTCAAGTCACCACAACCTCCATGGAACATAGCAAGTCAAAACACCCTGATTTCAAGGGTAATGCCTACGTGTTCAAAATGCTTTTGAGGCAAAGAATGGGAAGGAGAGTGATTGTGTTAGAAAAGGTAAGGATTTTAAAGTCTGTTTCTACAGATTTCCTATCTCACAGTATTTTCTCGTTTGTTTACATTGTTCTCTAACATGTTATTTGCTCTTCTCTTATGAGTTATCTGCTCTTCTCTTACATGCTATTTGTTCTCCTCTACTATTTGGGCTCCATCTACCTGCTCCTGAGGCAAAGGCTAACTACAAGCTATGTGTACAAAGGTAGAGTCTGCCCAGGGCAGGTGGGCAGTCTCCCTCTGGAGGGTTCCCTGATGCTTCATTGAGGACACCAAACCTATTTCTTTCCTATTTTGGTTCATTTGATTTTGGATCCACTAACCTCCTGCACTCCAATGCCTGCACTTGACCAGCCGAGTCAGGGCAGCTCCCTCCTGTGCTTTCAGCCTTCGCCTTTAGGGGCGCCCAGGAGGCTCCCAGGGAGGCCTTGCCAGGTGAGCAGAACAGAAAATAAACTCACAATACTACACTGGGACTGGTGGCCTGAGGACTGAGGCCAGCTGAGGCCAGAGGAGAGCCTCAGCCCATGAGTGCTTTCCCAGCAGCCCTGAGGGCCCGCCTCTGAGGCACCTGTCACTTCTAGGCCCCAGCCTTTGCAGGGCTCTGGAACAAGAGGCTTTCTTCTGGTGTCCTCCAAACACAAAGCATTTAGCGTTCAGCTCTCTCTGACCTGCTAAACTCTTTATTTCCTGACTCTCTAATGTCTGAAATGTCAGCATGTGCTCCCCTAATAAGCTATTTATCTGTTTCCCCAGTACCAGGACTGTAGCTCTACACCACCAAGATGTCCCCAGCACATCCGAAGTTTAAATTCGCTACTAGAGTTTCAAGAGAAAGCGAAGATGAACACACACGTAACCTGCTGTGCTTGAGAGCAACCCTCATAAAATAATAAATGAAATAAAATAATCATTTTCTAATATTTTTATGTTGATCTATTTCATGCTTTTCAAGGATCTGATCCAGTCTAAGCTCAAACTGCCTCTTCTCCCACCTTTGCACCCACAGAGATGCCACTGCTGACCCTGAGTGGCATCACCTACTCTTACCCACTGAGCCATTTCTCCAGCTCCCATGGGGGAGGGGGAGGGGCACTTTTCTTACCATGTAGAACTATGTTTTGAGTACTACTGATGTCAAAACATAAAGATTAATATAAAAACAATCCTGAGTAAAAGCCATGCTCATCTCTCAGTACATATAAAAGAAATAGTAGAATAAAGATTCTACCCGACATTAGCTGATGGGAAGAAGGGAGAGAAAGAAGATCTATCCCTAAATATAGGTGGCACTGCCCACGGCTAGCGCCAGCTGAATATGCCCCTGCCACTATGCCTTCCTGCAATGGACGGTACACTCAAACTTCCTTCCTTACACTGTTTTGTCCAGTACTTGACAACAACAAGATAAGGAGCTAATGCAGAGAAACGGTAGGTACCGTGAATGCGGCTGCTGCTGTGATAAGCTCAACCACACAGTCTGGGCTCTTGGACCACTAGTCTTCAGCAGAAGAACTCTGGGCTCAAAGAGCCCTTGATTAGTTAGGCAGAGCCCAGGGGATTCTTCTTCTACCAGCAGACCACAGATCAGGCTCATGATGCTTCAGACAGAACAGTCGGCTGAATCAGGAAGTAAACTAGAGGCCATTCAAGTCACATTCTGGCAAAGAACCTGGCTCTGTTTGCCCATGTTCTATGAACTTGATTGGGGGTGAATTCAAAATTATAGGGGGCTAGTGAGATGGCTTTATGATGACTAGAGTTCTAGTCCCTGGAACCCACACAGTGGCAAAAGGATCCAGCAAGCTGTCCTCTGACCTCCACAGGCATGCCATGGCATTCTCAACAACCCACATGCAAACATAAATAAATAAATGTAATTTTTAAAGGGAACTTTAAGCACCAGCACACCTTTAATCTCAACACTCAGGAGGCAGAGGCAGGTGAATCCCCTAAGCTTTAGATGTTAGGCATACAGTCAATGAATTTGGCATTTGCCTTGCTTGATTTTGGTCTAACTGTGGTCCAATCTTTCGTTGCTATGCTGCCATTCCTTGCTGCAGAAATGGGAATGTTTATTATGTCTGAGGGCAAACAAGATTGTTTTACAGGTAAAGGCGCTTGCCATAAAAACCTGATAACCTGAGTCAGATGCCTGGAACCCACTACAGAAGGAGAAGTTGATTCCTGAAAGTTTCCTCTGACCTCTACCTGCATGTCAAAGCATGGCATGTATGCGCGCGCACACACACACACACACACACATACACACACACGGGGGCTGGAGAGACATCTCAGTGGTTAAGAGCACTACTACCCTTGCAGAGGACCTGGATGCACACGGGGGCTCACACTCATCTTTAACTCCAGTTCCAGGGTGGGTGATCAATGCCTTCTTCTGCCCTTTTCAGGCACACAGTGCTCACATGGTGCACACACATACAAAGAGGCAAAACAGTCACACACAAAAAACAAATAAACCTGAAAATATAATAAATAAATGTTAAGTGATTCGTTTGTCAAGTTGACAAGGAGTAGACTTTGTTATGATTAACACTGTTTGTCAACATGATGGGACCTAGAAAGACACCTGTGGCAGTTTCTAGATTAGCTTTACTACGTGGGTGGCACCATTCCACAGGCTGAGGCACCAGAGAAATCAAAGGCAAAGGGCAGCTGAGCACCAGCACTCGCCTCCCTCAGCTTCCTGACGTCGATGCCATGTGCCTCCTGCTCCTGCTGCCACAGCGTCCCCACCACAACACGCTGTGCCCTAAAACTCCAGGCAAAATAAGCCCACCCTCCCTCCCTTTCTTCCTTTCTTCCCTGTTCTGTCAGGGATTTTGTTACAGCACCAAGAACAATAACTAATACAGATGTCAAAGGAGAAGATCTTTTCCCACTGGCTTTTTTTAAGAAAGAAAATTAGTTATTACATGAAAACTAGAATTTTCAAAGTTAATGCTCTTTAAATGCTGGTGTGTGTGTGTGTGTGTGTGTGTGCACATGTAAAATGGTGCACATGTGGAGTTCAGAAGACAACTTAGTGTGACAGGCTCCTTCTACCTTTACACGGGTTTGAAAACTGACTCAGGCAGCCAGCTTGCAGGGCTGAAGGACAGTGCCTTTGCACACTAAGCCATCTTAGTTCTGCTTTCTTCTGAAGGTCTACAGTTCACCTGTCACTTACTGTAACTGCCAGGAGACTTTTCTTCATACGTAAAATGAAGTTGCAGGTCCTCCTCAGACATCTCACAGATGAACACTTTCAGCAAGCAGCAAATAATAAACAAAGCATTGTGTGTCTGCCAAATGAAGATGTGGCTGGAAAGGAAAGACCACAGTCACCTAAAATCCAAGACGTAATCACAAACCAGTTCGGTTTGTTTCCAATCCATTATGTCTTCACAGCCTACTCACAATAACAAGACAATGTCTGTGTCTTCCAAAGGTTTATAATTATATTGAGCCAGTGACAGCTGCTGCATTTTCCCTCAGATCGCATTCTACACATAGTTAAATCTACTGAATTAAAATGGTTTCAATGTAACCAAAAGGAGACATCAATCATAGGGTGCCTGTTACTTGCATTAATGACCAGAATTTTTTACCTGGATTTGGCATGTTTGTTTATAAGCAGGGCAATGAGTAATCTTAAAAATACCGTCCAACTAAAGCAGTTTTGTAAGCCAGGCACGGTAGCTCCCACCTGCTATCCCAGCACTGGGACACTTAAAGCACCAGAATGCCGTGAAACCAAGGTCCAGCCCGGGCTACAAACAAACAAAGTCAATGCTCCAGTGATAAACAATCAGACTTCCCTGACCCAGTATTTAGGGCATAAATGTAATAAATGTAAAACTATATTAATGTTTAAACTATATTAATAATAATGAGAAGTGATAGTGGAAGGAAATTACCTTTTACGGTAACAATCATCATGACAAAGGAGGATAATGACAAGATGAATATGAGCAAATAAATGACACCATGTATGAAAAATGTCACCATAAAACCCATGTGCTAACTATAACAAAAATTAGTGATTAATTTTTTTAAACTTTTTAAATTTTGAATTCAAACATATAATTTTAATAATTAATCAAAACACTGGAATCAAGCAAATTCCTAAATCTCACACCAACAATTTAAGACCCTAAAATAAAAATGTCTCTTTTACTTTTTTTTTTGTAATCCCTTCACGAGGATTTTCTAAAGATCATAGCTATTTCCCACTCCTCATAGAGCTAAGTCTGCCATGGTGACAGTTAGAAAGCAGCTTACTTCTGACACTCCACTGAAAGCCTCAGCTCTCTGGTTCTAGAAAGGAAGACCTTAGTTAGTGCACCAAGATTTCCTGTTCGAGGGTTGTTTTCAACTGCAAAAGACAAGAAAGGCATTTAAGTAGTTCACACTGAGCATATCATACTATTTACAAAATGTCAAACTGAACCTGCCAACTGATCACTCTTACCGCCAATTTTACATCTAACTCAGAAAATAAGCAATGAGAGAAAATGCTACTCTTGGTCTGTGCTGGAGAGTGTTACGTCAACTTAACACAAGCTAGAATCATCTGAGAGGAGGGAGCCTCAATTGAGAAGATGCCTGTGTAACATCGGGTTGGGTCATAGGCAGGCCTGTTAGGCATTTTCTTAATTAGTAATCGTTGGGGGAGGGCCCAGCCCATTGTGGGTGGTGCCATCCCTGGGCTGGTGGCCCTGGGTTCTCTTTAAAAGCAGGCTGAGCAAGCCAGTAAAAGCACTCTTCCAAGGCTCCTGCCCTGCTTGAGTTCCTGCCCTGAGTCCCTTCAATTATGGACAAGTCAATGTAGAAGTGTGAGCCAAATGAACTCTTTCCTCCCCAACTTACTCTGGTCATGCATTTTGGTACAGCAAAAGAACAATGACTAGACAGTCTTGATTACCAATATAAAGTTTTTATTTACAAAGTGAACTGCAAAAGGGTAACCTTAAGAGAGGTAAGCACCAATACTACTATCATTTTTCATAGTTTTAAAATTTTTAACAAGTGTTGATTTTTGGCCTGCACATATATCTATGCATCATGTGCGTTCCTAAGAAGACCAGAAGAGGGCATTTTCTTGACCAGTGATTTCCAATGTAAATGTCAATTTTAGAGTCATGGATGTTGCTAGACCGTACACACTGTCCTATGCTACCAGAATTCATTTTTATACAGCTCTGGGAATTATGTATCTGTGTGACACAGACAGCCTTCTTGACACATGCTGAAGAGTGTCAAAGATGGAGTTCTTCAGAAGGCACTTTTAAAAAATAAGTGCAGGTCTGCAAATACATACTATAAGAGAATGTACAAGGGAAGCCAGGGTTGGCGCAAATGACTGAAACCCCAGCAGGGTCGCCCAATACCACTACAAATATAGTTGAGGTGCACTGGGAAAACTTGTACAAAGCACCGATGAGTCCATGACACAAATATCATCCTACTATCATCATCATGACAATAAAAATGTCACTTCATTAATTCAACTCATTGTGTACTACCAAAATTTTTATCAGAAATTTTGAAAAACTGCCTCATTTCCTTTCCTTTCCCACCTTACCCAAAGACTTGCAAACTGAAATGGTTGCCTCTTCCAACAGCTTCAACTCAGTACTGTAGAGACAAAAGAAAAAAAGTAATTTATAACACAATACTAAATGCATACATACTAACATAATGGAATGTATCAATTAGAAAACTAAATTAGAACAAGAATACGGTAAACAAGGTAAACAATAAAATTAGCAAAATGAAATAAAGCTACACAGCCTGGGCTTCGGTGTAGACTTTGTCTCAATTCAATGTTCAGTGTAGTTAGGAAATTGACTCTAATTCTCAAGATAGTAGAGAGAAGAACTTGGGGTGCCCTATCTTTTAGGACCTTGGTTGGGTAATGCAAAACAGAGTATGCGGACAGCCCGTGCACCAGGTTCCAAAGCAGCGCTGACCATGCCCTTACAGTCATTTAGAGACTGTTATGCTTAGGAGACATGTAAAGTGCGCTATCTCAGTACTGTCAAAAGCTCAACGGCGTTGTGTACCTGTAATTACCAGCATTTCGGAGGCTAAGGCAGGAGGGTTGCCATGAGTTGAAGGCTAACCTATATGAACAACAGTCAATTTCAGAATAGCCTGGGCTACAGTATAAACCCTGTCTCAAACAACAGCAACAAAAAAATTTAAAACAAGAAAAGTGAAGAAAAGAACCAATACACAAACAAATGCCAGTGACTCACAGACACAGAGAAAAACGCAAAAGGCACGCTGGTACACCCCATACACAGCAGCACTCTGGGAGGCAGCGGCGAGAGAGCGCTATAAATTTGAGACCAGCCTGCCCTACACACCAAGCTCCAGGCCAGCCAAGCTACACAGTGAGACCTCATGTCAAAACACAAACACACACAAGCATGCACGCACACGAACACATACACAGACAGTGGTTGTTTTGCTTTGTTTTAACCTACAACTCAAAAGTAAAAACAGTCCCAAAACATTTTTTTTTAATGTTTTTTTGAAATGGGCAAAGGAAAAGCCTGGGCAGTAATGGTACACACAGAGGCAGGCAGATCTCAGTGAGTTCAAGGCCAACTTGGTCTATAGTCAGTTCCAGGACAGCCAGGACTATGTAAATACAGCTTTAAAAAGCCAGGGGTTAGGGACAAAGAAAGAAAGATGGGTCCAAGGTTAAGAGCACTGGCTGCAGAAGACCTGGGTTTGGTTCCCAGCACCCACATATCAGCTCACAGCCATCTATAACTCCAGTTCCAAGGAATTCAATACTCTGTTCTGATCGCCACAGGCATGGAGGAACACAAACATGTGTTGGAGGTTGGTCTGATGTGCGATACTGGCACTCAAGATCTGGTTACACGTATCCTTATTTTGTAAACCTGCCTAAGACATACCCGATTGGTTGATTAGACAGCCTATACCTGGGCAGAGCAGAATGGGGTAGGCGTGCCTAAGGTTCCTGGGCTTTGGAAGACAGAGAATCATGGAAGACAAGAAGACAGGAAGAGAGGAGGAAGGAGGACATCATGATGGGTTAGCCTGGAGAAGAAATTATATGGGCCCAGAGGAAGAACTCCAATAATAGCGTGAAAAGGCTCAGATGAAGACTACAAGCAAGTACCATGGGGTTATGGAAGATGGTCCAGATAGGAGTAAGGTGAATGGCACTGGATGGGTGCTGGGAGGTGGATGGTGAGGATATTGAGACAGTGTAAGTTAAATATCTGCCTGGTCCAAGGTAAACAAGGCAGTTATAAATCTAACAGGTGTCTGTGTCTTATTATTTGTGATAGCAAGTTAAATAATACCTCCATAGTAATTTTAGGGCTAATAATAATAAACACTATATAGCCCAAAACTTTTTTATTTACTATAATAAATATGTGTAGGCAAAACACTCGCATACATAAAATAAATCTTTTGTTTACTCATTTGTTTTGAAACAGGTCTCTCTATACAGCCCTCACAGAAATCAGCCTGCCTCTGCCTCCTTAGTGATGGTATTAAAAGCATGTACAATCATACCCAGCTTTTTTGTTTTCGGAAGGAAGAGGATAGTGTGGTAACTCCAGCCTTTAATCCCAGCACCTGGGAAACTGGCAGGCAGATCTCTCTTGAGTTCAAGGCCAGCTTGTCTACAATTCTAGGACAAACTAGGTAGCATGGTGAGACCTTGGTTTTTGGAGATGGGGTTTCTCCAGGTAGCCTTGGCTGTCCTGGACTTTGTAGACCAGGTGGCCTAGAACTCATAGAAATCTGCCTGCCTCTGCCTGGGATTACAGGTGTGTACCACCACATGGGGCAAGTTTTTGTTTTTGTTTTTTTTTAATTAAATTAGAAATGGGAATTCAGAGACATTGCAGGCATGGAATTCCTACCACGTTTGGAACACAGAGACCAATCAATGCAGGTCATCTGAAGAGCTGTACCACTGAGCCATCTCTCTGGCTACCAGAAGTAACCCAAGTGATCCAAGTTTAAATATTTGTTAAAATGTTTCAGAAGTATTTGTTTGCAAATGTAAAAGAACATATTTTTAAATTTTATTTTTATTATTTTAAATTGTGCATGTACACTCACCCTGTATGCATATGCACACACTCACACTCAGAGGCTAGATGTTGGATCCTCCTGTAGCTGGTGTTACAGGTGGTTTTGAACTACCTAATATGGGTGCTGGGAATCAATCTCAGGTCCTCTAAAAAAAAAAATAGGAAGTGTTGTTCTTGATGGCTAAGCCATTTCTCCAGCTCCAAGAATGTGTCCTTTGAAGCAGTTTAATTCCTTTCTTAGAATGATCCTACTTCCTTGGAAAGCTGCTCTTTGTGGCTAGCCCGGCAGCTAGCACAGGCCCATGAAGCCTGGCTCTCCTTACACACAGCTATCTTAATCCATCTCAGCAATCACTTCCAGGCCAGGCCATCCTCAGCACCCACATTTATGACCCATGAAAGCAGGCAAATGCTTTACTCATCATGTATCCCATCTGGCCTGTCCACCCGAGAAGAACTTGGCAGTCATTCACTCAGTGAAAGTCACGGCTCTGCTGCTAGAGGCCACAACAACTGTGTTAAATGTTACTTGTAAGTTTCAGTAAAGCAGCAGTTCCCAACCTATCAGTTGGGGTCTTATCAGATATTTACATTACATATGAGATATTTTTTTTATTTTTTTTTTTTGTTATCAATCACAGGTTAGGTACTTTGCATCCCAGGCGTAGCCCCCTCCCTTATCCCCTCCCACCATCCCCAACCCTCCCTCATCTCCTCCCCGCCCCCTCCAAGTCCACCAACAGGGGGGGACCTCCTCCCCTTCCATCCAACCCCAGCTCATCCTGTCTCCTCAGGGCTGGCTGCAATGTCCTCCCCTGGGATCTAGCCAGCTTGTCACTCCCCGGCATGTATGGGGGAGGGTCAAAGAGTCAGCCATCAAGTTCAAGACTGAAAT